>CM069857.1:127561190-128161190 GCA_036172795.1 Pelodytes ibericus | reverse complement strand
AATGTTGTTGCCCAATCTACTTGTCCCTCATGACAATCTACTAGTCCTGATACAAACATTTTTTTAATCAAAACCATGTATAAAAAGGTCTTTATTTAAATTAGGAGACAGACCTAACAAAATTTAAATGCAATCACCAAATGCAAGTAGGTATTGAGCTTAAACAGTACAGATTTCCAAATGATATTTGATGCAGTAATTTACCCATACATGCACTTAGTCATATGCCCATACAAGCATGCAGTCACCTTTCAGGAAATCATGCATTATTATGTTATATAGGTACATGATTAAAGGGACATTTCTTGGTTTTAGAGAAAACTGTCTCATTCAGTAGCACTAACCTCACTAGCAGTCTTTAAAAAAATATATCCCTAGAGGACCCCTGGTAGTCTTATCATGTTACTGTTCCTCTACGGAATAACTTCTTATTTTTATATAATTTATTTGCATTTTTTTTATTTATTTCATAAGATTTTTTGTTTTTATTGAACTCTAACCATATAGTTAGTATAAACCCTAACTCTAACTCTAGGGTTAGAACAAAAAAGGGTTTTTATTTGTATTTCTTTTTTTTTGTTTTTTTTAGATGAATGTATTCTTATAAAAAATAAGCATGAACCCTAACCTCAACTTCAGAGTTATGATAAACGCTAACTCTAGGGTTAGGCTTATGATGAACCCTAACTCTAGTGTTAGGGTTAGAATGACAAAAATATAGTACAGAGACACTTACCGCGGGGCAGCGCACAGAAAACCCCATTGAAAGAAACTCCCTTACTGTGCCTTAAAAACTTTCAAAGAGGCAGAGGAGGGGATTGACAATTTTCTTCAAGTGGATAATGCCAACTGGGTGATATTATTGGCAAGCTAACCAGGAAAGCAACGGAAGCCTACCAGGCGGTACCCATGGAGGAATGCAATGCCACAGTTTCTGCATGGATGTTAGATAGGGGAATGGCCTCAGGGTACAGGGTAGCATAGTCTAGGGAAAAATGTCTAGATAGGGGAATGGCCTCAGTGTATTGGGTAGCATAGTCTAGGGAAAAATGTCTAGATAGGGGATTGGCCTCAGGGTACTGGGTAGCATAATCTAGGGAAAAATGCTTGTCAAAATTTAGCAACCTTTGTCTAAAGCTGGATAATCATAGAAAATCATCCTCATTACAAGAATTATGGGTTCTTTTTTGTTTCTCTTTTTTTCTGGCAGTGTAACTGCATGTATGATGTTGTGATAAATTATACCAACAGTTTGTTAATATGTTCTTCCTAAAGTTCTTCACTTAGTCATGCCATGCAGTATGTTTGATTTACACTTTTTATGATATGCATTGTGTGCTGCTTTGGTTGTACCCTCTTTTTTATTGTGTATCCATATATCTTTATTGGAAAAAAAAGAAGCTTTATTTGTTGATACATTTTAACATTTAGCATACTGCAGCTGCAAGCCCATGTGCGCACAGGCAATTGCAACCCACAATTGACCATGAGCTCTTCGATTCATTACAAAGAAAGACATATAGGCGCCAACTCACGCTCCAGTAAAGATTAGTCCTCCTTCTGGGTGCTGTAGCATCTCAGATCTGATCCAAATCTGCCAATATTGCAATGGAGAAACTCCCCAAAAAATGACAGCTGACTGCAGTTCAGGGACTATAGTGCAACATCTTAGTGAAAAAGTTGGAGTATTTTATTTGTATTCAAAAATTAGTGTATCAATAAAATCACAAAAATAGACATGATGACAGGAACAAATGGACAAAAAAATCAAGGCAACTACACTTGACAAGTTTCACACATCAAAAGTGCTTATTCATAAGCAGCCTATATGCAAACTCATTAAAATGTGATACAATATTAAGTATTGGCCTAGCTGAATCTATGGGCATATATAAAAACCATGAGGGAAAAGCAAAAATCAGGCATAAACCCAAATTATTTTGTTTAACAAGGCAGCATTGGTTCCACCACGAACAGACAGATGTTCAAATAGCCAGCCCTATATGATTTAATCTATTTGGGAGAGGCATTTTGTTGCTCGCTTGCACTATTACAGAAGGGGCCTCTCCATTAGCATATCAGACTGGTCCCATCTATAAGGGCAGCCCAGACCCAAAATACCTGACCAATCACCACTGCACAAGGGATGCAAGAACCAAAAACATATGTTTTGGCCTTGATTAGCCTTGTCAGTTTGGTACAGCTGGTGCAGTGATCTAGGACTCACATCTGAGCATACCCTTTTAACTCACAGAGACAAAAACAAAGAATTTAAAGGCCCACTAAGAATGTACAAAAGCTCAAATAGCAAACCCTATAGAATTTAACCTAGTCAGGAGGGGCATCACAGTTTTTTGCTCACTTGCACCATTACAGAGAAGACCTTTCCATTAGCTTATCATACTAGTCACACCCATATATGCAGTACAGACCTAAAATTAGGTAGGGAGTTCTCTCCCATCCCCTTTTTTGTCTTCATAAGTAAACAGGATAAGCTCAGGTGTGGGCCCCAGGCTCATTGCACCTAGAGGGGCACTAGCTGTACCACACTGATGAGGCCAACGAAGGCTAAAACATATGTCTGTGGTTGCTGTGTTCTTCATGCAGAGAAGGCTGAAGTGCTGAAGGGGTTAATTGATACCAACTTTTTAACAATAACACAGATACATAAATAAATGCACAACACAAGTATTTGCAAGAAAAGGCTGTGGTCTTAGAAACAGAACATTCTATTGGCATACATTAATCAAAGTAAAGCTACCATCAAATTGAAATCCTAAAGACTCAAAACAGTCAGGATGAATGGGGAGTAGTCTGAAAGCAGCTTCAATATCTACTTTTGATAATAGCGTACCCTGTCCACATTGTCTCACCCAAGTCAGTGCATCATCAAAAGAAGTATAAGACAATGAAATAATGAAAGCATTCACCTCTTCAGTTAAAGACGCACCATCAGGATAAGATAGATAATGAATCAGTGTATAGGCCCCATTTTCTTTTTTGGGACAAGCCCAAGGGGGGATATTCTAAAAAATTGAAACAGAGGAACTGGAAAAGGCCCTGCAACTCTTCCCAACCCGCAAAACCGCTTCTTTTGTTTGAATCCTTTTTAACAAATTCAACTGAAGAATACAAACCAGAATCTTCGCAATAAACACTAGAAAATATACAAAAAGCTTGAAGACAATTATTAAAAGATCTGGGAAATTATCTGTTTTCTATCCTCAT
Organism: Pelodytes ibericus; assembly: GCA_036172795.1. Lineage (NCBI taxonomy): Eukaryota > Metazoa > Chordata > Amphibia > Anura > Pelodytidae > Pelodytes > Pelodytes ibericus. Next base: position 128,157,962 of record CM069857.1, on the reverse strand, counting down.
CCTTCTGTTTCAATAAAAACTCATCTGAAGCAGGCAAAAGAGAGACAATGTCTATAAACTCATTATTCCATATTGTTTCTTTAATAGAATTCACCAAATGGAATCCAAGAGGTGAAGACTCACAACCCATGGCTTCTTTTAAACAAGCCTCATTAATTTCATTTTTTTTCTGAAATTACATTTTTTGAAGGTTGTGAATTATATGAGGAATTACCAACCCTGCCTAGTAACTAAGCCTGAGCTGGACTATTACCCATATTCTGAATAGTTTGCAATAGGTTTCCTAGTAACTCCCTTAGCTTAAATTGTTCTGAAAGACCAGGGAGGCACTCACCCATTGCACCATCTGCTCCACCATCAAGAAAACTTTTGGACGTACCAGCTTGTTCACCGGTGTCCGGCACCGGTAATTGCCCCGGTCCAGAATTCTGACAGGATTTTTTCTTTCTTCTATGAGCATTTCTTTTCATCTTGCTCCCCCTAGAGGGCGAAGGGGAGAATATCTTTCTAGGTCTGCAAACTTACTAGACGTTGCTCCTTCTCTGAGTCTTCGCCTCTGGCCGCCTCTTCCTCATCAGGTTCGGCAGAACAAGGGGTTGGACACTCCTGCAGGCAGGGATCTTCACTGCTGGATGGAGCTGTCAGAAGGCACTTCATCAACCAGGCAGCTCCACCGATACAGCAGGTTCTTCTCTTCATTTCTTCCAGAAGCTGATCCATGGCTTGACAAGCAGCAGTTATTTCTTCACCTCAAGACTGTGAAGAACACCTGAGGTAAACTGGTAAGTATTTATAATTTTAAACTTCCCACCGAACAGTGCCCTCACCGACGAGCGCTCCAATCAGAGCGCTGACTGCGCAGGCATAGGTACAGTTGATGTCCTACATCATGCCAACAACAGGAGATGCCCTCGCGGACACACCGAACCACCAATTTACCTGCAGCGTGAGGCAAGTGCATTTATTATAAGCGCAAGCGCATTAACCTCTTCCTAACCCCGCAGCCATTATGTTGACATGGTCAAATGACCATGTACATTCTTTTTGGGTCTAGACTGCCCTTATGGGTGGAATTAATCTTATATGTTAATGGAGAGGTCCTTTCTAAAATGGTGGATCATTCAATTCTCACTTTGTCCATACCAGTGTCCCACACTCATAACAGCCACTCGCTCATGTTTTCATCACTGCCTTGCTTATACGCTGTGGCCAAGTAAGACAATCTTATCTGCATATAGCCTCTTGCTCACTCTTGGAATATACCGTGAGACATGCCATATTCCTTACCACCCGTGTCTGGATATACTAGAGCTGCATAATGTAAAAGCTCCTTCCCTACGGCTGTCCACTTCCACAGACACACTCATTCAGAAACCGCCCCATACTTAAGCTACTCCTCTCCTTTATCACACACCTTTTTTCTAAAAAAAGACATGTATACTTATAATGGTTGCTAGGGGTCTGACAATTGAACATCTATCTGATATCTGATTGCACTGCATCCACAAAACAACTTACACCAAACAGATGCCTTCTCTACTATGGGGTCCCTCATCAGAGACCTCCAACCCTAGGTCAGTTTACACATACAAATACCTACTGGGTCACTACTCATGGTATAGCTTCCCCTTTTTCCAGGTAGGCAAACATACACCAATCAATAGACATCTATGAATTCACATACAGAATATGTGCTGGTCTCACAGAAGCACCTATTACATATCATTGAATAGCCTGCCTCCTTCCAGAACAATACACACAGCAGTACACTTACTGGTCACTAGAGGTCTCTAAACTGCGCATATAACCCACTTGCAAAAAAGAACCCCCCTCCCCCCTTCCAGAGCAGCAACACTATGCACTATGATTAAATGTAATATATAATCATACAACACATTTTCTGGTCCCTCAGAGGCATCCATTACTTCACATATAATAGCCTGCTGCCTTCCCAGAGCAATACACCCACATACTTTGGTTCACTAGAGGTTTTTAACCCCTTCACGACTGATGACAGTCCTGGACCATCATCAATAAAACCCCCCTTAGTGACTGATGACCGTCATGCACTAAAACAAGCAGTGTGAGAGATCGGAGTGCGATCTCGATGCTTTTAGCCTGAAACTGTCTGTCTCACATCAAGGCAGAGTACTAACAGCCAATAGCGAATCAGAAGCATCACGAGATCGCTTCTGATTGGCTGATTCATTGGCTTTTTCAACACTGCCTATGACCATGTGATCTCTGTCCCTTTCTCCCCAGATGCGTTTTGTGAGGGAAAGAGACAGAGATCATTGTTAATTTGTATCAAGAAATGTTCCATAGTGTTCCAGTTTGTTTAGTTTAAAATAAAAATTTGTTTTAACCCATTCTCTGCTGAATCCTTTTACAACAGTGCATTTTGCATGTATATATTTTTATTACCCTCAGGGGTTAATTTAAAAAAAAAAATCTATATATTTGTTAATTTTAGTTAGCTTTAGTTAGCTTTAGTCAGTTTTGGTCAGTTTTAGTCAGTTTTAGTTTAGGTGTAGGTTATGACCGTGGCGGTGTAGGTGGAAGCGGCGCTGGAGGAGGAGGAGGAGGTAGCCAGAATTTTTCAAAGTGTGCTGTAATTGGACAGTATTGGACTGTTCTATTTGACTCTCAGATATGAAGTTCACCGCAAGACGCAAATGTACTATTTAGCACCCAAAACAATTATAATTTTTCAAAGTGCGCTGTAAGCACAGTATTGGACTGTTCTATTTGACTCTCAGATATGAAGTGGACCGCAAGACGCAAATGTACTATTTACCACCCACAACTATTAGAATTTTTCAAAGTGCGCTGTAGGCACAGTATTTGACGGTTCTATTTGACTCTCAGATATGAAGTGCAGCGCAAGACGCAAATGTACTATTTACCACCCAAAACTAATTACATCTATTCCATAAACCGAAAGTCTATAAACCGAATGTCTTTCGGTTTATAGACTTTCGGTTTATGGAATACATGTAATGCTATTGCTATTCTTTAAACCAAAAGTCTATAAACCAAATGTCTTTCGGTTTATAGACTTTCGGTTTGTGGAATACATGTAATGCTATTGGCTTTCTATAAACCGAAATAGAGTCCCCATTCAGAAGAATTTCTTATGAATGGGGACTCTATTTCAGTTTATAGAAAGCTGTATAGCATTACATGCATTCCATAAACCGAAAGTCTATAAACCGAAAGACATTCGGTTTATAGGCTTTCGGTTTATGGAAGACATGTAATGGTATTGCTATCCTATAAACCGGAAGTCTATAAACCGAATGTCTTTCGGTTTATAGACTTTCGTTTATAGACTTTTGGTTTATAGAATAGCAATAGAATTACATTAATTCTATAAACCGAAAGTCTATAAACCGAATGTCTTTCGGTTTATAGACTTTCGGTTTATGGAATACATGTAATGCTATTGGCTTTCTATAAACCGAAATAGAGTCCCCATTCATAAGAAGTCCTTACAGTGCTATAATATATAATGGAAGTGTGAACATAATTATGGCATTGAAAAGAAAACTGTCTCACAACGCCACCTAGTGACATAATGGGGGTTATGTATAAATAGAGGAGCTGTTTTATGTCTAACCCTGATTCCTCCAGTCAGGTTTTTGCACGTAGAGTATAGATAATGTGTTTTATACATAAGAAAAAAGGGGCAAAACTGTGACCTTTTAGTCTCAATGTGCAACCTTTTAGTCTCAATTTGTGACTTTTTGTTCAGTGATTTAAAATAGGCGCAAAATTGCAACTGTATTTGTACATATTTTTTAAATTCTTAAAAAATAATTTGATCACGTTTTTTATTTTGGTGCAACAGACCCAGAGTGGCTTTTTCTTATACATAGGGGTACACCAGAATTATGGTGCAATTGCACAACATTTTTGACAGAAATTGTCTTCATTAAGCTTCCTACTATTGCATTTGAGTTCCTGGAGGGCAGCTTACCTATCTTAGTCATGCTATGCATGTTTAGCTCAGACTAGTTGGATAACATTTTTCTTTGCAAAATAATTGTATACTTCTAATACCACCAATTATTTCCTTTAGTTTAAAACCATTCAAAAGGTTCGCATGTAAGATTCCTGCTCTCCATACCAATGGCTTCTTAGGATGGTTCTTGCCAAGGAGGTGTGAGTATGCTGTGTAGACCCATTTTTTATCCTAGATATGTGTTTCTCTCCCTGTAAGGGATATCTTGGGTCTGCGGGGTATGTAACCTCTCACTTTGCTATCATTATTTAAATGCTATACATGATGGGATGTCCCCATACATGGGTATCCACCTAGCATTTTACCCCATTGCCCCTGGGACACAGGCGCCCCCATCTCTGACCCACATGGCAGATGACTCCTCGCGCTTCTCAGGGATCCCGGTAATGCCCAAAGTCGCAATGATCCTGTGAGATGAAATCCATTCTGTACACCACTGTTGACTATTTTATAACAAAAGATATATATATTTTGGAACATAATAAAATAATTGGAATTGGACCTTTCTAGCCTCCAGAGAAAGGGCTTGACTGGGGACTTCACTATATCTCTCTGTGGTTTTTTCCATAATTAGATTCCCCCCTCCATTTTTGTTCTCGCAGCAAGGTGACACGTCCAACCTATGTCTTTTACTGTGACTTTGCTCCCTCAAAGGAACTGCCAGGTATGCTCACTGTTAAAAGTATCACTAAGCGACAATGTTTTTTGGTAGGCTCCACTGTTTTGAGTTAGGTCCTTATCTGGCCCCTAGTTAAGCTATGATATTTCTCTACATATATATATGTTTTTTGCTGAAAGTGCACACAGTAAATCGCATGACTGTTTTACTGTCTATTCTGTTTATGATGCACACATTGTGGAATATGGCTGATGTGTTGCACACAAGAAGGACGTGTTCGACTCGCTCAAGGCGTTTACCATTTCTAACGGTACCTGCCAGGGATGTCCCCTATTCCCAATAGGGGAGAGGAATAGCCCTTCCTAGAAGAGGTACGCCACAATCCTGACATTGGGGGGTCTACGTATAGCTGTCGCTCACCACAAAGTTATGGGCTTTGCGGAAAACCTTCTTTTTCTGCTCACTAACCCCAGGGTCTCCCTTCCTGTTCTTACACATGAGTTTCAGCAATTTGGGGAATTGGCTAATCTTAAAATTAATGAATCCAAATCAGAAATACTGAATGTTAATCTACTAGAGATATGTCATCTTGCATCTGCTTTTCCATTCCGATGGTGTAAAGATAAAATGAGATACCTAGATATTTGGCTAACAAGTGATCCCCAGGATTTGTACCATCTGACTTTCCCACCTCTGACAGACGTTCTGCAGAATGATCTGCTTGACTGGAAAGCCACACACATTTCATGGACAGGGAGAATCAATGCATTAAAAATGAATGCCATTCCCTGACTTTTATATCTATTCCAGACTATCCCAATCAAAATACTGCCAACTTTCTCTCAGAACTGTGTTTCTGAAATTTGTGTGGGCAGGGAAGAAGCAGAGACAGAAATGTTCCCACTTAATTAGACCCAAGGCCCAAGGTGTTCTGGGCTTACCATGCCCTCCCACCTACTATAAAGCTAGCTGCGTTTTGGAGTGGTTTTATTGCCCTCCACATAAACTCTGGCTTGAATTGGAGACAGAGGCAGTGGTTACTACGCTTCACCTGCTCCCATGGATACACCCTTGTCATACCAGATCACAGTCTTGAATCCCCCATTGATATTCCCCACACTACTACTCCTTGATTCAGCCCAACGGGTACTTCCAATCACCACACATCCATCCCCACTGATTCCGCTGTGACATAATCAGGATTTCCCACCCGGTCTACAAGTAGGTGATTTCCTAAACACGACACTGGCTGACCTCTCCACTATCACACACTTTACACTTGACAATAGACTCAAGCCCTTGGGTGATAAGGTTACTGGCAGGGCGACCTCCTACTTGGATAAATTCCACTAACTACAACTTACAATTTTTTTCCGGTTACTCCCCCAAAAACATAATTTCACCAGACCCTTGATGGTCTTTGAACAAATGTGCTCGGAAGATACCCTACCGGAACATGGGATTTCCCTTCTTTACCAATTTCTTAATGACCCGGATGAGTTCCCTGCTCCATCCTTCACGGGGAAGTGTCAAGATGCCCTACAGATTTCTTTGAGTAAGCCCCAATGGGGAAAGATCTGTATTTTGACTCACAAATCCATTCTATACAACAAAACACAGGAAATGGGATACAAGCTGCTGTTTTATTGGTACCACATGCCTGTGTTATTACATAGTATTTTCCCGGACCGATCGGACAGATGCTGGAGATGTAACTCGGCCCCTGGCACGGTTCTCCATATTTGGTGGGAATGCCCGCTCATAGTAACCTTCTGGGTTACTATCAGGGTCACATTACCTAAATTTGTAGATCACCCACCCCCTTTTACACCTGCGGCTTAACTGCTACACCACACATCTGCCCCCATATCAGTTTATTAAAAATCAAACATCTGCTGCATCTAACATTGCATTAGTGTGTACATGTGCCTTTGTAAGTGACACTGTGTTACTGTGTGTGTAAATGCCTGAGTGCAGGATTAGCAGGGGGCTGCAAAATATATGTTCGCCTAGGGTGCCAAAAGTCTTGTACCAGCCCTGGATATGTCTCAATATTATGAAAAAATTTCAGCTCCTTGATATAGCTCTGCATAACAAAGAGGGCTCAATACGATAGCTTCCTTTCATTGCAATAAGTTAAGGCTACTAAATCATGTTCTGAAAGTAACAAAGATGCATATCTTCTTTTCTTTATGCTATTATAATTATTTACTTTTCTTTTTTTGGAAGCTCTTGCCTCAGGCACAAACTATTGGGGTACAGTGATGCTAGTTAAATCCTGTGAGTGCAATTTAAATGCTGGGTAAAATACTGGGGCAAGTTGCTGGTGGTAAGTCCACGCACCAGTGGCTGAATGTACATATATTAGAGTAATTCCCTGGTGCTGGGGCAAATCCTGCAAGTTCAATCTAAGTGCTGGGGCAAGTCCTGTAAGTGCAATCTTGGTGCTGGGGTAAGTCCTGGGTGCCGGGGCAAGTCCTGTGACTGTTGTCTGGGAGCTGGGGTAAGTCAATATATCCACCCAGTGTGTACACAAGGTTATATCTCAAGGTTATATACTTTACCTCAAGAAATTTTAGACTAAGTAAGATAGAGAATTGGAGTTTGAAAAGTTGGACCCAAAGAAGTATCAAGAAAATTAACAACCTGATGAGTTAAACAGAAATCAATTCATTCCAACAACTTAAATGGAATACAATGTACCAAGTAAGTTCTCACATGGCAGACTACATCTTGGAAAAAGTCAATAAGATTGATGAATTATGTAGTCAAAATAACAAAACAAATCTACTAGCTAAATGTTCAGATATATGAATTAAAAGGGGATAGGAATTACCCTGCAATAAAAAAATGGGAAAAAGAGGGGAGGAAAAGCTAGAGGCTCCGTTAATGGGAGATTCATATGACAGACTACTGTCAAAAAGTGTTGAAGTAAGCAGAATGATAGCAAGAGTAAACACCCATACTGTGATAGGAAAATGGAATAAGGATTTGTCAATTAATATTCACAAGAGTGCAATAGTGCCTCTGCCCAGGTAGGGAAGGTGATACACTATTTGAACCTGAGAGAGGTACAATTAAAGGTATATAATAGATGGCAAATTCTTCCCTCTAGAATTTCCAGGATCTGCCCAGGGACCCCAGGTAGCTGCTGGAGATGGGGTCTCACGAGGGGGAACTTTCTTCACATGTGATGGTTATGTCCTTTAATTAAGCCCTACTAGGAGGTTTTTCAAGAGATAAAGACCCTGACCCACATTGCACTTTCTCTTAGCTCTGAGGTAGTCACCCTATTACAGCTGGACTTCCTTTAATATGCCACACCTTAAAGAACCTTTGTTATAGACCTATTATCAGCAAGAAAGCTTGACATTGCGCAACGTTGGAAAACAACTAACACACGTCTGTATATCATGGTGCAAGGAGAAGTTCTATATCAGTTGAAAAGAGAAAGAGATATAGCAAGATATAGCAACATATCCATTGCATTTCAAGTTTGCTCTCTTCTTTATATATATCCCCTCCTCTCCAATGTTTCTTTAATTTCGCAATAGCAAGAAATTTTAGGTGTGTGAGAAAATGCTGTGGGACACGATGTTTCAACATTTTATTGCTGATATTGTTGCAATGTTCTTTAATGCATATTCTCAATTTTCTTGTTGTTCCTCCTATATACTGCAGGCCACAGGGACACTGGGAGATTACAAAACAGTGTCCTCTATTAGACAAAGTGTTATTAACCAGTATGTAGGCTATGGGGCTGTATAACACTAAAGCTAGTTTATGGACCACAATAAAGGAGCATTTAGCTGTATAAAATGGAATTATAAAGATGTCTAAGGCCATATAATAAGTATAAGTGTGAGGGTATAGAACAGAGGTCAGAATGAAAGGTTGGGGGACAGTGGATGTGGGGAAAAAAGGGGGATGATGGAAGAAGCAGGAAAGAGGATTGAGAGTACACCAAGTGAGGTGTATCTCCTGATGGCTGAAGTGTGGACATGATAATCAATCAACTATCTGACACTGTAGAATAAAAAAGGGCACTGGAAAAACAAAGAAAATTTACCACAATCAGGCAGATATAAAAATAGAAAAATGTAAACCCCAAGAAGAGCATGATGTTTGAAACACTCAAATAAGTGACTGAATCCCAAAATACCCTCTCGGACTCTAATTGAATATCTATAAAAGAAGTAGCAAGTAACAAATGTAAGAGGATAACCTATGAGTATTCAGTCATAACAATATTGTCCATTGTGTTTTTTTTATGTTTTTGTATATGTTATTTTGTATTTTTGTATAATAAAGGATAAAAAAAAGTGAGTGCCCTACCAAAATGATTGAAATTATTTGAAAATGAATAAACGTGAAAAATCTCATGAGAACTATACATAGAAAACTTTCCACAAAACATGTAAGCTCAAACAATATAATATGTCAATGTTTGTCAACCCCGGTACCTGCAAAATATAAGACTTCTTGAAGAAGTTGCCAACAAAGAAAGAACAAACTGCAGCAAGAGATGAAGTACCAGCACAAAATACTGATAATAGACAATACAGAAAAGAACACTCAAAGTCTGCCAATAACACCCAATTAAGTACATTAAAATATGTGCTAAAATAAGCGATAAATACTTACAGATGAATGAAAAATAAAAGGTTATAGTGTGGTAAAGTCAATGATATAAAATTTAAAAAAAAACTAATGCGATAAGAGCCATGAGAATTAATAAGAAGATCCATGCGTGTTAACGAGCAATAAAAGTGCTAAATGAAGGAACTAAATGTACAAATGTAGGTGCCAAAATAAGGAGGTTTAATGGCAGGGATAATCCAAAAAACAATGCAAAGTGATGATCTATATAAATATCATATACAGGAACACGAGATCCAAAAGAATGCCTTGCGCTGGGGTGGTGAACGTCGGTAGAAAAGATCCGAATTCGGTATTGAAATAAACGCAGAAATCTAACCTAAACCTGTCACCATATCTCTGTTATAGAAATAAAATAGACGAGTGTTGCGCAATAAAGAACAGGTATTTATTGAAATAATATGGAACAGCTGATAATCTCAGGTACATAGAAAAAACATAAATACAAACAAATAATGTGTATATCTGTAAACACAATAGTAAGTATTTATACAGACCCCCCTGGGAATAAACTCACTCAGACTAGAGCCCTTGTATTGGCTCTAATTTATGCGTGTTATGGGACTATAATCCCCACCATCCGTCAGGGTGCAGCCTCAGATTTACACAAACTTCAACACATATAAATGGTCAGGATATGATAAAAACACAAAAAAATAGCTTTAAAAGCAAACAGCAGCAGATGACTTGCAGCAGAAATTTTACAGCTGATCCTGCTTGCGGGAAGCTATACGGAGGACTCTGGCAACTGCTATTTGGTTTACACTGGACGGAGTACCACTTCCAGTCGAATTTCATCCTCTACCTTATGCTATTGAGCTGTAGAAATTTGTCTCTCTCATCCGAATTCCCCAACCTTATACCATGTATTGAATGAACATAGGTGAAATGTTCATTCATACTAATAGAATAACCAAATGAATGCGGCAGTGGACAAAAATGGCCTTGCTTCAATAGTATAAGGTTGGAGAATTCGGTTGAAAGAGTTGAAATCATCTCAAATTCATCCCTTACCTTATGCTATTGAGCTGTCGAAATTCAACTCTTTCATTCAAATTCCCCAGTCTTAAACTATGTATTGAATGGATACAGGTGAAATTTTCATTCATACAAATTGAATAACGAAATAAATAGTAAGTGGTTGGGGAATTCGTATATTGAAGCTTATGGACATCATATTGTTGAAACCAAACATGCAGAACGCAGAAACATAGTAAGCCAAATTTTTGTGTTGTATATGTAAACCCAAAAGTGTGAGTAATTTAATATTAATAAAAGTGTATACAAAATATTTGATTTGTTGCATATTAAATTTAATAAATTAACAGGAAATGGGTTTGTTTTTTTTCTTTCACTTGCTGTCATTCTCTGTACTTCACAATCAGTATGTGAAGTACAGGGAGTGAATTGGAGGCAAAGTCAGTGGCTAATATATAAGCATTTAACATTTAACATAGATTGTATTACTAAGTATTTTGATAATTATGGATGTGATATGTAAACTTTTTTTAAAAAATATATTACGTTAAAAACGTTTATAGATTTCATATCCATAATTATCAAAATGCTTAGTAATACATTATATAAAATTGACAAATACATACAGTCATACAATATATAGATTTTTCTATTCAAATGGTAATAATACCCCAACCTTACACTAGTAGTATGTCTTAGCTGTGGATTTCGTGGATTCATTCAATTGAGCTTTTAGGCTGTTGTATGTAATGCTAATAGCATTACAATGAAACAACTAAAGTTGAAATCTAGTCGAATTTGAGTCAAAATTGAGTCTATGAGGTCAACCTACTTTAGTTACATAAACAAATGAATTTGAAATGTGTCGAAATTAAGCCGAATGGTCTAATTCCACTGATCAGATCAGAGTCATAATTAGCACAATGTTATGCAGAATAAAAACAAATCCAATATGAATACTGAATGTCTAATTACTCTATTCTGTGGAATTCGTCTGTTAGGTCAATTCGGCTTACTTCAACACTTTTCGACTCTATTTCCACTCTTGCGGCTTATGTAATGCTATTAGCATTACATACAATAACTTAGGCGCAATTGAGAAGAAATTCGCATTCGACATATCAGAGTGGCTGTCGGCATCCGAATGAACGAAGGGATGGATGGACAAATTAATTTGATTCATTTAACATTCGTTCATTCAGCTTTTGTTAGTTTTTCGTTTTTGTTATTTGTTATTTGGACGAAAATGCTATCTTCCGAAAACGAATGCACATGTCTAGGTGAAACCTAGCTCCTCTCAACTAAAAGATGTGTTTGGCATATCATACTTCACTAAAATGCCAGCACACAAGTAGCTGTACAGCAGCAAATTATTTAGTTTGGAGGTACAGCTGAAATCCCTGTATGTTCACAGAAATGTGGTCATAGGATTACAGTGTATGACATCTATGTAGTTGTGCCATAAAGTGATGAGGATTTGTAACTCTTCAAAGGATCCAATGAGCAATAAGTGTAGTGTAGGTTAATTTTATGTAACCGGGAATTTTTTCAGAAAATAGCCATGATAAATGCAAAGTCAATGTTAGATTACAAAGGATTTATATTCATATTAGTGGAATGTCTGTACATGAATGCAGTGGCGTCCCGAGGGGGGGGCGGGGGGGGCGGCCCGCCCCGGGTGCCACTGACTAGGGGGGTGCTGCCGGCACCCCCCGCGCTGCTTACCTTTTTTTTTTTTTTTTCTCAGGCGGCCGAATCTGGAGGCGGCCGCCGGGTGAAAAAAAAAAAAAAAAATCACAGCGACCGGATGTGACGATACGTCACATCCGGCGACTGTGTTTCCCTCCTCCGTGCAGGAGGGAAGAGAAGACTGCACGGAGGAGTCGTCCGTCCGGGAGAAGCAGCGATTTGGTAAGTGATGGGGGGGGGGGGCTGGCACTATATTACTGGGTTCTGGCTGGCACTATATTACTGGGCTCTGACTGGCACTATATTACTGGGCTCTGACTGGCACTATATTACTGGGTTCTGGCTGGCACTATATTACTGGGCTCTGGCTGGCACTATATTACTGGGCTCTGACTGGCACTATATTACTGGGCTCTGGCTGGCACTATATTACTGGGTTCTGGCTGGCACTATATTACTGGGTTCTGACTGGCACTATATTACTGGGCTCTGGCTGGCACTATATTACTGGGTTCTGACTGGCACAATATTACTGGGTTCTGACTGGCACTATATTACTGGGTTCTGACTGGCACAATATTACTGGGCTCTGACTGGCACTATATTACTGGGTTCTGACTGGCACAATATTACTGGGCTCTGACTGGCACTATATTACTGGGTTCTGGCTGGCACTATATTACTGGGCTCTGACTGGCACTATATTACTGGGCTCTGGCTGGCACTATATTACTGGGTTCTGACTGGCACAATATTACTGGGTTCTGACTGGCACTATATTACTGGGTTCTGACTGGCACAATATTACTGGGCTCTGATTGGCACTATATTACTGGGTTCTGACTGGCACAATATTACTGGGCTCTGACTGGCACTATATTACTGGGTTCTGGCTGGCACTATATTACTGGGCTCTGACTGGCACTATATTACTGGGCTCTGACTGGCACTATATTACTGGGTTCTGACTGGCACTTTATTACTGGGTTCTGGCTGGCACTATATTACTGGGTTCTGGCTGGCACTATATTACTGGGTTCTGACTGGCACTTTATTACTGGGTTCTGGCTGGCACTATATTACTGGGTTCTGGCTGGCACTATATTACTGGGTTCTGGCTGGCACTATATTACTGGGCTCTGACTGGCACTATATTACTGGGTTCTGAGTGGCACAATATTACTGGGTTCTGGCTGGCACAATATTACTGGGTTCTGGCTGGCACACTATTACTGGGCTCTGACTGGCACTATATTACTGGGCTCTGACTGGCACTATATTACTGGGTTCTGGCTGGCACTATATTACTGGGTTCTGGCTGGCACTATATTACTGGGCTCTGACTGGCACTATATTACTGGGTTCTGACTGGCACTATATTACTGGGTTCTGACTGGCACAATATTACTGGGCTCTCGCTGGCACTATATTACTGGGCTCTGACTGGCACAATATTCCTGGGCACTGACTGGCACAAAATTACTTGGCATCTGACTGGCATAAAATTCATGGGCACTGACTGGCACAATATTTCTGGGCATTTGACTGGCACACTATTCCTGGGCTCTGAGTGGCACACTATTACTGGGCACTGACTGGCACAATATTCCTGGGCACTGACTGGCACTATATTACTGGGCTCTGACTGTTACAATATTCCTGGTATCTGACTGGCACACTATTACTGGGCTCTGACTGGCACACTATTACTGGGCACTGACTGGCACAATATTCCTGGGCACTGACTGGCACAATATTCCTGGGCATCTGACTGGCATAATATTCCTGGGCACTGACTGGCACAAAATTACTTGGCATCTGACTGGCATAATATTCATGGGCACTGACTGGCACAATATTACTGGGCATCTGACTGGCACAATATTCCTGGGCTCTGAGTGGCACACTATTACTGGGCACTGACTGGCACACTATTACTGGGCACTGACTGGCACACTATTACTGCGCACTGACTGGCACACTATTACTGCGCACTGACTGGCACTATATTACTGGGCTCTGACTAGCACAAACAATAATACTGGCTCTGACTGGCACAATATTCCTGGTATCTGACTGGCACAATATTCCTGGTATCTGACTGGCACATTACTGGGTTCTGAGTGGCACTATATAACTGGGCGCTGACTGGCACACTATTACTGGGCTCTGAGTGGCACACTATTACTGGGCTCTGACTGGCACTATATTACTGGGTTCTGAGTGGCACTATATTACTGGGCTCTGAGTGGCACACTATTACTGGGCTCTGACTGGCACACTTACTGGGCTCTGAGTGGCACACTATTACTGGGCTCTGACTGGCACAATATTACTGGTATCTGACTGGCACAATATTACTGGTATCTGACTGGCACACTATTCCTGGTAACTATAATTGTACAATTTTCAAACATTGAAAAAATTGTGGGTGTTTTCTTGCATTTTTATTGTGGGGGGGGGGGGGGGGGGGGGGTGCCACACTCGGGGTCCGCCCCGGGTGCCAAATGCTCTAGGTACGCCCCTGCATGAATGCAATGAATAAGATCAGTTATACATAATGTTCACTCACGCATGGAGAGTGTTTTGTAATACACTGGTGTTTTCTTGTGTCATACATAGCTGTATGTCAGGCAATGGCGTATCTTGGTTTTGTTCTTTCCGAGGCAGACTAAATTCAGGCACCCCCACCCATGTTGCACACCCAGGACATGCCCCATCACCCACGTTGCACACCTAGGACATGCCCCATCACCCACATTACATGCCCCCATCACATGCCCCATCACCCACAATGCACACACTTTAAATGCCCCATCACCCCATTACCCGAATTTAGTTAGCCTCGGACAGCACAAAACCAAGATACACCACTGCCATGACATAAGAAAATACTGGTATATGGCATACTAATGGGCATACTGGATGTGGCATCTTACTGGGCAAAAAGTGCCATATAAATGGGCATAGAATGGCATATTAATGGGCATACTGGATGTGGCATATTAATGAGCAAAACATGGCATATTAATGGGTATACTGGCTGTGGCATATTAATGGGCATACTGGTTGTGGCATACTAATGGGCAAACCAGTGGTGACATATTAATGGACATAGAGTGGCATATTACTGGGTATACAGGCTGTTAAATATCAATGTGCAAACAGGTTGTGGAATATTAATGGGCATATTGGTTGCGGCATAATAATGGGCATACTGGCTGTGGTATATGAATGGGAAAAGAGTGGCATGTTAATAGGCATACTGGCTATGACAAATTAATGGGTAAACAGTGGTATATTAATGGGCATACTGGCTGGGGCAAATCGTGGCATATTAATGGACATACTGGCTGGGGCAAATCGTGGCATATCAGTGGGCATACTGGCTGTGGCATATTAATAGGCATACTGGTTGTGGCATATTAATGGGCATACTTGCTGTGGCATATTAATGGGAAAATTGGCTGTGGCAAATGAATAGGAAAACAGTTTGCATATTAATGGGCATACTGTCTATGGCAAATTAACGGGAAAACAGTGTCATATTAATGGGAATAGAGTGGCATATTAATGGACATACTGGCTGTGGCATATTAATGGGCAAAGAGTGGCATATTATTGGAAACATTTTCTGTGGCAAATTAATGGAAAAACAGTGACATATTAATGGGCAAAGAGTAGCATATTAATGGGAAAACTGGCTGTGGCAAATTACTGGGAAAATAGTGGCATATTATTGGAAAAACTTTCTGTGGCATATTAATGGGGTACGTCTTAATTGTGCAATGTGGGTAATGGGGCATGTCCTTGGGGGCAGCAGCAAATCCAGGATGTGCAATGCGGGTGATGGGGCATATCCTGGAGTGCATTTAAATCATTGGCATGATATACAAAGACCTGGAAAAAATTACTTTGGGAGGGTAGGGCGACGAGAGGGAGATATGGGGGTGGGGTGGGGCGGGGCAGAAATTGTTTTCAGTAAGGGGCCATGAAATTTCTGATGGTGGCCCTGGATATGCATATAATAAATTATTAAGTATATATAAAATCAGGGAATTTTAACTAAGCATGCGATAGGGGGACATTAATAGAACAGTTGAGCTAAAACAACTTTAGAATTGCCTTGTTATATACTGCATCACCGAATATCTAGTCTTGGCTACAGAGAGTAAATAACATTTTTTTTAACAAAACAATTAGATGGAGAGGGTCAGCACTACAATATTAAGTAAATGAGAGTGTGAACATGGTAGACACACATAACAATTGTAGGTCTCCAACAGTTAAGCGTCAGCACCCTCTTGTGTCCATTACAGGGACTATATCACTTGTATGCTCCACGTGCACAGTAAAAACAATGTTTAGGTGATACAGTCCCTTTTAACAACAAAGAACATAACAACTGATATGATTTCAAAGAACAAATAAGAGAAAACAGGAAGGAGAAAGAGAAAGAAGAGAGTAAATAATAAGAATGTGAGAACGGAAAGCAAAGAAACCTGAACATGTAAGAAGAAGAGAGATCTGCCAAGAAGATGAGAGGAAAACTAAAGGAGACAAAGGAAAAGATAACAAATCAAGCATATCAAGGGAGAGAATTCTGACAGACAGAAGGAGATGTTGCCAAAGAAAATAAACTGTACTGCAATATTCGGCCTGTCTGTGTTATTAACACAGTCCCAATCACTCAACGGAGTGGGTGAGAGTTATAAAAGGGGGCGAGTTGTCCAAAAAAAAAAAAGAGAAAAACTTGCACATAGATATAGAGATAACATATATTATTCAAATGAGCTTCTCCTAAGTGGGGAAGAGAGTAAATCAGATTATTGCAAAAAGGAAAGTTTAAATCCAGAGTCAATGTTAAGTTCCCATGTTAACATGGGCAGGTGATCTGCCGAAGTAATGACGTATATGACGAATAATGACGAATACAAACTATGTGTCAGATTGTGACAGAGATGCCGCAGGTCACTGAGTCAGAGCTTTATAAGAGCCAGACATCAGTGATTGCGATTGATTAGGATGTTGAGGGTTCGACATATTCTATAGAGGCTGCTCTGCCTGCTGAGTGGCGAAAAAATCTGTAGGATTTTCAGGTCAGACACAAATTGTGTTATATCAGTGGGGTCTTTGATTATCAGTGATTTATTGTCTTTCATCACTGTCACTGAGTGGGGCATGCCCCACCTGCACTTGATGACCAGCACCCGCAGATGTGTGGTCAGTGGGGCCACGGTGCTCCCAGTGGTGTATCTTGGTTTTGTGCTGCCCTAGGCAGACAAAATTTGTGCACCCCCCCTACCCATATTTCACACCCACGACATGCCCCATCACCCAAGTTGCACACCCAGGACATGCCCCATCACCCCATTACATGCCCCATCACCCACATACACACACATTAAATTCCACATCACCTCCATTACATGGCCCCATCACCCCATTACATGTCCCCATAACCCCCATTATATGGTATCATCACATGCTCTATTACCCGATTACATGCCTCCAGTACCCCATTACATGCCTCCATCACCCCCATCGCCCCATTAAATTCCTCCATCACCCCAATTACATGCCTCATCACCCCCATTACATGCCTCCACCCCCCCATTACATTCCCCCATCACCCCATTACATGCCCCCATCCCCCGATTACATGCCTCCATCACCCCCACTTCATGACCTCATCACTTGACATCATTATGCCCATTGCATGCCTCCATCATCCCATTACATGCCCTATCACCAAAGTTGCACACCCAGGACATGCCCCATCACATGCCCCATCACATGCCCCATCACCCACATACACACACACATTAAATTCCCCATCACCCCCATTACATGCCTCCATCACCCCATTACATGCCCCCATCCCCCAATTACATGCCTCCATCACCCCCACTTCATGACCTCATCACTTGACATCATTGTGCCCATTGCATGCCTCCAGCATCCCATTACATGACCCTCATCACTTGACATCATTACCCCATTACATACCTCCATCACCCCCATTTCATGACCCCATCACTTGACATCATTACCCCATTACATGACTCCATCACACCATTATAGGACCCCCATCCCTTGACATCATCACCCCCATTACATGCCTCCATCACCCCATTACATGCCTCCATCACCCCCCATTACCTGCTTCATTACCCATTACCTCCCTTACATGATCTCATTGAATGACCCCCCATTGAATGACCCCCCCATCAGATCCTCCCAGCACTCAGGACTTACCCTTGTCCCTGGTGGCTAGTGGCAGGCCTCATGGTGTCCTCCATGCTGCCTGTTTGGCCCCCTGCATGGTGAGTGCAGATAGGTCACGTGAACCGCCGCGTTTCTGACTTCAGAGTGACCTGTCAGCATTTCTCTATCACACAGAGTTTTCTCTTGCTTGATGTTCGGCTTCCCGTGCTTCCCGGCTTCCAGCGCTTCTGCTTGCAGGTAGAGCGCTGGTGAAGAGGGATCATTTTTGTGCGCCCCCCCCCCCCAGTTTTTTTGTGCCACCCTAGGCACTTGCCTTGTTTGCCTCACACTAAATACAGCGCTGGGTGTGCCTCCACAGAACTGTAGCTATCAGCAGAACATCAAGTACCTGCTTTGTCAGCGCTTCCTGCAGCAGATCAGGCAAGTAGATTTCACAGATAATTTGTGGAACTTCACCACAATGGTGTGGGGCTCTACCAGCCTTTCGAATTCTAAAATGATCAGCAATAGAGAGCTCAAGTCTGTCCATCTCAATTTTTAGGTAAGTCATCAACTGCCCAGGTGGTGGTGGGCCCAATCACCTGTGGAACATTTCTAATGTGTATAATGTTTAGAGGGAGATTAGTGTCCACAAGGCTCCCTTACTGGTGCAATTTAAAAGCTCTGTATGTGCAGCAGATTGTGTATGCTGCTGCAGCGATTTAACAGAAGTTTCCTTCAGGGTAGTTATTCTGTTTTGCAGGGATTAGACATCCTTATGGATAACCTTTATGTCAGAGCGCCATGTGTCCTATAGCTATGTAGCTCTCGCAGGAGCTCTTTTGTGGCTGGAGTCTCTGCAGGTTTATTGCCCAATATTGTAGCAGGAGGTTTAGCAAGTAAGGGGTTTCCAGTTCCTCGGAGGAGGAATCAAGATCATCCCATGCAGATGTGGGTGTCAAAACTGGCACATGATGTTGAGGTCTAAAAGGCCTGGTCAGCAGTGAGCCAATATCTATATGTTTAACCGGTTTATATTTCTTCTTCTCCTTTTGGACCATGATGTCAGCTTGTTATGAGGGGTGATTTGTAAACTTATTTGTGGGTATAGCAATGTGAAGTCCAGATAAATGTGTTTATTTGTAGGGAGCTCAACCGATTTGCAACCTTTGTCATCCACAGCTAGCTCCTCCTTCGATAACATGTTATTTAAAAAAAAAATCTAAAGAAAATATTGAAGTAAAGTAGCTCTACCATCAGAAAACCATTCTGCAAAACATATCTGAATATATACTTCACTTTGCAGTTTTAACCTTAAGAAATATGCTATATAGAACAACTTTTGTTAGCCATATAAAGCCTATAATGCTTTTCAGAATGTACACTCTGTGCTACAAATATGAGAAACATACAGCATCAGGGTCTATACATACAGCATTAGGAACCACTATGCAACATACACTGAACAAAATTATAAATGCAACACTTTTGTTTTTGCCCCCATTTTTCATGAACTGAACTGAAATATCTAAGACTTTTTCAATGTACACAAAAGGCCTATTTCTATAAAATATTGTTCACAAATCTGTCTAAATCTGTGTTAGTGAGCCCTTCTCCTTTGCAGAGATAATCCATCCACCTTACAGGTGTGGCATATCAAGATACTGATTAGACAGCATGATTATTGCAAAGGTGTGCCTTAGGCTGGCCACCAGGCCTGCCATCAGGGGGTGACAAGTGATACTGGCGTCCTGGGCCCAGCAGAACGCTTTCCTCACAGCCGCGGACCGGCTTAACAGCAGAGCACCGGGAGACAGAGCTGCAACGAGGTAAGTACTGGGGAAGGGGGGAGGGTGGCACACAACGAGCATAACACTGGCATATTAAGGAGCAAAATACTGGCATATTAAATGGCATATTGAGGGGCTAAACACTGGCATATTGAGTGGCAAAATACTGGCATTTTGAGTGGCAAAATACTGGCATATTGAATGACAAAATACTGGCATATTAAATGGCAAAATACTGGCATATTGAGGGACAAAATACTGGCATATTAAATAGAAAAAGAATGGCATATTAAATGGCAAAATAATGGCATATTGAGGGTCAAAATACTGGCATATTAAATGGCATATTGAATGGCAAAATACTGGCATACTGAATGGCAAAAAAATTGCATATTTAGGGGCAAAATACTGGCATTTTAAATGGCAAAAGAATGGCAAACTGAGGGGCAAAATACTAGCATATTAAATGGCAAAAGAATGGCATACTGAGTGGCAAAATACTGGCATATTGAGTGGCAAAATACTGGCATATTGAATGGCAAAATGCTGGCATATTAAATGACCCTATAATGTCATATTGCAGGGCAAAATACTGGCATATTGAGGGACAAAATACTGGCATATTAAATAGCAAAAGAATTGCATACTGAGGGGCAAAATACTGGCATATTAAATGTCAAAATAATTGCATATTGAGTGGCTAAATACTGGCATATTGAGTAGAAAAATACTGGCATATTTAATGGCAAAAGAATGGCATATTGAGGTGCAAAATACTGCCATTTTAAATGGCTTACTGAATGGCAAAATACTGGCATGCTGAATGGCAGAAGAATGGCATATTGAGGGGCAAAATACTGACATATTAAATGGAAAAAGAATGGCATATTGAGGGGCAAAATACTGGCATATTAAATGGCAAAATAATGGCATACTGAGGGGCAAAATACTGGCATATTAAATAGCAAAAGAATGGCATATCGAGGGGCAAAATACTAAGACCTGCTCGTAGCGCCTTGGCCTGTGATTACAAAGAAATTTGAAAGAAAAATAGCACAACTACTGATTACATATGGCAATATAAGCACCACTTTTGCACCTTTGCTTTTAAGAAATTTGTTATATAGTTACATTTCTGTAGATTGTTAAGACATACAAAGCTTATAGAAATTGTATGTTTGGAGGGCGACTTTCATTTTGAGACAAAGTCAAATTCGGCACCCGAGTTTGACTTAGAAAATAACTCAGATTCAAATCTTCCCCATTGAAAGTAAAGGGAGGTGAAATGGTCAAATCGATTTTGAGTTGGACTTAGTCTCAAAAATAGCTTCAATAATTTTGCCTTCTCAAAATGAAAGTCATTTTCAATAAAAAAAAAAAAAAACCTGTAAGGGTTGAAATGTTGCCTACATTCGGAATTATAGCTCCTTTTTCACCTCAGTGCTGAGATCCGTATTTTCTTTACTCAAAATGAAAGAGTACCTCCAAATTTGAATTTTAGTGAATAGAACCATTAGAGTCATGTAGCACCAATACTGAACACCCAAATTTCTTTACACATGAAATGTGTATGGTATAATGCAAGTTTTACGTTTTTTATGCAAGGTTTATGCTTGGTACTGACAGTATAAGAGTTATGTGTTTTTTTTTTATCTCTTACTTCTAAACTACCTGAGATTATTACTTTAGACTATGTGAAATTAAACATATAAAAGCCTTAAACCTTGGATTGGGATGAATATTTATATTTTACTATGTAGAATATGTATCTGCACAATTAATTATGTAATGTGTCTTCTCTCTACACAATGGCACTATATCTATTTTTAATAAATAAATAAAATTAAATATGTACTCTATCTGCCCCCTCCCCACCCCAGATCTAAGTTGCCCGGGTAGGCAGTGATGAAATCTTTAAACTGCCATTGTCTACAAAAGATATCTTAAACATTAAAGCTGTCACATCATCTGACACTCTATTGTTCTCACTCTACATTACAACTGCATTGTACTTCCTTTGTAAATTGTTTCCATCAATCACATCGTCTGTTCCCCTTTTCTGTTCCTTCCTTCATCATGTCAACATTTTGCTTTTTATATTTCCTTCATATCAGTTACACTTTACATTCCTTTTTAAGCTTCTTTATCCCCTTTTATGACTGCCGCCCTTTTCTCTTCCTTGTTCTTAACGTCTGCTCTCATTGTATGCTAGTCTTTACTCTACATTCTTGGCAGTTGTTGGTACACCATAGGCTTATACATTGCCCAGAAGTCCACTACCACAATCTTCTTTTATTTCTAATAAAACTCTAAGGTCCCATTGCAGAGATCAGACCCAATTAACTTACAACTTATGTTAGGATATAAGAAATTTGGGGTCACTTAAAACAGGTCTTATTTTCCATGAAAACATACATCAAATGAGTTGTAAAATGAATAGGAAATACAACCACAACATTTACAGGGTCTGTAAATTCCCTGATCTTGTCTCTGCCTATGTGCCTATGTGATCACTGATCAAGGACCAGGCGCAAAACAAAGGGGTTAATCATCAGATGGGTGGCAACCTATGCTCATAGCAAATATAGAGCATTTGATTTTCACTATATGCTAACAAACTTACAGTAATCATTACTTTTATTATTGAAAAAGCTTTTTTTGTATTAATGTTTATTTTGTCAAACACACTAGTGTTTTATTAGAAATAAAAGCAGATTGTGACAATGAACTGTGCACAAATACATATATCTGACATCCATAATATAATCCAGTGTAGAAAGAGAGTGTACTAAAGATAAAATGATAAATTGCCATTTATTGTACTTCATAATAACAGTGTATAAGAATTCTATACATAGCACAAAGAATAATGTCACGCAATTTGCTCATGTGCGTCAAGACTGCAATTGTATTATGCTCTAGTTTAAGTTGGACACACCTTTGCATCAGAAAATGTAGTTATTTACTGAAGAACTGGAATATCCTGTGTAACACATCACAAATGTTTTAAATTGTGCATATTTTATATTTTTGCTTCAGGACAGATTCGCTGTCACAAATTCACAAATTTTGAGGGCAACCCAGTATGCAACGATAATTGGCATCAAAATGGCTCCTCTGAATCCTGAACTGATTTGCAGCACATTGGTAGCATTTTAGTACCTGTGCCTCCAAATAATTCACAATTCTGAAATCATAACTGATTCTACAGAGAAATCTGCTGAATCTGAATTCAGCTGAAACATATCCGAAATGCACCGAACCACCGAATATAAACATCCCATTATATTCTATGGGAGATTTCAGACATAGAAAAAATAAATACCTAAAAGAAAACGAAATCCTACCATAAAAAATGAAACACCCATAGGAAATCAGTTCATGAATCCAATATAAATGATAGGTACAATCAACTGAAACCCAATCACTGTCAAGGAATGTTTGCATAAATAATGAGCATATGTCTAGACCGCCATTTGAGACGAGGATTAGCAGCCTGCAGCAGACATAAACAAAATGGCAAGCCAGGGTTCATGAAAACAGATACGTGACGTGTGACCAGGGCTGGCCTTAAGTGTTCCGGCGCCCTGTGCGGGCTTCCCTCGTGGCGCCCCCCACCGTCTCTTTCACCCCCTATGTATGTGTCTCTCTCCCTTCCCATGTTTGTCCCTTTCCTCTTCCTTGCCATGTCTGTCTCTCTCTCTCCCCCCGTCCCCTGTTCTGTCTCTCCCCCCCCTGTTCTGTCTCTCCCCCCGCGTTCTGTCCCACCCTCCCCCTGTTCTGTCTCTCTCTCCCCCCTCCCCCTGTTTTCTCTATCTCCCCCAGTTCTGTCTCTCCCCCTGCCCCTTTTCTGTCTGTCTCTCTCTCTCTCACCCCTCCCCTGTTCTGTCTCTCCCCCCTCCCCCGTTATCTCTCTCCCCCCCCAGTTCTGTCTGTCTCTCTCACCCCTCCCCTGTTCTGTCTCTCGCCCATCCACTGTTCTGTCTCTCTCTCCCCCCTCCCCTGTTCTGTCTCTCCCCCATCCACTGTTCTGGCTCTCTCTCCCCCCCCCGTCCCCTGTTCTGTCTCTCTCTCTCCCCCCTCCCCCTGTTTTCTCTCTCTCCCCCTCCCCCTGTTCTGTCTGTCTCTCTCTCTCACCCCTCCCCTGTTCTGTCTATCCCCCCTCCCCCGTTATCTCTCTCCCCCCCAGTTCTGTCTGTCTCTCTCACCCCTCCCCTGTTCTGTCTCTCGCCCATCCACTGTTCTGTCTCTCTCTCCCCCCTCCCCTGTTCTGTCTCTCCCCCATCCCCGTTCTGTCCCACCCTCCCCCTGTTCTGTCTCTCTCTCTCCCCCCTCCCCCTTTTATCTCTCTCTCCCCCAGTTCTGTCTCTCCCCCTTGCCCCTGTTCTGTCTCTCTCTCCCCCCTCCCCCTGTTATCTCTCTCTCCCCCATTTCTGTCTCTCCCCTTGCCCCTGTTCTGTCTGTCTCTCTCTCCCCCCCTCCCCTGTTCTGTCTCTCCCCCCTCCACCTGTTATCTCTCTCTAGCCCTGTTCTGTCTCTCCCCCCCTGCCCCTGTTCTGTCTGTCTGTCTCCCCCCTAACCCCTGTTCTGCCTCTCTCTCTCTCCCCCCTCCCCTACCTTTGCCTGCAAAGTTGGATCCAGGGAGGGGGCAGAGCTAACCGGCTCAGCGGTGTAGCTCTGCCCCCACCCTGTGAAGCAGAGCACAGTCTGCATTACGGGGAGCCATGGACAGCAAGAGAAGGTGCTGCTCAGCTCCCCATGCTTAATGCAGGCATAGGGAGCCGAGCAGCACTTTCTCATGCTGCCAGTGGCTCCCCGTGAAGCAGACGCTACTCTGCATCACAGGGTGGGGGCGGAGCTACACCTCTCAGCCGGTTAGCTCCGCCCCCTCCCCGGATCTAGCAGAGCCTGCCGAGCAGAGGGCTGATGAGGGGGGATCTTTTGATCTCCCCCAGCCAGTGCCTCTACCGGCTTTTTTTTTTATTTTTTTTTAAACTTATTTTTTTTAACGGGAGGGCGCCCCCTGGGGTCTTGCACCCTGTGCGCTCGCACAGGTCGCACACCCCTAAGGCCGGCCCTGCATGTGACCTCAAGACGCAGTGACATTTGTTTGACATATGTTTAATACCTACACATATGATTGAATCTTCTCCCCAGTACTCCTGACAATACGTGCAAAATAGATAGACTTTATCTTGTTGCCATTTTCTGCTGGTTTTGAAGCTGTATAGGCTCTATTCAGTGCTGCTTTGCTTACTTGTGAGCCATCACACACGGTAAGTGGTTCCACCTGTACTTTATGGATTGTTGTTCAATACTACGCTGTGTTGATTCCTTTTTTTCCAGATAACTTATAAACATATTGAAGAGATCCTGATTTATTATATTAATTGATGCCTTCTTCTGCACCCAAGTTTATAAATCATATTTTTTTCTGTGTCACATCAAAGTTTTTTGTTTTTTATTTTACATATATGATTCTGCACTACTTCATAGAAGACAAGTCCCAAAAGGTACCAACAGTTTCTCAGTAAAGAGAACACAAGCTGTGCCATCCATTACAACCGGGTGATATGGGCAGAAGCACAGAGGACAACTCATAGAAGGAAGAATGAACTCTGGCAGCAGATCGTGAATGCTGGTAACATAGTTGGTGGGAATAACATGTCTGAGGAGGTTGTGAAGACAAGGTAAGTTCATTTAAAAATACTTATACACCTTAGGCAGCATATTATATCACACTAAACTCACACCTATAGTCATGTATTAGCTGTGTAATGAATACCTAGGGATGTACACTCTTGGGAAATGTTGCATGTGTCTGCACTTGTTACAATGACTGCCACACATGGAGGAGCTGCAAGGGTGTGTGTAGAGAACTGGATCTGAGTAAAGCATGTTAGCCGTAGAAGGGGTGAGCTAGCAGCACATTGCAGCAATTAACATGTGCAAATGAATGCTTCAAGTAGCTAAGGGCCATTGCAGTTGAACTCTAAAGTAGCAGTGTATATCAATGTCTCTGTATCAGTAGAACTATACATCTGTGGTAACACATGTACATAGGTGTGTCTATACATGTTTATTTACATTGATATGTCCAGAGATAGACAGATCTATAAATGTAAAAGGGATAACCTATACAGATTTGTAATGATAGTGTACCAATAGCGGCGTTCCCCTGTTATATTTCAGGTATTCTGACATCAAAGATTCAAAGGACTCTACCCAAGGCAGCTGCCGCTGCCAGAACCACTGGCTGTGGTCCTCCTGAGCTTATTGACATTCTGGATTTTGAGGAGCTCCTGCAGGTCATGGGGCTGTAGACAGTCATAGGAGTTGAAGGGACAGTTGACACAGACTTGTCTGGTCATGAGTGCAGAACATTAACTGATATATTATGCATGTTAATGTCAGTTGATATGTATTAATACTGCTCTCTCACTTTCTTCTTAGCTTCTGACACTGTGATCCTTCAAACCCCAGCAGCATCTGACGATGAGGCCCCATGGCACACCTGTTCACCTGTCTACGGTAAGTAAAACATATAAATACATGTGCATGTCAACCCTAGTCGAAAAATGTGCAACAGATGGGGCTTCATTTAGTGACAGACCAGGGATAAAAACCAGCCCCTGAAATAATTGTACACCGGCTCCATAGCATCACATTATTTTCTTGTTCATAAAAAGAATGCGTGCATTTTGAAGTACATTTGAAGAGTGTATTATTTAAAGATAAAACTGATATATATCCCTACACCGGGCAATATATACTCCCAGTGTATACACAGGGCCGGCGCTACCGTAAGGCAGCACAGGCGGCTGCCTTAGGGCGCACCAATGGGGGGGCGGGAAAATCGCCCGCTCCCCCAGACCCCAGTACTTACCTCCATGCTGCTGTTCATGTCCGTGGCTGAGAGGGAAGCGCTGTGCGCTCCCCTCAGGCCGTGCGCATTCAATAAAGTGTGTTGAAACTTTTTTTTTCAACACACTTTATTGAATTCGCACGGCCTGAGGGGAGCGCACAGCGCTTCCCTCTCAGCCACGGACCTGAACAGCGGCATGGAGGTAAGTACTGGGGTCTGGGAAAGGGGAGAGGAGGGAGGTATAACGAGCAATTCCTGGGCATCTGACTGGCATAATATTCCTAGGCATCTGACAGGCATAATATTCCTGGGCATCTGACTGGCATAATATTCCTGGGCATCTGACTGGCATAATATTCCTGGGCATCTGAATGGCACAATATTCCTGGGCATCTGACTGGCATAATATTCCTGGGCATCTGACTGGCACAATATTCCTGGGCATCTGACTGGCATAATATTCCTGGGCTATGACTGGCATAAAATTCCTGGGCATCTGACTGGCACACTATTCCTAGGCATCTGAATGGCACAATATTCCTGGGCATCTGACTGGCATAATATTCCTGGGCATCTGACTGGCATAATATTCCTGGGCATCTGACTGGCACAATATTCCTGGGCATCTGAATGGCACAATATTCCTGGGCATCTGACTGGCTTAATATTCCTGGGCATCTGACTGGCACAATATTCCTGGGCATCTGACTGGCATAATATTCCTGGGCATCTGAATGGCATACAATTCCTGGGAATCTGACTGGCATAATATTACTGGGCTCTGAATGGCATAATATTCCTGGGCATCTGAATGGCACAATATTACTGGGCTCTGAATGGCATAATATTCCTGGGCATCTGAATGGCATAATATTACTGGGCTCTGAATGGCATAATATTCCAGGGCATCTGAATGGCACAATATTACTGGGCTCTGAATGGCATAATATTCCTGGGCATCTGACTGGCATAATATTCTTGGGCTCTGACTGGCATAATATTCCTGGGCATCTGAATGGCATAATTTTCCTGGGCATCTGACTGGCATAATATTCTTGGGCTCTGACTGGCATAATATTCCTGGGCATCTGACTGGCATAATATATTCCTGGGCATCTGAATGGCATAATATTCCTGGGCATCTGACTGGCACACTATTCCTGGGCTCTGACTGGCATAATATTACTGGGCTCTGACTGGCACAATGTTCCTGGGCATCTGAATGGCATAATATTCCTGGGCATCTGAATGGCATAATATTTCTGGGTCATCTGAATGGCATATTCCTGGGCATCTGAATGGCATAATATTCCTGGGCATCTGACTGGCATATTCCTGGGCATCTGACTGGCATAATATTCCTGGGCATCTTAATGGCATAATACTCCTGGGCTCTGACTGGCATAATATTACTGGGCTCTGACTGGCATAATATTCCTAGGCATCTGACTGGCATAATATTCCTAGGCATCTGACTGGCATAATATTCCTGGGCATCTGACTGGCATAATATTTCTAGGCATCTGAATGGCATAATATTCCTGGGCATCTGACTGGCACACTATTCCTGGGCTCTGACTGGCATAATATTACTGGGCTCTGACTGGCATAATGTTCCTGGGCATCTGAATGGCATAATATTCCTGGGCATCTGAATGGCATAATATTCCTGGGCATCTGAATCGCATATTCCTGGGCATCTGAATGGCATAATATTCCTGGGCATCTGAATGGCATAATATTCCTGGGCATCTGACTGGCATATTCCTGGGCATCTGACTGGCATAATATTACTGGGCTCTGACTGGCATAATATTCCTAGGCATCTGACTGGCATAATATTCCTGGGCATCTGACTGGCATAATATTCCTAGGCATCTGACTGGCATAATATTCCTGGGCATCTGACTGGCATAATATTCCTAGGCATCTGACTGGCATAATATTCCTGGGCATCTGACTGGCATAATATTTCTAGGCATCTGAATGGCATAATATTCCTGGGCATCTGACTGGCACACTATTCCTGGGCTCTGACTGGCATAATATTACTGGGCTCTGACTGGCATAATGTTCCTGGGCATCTGAATGGTATAATATTCCTGGGCATCTGAATGGCATAATATTCCTGGGCATCTGAATGGCACAATATTCCTGGGCATCTGACTGGCATAATATTCCTGGGCATCTGAATGGCATAATATTCCTGGGAATCTGACTGGCATAATATTACTGGGCTCTGAATGGCATAATATTCCTGTGCATCTGAATGGCACAATATTACTGGGCTCTGAATGGCATAATATTCCTGGGCATCTGAATGGCATAATATTACTGGGCTCTGAATGGCATAATATTCCAGGGCATCTGAATGGCACAATATTACTGGGCTCTGAATGGCATAATATTCCTGGGCATCTGAATGGCATAATATTCCTGGGCATCTGACTGGCATAATATTCCTGGGCATCTGAATGGCATAATTTTCCTGGGCATCTGACTGGCATAATATTCTTGTGCTCTGACTGGCATAATATTCCTGGGCATCTGACTGGCATAATATTCCTGGGCATCTGAATGGCATAATATTCCTGGGCATCTGACTGGCACACTATTCCTGGGCTCTGACTGGCATACTATTACTGGGCTCTGACTGGCACAATGTTCCTGGGCATCTGAATGGCATAATATTCCTGGGCATCTGAATGGCATAATATTCCTGGGCATCTGAATGGCATATTCCTGGGCATCTGAATGGCATAATATTCCTGGGCATCTGACTGGCATATTCCTGGGCATCTGACTGGCATAATATTCCTGGGCATCTTAATGGCATAATATTCCTGGGCTCTGACTGGCATAATATTACTGGGCTCTGACTGGCATAATATTCCTAGGCATCTGACTGGCATAATATTCCTGGGCATCTGACTGGCATAATATTCCTAGGCATCTGACTGGAATAATATTCCTGGGCATCTGACTGGCATAATATTTCTAGGCATCTGAATGGCATAATATTCCTGGGCATCTGACTGGCACACTATTCCTGGGCTCTGACTGGCATAATATTACTGGGCTCTGACTGGCATAATGTTCCTGGGCATCTGAATGGTATAATATTCCTGGGCATCTGAATGGCATAATATTCCTGGGCATCTGAATGGCATATTCCTGGGCATCTGAATGGCATAATATTCCTGGGCATCTGACTGGCATAATATTCCTGGGCATCTGACTGGCATATTCCTGGGCATCTGACTGGCATAATATTACTGGGCTCTGACTGGCATAATATTCCTAGGCATCTGACTGGCATAATATTCCTGGGCTCTGACTGGCATAATATTACTGGGCTCTGACTGGCATAATATTCCTAGGCATCTGACTGGCATAATATTCCTGGGGATCTGACTGGCATAATATTCCTAGGCATCTGACTGGCATAATATTCCTGGGCATCTGACTGGCATAATATTTCTAGGCATCTGACTGGCATAATATTCCTGGGCATCTGAATGGCATAATATTGCTGGGAATCTGACTGGCACACTATTCCTGGGCTCTGACTGGCATAATATTACTGGGCTCTGACTGGCATAATGTTCCTGGGCATCTGAATGGCATAATATTCCTGGGCATCTGAATGGCATAATATTACTGGGCTCTGACTGGCATAATGTTCCTGGGCATCTGAATGGCATAATATTCCTGGGCATCCATAGGCGTGCGCAGCCTATTGCATTAGGGTGTGCACCCTAAAGCACAAACACACACGCCGCACACGTGTGTGTGTATAGATATATAGATAGATATATATCTATCTATATATCTATACACACACACACACACACATACACAAATGCACTCTGCATACTTACATACAGACCCGCATTCATATAATTATCAATATAAACAAACATTTAAAAACTGTATTAAAACTTTTTTTTTATTAATTAAGCATTTAGCAATGTAAACAAACATTTCACATTTTTTAACTTAAAAAAACACTTACTTAAAGTTTACCAGCCAGCCGGCCGCCCCAGAACCCCTCCTGGGAAAAAACGATGTGCCTGTGCTCCGCTCTGCACCCTCTCCTCTGGCACTGCGGCTGGGCCTCACCCTTGCGTTGCCGTGACTCCGCCTCTGCGTGACGTCACGGAACGCGTGTACGCGAACGCGTACATTACAGGGGAGGTCTGAGGGAGGAGAAAGTCCGTCCTTCACTATGCGGCGCTTCCGCTCGCATAGTGAAGGATCGGATTAGGAGACAAACTCGGGCGGCAGACGGCAGTGCAGCACGGAGGCAGGGCCGTCTTTAATAGTGATTGGACCCTGGGCAAGCATTTGCTTGGGCCCCCTGGATCCTGCCCCCTCCCCTGCATGCAATCCCGCCATCCATCGCGATGTTACCCCCCCCCCCCCCACACACACACATATGCCATAATTGTTGTGCCATTCAGATGCCAGTAATATTGTAACTTTCGGATGCCAGTAATATTGTGCCAGTCAGAGCCCAGTAATATTGTGCCAGTCAGAGCCTAGTAATATTGTGCCAGTCAGATGCCTGCAATATTGTGCCAGTCAGATGCCTGCAATAGTGTGCCAGTCAGAGCCCAGTAATAATGTGCCAGTCAGATGCCAGTAATATTGTGCCAGTCAGATACCAATAATATTGTGCCAGTCAGATACCAATAATATTGTGCCAGTCAGATACCAGGAATATGGTGCCTGTCAGATGCCTGTAATATTATGCCAGTCAGATGCCTGTAATAGTGTGCAGTCAGAGGCCAGGAATATTGTGCCAGTCAGATGCCTGTAATATTGTGCCAGTCAGATGCCTGTAATATTATGCCAGTCAGATGCCTGTAATATTATGCCAGTCAGATGCTTGTAATAGTGTGCCAGTCAGAGCCCAGGAATATAGTGCCAATCAGATGCCCAGTAATATAGTGCCAATCAGATGCCAAGTAATGTAGTGCCAGTCAGATACACAGTAATATAGTGCCAATCAGATACCCAGTAATATAGTGCCAATCATATGCCCAGTAATATAGTGCCAATCAGATGCCAAGTAAT
Organism: Pelodytes ibericus; assembly: GCA_036172795.1. Classification (NCBI taxonomy): domain Eukaryota; kingdom Metazoa; phylum Chordata; class Amphibia; order Anura; family Pelodytidae; genus Pelodytes; species Pelodytes ibericus. The sequence goes on along the minus strand of CM069857.1, from coordinate 128,126,052 downwards.
ATAGTGCCAATCAGATGCCCAGTAATATAGTGCCAATCAGATGCCAAGTAATATAGTGCCAGTCAGATACCCAGTAATATAGTGCCAATCAGATGCCAAGTAATATAGTGCCAATCAGATACCCAGTAATATAGTGCCAATCAGATACCCAGTAATATAGTGACAGTCAGATGCCAAGTAATATAGTGCCAATCAGATACCCAGTAATATAGTGCCAGATACCCAGTAATATAGTGCCAATCAGATGCCCAGTAATATAGTGCCAATCAGATGTCCAGTAATATTGTGCCAATCAGATGCCCAGTAATATAGTGCCAATCAGATGCCCAGTAATATAGTGCCATTCAGATACCCAGTAATATAGTGCCAATCAGATGCCCAGTAATATTGTGCCAATCAGATACCCAGTAATATAGTGCCAATCAGATGCCCAGTAATATTGTGCCAATCAGATACCCAGTAATATTGTGCCAATCAGATACCCAGTAATATTGTGCCAATCATATACCAGGAATATAGTGCCAATCAGATGCCCAGTAATATAGTGCCAATCAGATGCCCAGTAATATAGTGCCAGTCAGATGCCCAGTAATATTGTGCCAATCAGATACCCAGTAATATAGTGCCAGTCAGATACCAGGAATATTGTGCCAGCCAGACACCCCCCCCCCCCCGTACTTACACTTCACTGCTCCGTGTCACCCGCCGGATGTCTCCTCCGTGCAGTCTTCCCTCTTGCACGGAGGAGGGAAACAGAAACCGAAACCGGATGTGACGCGACGTCACATCCGGCGTCAGTTTTTTTTTTTTTTTTTTTCGGCCGTCGCATCCATCGGATGCGGCTTGCCGGAAAAAAGCGTTCACAAGCGCAATGCGCTGTGAACGCGGTAGCAGGGGCTGGGGGCCCACGGGACAGCTGCCTTGGGGCCCCCCAGGAGTAAATGGGCCCAGGGCAGCTGCCCCGTTTGCCCCGCGTTAAAGACGGCCCTGCACGGATTAGGGTGTGCCCAGGCACACCCGGCACACCCCGTGCGCACTCCTATGTGGGCATCTGAATGGCATAATGTTCCTGGGCATCTGACTGGCATAATATTACTGGGCTCTGACTGGCATAATATTCCCATTGAAATACTGGTAAGTTTGTTGATTTAACTTTACTTCATTTTAAATATTGTATTTGTTCCCATTTTGTTTCTTCACTTCAAAATAAGATATATGCAGTGTGCATAGGAATTTGTTCATAGTTTGTTTTTACTATAGTCCGGCCCTCCAACGGTCTGAGGGACAGTGAACTGGCCCCCTGTTTAAAAAGTTTGAGGACCCCTGGGCTAAATACGTGTGTGTAAGTGGTAAGGGTGTCTGTGTGTGTGACTGCAAGGGTGTCTTTGTGTTTAAGGGTTTCAATGTGTGACACATTTAGAGCACGCGAGTGGAATATTTAGATGTATTTATTTTCTACACTATACATTATTCATATATATATATATATATATATATATATATATATATATATATATATATATATAATTTAAGGAGGCTTAATGGTGTGGGAGGCGTGGCAGATCAGAGCAGGGGGGCACCAAAATGCACCTTCGTCTGTGTAGACGAAAATCCTTGCACCGGCCCTGTGTATACACAAGGTTATATGAATGACCCTGTTTAGTGGTTTATATCAGGGCAGTATGAAATATAACCTTGAGAACATACTGGGTAGATATATTTATTCACCCTAGTCCCACTGCACTCACAGGACTTGCCTCAACATCCAGGACTTAACCCAGCACCCAAGACTTAGCACAGCACCCAGATTGCACTTTCAGGACTTGCTATAGCAGCCAGGGTTTACCCCAGCATGCAGATTGCACTTACATGCCTTGTCTCAGCACACAGAAAGGACTTACCCCATCACTTAGATTGCACTCAGGACTTGCCCCAGCCAGGACATACCCCAGCTAGCAGATTGCACTAACAGGACTTGCCCCAGCACCCAGGACTTATCCCATCACTTAAAATGCACTTAAGGTGGCAACATCGCACTCTCACGCCGGCCTCAACAACATTTTGCACACAGCCACACTTACAGACACACAGTCACACTTACAGACATACTCACACACATTCAAACTTATAGACACACAGACACAGACAGACACACTTACAGATAGTGACACTAACACACAGCAACACAGACACACTGTCACAAACGCAGATACACTTACATATACACAGAGATTCTCATTTTCTTTAAATTATGCTGTTTGTGCCCCTCGTTGCTCATTTACCTTTATTTGCAGGGAGAAGGGCAGTTCAGGTGTTTCCTGCAGAGGCAGAATAGCACCATTCATTTGCCTCTTCAGATTCTGTCACCTTCCTTGCAGGGGGGTGGGGCATTTGGCCATGGATGAATTCTTAAAACGAATGCTTAAAGTGGCATCCAGCTGCCCCAGGATTTTTACCACTATCCTGCTAGGCCAGTCCGGCCCTGGCTTGAAAGAAGAAATGTCATTATTATTATTGGAGAGCCCACGTTATGGCCAAAATAGCTGACTTGAAACATTCTCAATATCACCAAAAAAATATGATGAATATACATATTTTTATGTTTATTTATTTTAAATGTATTTTTTTTTTTGTTTGGTTGTCTGATTGCCTTAATGGTAACTCTACTTGATACCATCTTACAGTACTTGTTTTATACTACTTCTCATTACCTGTTGGTATTTTAGCAAATTGTACCAAGGCCTCCGTGTCTTTATAAATTTGTTGCACGCTTTGCACTAAATTTACTGGTCTTGTTATATGTCATGTTAAAAGTTAAGTTTTAAATTAACAAGAGACTTCATAATCATTTTTCATATTTTTGTCTACATTCTTCTGGGGTACTCCCATTGAGGTCTGTTTACAGAATAAAACCGCTATAGAGACTTCTATATTGAAAATATAGATCTAGGTGTAGCAGTTGAGGTGATCTATTTAATATTTTTTATTGTTTATGACTCTAGGGGCAACAGACTGGCGGACGTGATCACTTCAAAAGCAACAGAGCATCGCCATATGGGAGTAATCGCAAATTAATTCAGCACCGAATTTAGGTGTTGCTTAATACTTCAACATCAAGGCATTACAGTAACACTGCATGAGCAGTGTTAGCGAACACAGATCGCTGACACCGCTCATTCCATTGTCGGCAAAAGGGTTTCTGCCTGGATGTGCCTGGCATATCCTATATTGTTAAGGGGTTAAAAGGTATCTAAATACCAGGATTAAGTAGATTGTCGATAATAAAATATTTTTACTCTATCCATCACAAATTGGTGATGTTTTAAAAAAAGTTACTTATTCATTATACATTCTCCATGATTCAGATGGGGAAGATTTTGAAATTAAGAATTTTCTTTGTCATTTAGACTTTCAACAATCTTGCATAAACACTTAAATATATTAAATGAACCATTCTTGTTGAAGGTTTTTCTTCAACCATTCTTGTTGAAATCCCTTTAATTGATACAATTAAAGGATTAAAGAAAGGGAAGGCTCCTGAACACCATGGTTATAGTGCCCAATTTTGTCAGACGCTTGAATCGGTTATGTCGTCCTTGATTACTAGACTGTTTTAACGCATAGACAAAGATGAAAAGTTACCAAGTGAGATATTTTATGCAGCCTTATCCCTAAGGCTGGTAAAGATAAGTTACGTCAATATCTATACAAACAATGTAGAACACAGCTAGTTATTTAAGATATTATAAATGTGAACCAGAAAGGCTTTATCACAAGGAGATCAAAGGACTATTATACCAGGAAAGTTCTAAATCATATTTATGAAGTACCGGCAGAAAAAGGACCTGCAGTGTTTATAGCACTCATTGCCGAAAAAAAGGCATTTTATTGGGTTAGTTGCTGCTTTCTCTCACATACTCTAGATGTCTTTGGTTTAAAAGGTTATTTTTGTTAACTGGATTGTTCCATCGCCTTATATTCATCTCCGAAAGCCAAAGTAGTTGGTCCTACCATGGGACTCGCCAAAGCTGTCCACAGTATCCTTGCTTTATGCTCTCTCTATTGAACCTGTGGCCGCTCTGATTAGGAGATCAAATGAGATAAAAAAAGGTTTCATGTAGTCCACACAGCTTTAAAATCTCATTAAATGCAGATGATATATAGTACTTACATTAACATCTCCAGAAACCTCTATTCAGGCTGCCCGGTCAACTATACAAGAGTCTAGCAAATGTAATTATAAGTTAATGCTGACTAAAACTCAAGTAATCTCAGCTTTTTTTTGAAAAGCCCAGTTGGGTTATTTAAAGGCAGTTTATAATTTTGAATGATCTAATAAACAGAGATCTTACCTGGGACTTAAAATCTAACAACAGCTGTTAGATTTAAATTACACAGAATTGATAACTAATTTAAAGAACCAGTGTTCGAAATGATACTGACTTGACATCTCATGGCCGGTTGAATTAATATCATCAAGGCTTATGTGTTCCACAAAATTGTATATATTCTGTCAATGTTTAGTAATCTATGAAACCCAGAGTTGCCAAATCTATCCTTAAGAGAAAATTAAATCATAAAATATAGCATAGGGTTTCCTGATTTATTTACAATTCATTAGCTTGAATGTTCATACAATTTTTAAAGTGGGATATTAAATGAGATTCTACCATTGATTGGCATGCTTTGGAGCAAGTTTCCTATAATAATTTGAATCTCTTCAATTTATATTTGTTTCAATAATTTATTATAAAAGATCACAATATAGATAGCTGCGTAATATCTAATATCCGGAACACTTTGCAGAAGTTTAAAAAATATTTTTGTCTACCCCCTATTGAGACACTAGAGTGTTATATAAAATATTTGGGTTTGAGATCATGGAAGATGTATGGAATTGAGATGTTGGCTCAGTTTAATTAGTTCAACAGGATTTTTTCCTTTCCTGATATTCAATCTAAATTTTAGATACCTGTTGAGGAATATTTTTATTATATGAGGTTGAGGAATTTCCTCATACTAAATACCATAAATCCTAATTTCCCCCTTTATATATTCAAAGATACATACTATCATTCTAGACTTGTTTCTAGAATATTGAACAGATGTTAAATCTACTTCTTAAAAAAAAATGGGAAATGGGACTGGGAAATATGCTATAGAGCTTGGATTGGTGTTAATCTCCAAGAGACATAAAACATTCTACATTTCAATTCTGGGTCTTGGAGAAGGGTCTGACAGCCCATACATATGTACCATATTTGGTCTTGGGGATCTTAAGATTAAACTAAATGACAAGTGAAATGTCTTTTTCAGGGTTTATATTACTGTCTCTAATACTTTAACTCCTTAAATGCTAATACTCTTCTCTATTATGAGATTTGGTCACTCTGGGCCAACTTCCAAGAGGGACAAATGGGGTTCAGCCACATAAGATGTCATTGATTAAGAAAGGTGTTTGAACTCTCTGGAGTGATTACTTTGAGATGACTAATTGCTCCAGTGGGGCTCTCTTCCCCTCACACATCCCCGATTAGATTTAAACTTGTCTAGTCAGGAAATACTTTAATTGATATATATATATATATATATATATATATATATATATATATATATATGTATATATCTTAGTATCAACTCTAAGACCTATGAGATATGTTTGAGTGTCTGCGGTGGATCTCATTTAATACAATGTACTTATTAAAATTGCAGTTTTAGCTAGTATGAATGTACTATTGCATTTTATAATATTATGCTGTGTACCGAAAGTTATATTTAAGATGTTTAAATGTTGATAATTTCTATGTATTGTATTTTGCAAAACTAATAAAAAGATTAAAAAATAAATAAATATTTTAATCTGTTGATGCCTTTAAAAGCGGCCTGGATACTTTTTTAATGAGCCGGAGCATAGAGGGCTATGCATGTTAGTATAGGCATTAATATTTATTTAGTGCTTGTTGATACAAATAGAAATATGATTACCATTTGGAGTACAGTACATCTGTTCCAGGGGGTCCATGTTTAAAATGGATTATGAGGCAAAAGGTGATCAATGTTGACTGGATTTGCATATGCCTACCCAGAATCCCTTGCAGTGCTGGTTGCACTGTAAATGCATGATACTGTGGGAAAAACCTGCTGGGTTGTCTGATATGTGTAAATTTATGTTTAGCTCAGCTACCCACTGAATTTCAGATGCAGGGGTTTTACCATCACCTTTACCCCACCATTACTTAAATGGTTTGCCATTTGGAGTTAAAAAGAAATTTGAAATAGCTGATTATTTGACTTATTTTGGATCAACAGCGGTAAACATGGAATAGGAAAAGGGTTGAACTGGATGGACACAAGTAATTTTTCAACCTAAACTACTGTGTAACTATTTGTATGTAACTATGATGCTGTTGTCTCCATAACTTAATGCTGGCCTCAGCCCAGTTTATCAGTGGTCTGCCAGTAAAATATCAGCTGGATGGCATTCCTATGTTCATATCAAATATTGACCGTTTGATTACCAGTATCTGCCAACAACCTTACAGTATTTATCCCTTTTATTATTGCAAATTATGTATTTTTGTTTTTGAAAATTACTGTTTATTTTGTCAAACACATTAGTGTTTTATTGGAAACAAAAGCAGATTGTGGCAGTAGATTCAGACTTTTGAACTATACACAAATACATATATCTGACATCCATAAAATAATGCAATGTAGCGAAAGACTGTACTAATGATACATTTGAAATTTATTGTACTTCTTGAAAAGTGTATCAGAATTCTATACATAGCACAAACAGTATGTGACATAATTCTCTCATGTACGTCAATTCTGCAGTTGTATTGTGCTCTAGTTTAAGCTAGACACACATGTTTGCATCAGAAAATGTAGTTATTTAGTGAGAAACTGGAATATCATGTGTATCACATAACAAATGTTTAACATTTTTGCTTCAGGTCGGATTCAGTGTCACAAATTCATATGCTCAGATGTAGGATTTTATCTTAATATCTAGTTATTACAATTCTATGGAAATTGCAAATACTGTTTGTTCACATTCAATCTTAGGATGGACTCTATTTCCAGGGATGAATTTAAGAGCAGCTTTACATTCCAACATTTCACTTGCATTATGTTTTTGGTTGCTCTCTGTCTATTTGATATATAGTGTACAGTAAAACACTCGTGCTGTGTGAAAATATTGAACTCACTAGTGGTCTGATTACTACAGACTCATAATTCTCTGTAGAAAATTTTCTTTAATAGGACTGGAAAAAGATAAGACTGCACACAGCGTAATACCGTTAAAGTGACAATGCTCAAAATACAAAATTGCACATAAAGGAGATAATCCACTACTTATGGTGTGCAGATGCAAACAAATCCCAGAGGTAACAGGAACAGTATGTTGGTATCACCACACTTCCACTAACTTGCCTGAAGTTCTCGTTGACTTACAGTCAGGTTCCTCAACATGAAAAAAGGTAAGGGTAACTTAAAATGCTCTCTTCAAATCGCCACAACTGCCATTTGTTTGGCTATTCCTTTTATTTATTGTATTCGAGTGCTGCATCAAGGCCACGGCCACTTCTACCTGACGTCATCGCTAGGGTTCCTAGGCAACCAGGAAAACTCCACTATTCAGAATGGCTTATCTACCCCAAGAGTCTATACAATCGCTAGTAGACTAAAGAATAAATAAGCGGCGTGACCCCAATCAGGGGCATTTGCCCCACAGCACGTTCGCAACCACACACGCATACACACACACAATTCGGCAGTCAGGTATCTTCCAAACTGCATAGCTGACAATTGTGCATGAAACATTAATAGATTCCCTAATAGGGGGTGGGGACACTATGAATGAAATAAAGTATAAAGTAAGCATCCCTCCCGAAGAAGTTCACTTAAGTTAATTATTCACTCAGTATTGAAAAAAGTTTTGTTGTTATTACAAATAAATACAAATAGAAAATGTAATACAATAATAAATTTAAAAAAAAACACAAATAAATGATAAAAAAATTAGAAGTTATTCCGTAGAGGACCAGTGATATGTTAATACTGCCAGTGGTGCTGTAGGGATATTGTATTTTTAAAAAGAGACTAGTGAGACTGGTGCTTCTGAATGATACGGTTTTCTCACTAGGTAATTCCAAGAGGGGAATGTGCCTTTATAATATAAAAATGCATGATTTCCTGAAAGATGACTGCTTGCTTGGATTGGTATATGACTGCATGCTTGTATGGGTAAATGTGCACTTGCATGAGTAAATGGTTGTGTGCATGTATGGGTAAATGACAGCGTGCATTAGTTTTGATAAAGTAAGTTACAATTCTCATTTGGAAATCTGTTCTGTTTAAGCTCACTACCTACTTGCATTTGACAATAAAGACCTTATTAAAATATTTAAATCTGGGTTTGATTAAAGTTTTTTTTTTTTCAGGACAAAGTAGGTTGTCGTGAGGGACAAGCAGACTGGGCTCCTGCTTTAGTCCCTGGAGTAGGTTTTTTTTTTTTTTGTTATATTATTTCTATTCTATTCATCTTGCCCTTTACTTTTCACTCTGCATATAATATCTGCTATCTTGTATCTCTTTATATCTGGTTTATGCTATTTATCAGAAACAGGTCTCATCTTTCAACATGCAGCTGTTCAGTGAAGCACTGGATACTCCTTGCCTCGTTTTAACTGAGCTTTTGAAGCTCATCCTTAAGTTTTATCTCTCTGAGCAACTGCATTACTTTTTCGGAATGGATTTACCTCTTTTTAATATAACATTTTGAAATATCCATATGCACATTTATATAATTATATGCACGTTCTGGGGTCTATAAACTTTACAATGCATAAACCTGATGAGTTTCTCCTGCAAGAAGAACGGTGTCGGACCCACATCATGTATTGTAAATAGAGTAATTAAAGATTTTACAATGCATTTTCTGTAATTTCTAGCAGGAGATGATCACCAAGTGGAGCTACATGTAATTAAATTGGTGAGATAAAATGTGTGTTATTGTTTATGAAATGTTCTATCTCTTATACGTCTAGCTATTTATTGCTATTTTATTTGTTTTATTCTATGTTAAAACCGTAAGGGTTCATGAAGCAAACGAAAACAGTATAAAAGAGTAATGATTAAAAATGTACATGAAAAGTACATGGAAGTTTATTCGTTAAACTGTATTTGCCCATAAATATATTTCTCTGTTTATCTACAATACAGATAAAGTGTAAAAGGGAAACCGTTTCCGGTTTCTAGGTTCACAAACACCGCTCAGATGGTAATGCTTTAACGTCTCTATGTTGAGCTTTTAAGCATCACGCAAATTCACAGGGCCATATTGGAGAGCAACATGCTGTTCCAATATGGCTGCTGCCCTCTTGTGGGAAAAGCATTGTGGGAAATGATACATTTTCACTTCTGTCACTCTGATGCTGTTGCTAGACTGCCAGTAGAGGCAGTCAGCAACATTGCAATGACAAAAAAAGCTTTACATCTAGGGTTAGGGTTACAGTGAAATAAGGGTTAGCATAAAGGTTAGGGTTACAATTAAATTAAAGTTAGAATAAATGAAGGGTTAGCATAAGGATTAGAATTAGGGTTAACGTTAGAGTTAGGGTTACATTTAGGGTTCAGGTAGGAGGCAAAATGTCATTGCAGGTGAAAATGTTTGGAAACCCCCCCACAAATTTGGGTTATTGCCCTATAACTAGCAAACAACAACAGAAAAAACATGGAAACAAACATATTTCTAAACACGGGACAAAACTTTGAAACTATTTAGATGGATTTTTTTTAGCATTTGTAATTGTGTAAATCATTTTTCAGGTCAGAGTTAGAAAAAGTGTTTTTCTTTGGTTTGTTTCATCATATTTTATGATTTTAGTAAAGTATAAGATATGAAGAAAATAATGGTATGTAAAGAAAGCCTATTTTATGGCGATAACAATAATATATAATTTGTGTTGGTACAGTAAATGACAAAGTAGAAACTTACAGCCCATGTCACCAATGGAAAGCCAAGGTCAAAAGGTCATGTTACAAAGGGGTTAACAGTTATTTTTGTTCAGTCCTATATATTGTTAGGGGTCTCTTAATTTCAGAGTTTTGGGATTTAACAGTGAAAAAAATGTGTTGCATTGTTTGTGTTCCATGGTGTATGATGGTATTAGGTTGTTTTCAAGCTCAGTCCAGTTCGGTGCGTTTTAAATTAAGCATATGATGAAGATGAAGAAGCTGAACTGAACTGAATAAATGTAGCTCAATCACACTGAATGGAAGCAACTGCCATTCAGCTTAGAACTGATCATACAGAGAAACAACCTCTACTTATCAGAGACACTATATTGCATTCTGTTTGACCAGTAATATTTTATTTTTCTATATTCTGTGTTTTCTCTCTGTAATATTCGGTATTGTTCTGTGCAGTATATATGTTAATACAAAAATTAGATATTGAACAGCACACCCAGAACTGACATATGTAATATAGTGTGCCACTGAGGTGACCAAAATTGTGTGCCACTGAGGTGACCAAAATCTCCCACTCGCCCTACCTACCCTCACAAGCATGTTATCCCCGTCTAGTGTAATATGGAGGGTGGTTGGGAGCAGTTGGTCGATAGGCCAATAATATTTTGCCATTCAATATGCCAGTAATTTAGCCATTCCACATGCCATTTACAATGTCAGTATTTTGCCCCTCAGTATGCAATTCTTTTGCCATTTAATGAGCCAGTATTTTGCCCTCAATATGCCATTCTTTTGTCATTTAATATGCCAGTATTTTGACATTTAATATGCCATTCTTTTGCCATTTAATATGCCAGTATTTTGCCCCTCAGTATGCCATTCTTTTGCCATTTAAAATGCCAGTATTTTGCCCTCAATATGCTATTCTTTTGCCATTTAATATGCAAGTATTTTGCCCCTCAATATGCCATTCTTTTGCCACTCAGTATGCCATTCTTTTGCAATTTAATATGCCATTATTTTGTCCCTTAATATGCCATTCTTGTGCCATTTAATATGCCAATATTGTTTCCCATCAATATGCCATTTAATATGCCAGTATTTTCCCCTCAATATTCCATTTAATATGCCAGTATTTTGCCCCTCAATATGCCATTCTTGTGATATTTAATATGCCAATATTTTGCCCCTCAATATGCCATTCTTTTGCCATTTAATATGCCAGTATTTTCCCCTCAAATGCCATTTAACATGCCAATATTTTTCTCCTCAAAATGCCATTTAATATGCCAATGTTTTGCACCTCAATATGCCATTTAATGCCACCCCCATATCTGTTCTCTCTCCCCCTCCTCCCCATATCTTTTCTCTCTCCCCCTCCACCCCCATATCTGTTCTCTCTCCTTCTCCTTCCCCATAAATGTACTCTCCCCGTCCTTCCCCATATATGTTCTCTCTCTCCCGCTCCTCCCCATATCTGTTCTCTCTACCCCTCCTCCCCCATATCAGTTCTCTGTCCCCTCCTCCCCATATCTGTTCTCTCCTCCCCCTCCTCTGTTCTCTTTTCCCCTCCTCCTTTATCATCCCCATTTATGTTCTCTCCTCCTCGTCCGCTATTCTCTTCTCCTCTCCTCTCCTCTGTTCTCTCCTTCCCTTCCTACTTTCTCCTCCCCCTCCTTTGTTGTTTCTTCACCTCTTCTCTGTTCTCTCCTCCCCTCCTCCTTTCTCCTCTCCCCTCCTCTGTTCTCCTCCCCCTCCTTTGTTGTTTCTTCACCTCTTCTCTGTTCTCTCCTCCCCTCCTCCTTTCTCCTCTCTCCTCCTCTGTTCTCATCCCACCTCCTCTGTTCTCTTCCCCTCTCCTCCTCCCTCCTCTGTTCCCTCCTCCCCCTCCTCTATTCTCTCCTCCCCTCTTCCATGCATTATCACTAAGCATGGAGAGTGCGAGCAGCACTTACTTATGCTGCTCGCAGCTCCCAGTGAAGCAAACGGAGCTCTACTTCACAGGGTGGGGGTGGAGCAACACCTCACATCCGGATCCAGCAGTGCTACCGAGCAGAGGTCGGGTGAGGGGAGATTTTCTGATCTCCCCATCCAATGCCTCTAACAGCAAACTCCCCAACCCCCCCCCCCCCCCTGTTGGCGGCCCTGCTGACCTTTCTCTCTGTTTTAGGTTTGATCATTGAGTAATGTTTATTTTTATTATTTATTCTGTCTATCTGTCATAATATTTGTTAGATAAACTGTCCGATTATCTTTTTTTTAATGTCTATGATATGTGTGTTTTTCTCAGCTTTATATACCGTTTCTTCTATGTATCCTATTTTCTGTTATACGGAATATTGTTCTACTGTATACAAAAATATGTCTAAATAAATGAGGAAAACCACAAGTAAAACAGTTTTCCAACATGTTTTCATTCAGAAATTTATGAAATAACATTTTTGTATAACCCTATCTCTATGTCCCACAAATAATCAAACATAATAATGTAGAGGAATGGGGTATCCAAACATATTGATTTCGTGTGAACATATAGAGGTTTTTAATAAACCTTTACATATATGTAAAAATAACATATAAGAATGGCACCACATAGAAGTAATATAAACCATGCCAAACAACCAGATTAAAACCAGATGCCAGATGCCAAAGTTAAGCCATTTTATTAAATCGTAAAAAAGGCAGGTACAAAAAAGAAACTGGACAGGACATGCGTAAGGCGTCACTTTTTTCATTGTGTCTTGTCCAGTTTCTTTTTTGTACCTGCCTTTTTTCCGATTTAATAAAATGGCTTAATTTTGGCATTCCCTGTCTACTGTGAGCTCCCTCCGCAAACCGTTTGTTGCTTCTAACTTTGATTTAATAAGAATTTATTCCCTACTTTCACTTAGAATATTTTTAAATTGTAAATTCCCAGCTCAGTGCTGGACATTCCAGAATGGGAGTTCCCCATTTGACTTTCTTGCGGGTATTTTTAAAAGCCACCGGTTGCCTGTAGCGGTGCATTCTAGAATATTGACAAAACCCATAAAGATACATTAAAAAACATATGATATGATATTAACCAAACTAAACAAAGTCTGCTTAATCACAATGGAAGCAACTCATATTCTGCTCTAAACTTATCCTACAGTGAACCAACAGTGAAACAACCCATATTTATTGGGTTATGTTTGGCCTGTACCATTTTCCTTTTCTGTATTCTGTGTATTCCCTCTGTCATGTTCTGTATTTTGTTCTGTGCAGCACATATGTATAACACACATATTCCCTTTTACATATTTTTTATATTTCTACTGTATTCTGACTTTTCTGTCCTGTCTGTTTGGGCAAATTGGCTGTTGCATATTAAATGGCAAAATAATACTGGCATATTATTGGGAAAATTAGCGGTGGCATATTATTGGAAAAATTAGCTGTGGCATATTAAATGGCAAAATAATATTGCTATATTATTGGGCAAATTGGCTGTAGCTTATTAATGCAAAAAAATGGTATTTTATTGGACAAATTGGATGTGGCTTCTTAATGGAAAAATAATACTGGCATATTATTGGGCAAATTAACTGTGGCTTATTAATGACAAAATAATACTGACATATGAATGGCAAAAGTAATACTGGCAAACTAATGGCCAAACTAATGGGCAAATTGGCTGTGGCATATTAGTGGCAAAATAATACTGGCATATTAATGGCAAAATAACTGTCATGTTTAATGGACAAACACTGGCATAGTTTTAAAGGCAAACTGACTGTTGCATATGTTAATGACAAAGTGACTGTGGCATGTTAATTGGTACCAGATAGTGGCTTATTTTAATTGGCAAAGTGATGCTGTGGCATGTTTTGTGTGGCAAAATAGTATGTACTATGGGGGAAAGTGACACTGTGGCTTGTTCTGCAGGGGCAGTTCTGTGGGACAAAGTGACAATGTAGTATGTTCTGTGAGGCAAATTGACACTGTGGCACGTCAAACTGTGTGGGTGCATTATGAGTGCAAGCCAAGTGCTGTGGGTGCAATTTAGGTGCATGGCAAGTTCTGTGGGTACTTTATGGTGCTGTGTTAAGTCCTTTAGGTGTAATGTGGGTGCAGAAAAAGCGAATAAAAACAAGAACTAAAAATGTTCAATGACATTTTATTACATATACAATAGTTGAATGTGATATGAAAATAGTTGTATATAATATTAAAAAGTTTGCATTTACATACAGTTTTTTACAGTGCTGCGACGTTAGAAAAATTGGTTCAAGGGAGGCCCACTGCTAAAGACTTTTCCCAGGGCCCACTAGGGTCATAAAGCGGCTCTGCTTCTATGTATCCTAGTTTCTGTTTAACAGATCATTGTTCATGATTTTATGCTGTACATTCTAAATGTTAATAATGCCTTTTAGGAGCCCTTTAATTTAAAAATACCTGATGTTTTTTTTAATGCTAAACTATATTAGTGTATGTTATGATCTATTTAGTATTGAAGGTTTTGGGGTTATTTGTTTCTACCTAGAATATTTTTAAATTTAAATTTCCCAGCTCAGCACTGCACATTCCAGAATGTGGAATTTCCAATTTAACTTTTTTTCAAAAACTTTTGCAGGTATATTTAAAATGCACAGACTGTGTATAATGGTGTATCATAGAAAGATACATTAAAAATGATTAATTCACCCAGTTAACCATGTTTGTCCCCACAACTGTCACAGCGCCACACCAAACCTCTATGTTTGTGGGTGACATTGGTTAGTCTTTGTTAAAGTGGCACTAAAATATTTTACTTTTATTTTTACTTCTTTAATAGTGCCACTTTGCAAGTGTAAACCTGGCATATAATGTAATATGCTGGGTTTACACTCAGTTCTGCTTGCCTCTCTGAGTGGGGTCTTCTATTTAGCACAAGAGAGAAAGAAAAAAGTTTAGCAGCTCTAACTTGATATTCTTCTCAATAAATAATTATAGAGAGTAACATACAAAATTTACAAAATTATACATGGTATAGACCTCCTACCTTGCTGGAAATCAGTGGAGGAAGTTTAGTTTTATATTAATATTTTTATACTTGTTATGTCATTGATCATTAAAGTACACTTTATAAAATTATTTAGTAAATCATATTTATTTTCAGGGAATACATGTTTTTTAGTCTTTATTACTAATTATGCAGGATGAATGGAGAAGGTATAATGATTCAGGATGGCATTCCCTCTTGTTGGATAGCACTAAAGACAATAAACTACTTCATGAATTACAGGACACTGGCTTTTTTCCTTTATCATTTCTTTCTAATCCTCGTATTGACCCTTTCAATCTTGCCATTTGAAATAATGGTTAAAGTACTTTAGTGGGCCTTAAAGAGTTAATCTGCATGAAGAATGCAATGGTTATTCCACAAATGAGCCCGAGGTAGCTGAGAATATGTAATAAAGCAGAAATGACGACAATTATTGGAAGGAAATTCAGTAAACGCCCACACATACCCTACCCCATGGCTTTGTTCTTGTTGACGATACAAAAGCATACCAAATAGCTTTTTTTTTATTATTATGCCTGAGGGTTGCCTCTTATAGGTTTTACTTATTTTTGGGCGGAACAGCCATTTTTTCTGTCCTTTTGATAAAAATGTTTTCTGGCTATTGTCACGCTGATCATTATTTAAAAATGTCAGCACAAAGAAGTATTTTTGGGCAGGGCATTGAATTAAATTGAAACTAGTCGGTAAAAAAAGAAATAGTAAAAGAATGGGGCTAAGAAACCAGAATTAGGTTAATACAAAAATACAATTTTAATTACAATAGAAAATAAAAACAGCTGGTGTATATGAAATGTGCTTGGTGTTGAATAAGTAATGTATTGTAGTGTGTCAGTTTACTACCTAATGTGGCAAACCTTAATGTGCCTGATTTCTTTGCAGTACTTTCTCCACATGCTATATAAATATAGTCAGTATCCTTAAAAACCCACAAATACTATAAGTAACATGAGGTTGAGGTCTACTTACTAACAGTTAATTTGACTTTACTATAGATAAAAAATGTACACATTTTTACATTCTGTATTTAAAGTGAGTGACCAACTCTGATCACTTCACTGGGAAAAACTGGTCTGATGACACCTCAGATTCTGGTCAATTGTGTGGTTATTAAAGATGTATTCCTGAGTTGTTGAATTTATAAAGTGTTACTAAGTTGCATTACTTGGGGTTAGTTTGCTGCAGTTCGAACTAAGCTAAGCTAGCCTCACCTGTCAGTTACCTTAGTGTTAGTGAATAGTCCCTATAATGATTCCTTTCAACTTTTTTTTTATTTTTATTAATCTCCCTACTCTTACCAGTAGATTCTCAGTAGAAACTGATACTACTTTAGCTTCACTTGCTTACTGACAGAATGACCAATTTTATTTTGTGTTGTTTTGGGTTATTTGTGCACATTAGTACTGGGTACAGATTTTATTAACATAATAAATTGTATATATTTTATATAAGAATTTCTTGGCTCTTATACACTCTATATGTATTAGCTTATCTATCGTCAAATATATTTTCCTGAGAGTCTTTTCCTGGAATATTTTAAATTATAGCTTATATTGATGAATATACTGATGTTAACCGAGTATAAGGCAGTTAGAGAAAGTGCTCTCTACACTGGGTGGGCTCCACAAATGTGACATATGGTTTTTATTAATTCTAAAAGAGCTTTACCTTAATGAATGTAGTGCCTCACCCCACACACTGTTCACATAACTATTTTGTTGTTTTGTGCTGTTGCTATTGTACAAAAATAGCTGCTGTCATATGTTGAAATGTCAACATACCTCCAGACCACAAGTATTAATAGTATTAAACCTAACACAAGAAGTCATGATAATATGTCCTATATATGACCAGAGGCACCACCCTGACCGTGGAAGAACACAGGACACAAACTTGACATCTGACCTAACTTTGATGCATTGCGCACACATTCCTCATATGTTCTATAAATTACATTTCTGTATTTCTTTAGAGTATCTCGTGTGCATCCTTTTACTGAATAGCACAGCTTTTAATAGTTTGTAAGCCTTTATTTGTATATCTTATGAGCTAAACATGCTGCATAATAATTGGATTATTAGAAAAGTGGTGTCACAGATTTATAGTGTTACACGTGGCAGCAAGTCTTGCTGTTTGAAATGTATCAATTTAAATTATATGATGGATTAGTTGTCAGGGGGAGATCTACTTTAAGGAGCTCTTATGAGATACAGGATTGGGTGGGAATGTGTAACCTAAATATTGTTTTTTTTAACTCTTATGTTGTTTTATTAGAATTTCTGGTTTTTAAGGATGCACTAGGGAAATGTCCCTTCACAGTTAAATTAACGAGATCAAATGTTCTTCTCACGTCAACTCGCCTCCACCTCATTTTTAGTGAATATCTCCAACTTTGAGAGGATAAAGTTTATCCAAATGCAAAAGTGCAGACAGTTACACTAAGATTTGCAGCCTGAGAGCAGCAAATAGTCTACGGTTACAGAAAACACCCATTATAATACGAACAGTGAAATGGATTTGAAATGACTGGTCCTACATATATTAATAAACCAGGGCACTGCACAAATACTTTTTTATCACAATATTTTTCCACATTTTCATATTTTAGAAGACAACTCCTTTTATTTTCTTTATAAAGCCATACACCAAACATACAGCACACCAGACAGAACACCAAAGAGATCCTTATTTATCTTATACACTCTATATGTATTAGCTTATCTATCATCAAATATTTTTTATTTATTGTACATCTGATAAATACCAAGATAAGGATCACTTTGATTAGCTGTCTGTTTTGTGTGTGTAAAATGTATGTTTATAGATATCTTTGTATATATACACATCCAAAATAAGCACAATCACCTTTAAAAATAAAACAAGTAGCCCTACCTTTGTGCAGTGTCACTTTAAATATGCAGATCCCCCCAAAAAAGAGAGAAAACACACAATATCATAGCATCAACGTTTTGGTTCCCTTGGGAATGAATCTTGATAATGGTTCCCAAGGGAACCAAAATGTCGATGCTATGATATTTATTCTGTATTCCTAATATATTGACTATTTTGATATTTTGATACTTCAAATCCTGTGAGTGCATGATGTTTCTCTTTTTTCTGGATACGTATTTTATAAATATGGATCCAAAAAAAAGAAGACCACATACCCACAGGACTTAATGTATCAAAATAGTCGATATATTATGTATAAAATATCAATAGCATATCATTTTGGTTCCCTTGGGAACATTTATCAAGACAAATATATATAAATGTTGATGTGTATAGAAATCTATGAATGTAGACATATAAATGTATATGTATCTAGATATCTAGGTATATATTATTATTATTATATCAATATATTATAGGTATATATTTACAAGTCTTTATACTTGCATACTTACATAAGTGCACAGTGCCGACCTAATGAGTTATGAGGGTGAGGGAGACGATAAGAGGCATTGTTGGAGAGGGACGGGGTAGAGGGTTCCTTGAAATTGCCATTGCACCACAGGACTTGCCATTGCTCCCACAGGACATTCCATTGCACCCACAGACTTTACAAAGCACCCCCAGGACTTGCCATTGCATCCACAAACTTGCAATTGCACATAAATACATGCCATTGCAGCACAAAGATTTGACACTGCATCCTGAGGACTTGCCATTGCACCCCCACTGTCTGATACTGATCAAAGCTTCTAGCAGGTTTTCTAAGCCACAACACCGGGCCTTTACTGGGATACCGGCTATACCTCATGAAGTTCATATAAATTATTTGTATAGACTAACTGGTGCTACAACTCTTAAGTGAGTGGTATAGAAGAAATTCCCAAGAATGTCTATTAAAACAAATGAAATCATTAACTGCACCCTGAAAAGCTATCTTGAAAGCACAATAAATAATTAAATGTCACAGGTAATAAGTGAAATAAAATAATCAATTTGCTCATGTATACTTATTTAACTGTGTTTATTATATTAATTTAGTATATACACCGATCAGAAAATGACATTATGACCACTGACAGGTGGCAAGCGAAGGCAGTGTGATGCTTTAGGCAATGTTCGGCTGAGAAACTTGGGTCCTGCCATTTATGTGGATGTTACTTTAACACGTACCACCTACCTCAGCATTGCTGCAGACAATGTACACCGTTTCATGGAAATGGTATTCACTGATGACATTGGCCTCATTCAGTGCCCTGCCACAAAGTAAAAATGGTTGAGGAATGGTTTGAGGAACACAACAATGAGTTCAAGTTGTTGACTTTGCCTCCAAATTCCACAGATCTCAGTCTAATCGAGCATCTGTGGGATGTGCTGAACACACATCTTGGTGCCAGATACCATAGCACACCACCAGAGGTCTAGTGGAGTCCATGCCTCAATGGGTTAGGGCTGTTTTGGCAGCAATAGGGGACCTACACAATATTAGGCAGGTGGTCATAATGTTATGGCTGATATGGCAGTGTATATATTTTTATATTACTTCAACTGCCCTAATCTGTGAAATCTGTTTGCTCATTTGCCATGTGTGATGTCTGTCAAAAGGCATATCTTACCTTTAAGATTTGTGCTGACAGAGATATTTCAAAAGTATTTAGAAATGTAAATTGGTCTATATTTCTATTTGCGTCTTTAAAAATATGTTCCATTTGTCATAGATTTTATTATCTACTGCATGTACACATAATGCAGTGATACATCAATGTTACCAGTTTATTTTTTTATTTTATTTTTCCTTTAAATAGAATGCAGTAACATAGCTAAAGAGCTACTCTCTGCAATGTATCCTTGGCAACCTCTTCAGTCATCCGAATAGAAAAGAGTCAGAAATTAAAACTAAGTTTTTTGGATGTTCAAGGCACAAAAAGGGATGATCAGTTGTCATATAGGCTCTTTATATTGGCCTTAAAAGCCAAAAGACATGCACTTATGTGAAAGGGGAGTTTATTGTTCTCTCTGCTCTCCAACACCACTCTGTGTCAATGGGGCTGAATCATTTTTCCCTTCTAAATCCCAACTAGGCGCATTAAGCAGAATAAGATTTTGTTAAACGGTCCGAACTGATTTCCGACCTGAGAAGAGCATTCCGTTTCCTCATGTTGGAGATAATGGAAACGTGTGAGAGCCAGCTTGCCACTGAGGTTGAAGTTCTTAAAGGCCTGAGATTGTTTAATGAAGAACATGGCAACCAACTCTTTTTAGTGGATCAACAAAGGTTGCTATGTCAGTTGGCTGCAATTTCACTGAACTCCTTGAAATGCAATAAAAATTGCTATTCGCTAAAAACTGAAAGGAGTTCAAATGACGAAGAGAGTTGGACTTTGCTGGGGGGAAATCCACCTTTTTTTCTTTTCAAGTCAAACTTGAATCCAAATATGAGATCAAATCTGACTTAGAAATAAAAACTAGTTTTAATTCTCAGTCGATAGGCCATAATGGGAGGTGATTTGAAATTAGAATTTTTTTTTCTAACTGAGACTTATTCTCAATCTCCTCTAGTCACCTAATCTCACTTAATCTCAACCTCGAAAAACTGTGAATTCCATTTTGCAAGGTTGAGATGTCACCATATTGATCGCTGTGATATGCTCACACATTGCACAGTACTGTGAGTTTTTTTTTTGGTGTGGAGTTCTGTGATACACACAGGCTGCTGCTGTGAACTACATTGCCTTCATGCCCAGCCAGTATCATGGAATACTTTTGGCTATCTGGGAATCATGGGGAAAAGTGTAAAACAGCAAGTTTTTTTAAGCTTTTTTGAGCCCCTCTCCAGGTTCCTACCAGGTTAGGGAGTACATGCCTGGTGGTCCATGGGACCCGAGTAGCTCTTTAAGTTCTCAAATCATTTCAGGTCCCATTTCCCTTACCTCGGGGCAGGAGGAAAGTACAACTCCTGGTGGTTTAGTGGCCAGTCGTGGGGTCTGTATGATGTCCGAGCAGCACAGACCACTCCATTCCACTGCTTTCATATATCCCCACATGAATTTTGGGAGGTCATGTAACTTACATTCAGGTGCTCACAGGGCAGCTAGAGGCAGCATCTCTACCAAAGTGTTTATGGAGAGGCTAATTAAGGGATAACTCTCCTAACCTGCCTCTCCTTGGCACTGTTCCAAATTGACCATACTGATAAGAACTGAAATAGTCAGTGAGATGAGAAACAGCTATTAAACCATAGATGAAAAATGTGTATAAGTGTTGAAAATATTAGAGAAAAATAACAGTGAATTTACAAAAGTTGTTCCAACCAAAACATTAGGGCTGTTCAGCTAGCCTGCCTTGTGGTGCTTAACTATAGACTTAATTTTGACATCTGTATTTAAACGAAGATTTAAATTATGACAAACTAACAAGGAGATCACTCAAAGAAGGGCTGGCAATAACTATTTGTCATCAGAGATATACACAAATACATAACATTGGTATCTTGACACACATAGTACAGAGACGAATAGATATAGAAAATAATAGGTTAGAAAGTCAAACAGAGCAGTGGTTGGCATGCAATTTTAACCAGTTTCCACTAGCCTGTTATCACTCCTTCTGTACATCAGATCCAGAAATGCAATGGGGACAGAAAGGCTGTTATGGTGGAGAAAACAAGTAACTCTCTCTCTCACACAAGTGCAAGAAGTGAAAAGTGGTGCAGCCCATTGAGTCAGGTTAGAGAGCAGATGGGGCACAATTGCCCTACTGCTCCAATTGCCAGCTGCTCCCTGAAAACACTGAACACAAGACAAAAATGTCATTTTATCAGTGATGACTAAAGAGAAGTCACTACAAGACTATGAATTCTTAAAATCTGCTCATTCTCCAGCATGTTTGATATAAAATGTTGAGAGCTACCAAACACAATGATTTCATTTTAGCTAACTAAGGTATCTTTTTAAATTGTATCCTTTTTTATAAAATAAGGTTTCCAAAGAGTTTCTACTCTCAAGCTTAAAGGGACTGTCACCAAAGTTATAACAGTGATTGGGTAAATTAACCCCTTAGTGACATGACTTTTTTGGCTTGTCCGACGTTTGGTGACATGGGCTGTTTTAACATTTCTGAGGTGTTTGTGTTTTGCTGTAATTTATTTCTGTCTCATTTAGTGTACCCGCACAAACTATATATTGTTTTTATCGTTATAAGAAGGGCTTTCTTTTGATACCATTATTTTGATATAATTTGATGTAAAAAAAATAATAAAATATGGCAAAAAAATTGAAAAAATACTTTTTTTATGACTTTTATTTGAAAAATCGTATACTCATGTGCAAGAGACAACAAAAAAACACTGCTAAAAAGTTTCTAATATATGTCCTGAGTTCAGAAATAGCCCATGTTTTTATGTTTTTGTGCTTTTTTATTCATGTTACAGGGCCAGAACTATAAGTGGTGCAAAGCTATTTTAAAATCCTTTCTTTCAAAATGAGCGATAGTGACATTGTAACACTGATTTCTGTACTAAATCCATGAATGACCTCCAAAATGTACATATTTTTGAAAACTAGACAACTCAGGGCATTTAACTTGGGGTATTTTGACACATTTCATGTAGCCATTTTACCACCAATCTATGCCAAAGTTTGCAGCAAAAAATCTTTTTTTTTAATTTTTCACAAATATTGCAATTTAGGTAAACATTACCTTAAAATGTGAAGGGATATTTCCAAATAACACCTCAATATGTGTTCAGCAACATCTCCTGAGTACAGGGATACCACCCATGCATAGGTTTGTTGGTTTGTTTTGGGGCTAAAAGGCCACATTTAGGGGGTGCGCATTTTGGTTTTCCAACTTGGAATTCTGACATGCAGAAAACTTGTGCCCATGTCCCATTTGGGACATTTTTGAAGCCAGAAAGTGTATTCTGCCCCACAAAACCATATATATTTTTAAACTAGACACCCTAGGGTATTTCAAATGGTAGTATTTTAACACTTTTCCTGCACTAATTCTACCACCAGCCTATGTCAATGTTATGGATAGTATTTTTTTTTCACATACATAGTACTTTGGGCATGAATTCACAGATCCTGTTATATGTCAGTGCCAAACAACACCTCAATATGTGTTTAGCAACATCTCCTGAGTACAGGGATACCACCCATGTATAGGTTGGTTAGGTTATTTGGGGGTTAAAAGGCCACATTTGAGAGGTGCGCTTTTTGGTTTTCCAACTTGGAATTCTGACGTGCAGAAAACCTGCGCCCATGTCCCATTTGGGACATTTTTGAAGCCAAAAAGTGTATTCTACCCCACAAAACCATATATTTTTGAAAACTAGACACCCTAGGGTATTTCAAATGGTAGTATTTTAACACTTTTCATGCACTAATTCTACCACCAGCCTATGTCAATGTTATGGATAGTAATTTGTTTTTCACATTCATTGTACATCGGGCATGAATTCACAGATCCTATTATGTGTCAGTGCCAACCAACACCTTAATATATGTTCAGCAACATCTCCTGAGTACAGGGATACCACCCATGTGTAGGTTAGTTAGATTATTTGGGGGCTAAAAGGCCACGTTTAGGGGGGGTGCATTTCCAACTTGGAATTTTGACATGTAGTCAGCCTGCGCCCATGTTCCATTTGGGACACTTTTGAAGCCTGTCAAAGTATTTTACCCCATAAAACCATATATTTTGGAAAACTAGACATCCTAGGGTATTTAAAATTGTGGTATTTTAACACTTTCTAAGTGCTAATTCTACCACCAACCTATGTCAAAGGGTTGGGATGTCATTTTTTCCCCACACACATTGTAGTTCAGGCAGGAATTTTCAGATTCTGGTATTTGCCACTGCCAACCAACACCTCAATATGTGTTCAGCAACATCTCCTTAGTACAGGGATACCCCCCATGCATAGGTTTGTTGGTTTGTATTGGGTCTAAAATTCCACATTTAGGGGGTGCGCAATTCCAACCTGGAATTTTGACATGTAGTCAGCCTGCGCCCATGTTCCATTTGGAACATTTTTGAAGCCGTCCAATGAATGTTACCCCATCAAACCATATATTTTTGGAAAATAGACATCCTAAGGTATTTCAAATGGTGGTATTTTAATACTGTATAGGTACTAATTCTACCACCAGCCTTTGTAAAAGTTTGTGGTAGTACTTTTTTGGGAGTTTTTTTTCCACATGCATTGTACTTCAGGCATGAATTCACAGATTCTGGTATATATCACTGTCAAACAACAACCCAATATGTGTTCAGCAACATCTCCCGAGTACAGGGATAGCACCCATGCATAGGTTTGTTGGTTTGTTTTTGGCTAGAAGGCAACATTTGTGAGATGCGCATCTCAAAATTCCAACTTGGAATTTTGACATGTAGTCAACCTGCGTCCGTGTCCTTTATGGGATATATCTTTGAAGCCAGCCAATGTAATTTACCCCCACCAAACCATATATTTTTTTTATCGGTAGACCCCCATCACTACTTGTGGCAAGGGCTCAGCAGCCACCGATACATCGCTAGATGATGTATCAGAAAGCTGAATAGGGTCAAAATCGAACCCTGAGTCCGCGGCCTCAGAATCAGTGTGTAAGCAGTGATCTCGAGCAAAGAAGGGGTTAAAAGCTCTTAGAAGAGCCTATCTAGTACTGTAATACATTACAGTACAAAGAAATTAATCCATAAAACAGTGCAGACAGCAAAACATACTGTTGCTGTGCAAGATTACTGCTTACACAGTGATGAATGGCAGGGAAGGGGTTAATACACAGTGAAAGACTTTCATAAAACCTGCCAATTTTATAAAATGTTATTTTATATCACTAATACTGATCTGTCTCTTTCCGTCACAAAAATGTAAGTGAGGAGAGGGAGGCAGATCAATATTTGTGAATATTGATCCGATTAATTTTGATCTAACCAGGGCGAATGGTGAGCTTAATTGAGAAATCACCAAACCGCCTTTGCCACTAATTCGCTGTTACTGATCGCTATGCGCTCAGGCAGCTTAAAAAAAAAATGATCAAATATTTTTACTTTACATGTAATCCCCTAGCGGGTATGTGTAAAAAAAATAAAATAAAAATATGCAGACAGATAAAAATTGTTTTGGCGTCAATATCATTGCGTAAGCAGTGATCGACGGCAAAGAAGGGGTTAATAACTCTTAGAAGAGCCTTTTTAGTACTGTAATAAATTACAGTACAAAAAAAATTAACCCCTAAAAAATGCACAAACGGCAAAAATAAATGCACTGATGTGCACGATCACTGCTTATGCAAGATCAGTGGCAGGGAAGGGGTTAAACGCAGGGAATTGCTTTAATAAATTTTTTTTTATTGTTTTAATATTTGTGTGTTGTGTGTTTATTGTTTTTTTTTACTTTTAGAACTTTGATCTGTCTCTCTCCCTCACTAAAAAAATGTGAGGAGAGGGAGGCAGATCATAACTGGTCAGATCAATATAGGGTTAATATTGATCTGACCAGTCAGTGGGGATGTTCAGCAGAACATCCCCACTGCCTGTCAGTGTGCCTGGCAGTCACTGATTGCCTCTGTGAAGAGGCAATCGTGTGACAGCCAGAGAGCACAGGAAGCAGGTACTTCCTGCCTCCTGTGCTCTTGCCCTTAGAAGGGCAGCACCATCTTGGTCACTCAGTGACCAAGATCGTGCATTTTTTTTTTTGTGTTCCTGATTGCCTCGACTTGCGAGGCAATCAGGAACACTTTCTGAGCATAGGAAGCTTCCTATGCTCATTTTTTAATGCCCGTCGTTTTAAAGGCACTGTGCCTTTAAAACCGGCATTTCTATCGCTCTCCGGAGCGATCGAAATGCCGACGGGCATTTTTTTTAGTATTGTATGATGCTTCCACACGGAAGCATCGTTACAATACCATCAGAGCACTGAAAGCGGAAAAACTCCGCTTTCAGTGCTCGTTTTGACACAGGACGGACCCAGTCACCTAGTCCGTCCTGTGTCGCCAAGGGGTTAAGCGCTTTAAACTTACTACTTATTGTTTTTATGAATTTATAATTGTACATCCTTAAAAAGGGGAATTTCCTGCGGGTTATTTCTAGTCAAAATATATTAATTATAACATCACCTCTCTGCTAATGTGCAGCTTTATATGCTAAAGTTAAAGGGCCAGCGTGCCCCTTCCTTATGGGTGCCTTGATGTTATTCTTTGCGCATGGGAGCGACTACCATGTTGTAATCAGGTGTGCTAGGAATGCTAAAGCATGCGCTCTGTGAATGCCAACCAGGCAACCTCTTGAACAGTATGTTATCAGATTTCATGTTTGCCATTATTAGTGCTAGCACTCAAATGTAAACGAGCTGCGTGTGCACATGGTGGAGGAGAGAACAGCCCAATTTGAAACATGACATAAAGTGACCCCTTCCCGCTTGTAGGACGTTCTATGCTGTTCTACTTTTTAGTGTAGGACGGCATAGAACATTCTGCATTTAACAGCTCATCGAGGATCCAGGAACTTGTAGCGAGATCCCCACCGTCAGGTGAGGCAACTTTGTGAGCGCCAGCTACATTTTGCTAAAAAAATCCTGCAGGACTGCACAGACCGTCTGGAGAGTTACAGCTCATCCGCTTGTAGGACGTTCTATGCAGTTCTACTTTGTAGTGCCTAGAGGCTTGTTAGATGGCATAGAATGTCCTGTATTTAACAGCTCATCGAGGATCCCCGCGATGAGCTGTGTGTGAATCCCACTGCAGGGACTTGCAGCGGGTTCCCCACTGTCAGATGAGGCAACTTTGAGTGCCCTCAGTCTGACCTACAAAATACCAGGTGCCATTGTGAGCTACTTAGTTAATACAGCTAAGTTAATGTTATGTTATACATAGGGACAGAATCCCTTTAAAACAGGGACTGTACTTTTTGATTTCATTTTTGCAAAAACCTTATATATAATTTTCACAAAAATGACTACATATTTTTTTTTTTAAAAACTCAAAAAAAACCAAACTTCTCTGTTCACATTTGTAAAGGAATCTACTGACACATCTACTGTCAAGGAATCCAGTAACCTAACCATGATTACAAACTAAACACCATCTTAATTGTGGTCTACTCAAAACTTAGTTGTTTAAATTTTGTTTTCCTCTCTGTCATTTAATGCACCCATACAAGTTATATGTTGTTTTTAAATTATACCGTATACATATAAATAATCTACAATGCAGTATTCAAAAATACATATAAAAAGGGGAACCTTTTTCTTCCAAAAATATTGTACAAAACTAGTACAAGACTAACACTGACCAACTTATCGACTAACTAGTTAAGAATAAAAAATATATTGCCCACAGCCCCCCTCCCCCCAAAAAATAAAAACAGAAAAAAATCTGACAATGCAATGGCCAAAGCAATCAGAAAAACAGCACAGGCATATAATTAATATGTTTAGTGGGAAGAAAATGAAAAATTGCACAAACTGTATTTTTTGTCATGTGAATGTGGTGATCGATTGATCACCACCATCACATGGCCGGAAACTCACTGACTGGGTCCAGAAACATTGCCTCGGGAGTCCTGGACCAGTTTCACACCAAATGGCAGTGCACATGGTACATAACTCGTTCTAAGGTCGCAAACACTGCGGCGCTTATGACGAGTTAACTTGTCATAAGGGCGCGAAGGGGTTAATTCAATGATTTCCCTCTGAACACAAATTTATTTTACATGCTACAGGGTAGCAAGTAAAAGGTTTATAATTCCCTCAGTCAGAAGTAGGTGTGCAGTTAAGGTAAGAAGGGTCTACTGAATATAGGGAGAAAAGCAGGGAATTGATTTCAAACTTTAGACTAGTTTATTGAGTAGACCCTCCTGTCAGGTTACAAGCAACAAAACAGTAGCAATTCATAAATGTTGGTTGAGAGGGATAGATGCTTGGGTAACAACTAACATTATGTTGTAATTCCAACAAAAACCGTGCCCTGTCATCTAAAGTATTTTCATTTGCCATTGTTTGCTTGTGTCAATGTCACATATTAGTAGCTTTGTGTTATTGCCCAGCCTTTACTCTAGGCTACACTTTTTCTTCTACTCCGTGTTCTCTGCTACTAGCTACTTATTTTGGACTGCCTCTGCTGTGGGCTACCTGTACCATGCTCTCATTTCTTTCAGTTTAGCCTGTCCCATGTCACTTGTGACTTGTGCTGTTTGTGCTCAGGGCAACCTTATTATGAACATCTAAATGTTTTTTTCTGCTTTTCTTACACTCCAGTTTTGTTTAAATTCTCTAGTCAGTTAAAACAGAATGTCCTTTTGATAAATTATAGCATGTTCTTTCAGTTGAAAATGAGTCACTTCATAAGTTTGATCAATCTGATTTATCATGTTTTAGTTGTCTTCTCCACATCCAAAAATCAATTTTTACAGCAGCATTAGAAAAAATATTATTAAAATATTGGTTATGTAGCATATTGTGTATTTATATTATGCTCCTGGAACCTTATTTGTAAATGTATCACCAGACATCAGTTGCAACGCAGAGAGTCCGCCAGTAAAGAGCCTGGATGCCAGAGGCCTAGAATACACATTGATCCCCTATGTAACTTTGATTTATGTTTCACAATTTTAAATGACCTGATTATATACTGAGAACACTCTTGTCCGACATATATATTTTAGCATTTTTTTCTTGGCATCATCATTTTTTTTACCCTGCTATGGCATAACAGTTATATTTTAATATGTGGAACATCATAATTTCCCATATTGTACTGGCTCAAAGGTGTTACTACCTTCAGTATAGCACTATTTCCTTTTAGTGTCATAGTAAAATAAGCTTAAACCTTCCTGCAATACCATATAAACACCATCATATGCAGAGACAGATGTGATACCCCAGAAGTCGACCATCAATCTTTGTAAATTTAATTAAGGTGGAACAATAGTAACATAACAGGGTGACACATACACAGCAAGTTTCACTTCAAGAAGTCAATTAAACATGAGTGACTTGGAAAATGCGTCAGGTGCTTGGCACACTTTGTTATGTTGAATCTCATTTTTTTCCCCTACAATTTTAAGCAATGCATTTTTTAGTCACATGGTTACCCCATCATAGCTTGATGAGGTACCACTTCCCTGATCTAAACCAGAGTTCAGAAATATATAACCTGTAGTCCATATGTAGACCCCCTGGCCAAACTGTCCCACCTGACTATAATCACACTAACATGAACATCAGTTAAACCCAGAAAATGAGTCTAACAATCCCTGCCAGCTTGTCCAAATTGGGAATAGAGCTGACTTCACTGCATTTTGATTCCTTTTATTGCATGTTACTTTTTTATTTTCTCATTAACCCATTCATGTTTTGATAACAGCACAGGATACTGCCCTGCTTCCTGATTCAGACATCTGTATTAGCCCATCTCTATATGTGACAAATATGTAATGCTTTCACCTTTTTTTTTTTTACCCTTCATTGTCACTTCCTCATCACCCCTCCTTCCCATTTACCTTATTCTATATGGAATCTGACACACCTGTGTTGTAAGGTGCCCTTTCCACCTTACAAAATAAACCAACTTAACAAAATGATCATATTGTTCCTGCCTGACTGGAATGCCCCTCCCACCTGGCCCTATATAATGCAAGAATACTAATGCATGTTCTACCTGACTGGAGTTGTTGTCACAGAAAATCCTAAAAGAGGACAGGGTAACATAATGATTTTCTTGTACACCTTAGTCTTAGCAGCTGTTCTCACAGAAAAAGGTAAGGTATTTCTGTTCTCTCACCTATTACCTTGTTCCTATTGCAAACAAACTTAGGAATTAGTATATACATTAAGAAATTAATTTATTATTTGCGTATGATAGTGCTGTTTATGTACACATTTATGTATAGCATACTTAAAATAAACATACTACTTTGTAAACAAAGATCATATTTCCCTCTTATTTTCTCCCAGGGCATATGTATAAAAATGTAGCCTATATGACAAGGAACAGTGACATGTTTCTCAGTCACAAAAGCTACTTTTACACATGCATAAATTTGTCATTAGCAATAGATTATGCACTTTGATGTACTTTTATGTATTTTGTAAATTAATGATCAAACAAACTTCCAGATATATACCATGCCATAAAATAGGTGTATGTGTCTACAGAATGTATGTTTTTATGTATCGATGTACATGTAATTACAAGATGAATCTTAAATTGGATAAAAAAATAGATGTATCCTATCATTTATAGTGCATTTAATACACATTCATAAAAGTCACATGTAAACAGGCAAGTCATAAAACAGACTGTTCGGTCAGACAATTACCAAGGGAACTTAAGCAAAATGTTTCTGGGATATAGCTATTTTTTTTTTTTATCAAGGATGTAAGCAATGGCACATCAGAGAGTTTGGGGGAAACATTAATCTCTCATCCTCCTGGTGCTTAGCACAACAGAGTAGAGACCTGTACTCTTGCTAGCACAGGTCTCAGTAGACCGCTCCTCAAGCTCCAGCACACAGATTACGGATTCATGGATCTATTCACTAAAATTCGATTTTGGAGGTTGAATTTCATTTTGAAACTAAGTCAAATTTGGCTCCAGAGTTTGACTTAGAAAAAAACCTCAGGTTCGAATCTTCTCCATTGAAAGTAATGAGAGGCAAAATGATTGCAGCTATTTTGGAGACTTATTAAAATTCGGCACCTGAGTTTTCATTGTCTATTTTAAATGATCTCAATTTGATCGAAAATGCGATGAACACCATATGCATTATTGTTCATATCTTACTGATGTTTTTATTATATTTTTGTTCTTTCTTTAGGAGAAGCTACATGTTTTGGTGAGTAAAGGCTATAAATCATTATATTTATTATTGGGAAGCTGGGTGGTGTGGCATATTACAATTATTTTAGCGTGCATGTTTTGGTATTTTGATTATTAAATCATTTGAATCTATTCAATAACCTGAGTTATTTTTATCTCTGATCATGGAATACCTTAGACTGCAATAGATTATCTTGAGTGAAAAGTTACTGATAAAAGATAACTCACGTCATTGAATAGAGCACGCTGTGTCTATTTATAAAGTCTCAATATTTTTTTTTCTCCAGTGCCAGCAGCTAACTCTGGCCTACTACAATGTAGTGATACAACATGTTCAGGAGCATGCGATGCAGATAATGGATGTACGTGCACTATTGATCCAACCATCAACTGTGTTCCTACCGGATCTGAATGCTTGTTAAGCGACAACACATGCTGCCCTAATGGGTACTACTGGAGCCTTTCTCAGAACTGTTGCACAGGTAAGGCATGGATCTACAGAGACATTCAATTTAGAGTGGCCTATCTGTACTAATGTCCTAGATCATTTCTGAATCTTTAAACCTTGACATTTTTTCTTGCATCTTTCATAGGTGACGTGAACTGCATCCCGGCTTGCCAGAGTAATGAATTCTGCCAAGATGTCAATGGCGAAGCTACTTGTACCTGCAACAGTACCATCTATATTGGCATGAGTAAGTTCGTGCCAGAAATGGCGAATATGGCATGTCTTGTCTGAAATTTGTTTCTTTTCAATATTTTTTTTAAACAATTAAGTTATGCATATAGATCACATACGTTCTTGTGCAAAACATAATATCTTATCACCACCACAACCTATTTTTTGTATTAGCTCTTCCTACTTGTACTATAAAGGGGATGGGTAGTAATTAATCAATAAACTGTCCTTAATAGAGTTGGGCAAAACTAAAATTTTTGTTTCGTTTTCGTCCTTTCTGACAACATTTTTTTACATTTATCCTTAACAAATTTATTCCATCGCTGCATTTGTTTTGGATGAAATTCTTTTGTTATTTGTTTTCGTACGAATGGAAAATGTTCAACTGTATAAGAATTCGGATGAAAGAGATGAATTATGACTGAATCATCCGAAAACTAACAGAAATGTATCAATAGCATAAGTTATGGGAAGAAGTTTAGATGAAATCCGAATTCCCCAACATTAAACTAGGATACATACATATATAACAACTAAAGTCGAAATTGAGTAAAAATTTAGTTGAAATGAGTGGAACTTTAGTCTATTAGTTACATATACAACTAAAGTCGATACTGAGTGAAAATGAGTAGAAATTGAGTCTATTACTTACATAAACAGCTAAAGTCGAAACTGAATAGAAATTGAGATGAAAATGTGTTGATTGGATGAATTCCACAGATCAGAGCAGGGCCGGCCTTAAGTGTCTCGGTGCCATGTGCTCCCCCCCCCCCCCCCCCTCATGTCTGTCTCCTCTCCCTTCTCATGCCTTTCTCTTTCCTCTCCCTCCATGTATGTCTC
The DNA here is from genome assembly GCA_036172795.1 of Pelodytes ibericus. Lineage (NCBI taxonomy): Eukaryota > Metazoa > Chordata > Amphibia > Anura > Pelodytidae > Pelodytes > Pelodytes ibericus. Next base: position 128,093,756 of record CM069857.1, on the reverse strand, counting down.
TCTCCCTTCCCATGTCTGTTTTTCCATCTCTCTTCCCATGTATGTCTCTCCTCTCCCCACCCCCAATGTCTGTCTGTCTCTCATCCTCCCCCATGTCTGTTCTCTCCCCCCCATATCTGTTATCTCTCCCCCCCTTCCCATATTGCTTTCCTTCTCCTTCCCCTCCCCATATCTCTTTCCCTCTCCCTATGTTTGCTCTCTCTCCTCCTCCACCCATTTCTGTTCTCTCTCCCCCATATCTGCTCTCTCTTGCCCTCCATCGCCATACCGGTTATCTCTCCTGCTCCCCTCATATATGTTCTCTCTCCCCGTCCTCCCCCATCTCTGTTCTCTCCACCTCCTATCTCTGTTTTCTCTCTCCCCCTGCTCTGTCTTCCACCCTCCCATTCTTATGTGAAGCGGGCATAATAAGCTCTGTGTGTTAAACACTCACGGAGCTCAGTAAGTGCTGCTCTCACTCCCCACGTGGAGTGATAATGCAGGGCATCGGAAATCCGATGCCCTGCATCTTCACTAAGTGCAGGGAGCGCGAGCAGCACTTACTTCTCCGTGTATGTTTAACACATGGAGCTTTTCTGCTGCCCAGGGCTCCCGCTTCACAGGGTGGGGGCAGACCTTCGCCCCTCCCAAGTCCTCCAGTGCTGCTGAGCAGAGGGCTGGTGAAGGGAGATCTTCTGAACTCCCCAGCCAGTGCCTCTACCAGCAAACTTTTTTTTTTTTTAGTGGCACCCCCTGGAGTTTTGCACCCTGTGCAGATGCACAGGTCTCACACACCAAAGGCTGGCCCTGGATCAGAGTCATCAGTCAGTATTACTAGAATGTCAAATAAGTCAGTATCCTATATATAGTGCACAATTATTCACCTTCTACCTCTTTAGAACTATTTAGGGGGTTTATTTTCTCTTTTAATAGAGATATATTTAATGCAATACAAAAACTTGGTGCAAAGTCATTTATTAGATCTCAGCCTACAAAATTGTATTCTTTTTTTCCTCAGGCACTTCATCCCTTGCTCCCACAGTAAAATGTGAAACAAATACAATGTCAATATCCCTCAATAAGTGTTTGCTTCAATCCCTCGGATTTGATTCCACAAGCTTGACGCTCAATAATGATTCAAATGCCTGTACCAACTTCTATTCAGAGGTAGTCAACGGCGTCACTGTGGTGACCATGCAGGCTATACCAAAGACTAACTATTGCGGGAATCAACTGACGGTATGAAATGCAGACTTTGTTAGATGATTGTGCACCTTATTGGAACTTTCATACTATACTGTGCATTGTAAATTGCCATAGTGTATTGTGGTGTCTAGATTTCCTATCTTAATAAAAAAAAAATTGTTTATTCCTAGATTGATACGTCCAAAGTGTATTATACAAACACTCTTCACATCGGTATTCAGAACAAAACTATCATTACAGTAAATCCCATGAACATCTCTTTCACTTGTTCTTACAATCTGACCATGCAGACAAGCTTGGCTACTGCATTCCATCCTGTGATGAGGTGAGAATTGCATTACATTTGTAAGGTAGGGAAATATTTGTATCTATTCACTTGGTGAGCTGAGGTTAGCGTTGCCACCTTTTTATTCCACACAAAAAAAAATCGGACTTACTATTGCCTCAATAGACTTTATTTCAATTCAAATAATTTTTTTACCGACTTGGGGCAACTGTATTTTAGGTACCTTTCATTTCATCAACATAGCTATGCTTTCTTTAATGAGAGCTAGCCCTGCACAATGATTTGTCAAAAAAGATAGAGTTTTTAAAGATTAAACTATAAGTTATCGATGGCCCATTGAGCTCTTCTAGTAGGTGAAGTTCACCAAGTTTGGCTCAGTGAGATGATTTTTTTGTGAATAAGTCCCAATGTCACTGATTTAGGTAACTATTAAAATTCAAAAGATAATGCAAGATTTGACACATGGCAATGTGGGCATCAGAACAGTGATACATTCAGTAAATTATATTGTATTTTAGATATCATATTTTAATAAATGACACATGTAAAATGTACAAAACTATGATGACAGAATAACTATATTATGTATATTTACATTTTTTTTCTCAATAGCACTGTCAACCTTACTGTCAATGGAGAAGGTTCATTTGTGACCAACATGGCAGCTTACTGGGATGCAGCCTATGGTAATCCAATAGCTGGTGATCAAGATGTGCCGATTGGATCAAACATCTACTTGGGGATCTTTTCAGACTCTGGGGATGGTGATTACTTTGTTCTTAGGGTTGAAAATTGCTTTGCAACACCTGATGGCGTTGAGACCAATGTCAACAAAGTGCAACTTGTGAGTGGAGGGTAAGTATTGTCATTGTCTTTGGTTTACACATTCCAGCATTGAAAATGAAGGTTGCAGATATAAAACAAATTCAAGATTTAGTTAAACCATCATCTGTCAAAGATGTGATTTCATGCAACTCTGGTCTTCAACAAATAAATGCTCTATTCTCTTCAGACAATGAAGTAAAAAGACTGCTTGTTTCTTGATCTTCTCAATACTGGATTCTAGTGCAGATAATCTATAATACATATATTAAGTGAATAACTTTATCTCCTTTATCCAACATAATATCTTCATAAAGAAGAGCAGCCTGGTATTCTTTGTTTCACCTCCAGAATAATCATAATACATACATCTTTTTATGTTTACATTAAATGGCATTTTTATTTACAGATGCCCTGCTACCCAGGATGTTTATGTACAAGTTCAAGAAAATGGAATCGCTCTGGAGGCAAGAATCCAAATCAGTTCATTTGCTTTTCAAGGTCAAGCGCTAGTGTACATCACCTGTGATGTGCGATTGTGTGATAAGAATACAACATGTACTGGGGTAAGTAAGAGTAGTCCTCATATATAGTACTGACACCTCTTAGGAAATTACACTATACAGGAGAGTTATGGGATTTTTTTTTATTCTAGCAAACTACAGAACCTTTAATTTTAAAATTAAGCAGGAGGAGCATGCTTTTGTACCCACTTGTATATGAGGACATTTATTATATTAGATGTATTTTTTTTTAAAAACATTTTTATTCAGACTTACATTAGGTTACAGAAACCAGTAATATATGTAAAGATGATAGGCGATATATAAAGTTACAGTAACAAATATCGGGTCCTCAATCTACATTTACATAGAATTAAACATTTAGGTCTCTTGATGTAAGAAAACAGGACCAGATTAATAGTCAGGTGCATGAGTAAAACATCAAATATATACAAGGCAATGAAATACAGAGAGTGTGACAAGTCATTGACACGAGAGTACAAACACGACCGTGTACATTTCTAAAATCTGAATATATTAGCTGTGACATCTGTGAACCTGTGCCTTTAAAATCAAAGTCATTAATAAACATAGAAACCAACACAAACAAACACATAGACTCGTCTCCTGATACTGGGTGACTAAGGGGCTCAAAACATGTCAGCATGGGCTTATTAAATGTATTATATTACATACATTAACGTTTTAGGAAACTAGGAACAAAATAGAAACTTATTGCAAATTCAATTAAATGAACAGAGAAAAACAAATATATGCCCCCCAACTGTCCCTATTTTTTTCATTCTTAGGCATCCACTGACAGCCCCCACTGAAGCTTTGCCCTCTAGCATTCTGCATTGTCATGGGGAAAGGGTTGGGAGGTATTAAAAAACAGAAACTAACCACTCCTTCTCTCCTTCTATTCTCTCTTTATCCCGACTTCAAATGTATATTTAGCGCTTAGATTGTAAAGTTGTTGTACATTTTCTGACGTTGTGTCTTCTTTACAGTGTAATGTTGGTCGTAGTGCTGACAACACTGGACTTGGAAGATTAACTATACCAATGAATCTCATAGGTAACTATCTGTGTAATAATAAAAAAATATAGCACACTCAAAAGTAACATCCCACACCTCAAAGTAGTTTCTCTTCATGAGTACTGGTATACAGGGCCGGACTGGGAGAAAAATTCGGCCCGGGCATTTTTTGATCACAGCGGCCCACTAAGAAGGGGGCGGGACAGAGGAGGTGTGTTTTGTCATCACCAATGACAAACACGCTCCCTCTCAAAGTGAGCATATTGGTTCAATGCTCTTCCAGGGCATACCATGCGCAGAGCTCTGCTGAAGAGCTCTAGCATGAGAAAAAAGCCCTGTATGTGTTCTGCACAGTGCAAGCAAATGTAATAACATGCTTGCACTGTGTTTCCTTGCAACTTGTCTCTGGTGTCTCTATAAATGGATACCAGGAGACAAAAATGCCAGGAAAGAGTATTGAGCATGTGTTTGGAGCCTGCTTGTGGGATTGCGTGTGTGTAGAGTAAGCTGATTGTGGTGTGGTATTGTGTAATAAGGTTCGGTTTTAGTTGTGTTGTGTTTGTGGTGTAATGTGATGCATATGTGGCTAGGGGCTGTAGAGAATGTGTGTATAGGGGATATAGCAAGTGTGTGCATACAGGCTATAGTGTGTGTGTGTGAATATATATATAGATTTAGTGTGTGTTTAGGGGTGTAGTATGTGTTTGCTTACAAGGAATCTAGTGTGTGTATATATACATATATATATATATATATGAGTCTAGTGTGTGTTTGAAGGACCCAGAATGTGTATAGGAGATCTAGTGAGTGTGTGTTTATAACGGTTTCAGAGTGTATATAGGGATCTAGTGTGTGTATGTGTGTAGATGATCCAGAGTTGGATCTAGTGTGTGTCTGGAATGTAATTTGTTTAGGGGTGCAGTATGTGTGTGAGGGGTGCTGTGTGTATATATATATATGTAAGTATTGTGTATGTCTGTTGTGCAGTGTGTTGTGTTCTGTGTGTATGTGAGGGGTGCAGTATGTGTGTGTGAGGGGGTGGTGTGATGAGGGGGGCGGTGTGCGAGGGGGGCGGTGTGTGAGAGTGATGGTGTGTGAGAGTGATGTGTGTGAGTTCTGTGTATGATGTGTGTGAGAGTGCTGTGTGTGATGGGTGTGAGAATGCTGTGAATGCTGTGTGTGATGGGTGTGAGAATGATGGGTGTGAGAATGCTGTGTGTGATGGGTGTGAGAGTGCTCTGTGTGAGAATGCTGTGTGTGATGGGTGTGAGTGCTGGGTGTGAGAGTGCTGTGTGTGTGAGAGTGCTGTGTGTGTGAGAGTGCTCTGTGTGAGAATGCTGTGTGTGATGGGTGAGAGTGCTGGGTGTGAGAGTGCTGTGTGTGTGAGAATGCTGTGTGTGATGGGTGAGAGTGCTGTGTGTGTGAGAGTGCTGGGTGTGAGAGTGCTGTGTGTGATGGGTGTGTGAGTGCTGTGTGTGATGGGTGTGAGAGTGCTGTGTGTGATGGGTGTGAGAGTGCTGTATAAATGTTAGAATGGATTGTGTGTGTGTGTGTAGGGGGGGGGGGGTAAATAAACAAATAAAATAACAGGCATTATGGGGACATAATGCCTGTTATTTTATTTGTTTATTTACCTACCCCCCCCCCCCTACACACACACACACAATCCATTCTAACATTTATACAGCACTCTCACACCCATCACACACAGCACTCTCACACCCATCACACACAGCACTCTCACACCCATCACTCCTTTCTTACCTTTAGCCTGGGAGGGGGGGACCGGCACGCTGGTACCTACGACTGTTCCCTCGTGGTGAGAGGTTCACTCTCGCGAGATCCGGTCGTTGCTATGGCAATGCTCCGGATCTCGCGAGAGGAACCCGGTGGAGCTGCAAGTTAGAGCTCCGCCGGGTCCTCTCTCCCTCTCTCCCCGCCGGCGGCCGTATTTGAAGGCATGTGGGCCGGTGAGGGAGATCTTTGATGTCCTCACCGGCCCTTCATGTCAAACAGCGGGGCCGGCGCTCGGATAGTGCCGGCCCTGCATAGACCGGCAGGGGAGATTCTGGGACCTCCCCTGCCGGCCTCGGCCCATGGCCACCGCGGCCCACCGGGCATTTGCCCGGTGTGCCCGATGGCCAGTCCGGGCCTGCTGGTATATATCCAGCATACACCAACAGTGGAATAAGACACACCTTATTCGTTTCACTCAGTTTCAGTGCTTACACATAGGCAGTAAAAAAACATCACAGGGAGACAGTGTGAGTTGCAGTCTTTGTCCTGTTATCTGTCTGTGTCATGTCTTGTTCTGTCTATTAGCTTAATAATGGTATAACTCATACAAACATATTTTGTTATCTTTTAAGTCTATGCAATTATAAAATTGTCTTTTTGTGTGGAATTGTACTTTTTACATACATTAATTTTCTATCTTGTATTGCTTTCAGATTTTGACAACAACTCTGCATCCAGTGCAGGTAATTGAACTTTTTGTAATTCTAAGAGCTGTTCATTCCGTATTACATATCTACACATATATATACATATCCGTATATAAGGCTATTTACTTAAGGGACACAATAACCATAAGATATAAAACCTAATTCTTAATATTTAATTAAACAAGTCTGTGATCTTTTTTGTTTATATATTGCTACAGAATGATTCAAAAATGTTATGCAACACTTTCAGTGGCGACCAATCGAAATATTCGGTTGTTTCCTTAAACTATAATAAATCGACTGCATATAAATATGGTCTGTTCTCTAAACTGTGAAGTACCAACAAACAAATTGCAAAGATCAGTGCAAAACAGAGTTTTAAGGGATAGGAACCAGACGTGTATTTTTATTACATGCAATTAGTTATAAAATGTTTAAATTGCATTTCTAAATATCTTTATTTTTCAATTATGTCTATTCTTAAACTCACCTTCATGTTTTATATGTACAATAATAAATCTTCCCTTATCTCTATGTAGTTTCATCATGGGCAGTGCTGGCCGCCTCTTTGCTGACATTTCTGTCTACTAAACTCTTCTGAGGAGACACCTTGACTCCAGTCTGCTGAGCTGGATAGAAATGGACTAAGTCGGAGGTTCATTCATAATCAAAGCTTAAATCTAAGGAACAATAATTTATTTTCTCCATCGGGCCATAAACATGTATTTCATATCCAGGAGCTTAAGGAGTTTTTAATGGTACATTCCCATGCAGGGCAGAGACACTTCTTTTCACTGCTTACAACTCAAACTCTTCTTTTTATGCGAGAGTTTTTTTTTCCTGAGATCTAAACTGTACATCTGCAAGACAAATCCCAGCAGAAGGTTGTAAGCTAAGAATTCATCTATCAACTGAGTATGTTTAACTTTTCTTGTTTCATAAAATAAACACTTTTGCAGTATATGAGCTAATTCTCCTGATCTGTTGATTAATGTAATGGTGTACACCACTGAATATGTGTTTATGTATGTGTAATGCCTGTTCAGTGTATTGTGAATTGGACTGGGAGTCTAGAGAATATTATTTCTACACCTGAAACCTAGCATTAAATGAAATAGTGGATGAACGGGATCACAGTGATGCACAACTTCTAATGATGTGCTTGTAAAGCCTATAAACGGGTGTACTATTTCAACACATTTTATTTAATACACATTGACAATACTTTTTCATTCCTAATCCCATTCGGTCCATCTAGTCTGCCCAATTTTTTTGAATAGTTTTATTAGTCCCCCGTTCCCGGTCTTATAGCTAGGATAGCCTTGTGTCTATCCCACACATGCTTAAAATCCTTGACTGTGTTTACCTCTACCACTTCTGCTGGAAGGCTATTCCATACATCCACTACCCTCTCAATACATCCTGATATTACTTTTAAAATTTTGCCCCTCTAATTTAAGACTATGTCCTCTAGTTGTGGTAGTTTTTTCTTCTTGGCTAACATGGTACTACTCTTTTAACTAATCCAACAGTGCACATAATGTTGTCCAAATTTGTATTGTGCACAGCGGCATAACATGCAGTACATAGTTGGGATCCCAGGCTCAATTTATTTGATGAAGCATTACCATAGAACTTACAGGCTTTGCATCCAGGATAGGGTCCATACAAAAATCTCTGCCGATATTCAGCCTGTGGGCCTCCAATTGGACATCATTATGTTTCTACTTACTGAAGGCACTTTTATTTTTAATAAAATCTGTGCGGAATGCCAGATATTACATAGTTACATAGTAGTTTAGGTTGAAAAAAGACTTGTGTCCATCAAGTTTAACCCTTTTCCTATCCCAAGTTTACTGCTGTTGATGCAATGGAAGGCAAAATAAAAACCCCTTCAGCTTAAAGTGGGAAAAAGAAAATCCTTTTTGACTCCAAATGGCCATCAGATTTTTTTAAGCACTAAATAAATATTAATGCCTATACTAACATGCATAGACCTCTATGCTCTGGCTCATTAAAAAATTCCATAAATATGAATTCCATATCTTAATTGTCCTTAATGTAAAAAAAAAACCCTTCCGCTGTCATAGACTAAATCTCCCTTTTTCAAGTCTTAGTGGGTGACCTTTTGTCATTTATACTGCTCTGTTAATGAACAGGTCTTTACAAAGCCCTTTGTATGAGCCTTGTACATATTTATATAACATTATCATATCCCCTCTAACCCCCCGTTTCTCTAGCGTATACAAATTTAACTTTTCCAGCCTTTCTTTATAAGTAAAACTTTCCATTCCCCTTATTAGTTTTGTAGCCTTCTCCTGCACTCTAGTTCCATAATGTCTTTTTTTTATAAAGGCACCCAGAAATGAACCCCATATTCAAGGTGAGGTTTTACCATGCACCTATAAAGAGGCAGAATAATATCTTCCTCCTGTGATTCAATACCCATTTTAATACACCCCAATATCTTATTGGCCTTTACAGCTGCCAGCTGACAGTGTGCACTGCTGCTAAGTCTGTTGTCTACAACTTCTCACAAATATTTTTCATTAGTAGATTTCCCCATGGAAGATCCATTTAAGAAGCTATATGTTGCATTTTTATTATTGTACCAAACTGCATAATTTGACACTTGTCTACATTGAATCGCATTTGCCATTTTTCTGCCCAATTGCCCAATTTTACCAAACTATCTTGCAGCAAAGATACATCTAGTTCAACAAATATAGATCTCACATGAGCGCTAAAAAATATATTAAACCATATAGATGATAATATTATCAATTGTGTTCAACAATCAAGTGAAAAAGATAGAAAAAAAGTATACTTATAATATTAAAGACAGTCCTGTTGGTTTCTTGAAATGAAGACTCTTCTCTTAGAGTAAATTGCAGGAAAACATATGTGGAAAAAAAATAAACAATTTACCACATAGTGCTACATGTAGCAAGCAGGATATTTTTATATAGCAATATAATGCCACCTGTGGCAAACGAATAGCTAACAAGAATAGCTAAGAGATGTTTCTAAGGGAACAAAAGTATAGCCTGCTGGGCAGAAAGGGAATAATATATATCTCAAAGTAATTCAATATCATATTTATAAATGTATTGCACGTTAGTTTAGAAAATGAACAAAGTTTAATTAATTAAAGGTAAAATGATATACAGCTGTATTTTAAAATTGATAGATACATTAACAAATAAAAGCACAAAAAAGACATCAATAAAAATGAAGCCGTTTGGGGGGCGTGTCCAGCCGTTGATGGCCGCATAATCCCTTGGCTCCCCGCCTTCCCAGCTAATAACCTGACAATCCGCTAGCATCTGCAGAGATGGGCAGGAATAAAAAGCTCCCAGGTGAACCTGAAACCCCAGGGAGTAGAGGCCGCCATGTATCTGCCTCAATGAGGGAATATTTCCATACACCAGCGGACTTGGCTTCACAACCACCTGACGGCCATGAGGCCTCGTAGGCCCACTCACCCACATCGTCACTGGGGTCAGACGACCCAACCAGGTCCCCACTGGTACATCACGATGGGCCTGTTTCAGGGTCCGCATCATCGTCGGCCCTGGCCATATTTTCATCAGCCCCGTGGAAAGAGGATTTCAGAATGCTGATAACGGAGCTCAAACTTACCGTCACAGAGGCGGTGGCGGCGCTCCACACTGATCATGCGAAACGTGGAACATCGACTGACTAAACAATAGGCTGAAATTGGCAAGCAGACACAACAGGTCTCCCACTTTGAACACACATCGGCTCAGCAGGCACTATATCTAGCGGATTACAAACGACGGCTTAAATACCTCGATAACCGAGGTAGGAGACATAATATTCGCCTCAGAGGCGTCCCCGAATCCCAGCCACCTGAAGTGGATAACACCTCAAAGCTGGTCTCAGTCATTTGCAACACTCTCCTAGGCCGCCCTGCTGAAGGCAACTTCAGATTAGACAGAGCGCACCGTGTTCTACGCCCACGGGGCTCAGCCTCTGCGCCCCCTGGACATAATATGCTGTGTTACCAATTACCACCATAAAGAAGCGGTTCTCGGAAAGGCCAGGGAGGTAAGTTCGTGGATCTATGAGAACACTGCAATTTATTTTTATCAGGACTTGTCAGACCTGGCCTTACAGGCAAGTAAAGCTCTGCGCCCCCTAATGCTGGAGCTGCAGCGCAGAGGCACACAATATTACTGGGGCCACCCATTCTGCCTTCATGTCACGGTGAAGATCCTCCAACTTTCCGCAACTCCAGGCGCCTAATGCCCGAGCCCCAATGCCCCAAGGACAACGGGCCAGGTACACTACCCAACAACGTGGCACATTGGGGATGCCTCGTGGTCTACCGGTCTCTCCCTGATCAGACCGGTATCGGCAGACCGGGAAGAATGAGCTAATTATTACCCCTGAGGATTATTCCCCCTGTGGGACTGATTTCTGGAAGACACAAGTGATTTTTTTACCCACATCTCCATTCATTTATTTTTGTTGAACTGAGACTGGCAGGCCCTGACTGCAACTTTTCATGAGATGGTACCATATATAGGCCGTGAGGACTAGCTGTTCAACCCACATGACCTGCGTGGGGACGTACTGCAAACAAGCAGAACACAGAATCATATGAAAACCCAGGTGAGAACAGGGTTCTCCTCTCACCCTCTCCTGCAGGGAATTGTTTTACCATACCAAGGAGCACCGAGCACCGGACTGTTGGACTCCTGGGTTCTTATCTCCACACCATTGAACCGAGCTGCTCAGGACAGGTTGTATAATGTTGCCCACCTGCGATGGGAGCCCAGGGTTCAGGTCATACGCTGCACCCTTTTATATGCGAATACGGGTCATTATACCCCATGTATAGATACCTTGTTTTATGTAGCCTCCCGTATCATGCTCCTGACTATGTTCAATACAGGATTCCCCCTGGGAGACCCTGTCGAGTTACCACATCGGAGATGAGATACCACGCCCATGGGGTAGTATTAACTCATTTTGACCGATAGTCTTCCTTCTATCTGAGGCCAACCTGATGGCATAGCTACCCCTGGCCCCTATATTGTTTCAGTACATAGGAAAATTACCTTTCCCCCTACTATACTTCATATCCTTTAGATACTACACCTATTTCTAGAGGGATAATGCCTACAGATATATTGACTACCGCACATGGCTGTCCACATTTTCAAGGATACATTTATAATACATAGGAGAATAGACGCCAAGCTTTCTCCACCCTTTTGCCATTAACACAGGTTGGTCACAGATATTGATGCATATAGTGTCATACTCCAGATCTCAGATTGTTTAACATACTTAATTCATAGGTGCTGCTGCAAAATATGAACTGAGGACTCACATCCTCTATTAATGCACTCATTTAGTTTTACATGCCTCTGTTTAAAGTTCAATTTATTAGTTAATGCAGAATTCTGTTCATCTCAGATATCATTGCTGTAATCACATATGCTGCGGAAAATCTATGATACTGTAATATTGTTTGTATTTCGGAGTCCCTCCTTTCTGGGAAGGCCGGGCTCCATGTTTGGCTGTTACACTGTTCACCTTACAGACCTCTCAGTTTCGTGCCGGCTGTAAAATAGCAGCTGACACCTACCCTCGTCCTTCTGGCGTCCTGGATGTATTGTTGGGTATTTGAGACCTCTTGATTGAAGTCCTTTTTCCCCACTGTTTATCTATCTGACCCAATTGTCCTACCCCTCCGTTCCCACTCTGCAGACTCCACGCTACCCCCCATTGGTTTCCAAGTCCCGACCTTGGAACCACCCTATCCCCACCCACATATAATTTTAATTTCCCTATTTTTACAGTATAATGACGAACCATAGCTGACAGGCACCTGCGGAATAAAAAATCCTAAATCCTAAACTCTAAAGGTTTAAATATCCCGGAGAAACGTTCACATCTACTCTGAGACCTTAAATTTCACAGGGCCTCTGTAGTATTTCTCCAAGAGACGAACTTCTATTTTATAGTAGTGTCTCTCAGGCCAAGATCAAAGGAGTTGCAATTCCTTTTTCTAACCATGTATCATTCCAGGAGTCTGCCTGTGTGGCTGATCAGGATGGAAGATATGTGTTTGTGAAGGGCACCTTTGCTGGGCAAACATATACATTTGCCAATATTTATCTCCCAAACACCTGCCAACACAAAGCTCTAGCCATAGCCCTTTCGGCACTGAAGCCATAAGGACTCCTTATTTTAGGAGGAGATTTTAATGTCGTGTTTTGAACCCCACATTGACACATCTAATAGCCCCCTTGCACACCCTCCCATGTATCCATAAGGATATAAAAAATGTTACGCAAGCTCCAACTGGTTGACATTTGGAGGGCCCTACACCCCACAGAGAGAGACTATAGTTTTTTCTCCACACCACATAACTCATTCTCACATTGACTATTCTCACATTGACTATTTATTTCTGTCTTATTATCATTTGCTGTTCCTGACTAAGTCAGCTTATGGCTCCATCACGTGGTCAGACCATGCGCCCCTCACATTATCACTCAAATTCCCCTTAACTAAACCAACACACAAAACATAGAGATTGAATGAATCCATCCTTTTAGATAAGTAATTGTTGAACACTACTACTGTACATCTCACAGACTATTTCACACATAATCTGACACCAGAAGTCCCCCTGACTACTATCTGGGAAGCTCACAAATGTACAGTTAGGACTCATTTTATACGTCACTGCTCTATGCTGAAAAAACAACAGTCGACCACCTTGGCCTCATTAGATTCTCAAATTGCTGCCCTAGAAAACACACATAAGGCTACCCTGGATTCAACCGAATTTATCCAACTGACCAAGTTGAGGAAAGAGTTGCACTTTATCCTCAATCTTCAAGCCCACAGATCATTCACCAAGCTCAAGGCTCTGTACTATGAGCATGGGGATAAACCACGACACTCACAATTTTATATTCCCAAAATACAAGACCGGAGAGAAATGCCCCGCCACCTCCCAATAGAGATATCCAAGGCGTTTGTGTCATATTATTCCCAACTATATAATCTCTCCAAGCCTTTGACGCCTGACACGCTGGCCTGTAAAAAGTTAGAGATCAGACAATACTTAGACAGACATCTCCACAGTAAATTGTCTGCTAAGGAGGCTAACTATATTGACCATCCAATCACATCCCGGGAACTAGCATGTGCAATAAGGAATACAAAAACGGGTAAATGCCCTGGAACGGATAGACTCCCAGTATCTTATTATAAGAATTTTTTTGTTATTCTTAGCCCACATTTTGTACAGGTATTTAATGGTCTTCTGGAGGGATCCTGCCTCGACCCTCATCCACTTTCTGCTACAATTTCGCTAATCCCCAAGGAAGGGGACCATGAGCACTGTGGCAGCTACCACCCAATTTCTCTGCTTAATGCAGATATCAAACTGTTTTCAAAAATTTTGGCTTTGAGAATTAATAGCCTTCTCCCTGGCCTGGTCCACCCAGGCGGGGTTTGTCCCGGGTCAGGGTTCCAGGGACTGCACCATTTGGGAGTTGAACCTGATGCACCATGCCAGACATACATACACTGGCACAATCCTCCCGTCAACAGATGCCGAAAAGGCCTTCGACAGGGTGGATTGGCTTTTTATGCTGGAAGTCTTGCAACAGATGGGTTTTGGTCCGAACATCCTCATGTGGATGACGTCCCTGTACTCCCGACCCTTGGCTAGGGTCGCTATATGATGCATTCCAGATCACGAACAGGATGAGGCAGGGTTGCCCCCTCTCACCCCTGTTGTTTATACTTTCTTTCGAACCCTTCTTAGACGCTGTCCACCAAGAACCCTGATATTACAGGACTGACATTTGCCGGCACCCAACACAAAGTATTAGGGTATGCAGATGATTTATTATTCCCCTTACGGGGCCCTGGCCAATCTGAAAATTAATTTTAAAGATGGAGGTTCTCTCCCAAGATTTGATGGTACATGGCCCCATCCATCGTCCCTTTGATGTGATGCAGTTGTCCTGTCCGATTAGCAGAAAAACACCCCCAAAGAATAATGTTTCCGCCTCCATGTTTGACGGTGGGGATGGTGTTCTTGGGGTCATAGGCAGCATTCCTCCTCCTCCAAACACGGCGAGTTGAGTTGATGCCAAAAAGCTTGATTTTGGTCTCATCTGACCACAACACTTTCACCCAGTTCTCCTCTGAATCATTCAGATGTTCATTGGCAGACGGGCCTGTACATGTGCTTTCTTGAGCAGGGAGACCTAGCAGGCACTTCAGTATTTCAAGCCTTCATGGCGTAGTGTGTTACCCATTGTTTTCTTGCTGACTATGGTCCAAGCTGCCTTGAGATCATTAACAAGATCCTCCCGTGTAGTTCTAGGCTGATTCCACACCATTCTCATGATCATTGAAACTCCATGAGGTGAGATCTTGCATGGAGCACCAGACCGTGGGAGACTGACAGTTATTTTGTGTTTCTTCTTATTTGAAAATAATCACACCAACTGCTGTCACCTTCTCACCAAGCTGCTTGGCGATGGTCTTGTAGCCCATTCCAGCCTTGTGTAGGTCTACAGTCTTGTCCCTGACATCCTTGGTCAGTTCTTTGGTCTTGGCCATGGTGGAGAGTTTGGAATCTGATTGACTGATTGCTTCTGTGGACAGGTGTCTTTAATACAGGTAACGAGCTGAGATTAGGAGCACTCCCTTTAAGAGAGTGCACCTAATCTCAGCTTGTTACCTGTATAAAAGACATCTGTGAGCCAGAAATCTTGCTGATTGATAGGGGATCAAATACTTGTTTCACTCATTGACATGCAAATCATTTTATAACTTTTTTTGACATGCACTTTTTTCTGGATTTCTTTTTTTTGTTATACTGTCTCTCACAGTTAAAATACACTTACCATTAAACTTATAGACTGATCTTTTCTTTGACAGTGGGCAAGTGTTCAAAATCAGCAGGGGATCAAATACTTTTTTCCTCACTGTAATTTCCTTTTTTATAGTCTTTGTTGGTTTCTTTATATTTTGCAAATGCCTCTGCTGATCCCTCAGCTTTATTCATTTTTAAATGCTACTTTCTTTTTATTAATTTCTTTATTTACCTTACTAGTTAGCCACATTTTTTGTTGTATTTATTTAGTCTTTTATTTTGTAGGGTTTACATTTATATATACATTTTTGTAGTGTTAGTTTGAATGAATTCCACTTACCTTCTGTGGTTTACCCCCCAAAATAATCCATCCCAGTCAACAAGACCAAGGAATGTATTAAACCTACTAAATTTGGCCTTTTTAAAGTTTAGTGTTTTGGTAGGCCCCTTACCAATTTGCCTTTTTGAATTAATCTCAAAGGATACCATGCTATGGTAACTATTTCATAAATGCTAAAACAACAGAATAACAAAAGTTTTCCTGTATATCTCTATATTGATTCAAACACAAACAGATTAATCACAACTGATTTCCCCGTAAATATGTACGATTTCTTCTATGTCTTTTATGTTATTTTATCATATTTTCATGTTTCACTTTTTAAGTAATTACTCTAGGTATTAATGAAGTAAATTTCTGCTTTTCTCTTATGCCCTTGACGAAGTGCCAGTACGCTGACGCGAAACGTGTAGTCTTCTCTGCCCCACTGGGTGACTCTCACTTGTTTATAGCTTTAACTGTAGCGTTCAATTTGCAATAAACGCTTATACACAGTACCTTCCTGGAGTCCTGTCCGTCATTGTTGCAAGCTAGCAACCCTCTATACTTTTTCAATGGTTTCATGATTTAATAAATGCTCCCTTACTTGGATGTTAGACATAAGTTCCTCCATGTTAGTTATTACCAGATCCAGGCACGCTTCACCTCAGGTTGGTGTCTGTACTAGCTGAGACAAAAAATTGACCCTGTGGCATTCTGGTAGCCAAATGAAAAATCCAGAAATCTACTCTTTGATTTTGATTGCAGGGGGAGAGGCCGGCAGCCTCACTCGTTGTAGCCCCCATATTGATTATCAGTGTCAGGAGCATAGCCAACTCCAGGAACCATTGTATTTATAGGATAATTACCCCTACCCCCCATATGTGTTAGAGGTCCTGGGGGACATATGGGAAGCTCTCAGAACCTGGTTTTGACTGGGAAGTAAGGTCATTTATACATTAATTTTTTTTTACATTTTTACACAAGTCTCCTTCTTACAGGAAGCAAGTTGCCAGAGTGAGGTTGGGCGGCAAAGTCCAACTAGTCTCTCATTCAAACTCCCTTTCAATATTAGTGAATAGAATTTTTTTAGGTTTTTCACTGAAGGGAATTCAAGATGGAAGATCAAGAAGGACTTGATGGGGGGAGAGGGAGGTTGAATTCTTCTTAGTGAATAGCTACACTATTACAAATTAGCTGTAAAAATAGCAAGCACTGGACTGGCTTACCAAAATTACAGGAAAAATCCAGGTAGAGGGCTTGTCCCTGGGGCTGCTTTGAGATCCGTCCACCACCACTTTAACTAAATTGACTGGCCTCTTTAATTAATTCACCTGCGTCTTTAACACCGCTGCTGGATTTCAGCAGTGTTCTAGTGAAGGGAAGGGGGGTATGAAGGAGAAACTATAGAGGGGAGGGAGAGTGACTACAGAGGTGAGAGAGAGAGACTAGAGAAGGGAGAGCCTGAGAGACACTACAGAGTTGGGCAATCTCAGCAGTGGGCTGGGTGCTGAGGCAAGTCCTGTGAGTGCAATCTCAGTGCTGGGGTAGGTCCTGAGTGCTTGGGCAAGTCTTGAGTGCAATATGGGTGCTGGGACAAGTCTTGTGAATGAAATATGTGCGCTGGGACAAGTCCTGTGAATGCAATATGTGTGCTGGGGCAAGTCCTGTGAGGGAAATCTGCATGCTGGGGTAAATCCTGTGAATGCAGGCTGCATGCTGGGGTAAGTTCTGGGTGCTCGGGCAAACCCTGTGAATGCAATCCGCATGCTGGGGTGCTGGGCAAGCTCTGTGAGTGTAATCTGGGTGCTGGTATAAGTCATGGGTTCTGGAGCAAGTTGTGTTAGTGCAATCTGGGCGCTGTGGAAAGTCAAAACATCCACTCAGAATGTACACAAGGCTTTATCCCACACAATGCCCTGATATATACCCCCACACAGAGCAATATATGCCCTCAGTATGTACACAAGGTTATGTCTCACACAGTGCCCTGATATATACCAACTGGGCAATTAATATAAATTCATACAGCTGGGACCTATGTATTGCCTGGTGCATGGGATATATATCAGGGCAGTGTGTGAGATATAACCTTGGGTACATACTTGGTGTATATATTGCCCTGTGCCAGGGTATATATCAGTCTTATCAAAAATTTATACAATCTTCAAATGTGCTTTAAAATGCATGGTTTTCCCTATTATGAACAGAAAAATAATGTAATGCTACGAGGCTGGTATAATCACATTATGCTATGGGGCAGCTATACAGTTATTTCCAGGGCTTGTTTTTGTTCCCATTCTGGCACTGTCTGTAGTGACTTAATTTCATGCATACTGATGATGCTCCCACACACCACTCACTACGGTCCCTTGCACCGGACAATCCATTTAACCTTGTGTATATAGTGGGTCCTATGTATTGCCTTGTGCATGGGGTATACATCAGGAAGTGTATGAGATATTACTTTGTGTACATATTAGAGGTATATATTGTCATATGCAGGGTTATACATTAGTCTTATCTATACATAAAAAAAACTCTTCATATGTGCTTTTAAAATGCTTTGTTTTCCCTTTTATAAACAAATAATTTTATGCCATAGGGCTAGTATACAACTATTTCCAGAGCTGATTTTTATTCCCAGTCCGGCACTGCATATAGCACTCTTTTGCTCACCAATCCTAAACATCAAAGGACCTACATATGCTAGTCTGTATAGGCATGTGCGATTCAATGACAATAGAGCACTCTAATCTCTTCTATTTATTAATTTAGTTATATAATAGCAATTTGTGTTTATATATGTTTGTGACATTAATCTAATCTTTGGGAGTATTTACTGTAGTCAAATCCAGAAGGAAAGAGTCTGCCGCAGTATCAGCTTCCATACTTCACAGTCAAGCATGGAGGCTGTCGTTAGAGAATAAAATGACGTGTAACTTAAAAACTGCATGTCAAATTATCTTCATATTAGGGCCACTATACTCTACATAGACCATTCCCTATGCTGTGGAAATATCAGTGGAAAGTATTAAGATGTCTACTCCATCCATTCCTAGGAACATAGAAACATAGAAGGTGACAGCAGATAAACTGTTTTAGACCCTGAGTATTGGTGCTAATGGCACCCCTCTAATGCAGCCAGTTGGACATGGAGGTGACCCCCCTTGCAGCAGTAACTTCACCCCCGAAACACCCCCGCACCTGGGAAACAATGTTTTTTTAATCCCCCCCTCCTTGACCCTGCACGTGACATCATGCTCTACGGTCAGAGTGTCTGTGTAAGTGTGTGTGTGTGAGTGTGTGTAAGTGTGACTGTGTGTGACTGTGTGTGACTGTGTGTGTGGGTAAGTGTGACTGTGTGTAGGTGGGAGTTTCTCCCTGTGTGTAAGTGTGACTGTGTGTGTAAGCGTGAGTCTGTGTGATTTGAAGTGCGAGTCTGTGTGTGTGTAAGTGGGAGTCTCTCTGTGTAAGTGTGTCTGTGTGTAAGTGTGTCTGTGTATAAGTGTGACTGTGTGTGTACATGTGAGTCTATGTGTGTAAGTGTGTTTGTTTGTGTAAATGGGAGTGTGTGTGTGTCTAAGTCAGCGCTCTGCAACCAATGTGCTGTTGGATATTGGGAGGTGTGCCGCATCAAGCAGATGCCGACCATCGGGCACCGAGAGTAGACTCCGATGTTGACTTAGACAACATCAGGATCTCCTCTCGGGGCCCAGCAGCTGGCATCCACTTGATGTGGCTGATGAAAAAAAAAAATAACATTTAAAAAAAAGAAAAACCATTATCCGGTGACTGTGTTTCCCTCCTCTGACAGGGGGGAAGACTACACAGAGGAGACGACTGAAGACACGGAGCAACAAGGAGGTGAGTACTGGGGAAGGGTGGAGGAGACAGTCACATTACTGGGCAAATTGGCTGTGGCTTTTTAATGGCAAAATAACACTGGCATATTATTGGGAAAATTGGCTGGGGCATTTTAAATGGCAAAATAACACTGGCATATTACTGGGCAAATTGGCTGGGGCATAGTAATGGTAAAATAACACAGGCATATTGGGCAATTTGGCTGGGGCATATTAAAGGGCAAATGGCAACTTGGTTGGGGCATATTAAATGGCAAATAACACCGGCATATTACTGGGCATATTGGCTGGGGCATATTAAATGGCAAAATAAACCTGGCATTTTATTGGGTAAATTGGCTGTGGCTTTATTAATGGCAAAATAACACTGGCATAAAAATGGCAAAAGTAATACTGGCATATTAATGTCAAAATAATACTGGCATACTAATGGGTGAATTGGCTGTGGCTGGTTTTGTTTGTCTATTTATGATTTTGTAATGCACTGGTTTTGTTTATCTATTTATGATTTTGCAATGCACTGGTTTTGTTTGTCTATTTATGATTTTTTAATGCACTGGTTTTGTTTGTCTGTTTATCATTGGAAATGCACTAATTTGGTTTGTCTATTTATGATTTGTAATACACTTGTCTTGATTTGTGCATCCATTATTTATTTTGCACACTTGGTTTTAAAGGTAAATAAAGGCATCTAGTTTGTATGTTCTGTGTATGCACTTGACTTTATAGCTTAATTTTTATATATTTTTGATTGTGGTGTGCCACGAAATTCTGGGAAGAGCTTTGGTGTGCCCTGGGTGAGAAAATGTTGAGGAGCACTGGTCTAAGTGGTATTGTGTGTGTGTGTGTGTGTGTAAGTGGGAATGTGTGTGTGTGTATGTGTATAAGTGGGAGTCTGTGTGTAAGTGGCAGTCTGTGTGTGTGTAAGTGTGACTGTGTATCCAAACTGAAAGCATAGCTTGCTTGGAGAATTCTTCCAGCTTGCCTACTTTGGCATTATATTTGAAATTCACTTTGAACTCACTTTAAATAACCCACATTATATAAATTGTAGAAAAAGTTTTGCTGTTTCGCAAAAAGCAAGTAGTTTTTATTTATTGTATTTGACATTAGAGAAAAAAATATTACACCATGCTTGAAAGTCAGACATTTTTGAATCCCACCACTATCTAATGGCATATTGACACATGCCTTTAAAGGACAGTTACACTTGTTTAACCCTTGCTTCCTTCTCCTAAGGAAACTTTATGTATTTATTTATATATATATGCGGGATTACTCTGGGTCTTTCCTCAGAGCAGAGGCAGAGCCCGTCTGGAGGCTGACACACACTGACATTGTTAGCGTGCTCCCATCCAATCAGAGCAGGGTCCTGCCCCAATCGTTTGATCTGGGCCTGGTTTTAGTGGGGGGCTCTCTCTGAATGGGCAGAGTTAAGATCCACTTTGCTTATCCCATGTAAAAACTGGGGTCTTTCTGTGCACCACTAGAGAGATAGTCGACATCATGACTGCACTACCTGCTTCCAATAGAAGCATAGCAGCTTTTGGTCAGAGGATAAACTGGCATTATTCTGACAAATGCCATAGTACTCTCTGGCAAATTCTATTATGATTCCATTTGCCATATTTCTTTACCGGTGCTACTTCAAAGTATTATTAATATTTTAAAAAAGCAAGAAACTTTGATGTGTGCTGTAGGATGAATACATCTTGAAGAATAAAAGGTGCTTGTGTGTCACCTTGGGTGTGTGACCTTAAGGGTAAGGTAGGGCAACCTCTTATCTTCAAAGAATTGAATTCCATTCAGTCTGCATGGTTATAAATCCGTGTCACAAAATTGCATGTTTTACATGTTTTTTTTTTTTTTTTTAAAGAAAAGGTCAGTATTAAAGTTGATAGCAATTGGGTCTAGCTAAACTCAACCCCTTTCTTGACATTGAATGATGTCATGTTCTCCCCATAAACCCTGCAGCACCATTATCAAAATATTTAATTGCACCTTCTCGATAACAGTCCAATCCCCTTGGTTTTTTGTGTCAAACCCCTCGAATTCTTGGTAAACACTCCTATTCTTAAAGGTTTTATGACATCTATAAAAAGAGCATGTCTTAGATGACACCGATACCTTTCTCCAGCCTGTGCTAAGTCTGCAGCATCCTCAGCATCAAACACAGGAATCTTATGGAAATGAAATTACTCTGTGTCCTCTTCTTGGCTACCTTGCTGAAACATGCAGGTAAGGACTCATATTTCTATATATAATAAGGAATTTTATTGGATTAAAAGATACATTTTTTTCACAATTTGTAGTTTTCTGAAATGGACCAGCAAGAAGTTTCTTAATATATAATGACCAAGGATCTAAACCTTGTATGCCTCTTCTTCAGCTTTAAAATACATTAGTTAAAAAGATATGTCTAAAAACTGTATGTTAAACTCTGATCAATACATTTTTTGATGGACTCTAAGACCTGACATGGATTTTTGGCAAAAATATTGGACTATAATGAAAAGTAAAATTTCTCTCTTAACAAATGGACAAATACAGCCTTATATTTTATACTCTTTTGGTGTTTTCTATTTCAGAGCATAAAGTACTGGTATATTAGTTCTTCAGTATAAAATTGTTATTAAACTATGAGGATATGATATTAAATGATCTCTCTTTTTCTCTCTTTTATTCAGGAGCTGCTTGTTACTGTAAGTATGTTTGCTCATATTAATGGTGTGGTATCTATCTAGTGGGGTCTTTAGCACACATCACAACTAAGCTGTTTGCTTAGTAAAGAGGCCTTTGAACATTTACTTAACCAGCACTTAAGAGGGTGAATTTGGAAAGGAAAAAAAATTATAATATTTGATCAACCTGCAGAAAATTTATTTTCAATGAAGACAGAAGTTGTTAATATATTTTTCACTACAATTTACTGTACAGCTTTTATAATCTGTTTTTTTTTTTGTTTGTTTATATGTTGATTGTACAATACACTTTACATATGAGGTTATTGATGGCACTGGAAGGTTTACAGTGGGCCCCATTACCATTAACGGCAGTCATAGTTCCCAATGATGCAGGATGCCAGCGGTGGGAAGCAGAGTCACTTAAAGTACAGTCCATGCACAAAGTTCCTCCTAAGCACAGTATTTGTTCTCTGGTATTCCAAGACAGTACAGATGGACAATTGGGGATATTTAGATTCTGCTCATAATAGCATATATAAATTATATGAAATTTAAGATAGTATATTGTCCCTTTTCTCATTTCTCATTATACACTTAGTATATGTCTGGCAACAGGACTGATGAAGCCAATATATCAAGCTATATATATTCACTAAAATAAATATATTCACAAAACCATAAACTGATCATTTCACAACCAAATAGCCACAATCAGGCCAAAATAGCCAAGTCCTAAAAAGTGTTGGCCTTAGTTTTGGGGACTGATGTGCAATTCAATTTAGTGATTGTTTTACAAAGTGTCTGATGGTGTGTCTATGGGTTGCCCATTTTTAGGTGACTTTCTGGCCAATTAAATTCTATTTACTTAATTTTCCAAGTCATTTAGAATAACAATATAGCAAATTAATTACAAAAAAGCTATATATGAAGACATTTGCTGCATTTTAAACACACTATATGGTGTGTTTTATAGCTTTGTACCTCCATATTACACTCATACCCAATCCTGAGATCTAGCACTTTTATGCAATGCTTGTTCATTTCTTTCACCATATAGGTGGCAGAAGCTCAATTTCAGTCCTATAAAAATGGTGGTATGTATAATAAAGTGTTATACATAACACTTTTATCAGCACCAGGGTTTATATATAACCCCATTGTGACAACATGGTTTATATTGTAAGTCTTAAAAGCCAGAACTTGCACTTACGGTTCACCAATAGGCTGATGTGGAAATAATGATTTCTAATACTATTGACTGGAAATCAACATGAAACTGGCTAGATGAAACCGAGCAAAAGTCTGTAAGGCAGGTCATCTTTTTAAACTCTAGATAGCATTTTTATAAGGGGGCATATAATAGAGCATATTCTTTTACAAAGATTTATCAAATGTGACTTCCAGATGTAAGGAAGTACTGGCACTGCTATATATAACTTGAGTTTTATTTTAGGAAGACTGACTGTCTCTTATATATCCTTGCAGCGGGCACTGACCCCCCTCAATGTAAGGATTGTGGTGGAGACTGCACCAGTGATAATGGATGCGTGTGCTCTGATTATATAACCACATGTGTGCCCATCAATTGTATTATGAACTCCAATGACTGCTGTCCTTTTGGCTATTACTGGGACTCCTCGGCTTCCTGTTGCACAGGTGAGAACAACCTCACATTTATCATATTACACACAGATGCTGTATTACTAAAAGGAGGTCTATCTGTTTCTGAACACTTCAGTTCTCTAACCATGTTGTGTTATTTTTACAGATGAGTTTATGTGCAGTCCAGCCTGTGCTGGTGATGAAAATTGCGTGGACATCAATGGTTCTCCAACCTGTGTCTGTAATGACACCGTGTACAGTGGCCAAAGTAAGTCTCTCATCCTTCATGTGTCACCCAAGATTAATCTGAGCATTGCCGACACACTATTATTGTCACCATGATCCAGAATATTTTGACTTATTTATATATATATTAGCATTGCCCTGTTGTGGGCAAGAGCTTCATCAGCAATCAATGGTTGCTTCTTTCCAAGAAACAGGATGCCTTTCCAATTTAGTGCTGTAAGTGATCAGTGATCGCTTCCATCACTCTAGAGGCAGTCAATCAACATCCCCAGGGCAATGGAAACAGTCATTGATCATTTAGAGACAGGACTTACAGGTACATTCTGTGTCTTTGCAAGACAATCCCAAGGATTTTCCTCCATGCATACTTATTCTAACAATATAATGGTTATGTTAAATAGTAGTAGATGCATTAAAATGAATGTGCCTCTTTAAATATAAAAGTAAAGTGCAAAATATAAATTCAACGTAAAATGTGTTAATTCATTCAGTGTTTATCATTCCTTATTATTAATTTTATATTGAATTGTATTACTGCATTCCATGGTTTTAATTGTTAAAATATTGTGTCATTGAGCATATATGTTCTACTTCATTCTTGTAGGAAAAATAAGATGATGCCTGCTTACTTAGATTTATTATAAGCAATTATTTACTATTTACCAACATATTCTCTAGAATTATGCAATGTATAGGTCATTTAACATATAGAATGGTATGTATTGGTGTCTTTTATTAACTGTGATGAACTGACACGGTAACTGTAAGTGAACCACAATAAACAGGCATTAATAGTTGAAAAGGAAACATTTCATCTTGACAGCTTTTCCAACTCATGCCGTTTTTTTTCAGTTCACTTGTTCACATTTATTGAATACATCCTATTAAGACAAATCAATATTAAATTATTTGTCAATGTTGACTTTGATCTTACTATGTACATGGCATTTCCAAATTTTTTATACAAAACAAGATTGTGCGTGAATTTACAATCTAATTATGAAGATATTATAGGATACCAAAACATCCAGCAGTATTACAGCTGTAGTTTAATCTGCATTATATACCGCATATTATATAAACACACATTATAAAAACAAATGCATTTCTATCATTTTTATTTTTTATTACCAGCAATTAACGACTTGAAACCAACTGTAAGATGTGACGGTGGAACAATGACAACTTCTGTCAGTCAGTGTTTTTTGACACTCTTGAGGTTTAATTATTTATCTTTACATCTGACTGACAATTCATCTGACTGTCTCAACATTTATTCTGAGATATTCAACAACCAACGTGTGCAGAGTATGCAAGTCAGAGCCCAGACAGGATGGTGTGGAAATATTGCTACGGTAAGTTACAGCTACATTTTTTTCCTTGGCTATGCTATAACCTGACTTGTGTCTTAGCCAATAAGAGACCAATTTTAATGAATGGTTATGTTATTTGCTTTAAATATGGTGTTTCATCCAAAGGATAGAGGAGTGTTATAATTTGTTTATTTACATGTTACTTTTATTTTTTATCTTGTCTGAAAGCTGTTCCTGTGAAAGATGTCTGTACTGCAAATGAATATAGTATATTTATTGAACATGGTCAAGGTCTATAGTTATATCGCTTCCACCTACAGTGTGGGCACAAATATTTTGACATAACTACTGCATCAAGCAAAGTAAACGAAATAGACATGGATCTGTATTTTCATTTTTCTTTTCAACACGTCCATTCTCCTAAAAACAATAAATAAAGCAAAATAAAGTATAATAGAGGGATTGATGTTGCTATAGCAACAGTCCTGTCTGTCTCTCCAATCCAATGGATGTTCCTAAATCTAGAGGTGCTAGGGGAATGTGGGCTCTCAAAGCAGTGGTATCCAGAAGAATAGTCAAATTTAGTTCCTCCTGTTGTCCCGGGTGCCTCTGCTGGTGTATGGCTATTACCAAATCTGAAGTACAAGTAGAGAGAAAGGCAGAAAAAGACGTCACTCTCGGGATCCAATAGAAAACAGCGTGGTTTAATTGTGCATGGAAATAATCACATACACAGCAACAGGTGGGGAAAAAAATCAGTGAAGGTTTCACAGCATGAAGCGCTTCGCACATCAAGCGCTTAATCATATGCTTCTCTATTGGATGCCAAAATTGACGTATTTTTCTGCCTTTCTCTCTACTTCTAAATTTAGAGGTCCCTGTGAAATGTTTTTAAATTAAATTGCACAGGAGAACTGTAAATTCATTTAAATTTGCTATATATTAAAAACATGTAGAACACACAGAAAATAAGCTGGGTGGAACTGTCTTTAAACTGTCTATATAACTTCCTTAAATATGTATTGTGCAGGATCAAACCTGGTGAGTGCATAAAGTATTGTTAACAAAGTGAGCTTTTAAAGATTTAACTATGCATTATGCATGAAAATTCCAAAACAAATGTACTGTACTAAATAAAAACACCACTTGGAAAAATATATCAAATTAATTAGTTTGGCATAACCAAGAAATCCAAGTGATAGAACAACTTTGCAAACAAGTGATTTTGCAGCAGTAATTCTTGCAGTGAGTCCCAGGGGTGTATTTATTTGTCTAATATTAGATTCTTAAAAGTAAAAATACACACTCTGGAAACTATAAAATAAGAATAAGTATTATCAAACATGGACAGTGCTAATATACATGTAATTAGAATAAATGTGTAGATCAGGTAATGCTGAGCCTGATGAAAGAGGGTCAGAAGTGAGTCGTATTATTGGGCACCTCCTTGCTTGTACTGTCAGCCAAGTTACACACTTTTTCGTAAATCCATAAAAGGGCCGTTTTTTTTTTAAATTAAATTGGCTTTTTTTTTTAGCTTTTAAAAAAGCTTTGCACTTTTTATTAGTGTCTTGTGAACATTGGTATTAAAAAACTCCATATGTGACTGATTCAAAAGTCGATGTTAAGATGGTTTACTAGTGATTTAATCATTTGATATGTTACTTGAGACCCCATATTATCTATTGAGACATTTTATGTTTATTTATTGTCTATTTATTTTTTTCTATATTTCTTACCAGAATACTGCGTAGTAGTGTGTATGTAGACTGCCCACATTTCTTCTAATTATATCTATATTAACGTTGTCCATCTTTGACAAATACATGTTTGATAAGTGCCATTATGCTTGCCTAGTTTTATTGCACTTATTGCTCTTATATCTTGTCTCTGATTGTATCTTTGATTCCAACGTTATGCTAATGCTCCACCAGTTGCACTGTCTACTTTTATCCCATCTCATGATCCCAAGTCATGTTAAGCATCTGAAGATAGCATCACTGAGATCCTAAAAACGTATATCTTGATTTCATGCAAACGTTGGTCCATTTAAAATAAGTTATAATCTTGAGTAAATTAAACTTCTACTCCATCTCCTATTTTTTTTTAGAATGATTCCACCAAAGTCTATTACACGAACACCCTTCATATTAATCAACTATCTTCTGTACTCATCACGAAAAACCCCATTGCGTATAATTTTACCTGCGCCTACAACCTGACTATGCAGACCAGCCTGAACTACTCTCTGAATCCTGTTGTAAGGTGGGGCATAGAACATTAATTGTGACCCAAGTGAAGGTTTGCCATAAAAAAAATCCAGGCAGTACTTTAAAGCATGCTTTAGTTAGAAGAAATGGAGAAATCAACAAAGATAACAGCAGCTCACTTAGTCATGTGTTCATAAATAGAGTATCTTTTCTTCATGTTTTGTGCTGGAGATGCTTAATCATTGGCCTTCTACATGTGTTCTGGTCCATTACTTTATTAAAGCCATACATGTAACAAGGGTGCATATACTTATATTATGTTTTCAAGAGCCAATATTTTCATATCCAGTTTTAATCACTCAGTTGCTACAAGTTTCCTAAAATGTTGCAATGGCCGTGGGCATTGAAAACAGTCAGACTCACTCGTGAAAGATTCAGGAAGTCAGACATTCATCTAGCTTTTGCTTCTTCACATGGCTAGTAATCTCAGCATGTAGTGCAAAAAAAGATGTTCATGACAGGATACTGTCTAATGCACTTTATAGCAAGCACAGATACTCCAAATAAATTTTAAGGTAATGTTATAGACATTTTAGCTGTTTTATTTTTAACGTATATTTTTGGTTTTGTTCACAGTACGGCAGTCTTAACACCAGTCACTGGAGGAGGCTCGTATTCTGTTTTAATGGCTGCTTATTGGGATAACCAATACACTGCTCCGATACAAAATGGAGAAAGTGTATTAGTTGGCACAGACATCTTCCTAGGACTTTTTATTCCAGATGCTGATGGAACTAAGTTTGTTCTCAGAGTTGTTGAATGCATTGCCACTCCTACTAACAATTATAACGATGTAAACCAAGTTCTGCTGATTAGTGGAGGGTAAGTGCTGTTCTTCTTGACTAATCCTTTGCATTATAATCAGTGGGAGGTTTTTAAATACATGTTGTATATAAAACTCAGAGCTTTATTCATAAAAGGTAATTGCAGGGATTTGACTTTTTGAATTTAAAACTTTTCTCTGAATTATTCACACATTTATGACCAGTATTTGGACATTGTAGAATAACTTTCTTTTCAAGGAGAACACGGCTTTAATAAATACGTTTTTAAAATTATTTTACAGATGCCCAGTTGATAGTGGAGTTGATACTGTGGTGTTATCAAATGGTGTGTCTTTGGAGGCCAGCATTCAATTAGCAACTTTCCAATTTACTGACTATGAGTCAGTGTACATCTTCTGCAATGTGAGGCTATGTGATATAACTGAAGGATGCACTGGGGTAAGTGACAGTTGACGGAAAAAAAAACATGGATTGGAGCAACCCCTCTTGATCTCTCAACATTAATGGCAATTCCCACATCCAAGCAATGATCTAGTTTCTCCCTAAACATAAACCCCCTAACACTATAATTCATATGCCCTCCTAAACCATATTTCCCCATTAATTTTTTTTTGTTTCTAATCCTGCCTAAACTAAGCATCTCTAACCCTCATTCCCCATAAACCTAATGAAGATGAGAGCATAGTCACTGCTTTATGATGCACTGCTTTAGTGAGAATGCATAAAATAAAGCACAACATTTAGAAAACAATACAGAAAGTGCATAAAATACAAAGAAGGTGCGCTATGCTCACAAATCCATAGTAAAAATGTTTTGAAATCAGACGTGAAACAAACAATATACTAATGTTGCTCTTCAAATAATGTTGTCACCCTCATACATAAAACACATAAAATAAATTTATCATAACAAATATAGTGTAGTATATTAGATAAATATGCAGGTAAACACACTGATGTTTTTATGTTGTATTTCATAATGTTGGGATTTTTTTTCTGAAGGATAGCTCTACATTTGAGTGGGTCCTTAGAGGATTGATTTATGGATGGCTCATCTATAACATAAGTGATGTATGTATATACTAAAGAATGCAGCACACGCTCAAGTGTCACACTTGTGCCCAATCCTCAAATGGACACCAATTTGATAAGATGTTATACAGTTACCTATATGGTAGTGCCATGTTTTTATTCTCTATTGGATGGCAAGTCAATTTTGTATGTTATTTGAGTTACTTTCAACTCACAATACTATCAGACTTTTTAAAGTTTATAGTGACAATATTTTCTATAGATAGATCAGAACATAATATCTTTCTCTCTATCTGTCCTCACAGTGCCAAACTGGACGATCCTTGGAAAGTGACACGGCACAATTGTCAATAAACCTACCATTGCAAGGTACTATACATCTGTGACATCAGATCACTTCTCTACATTTTCTGTCTTATAAAATCATCCTGATTCCATGAATAACATACTATACTGTCCTCTATTTCCTATTTTATTTATTATTCTCTTACTGTTATTACAATTGTTGTTATTATTTCTGTGGGTTGTAATAATTTTTAATGAAATAATTATTGTTTCTTTCAGAGAATTACCGTTTGAGCAGCTCTGGATCGCACACAGGTTTGAGCATTTTCTGATCATTCTTTACAGTATAATTGTAACTGCTATATGATATGCCCCATCGAAAGTACTTTGCTTTACATTGTTTGGTAACAGACATATATGTCATGGACTCTGGTGTCTTTGTATGGACAAATGTCCATTTGTACATTTGTTTAATTATACCTTTAGCATCGGGCAACAAACAAAACAAAATTACCACATCATCTTATGAAGTCTAATGTTAGTTCAAAAAGCTGACAAATAACCTCTACACAATGACACAGGAACTAGAGATGTTTGTGTTACTTTGTAGAAATCTCTACAACTGATTCACATGTTTGTTAATAACTTTGATAGAAGTAAAAGGTGAACATTGCATTGTGAGAAGATCTTCCTAAATTGTACGTGGACAATCTTTTCATTACTTCTCTCTCTCTTCTTCCAGCTTTATCTTGGGCTGTGCTGGCCAGCTCACTGCTTGCATTTGTGTGGCTGAAACTCGTGTGAGGAGCGCCATGGACTCCAGTCAGCTGTACTGGATACGGATGTACCAAATATCAGGGCTTGCTAATAATCTTTACTCAGTAATTTATTTTTTGCTTTTCGCTAGAATGTTCACTAAGTGAAGTCCTTTCTCGTTCTCTAGGTTTAATGGCTTTTTATTTTACTATTTCATCTGTGCATAGGTCAGAAACCCATGTGATAAAGCACAGTTTACTATATTCTCTCCTTGTATTGCACATGTAGAGTAATTGTGAGAATTACTTGAATAAACATATTTGTTGTATATGAAATTTCTGGCTTTCTCAATTTATTAACCCTTTAAGGACCAGGGATTTTCCTGGGCCAAGGACCAGAGCGTTTTTCAATTTTTAATACGCGGTTTTTGAAACATAATTTTCCTCTCTCTCATTTAACGTACCCATACAAGTTATATGTTGTTTTTTAAAGGACAGTTAGAGCTTTCTTTTGATACCCTATACATAAAAATGATTTACATTTTAGTATTAAAAAATACATATAAAAGAAAGAAATTTTTGAGGAACAAAAAGTTTTTCCCCATTATTTTCCCATTAATAAGCTACATAACTAGTGCAACACTAACCCACTTATCCCCCTTAATTAACTAACTAATAAAAAAGAAAAAAATATTGGTTCCCAAACCCCCCATAACAAAAAAGACAGAAAAAAACTCTGAAGAGTGCGATGTCAGATCAGTAAAAATCATGCAACAGGCATGCAGGGGTTAAATTTTATTAAATAAATATATTAAAATTACCTTTATTTATTAAAAAAAACTTTATAAATTGTAAAAATAAAAAAATCTGTTAAAAAAAAACTAAATGAGGGCCATAAAGTGGAAGGAAACTGATCACAGTTAAAAACTGTGATCAGCAATGAAAGGGTTAATTTTTTTTTTTTTTTTTAACCTCTGTGTATGTAATTAATTTATTTTTACTTACAGGTCACTCTCTGTGCTTCACTATAAGAATGTGAAGCACAGAGACTGAATTAGAGGCAAAGTCAGTGTGTGAACACACTGACTTTGCCATCTAATTTGCATGTTATCGCGGTGATCACGTTATCACCGCGATCACATGCCTGGAAATGCACCGATCGGGTCCAGGAGCTTTGCCTCGGGTGCGAGGCTTAGTCCTGGACCCGTTGCAGACTAGCTGGCGGTGCCCACGGAGCGCACCGCCGGCTAGACTGCATGACGAGTTAACTCGTCATAAGGTCGCTAATGCGGCGGCTCTTATGACGAGTTAACTCGTCATAAGGTCGGGAAGGGGTTAATGTAGTTAAATAAAAACAATTTGTGTTCATAAATGTTGGTGATGTTAAGCTATTCTTTGAGAGCCGCTTTGATGCTTCACTTTAAAGCATGGAGGCTGATGGTTAGAGTATAAAATGACGTGTAACTTAAAAACTGCATTCCATCCCATCTTCATACTAGGACCACCAGACTTTATGTAGGCCATTCCATTAGTTGTGGAAATATCGGTGAAAGGTATTAAGATGTTTACCCATCCCTACTAGGGAACATTTGACCCCGTAAGTCAACTGTTCCCTATGCCTAATAAAACAAATCAGTTATATAGGGGGCACCAATAATGTTAATCAATGACACAGGGCTGATAAAGAAGAAATAAGGATCAGCCCCTACCAGCCTTCCAGAGTGTGTAGCACAAGAGTAGACTGAGGTATTTCATTTTTATTCTGCCTCATATTCTAGTGTGAGACAGAGTACTAGACCTTTAATCTGGAAATCTGCAAAGCAGTAGACATGCATGGCAGTATCCGAATTAAAAATTTGCTTTCTATTTTCAAAAATAATGTAACTTTATTTAATGGTGTACACAGCTGTTAGTGCTATGAGTTATCCATTTTGTTCATTTGTTCAAAGGTCATTTGCATAGTAATATAGCACAACGGGTTTGAGACTAAAGCTTCCAGCAGAGATTTGTTTTTACCATTCCATTTTTACAGCAATTCAGTTATAGCTGCCAGTAAAATGTTATATTTTTGCAAGACAGGAATTATTCTTAGCTACAAACATTGCAAGTCATAGTCAATAACAGTTGAATCTTCTGTATGGCTGTACACTGAATTGTGTATTCCTGTTCTGCCATGTATACATTGGAAAACCGTACTGAAATATATGTCAATAATAGGTGAAGTTATCCCAGTTAAATATCACCCTGGCACACTGTATATAGTTCTGTTGTTTTTATGGACCAATTTGTGCAGAACAGTCACACATTGCAGTGAATGAGCCTGTTTATACATATTTCTCCAGCAGAGTAGATTATATGACTTAATCTGTATGCACAGCATCAAGCCTAGTTGTTTTAGGTCTGGTAATGTTTGGAGTAGCATTTTTTGAGATTTGATTAAGTGATCTACATTAAATACAGCTACTTCAGTTTGTTTATTATAGCATTTTTGTATTTTGGTGGTTAATTTACCACTTAGATCAGACATGTAAGGCTATTTTCTTTATTTTTTATTTGTATGTGTAGGTTTTCACATTATTGTTTATATACATGATTTTACATATATATTATTTAATACAAAGAAAAGGTAGGTATATATATATATATATATAGGGTTACCCCCTTTTTTTAAAGTCCATTACAAAATACTCAACCTCAGGCATTTTTGATTATGCTTTAGTTTTGAGAAACAATCTCACATTTCCATGTTTTAATTGTTAGCAGATACATGAAACAATGAGTGTTGTATTTTCCAATAATCTGTCACCTTAATAGCTGACTAATACAAGTTTCTCTAGAATTCTTTATGGATAAAAAGGGGTTGACCAGACCAGGTGATGGTTGGAGGTACATAGATATTCTATTGTAATACTTTGAAACATAGCAGATGCATTCTGTATTAGGAGAGACCAGTGAGCAACAGTTCTTGGTTAGGAGAGTTGAAGGGTCCTTAAAGGCAGGCATCAATATGTCAACATTTGGAGGAGCAGCAGTTACAAAATTTGGTTCAGGAGTCCAGAATGTCTCCATAATCTTACCCCAATCTCTAATCCAAAACACCATTCTCAATTCCTAATGTCTAACGCAAAAACCAATGCCTAATTCATAACCTTAATCACTAACCCTGACTCTAATGTCTAGCAGCCCGAAGTCTTGGCTCTGCCTCATTTCATTATGCTGATGTTACTTAATATGAGCAACAAAAAATACACAGCATTGTAATAGAAATTAATAGTAAAATAAGTATACCTATCTATATGATCATTTAAAGTATCCCAGTATTGCTGTCATTGCCAGAGTTAGTCTGATCATTCTTGTGAATAAAATCTTTTATTTATTGTATTAATAAAAGTTGATTTCTATTGAAAAAATGTTTTCCCTACTTTATAACCTCATAATTCCATTTTTTTTTATTGTTTAGAGCATTATGTATTAAACCCAGTAGATGTCTCTTATAAATATCCTGAGGCTCGGAGATTAGTGAGTGCTTATTTTATAGTATTATTAATATGTTAGAAAGTGTGATTACATGAAATGTTGAGGTGTGTTGTGGGACGCATAAATCTTGATGTCAAGAATCACATGTGTTTTCTGTGTCATCTTCTATGTGTGACCTTGGGGTAAGGTAGGGCATCCTCTTATCTTCAAAGAATTGAATTCCATTCGGTCTGCACGGTTACAGAACTGTGTCATAAAATTGCATGTTTTACATGTTTGTTTTTAAAGAAAAGGTCAGTATTAAAGTTGATAGCAATTGGATCTAGCTAGACTCAACCCTTTTCTTGACATTGAATCATATCATGTTCTCCCCATAAACCCTGCAGCACCATTATCAAAATATGTCATTGCATTTTCTCGATAACAGTCCAATCCCCTTGGTTTTTTGTGTCAACCCCTCGAATTCTTGGCAAACACTCCTATTCTGCAAGGTTTTATGACATCTATAAAAAGAGCATGTCTTAGATGACACCGATACCTTTCTCCAGCCTGTGCTAAGTCTGCAGCATCCTCAGCATCAAACACAGAAATCTTATGGAAATGAAATTACTCTGTGTCCTGTTCTTGGCTACCTTGCTGAAACATGCAGGTAAGGACTCATATTTCTATATATAACAAGGAACATAATTGGATTAAAAGATACATTTTCATAATTATATTTTTCCGAAATGGACCAGCA
This sequence comes from Pelodytes ibericus, assembly GCA_036172795.1. Lineage (NCBI taxonomy): Eukaryota > Metazoa > Chordata > Amphibia > Anura > Pelodytidae > Pelodytes > Pelodytes ibericus. The sequence continues at coordinate 128,059,224 of CM069857.1, read as the reverse complement.
AGAAGTTTCTTAATATATAATGACCAAGGATCTAAACTTTGCATGCCTCTCCTTCAACTTTACAATATTTTGCTTAACATCTTCAAAAATAGAGAATTTACCTAATACTTTTTTAAAAAAATCTGTGTGTTGAATTCTGATCAATGCATAATGTTTGATGGATTGAATAATAAAAAAAATATAAGATGTAATATGGAGTAATGGCAAAAATCTATTCTCTCTTAAACCCCAACAAATTAACAGAGCATCATTTTTTTTAACAAATTTTCCTTAGGATTTTAAAATTCAGAGGACAAACTACTAGAATAATAGCTCTTCAGTATATAATTGTTATTAAACTATGAGGATAGCATATTAAGTGATCTCTTTTTTTTCTCTCTTTTATTCAGGAGCTGCTTGTTACTGTAAGTATGTTTGGTCATATTAATGGTGTGGTATCTAGTGGGGTCTTTTGCACACATCACAACCAAGCTCTCTGCTTAGTAAAGAGGCCTTTGACTATTTACTAAACCAGCACTTGTGAGGGTGAATGTGGAAAGGAAAGAAAATAACAATATTTGATCAACCGGCAGAAAATTGATTTTAAATTAAAAAAAATATTAACATGTTGATTGCACAATACACTTTACATATGAGATTATTGAAGGCACCTGAAGGTTTGCAGTGGGGCCTATTACCATTACGGCAGTCATAGATTCCAATATTCCTCAGCAATGAGGCAGGATGCCAGGGGTGGGAAGCAGTGTCACTTAAAGTAACAGCAGTACATTTCATTGCCAAAGCTCTTCCGTATTTGTTCTCTGGCATTCCAAGACAGCATGGAGAGACAATTACGGGGGTTCAGATCCTATGCATAATAGGTCATGTAAATGAAATTAAAAAGATGAACAACATGCTTCAACTTGTAAATTGGACCCTTTTCCGGTATATGTTTGGTAGAGGTCTGAAAACAGGATTGTTAAAGTCAATATTCACTAAACCATAAACTGTGGTGAACTGACAACCAAATAGCCACAATCAGGCCAAATTAGCCAAGTTGTAAACTATGTTAGCCTTAGTGTTGTGAATTGAGTGGCTGATGGGCAATTACATTTTGGGATTATGTTAAAAAGTGATGGATTGCCTACTAAGCACATGAATATGATCTAGCTGTCTATTGCATACATGCCAACATTTCAATTTGCCAAAGAGGCCAAAACATTTGTTTTTTGGGGGACTGGCTGATGCTGTGTCTATCGGTGGGTCATTTGTAGGTGACTTTTTTGGCAATTAAGTTCAATTTACATAGAATAACAATATTGTTAATTAGTTACCAAAAAATTAAGATATAAACACATTTTCTGCATTTTAAACACACAATGTGATGAGTTGTCTTGCTTTGGACCTCTCTATTACACTCATATACAATCCTGAGCTCTAGCACTCTTATATAATGCTTGTTCATTTCTTTCACCATATAGGAGTCAGAAACTCAATATGCTATATATAAATTAAGATTTATATTAGAACTCTGAATATACCATATCTCTCCTTACAGCGGGCACTGACCCCCCTCAATGTAAGGATTGTGGTGGAGACTGCACCAGTGATAATGGATGTGTGTGCTCTGATTATTCAACCACTTGTGTGCCCACCAATTGTATTATGAACTCCAATGACTGCTGCCCTCTTGGCTATTTCTGGGACTCCTCGGCTTCCTGTTGCACAGGTGAGAACAATCTTACATTTTTCATAATATTACAGACTAAAATTGTGTTACTAAAAGGAGGTCTATATTTCTGAACACTTCTGTTCTATAACTATGTTGTGTTATTTTTACAGATGAGTTTATGTGCAGTCCAGCCTGTGCTGGTGATGAAAAGTGCGTGGACATCAATGGTTCTCCAGACTGTGTCTGTAATGACACTGTGTACAGTGGCCAAAGTAAGTCTTCCTTCCTTTATGTGTCAGCCAAGATTAGTCTGAGCTCTTCCACCTTTGATGTAATTTTTTACAGGTGGAGGTGGAGAGAGAAAGAAAAGTTTGGGGGGGACAGACAACGTGGGAGGGAGGGGAAGAGAAATAACACTGGGGGATAGAGAGAGAGACAGCTCTGGGGGGAAGGGAGAGAGAGAGAGAGAGAGAGAGAGAGAGAGAGTGAGAGAGAGAGAGAGTGAGAGAGAGAGAGAGAGAGAGAGAGAGAGAGAGAGAGAGAGAGAGAGAGAGAGAGAGAGAGAGAGAGAGAGAGAGAGAGAGAAAGCTGGGGGAGGGGGAGAGAGAGGCAGCATTGGCACATAAAAGGAAATAAAAACAAGAAATGCATTTTTTTAATATCATGATTGTTATTAAATATTAAAAAGCAATTTACATGTGAATATATACAAGTTAAACTTTTTTCCTATAGGGTAGTCTTATATTCAAGCTTTTAGTTTTTTTTCTAAAGGAATATCCAAAGTTTGGGGGGTCGTCTTATAATCAGGGTCATCTTATATTCGAGCAAATACGGTAATAAGCTGATTATACCTGCTTACTTAGTAATATTATTAGTCATTCTTTAATAGGCACCAACATATTCTGTAGAACTATGGAGCGTATATATGCTCTCTGATACATAGAATTGTATGTGTTGGTGTTTTTTCACTAAACAGTGAACTGTGGAGATCTGACAAGGTAATTGTAAGTGAACCACAATAACAAGGTATTCAAAGTTGAGATGGAAAAATTGTCCACCTAGCTGATTCTTCCAACTCAGCTACTAACGCCGGATTTTGTTCCCATTTCTTTGTTACTTTACTTCAGTTCACATAAGGTGAATAGAGCCCACTGAGACAAATCAATATTTAATGATTTCTCCACACAGGCTTTGATCTTAAGATATACATGGCATTTACAGCACATCTGTACAAAGCATTTTGCAACATAATTTGTGGATACCAAAAAATACAGCAGTATTACAGGTGCAGTCACATCTCACCATGAGAATTTAGAAACGAACTGATTAAAACTCGTAATGCCTGCATTTTACACAGCATATTATATGTACATACATAATAAAAACACATGTATTTATTTTATTTTTTATTACCAGCAATTAACGACTTGAAACCAACTGTAAGATGTGACGGTGGAACAATGACAACTTCTGTCAGTCAGTGTTTTTTGACACTCTTGCGGTTTAATTACTTATCTATACATCTGACTAACGATTCTTCTGACTGTCTCTTCGCTTATTCTGAGATATTTAACAACCAACGCGTGGAGAGCATTCAGGTTAAAGCACAGACAGGATGGTGTGGAAATATTGCTACGGTAAATACATTTTTTTCTTGGCCATACTATAACCCGACTTACGTCTTAGCCAATAGGAGACCAAATTTAATATGTTCACTTTAAATATTGTGTTGCATACAAAGGAAAGAGTAGTGTTATCAATTGTTTGTTTACATTTTACTGTATTTTTTCCCTTGTCTGAAAGCTGTTCATGTGAAAGATGTCTGTACTGCTAATCGAATACAGCAGTGGCGTAGGCTAATCATGACATAATGGGCAAATTGGCTGTGGCCAAAGTGATACTGTGGCATGTTCTGTGGGGCAAACTAACATGGGGGGAAAGTGACACCGTAGCATCTTCTGCAGGGGCAGTTCAGTGGGACAAAGTGACACTGTGGCATGTTCTGGTGGGCAAATTTACACTGTGGCATGCCAAATCCGGTGGGTGCCATATGAGTACAAGCCAAGTGCTGTGGGTGCTGTATAGTGCTGTATCAATACCTTTAGGTGCAATGTGGGTGCAGAGGAATGGAATAAAAATAAGAAATTAACAATTTTTCAATAACATTTTTATTACATTTGAAAAGAGTTGAACATAATATTAAAAAGTTCATATAAGTATACATGAAACTAGTTATATACATATATTTGGGTCCACCTCAAGCTTTTCAAAAGGCTAGAAATATTTTAATTTTTTTGTGGTCAGAAAAAGTAATATTACTTTAATGAAAGGGTGGTGGAAGCATGGAATAGTTTTCATTAAATAATGGTAGAAGAAAATACATTAAGGTTTTAAGCATGCATGGGATAGGCATAAAGCTACCATAGATATAAGACAAGGCCAGGCACAAAGCAGAACAGTTGGGAGGCATGTAAGTGGCATTTCTGGGGTGGAGTTGCATGGTGGGGTCGGGGGGCCCCAGGGCAATTTTTGCACCGGGGCCTGGTGGTTTCTAGCTATGCCTCTAGAATACAGTATATTTATTGAATATGGTCAAGGTCTATAGTTATATCAGTTCCACCTACAGTGTGGGCACAAATATTTTTATATAAGTACTGAATCGAGCAAAGCAATGAAGACACAGATCTGTCTTGTCAGTTTTCTTTTCAACACTTCCTTTCACCTAAAAACTCAAAATAAATTGTAATAGAGGGATTGATGTTGCCATAGCCTGTATTGCTGGAAGATTTTGGAGAATGTTGCATCATGGGTACAATTCTCAAAATGGTAGCTGGAGATAAACACCTAATTTTATTTTTACTTTTATATGCAATTAATTTAAACATAGAATAAGAAAAAACAGTGGCATATGCCTTCTAAATGTGTTGGTTTTAAATGCACAGGTAATTTTAACTATGTATTGTGCCGGACCAAACCTGGTGAGTTAAACCTGGCATTATGCATGACAATTCAAAAACAAGTTAATGTGCTCAATAAAAACACCACCGTGAAAAATATAGATTTGCCATAGATTCTAAGACGCACCACTTTTTTAGGACTGCATCTTAGAAAAAAGTCTTAGACTTAAACAAACTGAAAGTTGAATTTCATCTGCCAGAAGGTGAATTTCAGCTTCTGAAAGACAATTGTCCATATGCGGTTGTTTTTCCCATTCATGTTAAGATTTTTATTAGTGATTTAACCATTTTATATATTATTCAAGACTCCAAATTATCTATTTAGACATTTTATCTATTGAGACATTTTATGTTTATTTATTTATTGTCTATTTATTTGATTCTTAAAATGTATTTTTGACCAGAATAGCATTTATGTAAACTACCCACACTTTATGTGTCATTACGCATGGCCAGCTTTATCACACTTACCCAACTTGTTATTTATTCCAACTTTATGCTAATACTCCACCAACTGCACTGTCTGCTTTTATTCCCTCTCATGATCCCAAGTCATGATATGCAACTGAATATATTATCACTAAGGTCCTAAAAAATGTGTCTGATGATTTCATGCAAATGTTGGTCCTTTAAGGTAACATTACTGATAATTAAAAAGTTCTGTGTTACTTGGATCAATAAGCCTATATTGATATTGAATCTAACAAAAAAAAAAAAAACTACATCCATCTATTTTCTATAATGCATGATGTCACTTTTTTTTCTAGTGCAGGTCATAATCCTAAGTAATATTTTAAATTAAACTTCCTCTCCATCTCCTCTTTTTTCAGAATGATTCCACCAAAGTCTATTACACGAACACCCTTCATATTAATCAACTATCTTCTGTACTCATCACGAAAAACCCGATTGCGTATAATTTTACCTGCGCCTACAACCTGACTATGCAGACCAGTCTCAACTACTCTCTGAATCCTGTTGTAAGGTGGGGAATTCATTGTGACTCAAGTGAATGTTTGCTGTAAAAAAAGATTTAGGAAGTCAGACATAGATCTAGCTTTTGCTTCTGAACGTGGCTAGTAATATATAAGCATAGATATTCCAAATAAACTATTCGGTAATGCTATAAACATTTTAGCTGTTTTATTTTTAACATGTCTTATCTGTTTTGTTCACAGTACGGCAGTCTTAACACCAGTCACTGGAGGAGGCTCATATTCTGTTGTAATGGCTGCTTATTGGAACCCCGAGTTCACTGTTCCAATACAAAATGGAGAAAGTGTTTTAGTTGGCACAGACATTTTCCTAGGACTTTTTATTCCAGATGCTGATGGAACAAAGTTTGTTCTCAGGATTGTTGAATGCATTGCCACTCCTACTAACAATTATAACGATGTAAACCAAATTCTGCTCATTAGTGGAGGGTAAGTGCTATTCTTTTGATCTACTCTATCAAATCATAATCAGTGTTTTTTTTATTACATGTTGTATATAACACTAAGGACTTTATTCATGAAAGAGTTAATTGCTGGGAATTTAAAACATTTTCCCTGATGATCTGTTAATTAATCTTAAATTCATGTCCAATATTTGGACATTGTAAAATAGATCACAAATAGCTTTCTTTTCAAGGAAAACAAGACTTATATAAATAAACTTTATTCATTCTATTCCAGATGCGCAGCTGATAGTGGAGTTGACACCGTAGTGACAAATGGTGTGTCTTTGGAGGCCAGAATTCAATTAACGACTTTCAAATTTACTAACTTTGACTCAGTGTTCATCTTCTGCAATGTGAGGCTATGTGATATAACTGAAGCATGCACTGGGGTAAGTGAAAGTTGACCGACCAAAAACCATGAATTGGAGAACATCCTCCCTAACTCAGCTATAATTAAAGTCCACCTTAACATTAATGCTCCCCAAGCAATAATCTAGTTTCTCCCTATCCATAAATCTCCATAATGTTGGAATTCTAATGCCCTCCTTCACCATAATTCCTGCTTAAATCCAATTTTTCCTCTAACCCTTATTTCCCATAATCCTAATGAAAGTGACAGCATAGTCACTTCTTTATGATGCACAACATTAATGAAAATGCATAAAATAAAGCACAACATTTAGAAAACATTAGAGAGTATACTTTTTAAAGAGAGAATTGCATGGAACTGAGATGGAAATTTCAAACTTAAGGCAAAAGTAGTTCAGTAGGAAAAACTCTCCCATTTAGCTACTTTGGCCTAAAGTTTGAAATTCCCATCTCTGTTCCCTCTCTTTATTGAGTAGACCCTTGAGTGTTGCATCATGTTACACTTTCTGTGTCAATAGTTTACCAAAAACCTTAATACCACACAGCTGTAAAGAGCTGTGAGTTGAAATTTGTACCAGGAGTGTAGACAATGCACATAAAAGAAGGACACATATATATTAAAAAAGATGTATAACACACATTTATATTTTAAATCTCTTATTGTCTTGTAATAGTTAGTTACACTTGTTCTACTCAGTATAGATGTCTAAATAGATAGTTTGCAATTCCTTTGTCAGTTTGACACAGTTCTACTGATTAGACCCACTACAGTTCAAGCACAAATGCCAGGGGAAAAATTCTAAGTATAGCATGCCATTGGGTCCTTAGAGGATTAATTTATGGATGGCTCATCTGTAACACAAGTGATATATGGATATACTAAACAATGCAACACACGCTAAAGTTACATATGTGATAGTGCCATGTTTCTATTCTCTGTTGGATGGCAAATAGATTTCTATGCTATTTGTGTTACTTTCAACTCATCAATACCATCAGACTATTTCAATTTTATCATCATTAATATTTCCTGTTGAGAGATTAGAATATAATATCTTTCTCTCTATCTGTCCTCACAGTGCCAAACTGGCCGATCCTTGGAAACTGACACAGCGCAATTGTCAATAAACCTACCCTTGCAAGGTACTATACATCTGTGACATCACATCACTTCTCTACATTTTCTGTCTTCTAAAATCATCCTGATTCCATGAATAACTTACTGTACTGTCCTCTATGCCCTATAGTATTTATTCTTTTCTTACAGTGATTCCAGTTGTTTTTATTTATTCTTATTATTTATTTTATTATTTCAGTTAGTCGTAATCATTCTTAATGAAATAATTATTGTTTGTTTCAGAGAATTATCGTTTGAGCAGCTCTGGATCCCACACAGGTAGGAGTATGGTTCTGATAATTTTTTTATGCACAGGAATGTTTGTGTTACTTTGGAGAAAGCTCCCCAATTGTTCACATGTTTGTTAATAACTTTGATAGAAGTAAAAGGTGAACATTGCATTGTGAGAAGATCTTCCTAAATTGTACATGGACAATCTTTTCATTACTTCTCTCTCTCTTATTCCAGCTTTATCTTGGGCTGTGCTGGCCAGCTCACTGCTTGCATTTGTGTCGCTTAAACTCATGTGAGGAGCGCCATGGACTGCAGTCAATTGTAATGGATACGGATGTACCAAATCTCGAGGCTTGCTAATAATAATTACTCAGTAATTTATTTTTGACTTTTTGCTCGAATTTTTGCTAAGTAAATTCATTTCTCAGTCTGTAGGGTTATTGGGCTATTTTACTATTTGTTCTCTGATTAGGTCAGAGAGACGTTCCCTCTCTGCATCCAGACACACACTGTACTTTTACTCATGTTGGAAAGCTTTTATGAGATCAATCACAGTTTACTATATTTCCTCTTTGAACTTATGTTACAAATGTATAGTAATGTAAAAATGACTTAAATAAACATATTTGTAGTATATGACATTTTTATTCTTCTCTATTTATTAATGTAGTTGTATAAAAACTATTTGTGTGTATACATGTTGGTGATGTTGAGCTATTCTTTGGGAGCAGTTGTCAAAGCCAGAAGGAAAGAATCTGCCCACGTATCATCTTCGATGCTTCCCAGTAAAGCATGTCATTTTAGAGTATAAAATGACTTGTAAAACTGCATGCCATCCTATGTTCATACTAGGGCCACTAGATTCTATGTGGGTCATTCCATTACCTGTAGAAATATCAGTGTAAGGTATTAGGAAGTCTACTACATCCATACTAGGTAACAGTTGACCATATAAGTCAACTGTTTTCTATCCCAAAATGATGTATCATAGCCCACAGTATGCAAGAGTCCCTCCCATGAGCACTTACATAGGGTACAAAAGGCAGTGGTAGGAACCAACAGTGCTCATTGTGGACATTTACTATGGTCTGTGACAGACAATTTAATGATGTTCTATTGACCTTCACAGACCTTGTCACAGACACTGGTGTATGTGTATGCACACTATGCCTATTAATAACACAGGGGTAGTAGATCTAAGATCCACTCCCTACCAGCCTTACAGCACAAGAGTAGATTGATACAGACCACTAGACATTTAATCGGGCAATAGGCAAAGCAGTAGAAATGCACGGCTGTATAAGAATTAAAAGGTTGATTTCTATTTATTGGTGTATATAGCACAAAGGATTTCTTATAGTAAATCAGTTATGGCTGCCAGTAAACTGTTATATTTTTGCCAGACAGGAATTATTCTTAGCTACAAACGTTGCAGGCCATGGCAAGTACCTGTTGAATTTTCTGTATAGCTGTACACTGAATTGTGTATAACTGTTCTGCCATGTAAAAATTGGAAAACCATTCTGTAATATATGTCAATAAACTTATCCCAGTTATATTTCACAGACCCTGTGATAATTTTTGAAATCTATCCTGGCATTAATCTCACATTACATATAGTTTCTTATGAGTAATACATTATAGAGTTCTGTGTTTTTTAACAGACCAGTTTATGCAAAACAGTCACACATTTCAGTGAATGAGCCTGTTTATACATATTCCTCCAGCAGAGTAGATTACGACTTAATCTGTATGCACTTCATTAAGCAAATTTGTTTTGTATGGAGTAGCATTGTTTGAGATTTGATTAAGTGAACTGCATTAAACACAACTACTTTAATTTGTTTTTTTGACAGACTTTTTGTATTTAAATATTTAATGTACCACTTAGATCAGACATTTAAGGCTATTTACTTTGTTTTTCATTTTTATTTACTTTATCACAGTGCTTTCACTTCACTCTAAACACTTGTTGTTATCCATGTTTGGATATTTCACATTACTGAGTATAATGTCTTTATATTTTGTATAATGTCTTTATCTATTTTATATATTTTAAAATACCATTAAAAATTAAAGTCCCTATTTTTCTTTTCTTTGTATAATGACAGATAGGGTTACCCCCTTTTGTTTAAGTCTATTTCAAATATACTCAAGCTCAAGCATTTTGGAATATTATTTCACATTTCAAGATCAAGCTTGCCTTTATATATTTTACTAGTTAGAACTAGAGCTTTTCAAACAGGGTGTCTCCACCATACCTGACTAATACATATTTCTCTGGAATTCTCTCTGGATAAAAAGGTGTTTGATGACCCAAACTATGTAATGTTTAGAGATACATAGCTGTTCTTGTTTAATACATTGAAGGAAAACTACAGAGGATTTCTGTATTAGGAGAGGCCAGTAAGCAATATTTTTAGGGTTAGGAGAGACTCTAATTACTACCATTCACCCCCGGTGCTCTATATATTGGTTCTAGCTCATCAATATTGGAGTACTTTGACACAGTGCTGGGCTAAGCATGATATACTTATATGGTGTTATTAAATTGTGTGATGATACTTTTATGTATTGTGACTAACCTTAATCACGAACCCAAATATTTAACCCTTACCACTAACCTTAACCTTAAACCCTAATCTCTAATCCTATAAAAAAAATCTAAACTCTACCTTTTCCCAAATATGACACTCATCAAAGTTACAAATCCTAACTCTAATGCCTAACCTTTATTACTAGCCTACATGACTACATATTGACTACTAATGACTACATATTGACACATGACTCAGAACAGGCAAACTTTTTTTAACCCTTGGTTTCTTACAGGAATGTGGGTTTACACTTGCCTCTGCCTCAGAGCTGGTGCTTAGCACATGGTGACATTGTCATCTGATTGGGGTCTGGTTCTAGTTGGGGGCTATATATGCAAGTGTATAGTTATGGTCCTCTTCGCTGATCACATGTAAAAATGAGGGTGTCTCTATGCACTAGCACATGGAAGCATGGCGGTTGTTGGTCAGAGGTTAAATTGCTGTACTTTCATTATGCTGATGTTACTTAATTTCTGTAAGCTGAGAAACATAAAATGCATAGCGTATGGATGTGGAATTTTTCACAAACTATTTATCAATAAGATATCAGTTATTGTCTTTTGTAATAGACATGAAGTATATCAATCTTTCTAACCACCTTATTTTAGAGTATCCCAATATTGCTGTCATCTTCTGTTGAGTTAGTCTGTTCTTTATTCTGATAGACGCCATAATACTCTCTGGAAAGTTGACTATTATGGCGCCTATGATTCTGTTTGCTATATTTCTTTACAGGTGCTTCATATTTCCTTCATAGTATTATTAATATGTATGAAAGAATGATTATGTGAATGTGAATGTGCTGAATTACATTCATTCTTCATAGTTACATAACTGTGTTGTAAAATTGAATGTTTTACATGTTTTTTTTTTTGTTTTGTTTTTTTATAGTTCAGTATTCAAGTTGATAGCAATTTGGCCTAGGGAAACTCGACCCTTTTCTTGACTTTGAATGATATCATCTACTCCCCATAAACCCTGCAGCACAATTATCAAAATATGTCTTTTTTTCTTGATAACAGTCCAATCCCCTTTTTGTGTCTGATTTCCTTGTTTTTTGTGCCAACCCCTCCAATTTTTGGTAAACACTCCTATTCTGCAAGGTTTTATGACATCTATAAAAAGAGCATGTCTTAGATGACACTTATACCTTTCTCCAGCCTGTGCTAAGTCTGCAGCATCCTCAGCATCAAACACAGGAATCTTATGGAAATGAAATTACTCTGTGTCCTGTTCTTGGCTACCTTGCTGAAACATGCAGGTAAGGACTCATATTTCTATATATAATAAGGAATTTTACTGGTTTAAAATATAAATTTTTCATAATTAGAGTTTTCCAAAATGGACCAGCAAGAAGCTTATTAATATATAATGACCAAGGATGTAAACTTTGCATGCCTCTCCTTCAACTTTACAATATATTGCTTAACATCATCAAAAATAGAGAATTTACCAAATGTCTTATACTTTTTCTTTAACAAAATATATGTTTTAAAACTGTGTGTTGAATTCTGATCAATGTATAATGTTTGATGGATTGAAACATAAAAACCATATAAGATTTGATATGGATTTATGGTAAAAATATATTCTTTCCCTTTAACCCCAACAAATTAACAAAGCATCATTAGAATTATCTGCCTTAGGGTTTTTAAATTCAGAGCATAAACTTCTGGAATAAAACCTCTTCGGTCTATAATTGTTATTAAACTATGAGGATAGCATATTAAGTGATCTCTCTTTTTTTCTTTTATTCAGGAGCTACTTGTTACTGTAAGTATGTTTGGTCATATTAATGGTGTGGTATCTAGTGGGGTCTTTTGCACACATCACAACCAAGCTCTCTGCTTAGTAAAGAGGCCTTTGAACATTTAGCAAACTACCACTTGTGAGGGTGAATGTGGAAAAGAAAGAAAACAACAAAATGTGATCAACATGCAGAACAAATGATTTTAAATTAAGAATTAAAACAGAGATTGTTCATATATTTTTCACTACACTTTACTGTACAACTTTTATAATCTGTTTATTGTTAATTTGTTGATTGTACAATACACTAAACATATGAGATTACGAAGGGCACTGGAAGGTTTGCAGTGGGGCCTATTACCATTAACGGTAGTCAAAGTTCCCACTATGCCCCACCAATGATGCAGGATGCCGGGGGGAAGAAGTGTTACTTAAAGTGACAGCACCAAGGGATGGTTGTGGGTATTTAGATTCTGTGCATTATAGGTTATATAAATGGAAATTATATAGATAAACACCTGGCCGGTATTTTACTGTCAGGCTGGTAAAAATTTGGCTTGGGGCCAATGTTAAGTCTATGGAGGCAGTAGCATGGGCGGTATTTTTTTTTTTTTTTTTTGTTAAGGTAGTACCTTTTTTCTTTATACATTTGGTATAGGTCTGGCAACAGGATTACGGAAGTAAATATTTCAAACTATACATTCACTAAACTAAATTTATTCATTAAACCATAAACTGTGTCAAATGAGCAAACTTGTACAATTGTACAATATCAATTAAATTATAGAGTGTATGATGGATTGCCTTCACAAATCCATAGAGTTAGAGAGTTGTAGTCTAAGCACATGAATATGATCTATCTGTCTATCTCATACCTCCCAAAATTTCAAATAGCAAAAGAGGTCAAAACATTTGTTTTGTGGGGAGTGGCTGATGGTGTATAAATGGGTGAGGCCTTTTATTGGTTACATTATAACCAATTAAATGTTTTACTTAACCCCTTCATTACAAAAGACGTCACGCATGTCTAGCTGGCAGCTCCATCGCCGAAAATGGACGTGCCTGGCACGTTCTGCGGTGGAACGAGCAGTTTACACAATCAACAATCGTGAAAACCGCTCTGGCAGTGCTGCTCTATAGCTTCGATGTCGAGGCATTAGGCAGCACCGAAATTTTTATTCTGGGGCACCCACGATTGCGCCATGGAGCAGCATTCTCCTCCAATATGGCTGCTGCCATCTTGTGGGTAGAGCCTTGGAAGTGATAAGAAATTCACTTCCGTCGCTCTGATGCTGTTGCAAGACTGCCCTAGAGGCAAATTAGAATAAATTAAGGGTTAGCATAAGGGTTAAAGTTAGGGTTAAATTTAGGGTTAAATTTAGGGTTCAGGTTGGGGATCAAAAGGTGACTGTAGGAAAAACTCCCACTAATTTTGGTGTTTGCCCTATAACTGCAGAAAAACATGGAAACATGCATATTTCTAAACTCAGGACAAAATTTAGAAACTATTTAGAAAGGGTCTTTTTTAATGATTGTATAATATTGCTAAATATTTAAAAAAAAAAACAACCTAATATATAAACACATTTGCTGCATTTCAAACACACTATATAATGAGTTTTATTGCTTTGGAGCTCTTTAATACAGAAGTTAAAGCTCAGTCATATAAAAATGGCGTGTTAACACTTTTATCAGCACCAGGGTTTATACATTACCCCATCATGTGTTTTGTGCTCCCTCTATCCCCATTGTCTGGTGGTAATGGGGATAAAGTGGTAATAGAGGTATTTCCCCACATAAATGTGAGCAGCAATAAGGTCATTTATTTATAAGTATTTGTTTAATTAACACTGATATCCTTTTACATAACCCCATTTTGGCTATATGGTTTAGACATCTTAAAAGCAGAATTGGCACTTAAGGTTAATCCAGGGGCTGATATGGAACTAATGATTTCTATTGAGAGGAAACCAGCCTGGAATTGGCTCAGGTACCCTCGAACATAAGGGAGCTCCGGGCTCCACCTTCCAGGCTGTTGGTAGAGGTTGAGATGCTTAGATGTTTCCTCTTGATTTGAGGAAACAGAGGTATATACAAACACAAAAATCAATATTATAAAGAATATCTTTACACATTTGGATATGCATTGGAAGTAACACTTTTTCTACAAAAATTGCCCTACAGTTGGTTTGCTATTAACTTAAAGAGTTGTATGTTCTTAATTTGAAATATAACTTTAATGTTTTTAATATATATATATATAAAAAAAGATTTATAGATATTCTTTTATTATTGCATACACATATATTTTTATGTTACACATGCCATTTCTTATAATGTTATAATCCCTTTTATATTTATCACACATGAAACTGGCTAGCTGAAACCAACAAACATCTGTATATTTTATTAAATGTGTTCTATTTATTTTTTTAAGAGGCCATACAATATAGCATATTCTTTTACAAAGATGTATAACAAATTATGTTATACATAAATTGGGTTTTATTTTAGGAAACTCAGATTTGTATTTGAAGACTGAACATATATATTTCCTTGCAGCTGACACTAACCCCCCTCAATGTAAGGATTGTGGTGGAGACTGCACCAGTGATAATGGATGTGTGTGCTCTGATTATACAACCACTTGTGTGTCCACCATTTGTTTTTTCAACTCCAATGACTGCTGCCCTTTTGGCTATGACTGGGGCTCCTCGGCTTCCTGTTGCACAGGTGAGAAAAACCTCATGTTTTCATAATGTTACAGATTATTCCTGTGTTACTAAAAGGAGGTCTATCTGTTTCTGAACACTTCAGTTCTCTAACCATGTTGTATTATTTTACAGATGAGTTTATGTGCAGTCCAGCCTGTGCTGGTGATGAAAAGTGCATGGACAATGGTTCTCCAACCTGTGTCTGTAATGACACCATATATAGTGGCCAAAGTAAGTCTCCCTTCCTTCATGTGTCAGCCAAGATTAGTCTGAGCTCTTCCACCTTTGATGTAAATAAAGTGAATAGCATGGCTATATGTAACAAATAATGAAATGGAACTACATCTGTATTAAGCTGTGCTAGATAGGCAAGGGATATATATCTCTGTGTGTAGAATGCAACATAACTTTATGAGGCAAAAATAATGTCTTGACTACCTATACTAGGGTTACTTGATATCCCTTATATCTAATATATCTAATAATATAATAGTCTATACTACAGAATTTACATACAATGTGCACAGAGTACATGCAATTAATGAAACTTCACAGAGTGAAGTCTGTTAATGAGGCAGCATTGCCAACACACTATTATTGTCACCATGATCCAGAATATTTTGCTGTATCATATAATGTAAGAAATATGTATATTGATAAATGACTGACACTATGACAATTTAGCATGGATGACAAACTCAAATTCTCTAAGCAAAAATAGCTTCCACAGGTTTTATTGCTTGTAGACTAGGCGGCCATCCCATCACAATTTCTGATTTGATACTGTTTTCTTGCTATTTTTGCTATTAATTTGAACTGCCGCACTTAACTGTCAGCGGTGAAACAGTCGCGAAGAACTGTCCTAGACGCAGCTGATTATGTCTGCTTACTATTACTATTAATATTAGCCCTCATTTATTATACCGACATATTCTGCAGAACTATGCGATGTATAGATCATCTGACATATAGAAAGGTATTTTTTTATGCCTTTTCACTAAACAGTGAATTGTGGAGATCAGACAAGGTAACTGTAAGTGAACCACAATGATCAGACATTAATAGTTGTGATGGAAAATTCTCTGATTGCCTGATTTTTTTCAGTTCACTTGTTACTTCACTTCAGTTCACATCTAGTGAATAGACCCCATTGAAACAAATCAATATTAAAGGGTTTGCCAACACTGACTTTGATCCTACAATATACATGGTATTTCCAGCTGTTCTATATAAAACAAGATAATGTGGGATTTTACAATATGATCATGAAGGTAATGTAGGATAGCAAAAAATACAGCAGTATAATAGTTGCAGTTTCATCTGCATTGCATACAGCATATTATATGTAAATACTTCATAAAACCACATGTATTGATATAATTTCTATTTTTTTTATTACCAGCAATTAACGACTTGAAACCAACTGTAAGACGTGACAGTGGTATAATGACAACTTCTATCAGTCGGTGTCTTTTGACACACTTGGGGTTTAATTACTTATCTTTACATCTGACAAATCATTCTTCTGCCTGGCTCTTCGCTTATTCTGAGATACTCAACAACCAACATGTGGTGAGCATGCAGGTCATAGTACAGACAGGATGGTGTGGAAATAATGCTACGGTAATAATTTTACCTGCGCCTACAACCTGACTATGCAGACCAGCCTGAACTACTCTCAGAATCCTGTTGTAAGGTGCGGCATTGAGATTATTTGGGATTCAAGTGAAGGTTTGCCATAAAAATAAACAGGCAGTACTTTAAAGCATGCTTTATTTAGAAGAAGTGAAGAAATTAACAAAAATAACAGGAGCTCTCGTACACGTGGTCCTAAAGGGAGTATATTTACAGAGGCCTTCCACTTGTGTTCTAGTACACTATACCATTACTTTATTGAAACCATACGTGTACCAAGCAGGAATACACTAAGACTGTGAGGGGGTTTTATATAAAGGTGTTTCTGTCAGAAATGTAGCTCCATAATTCTCATCTATTCTGTCAGAAAAAAAGTCACTGTGCACCAGCTGCACCAAAATAAAAAAAGTAATTTGGTTGCAGGCTATGTATCAATAAAGTCACAAAATTTTGCCTATCTTAGATCACTTTATTGGACTATAATTCTGCCAGACCTAATATGGCATTTTTTGCATAGAACAAAAAGTCACAAAGTGGTACTACAAAGTTGCATTTTAAGAATAAAAAGTCAGTTACTTCTTATAAACCCAATCTGACAGTTGTATAGTAATCACTCATTTTCTATAAGTTTCCTTAAAGTTATCAGTGGTTTTGGAGGTCACATTATAAACAATCACAGTCAGACTCACTCGGGAAAGAATCAGGAAGTCAAACATCTAGCTTTTGCTTCTTAACTTACCTACTACAGACGCTTGTGAGCTGAGCTCCTGACATAGACAGCAATACCTTACCGGACTCAGTCATACAAGCCTCACCACTGTTTCCCCCCCTCAGGGCTCCATCTCACACCCTACAAATGGGATAGTGAGTAATGGATCACTAATGTGACACTTTAGCCCCTTTTCTTTTGCGCAGAGTTATCTTGGAGCCGGCAGTAAGACCCCTCTCATGCTTCCCTTTTGCTATCTATTATTTCTGCTAAACTTCTATTTCTTGTCCTATTTTGCTTACCCCAACGCTTTCCTGCTACGTATATTATTTTCCATATATCCCCCCCCCCCCTTTTTTTCTTTTCTTTTCTTTTTCTGACTTTATATTATTGGGTGTTTTCTTTTTCTTTTTACTTGTCCTCCATTATCCAGTTTTCATTTATATTATGCCACCATGTTGCTCAACCACAAGAGAGTATCACTGATCCAGTTGTGATATAAGATCTCCAGGTTATAGTCCTATACCCCTAAATATAGAGATCTAAAATGCCACTTAGAAGTTTGGAGCTATAATAATTATAGTTAGGACGGCCGGGCCTTCATTATGATATTATGTATTATGATACAGATTCATGCAAACATGTTTTGCGACAATTTTAGTTGTTAGGTTTTGTTTGTTTATTTGTTTATTTTGACTACAAGTTTCACAATATTCCTATTGACTTATTGTATTTTTAGTGAGACCATATATAATCAGTGCTGTATTTACTGCGAGGCATCCTAGGCGGATGCCTAGGGCGGCAAATTTTGGGGGGCGGCAGCGCCCCCCAGCACTGAAAAAAAAAAAATGTAAAAAAAAAAAAAAGTGAAAAAAAAAAAAACGCGGCCCTTTAAAAAAAACAAAAAACCCCACCGCGCTTGCAGGCAGAGACGGAGGTGAGAAGGGATCGGAAGATCCCCCCTCACCAACGCTCTGCCTGCCAGGCTGCACGGGGAGCCGAACAGGCAGCACAGAGAAACCTCCGTGCTGGCTGTTCGGCTCCCTGTGCAGTGTGCCGACACGGAAGTGCCGGCAGTCACGTGACGGGCGCGCTGACTTCATACGCGCGCCCGGTCACGTGACCTGTCGGCACAATCGCCGGGGAGCCGAACAGGCAGCATGGAGGGACCATGCTGCCTGCCTGCCAGGGAAAGGTAAGTGCTGATGGGAGACTGTGTGTGTGTGATGGGAGACAGTGTGTGTGACTGAGTGTGATGGGAGTCAGAGTGTGTGTGATGGGAGACAGTGTGTGTGACTGAGTGTGATGGGAGTCAGAGTGTGTGTGATGGGAGACAGTGTGTGTGGCTGAGTGTGATGGGAGTCAGAGTGTGTGTGATGGGAGACAGTGTGTGTGACTGAGTGTGATGGGAGTCAGAGTGTGTGTGATGGGAGACAGTGTGTGTGACTGAGTGTGATGGGAGTCAGAGTGTGATGGGAGACAGTGTGTGTGACTGAGTGTGATGGGAGTTGGAGTGTGTGTGATGGGAGTAGGAGTGTGTGACTGAGTGTGATGGGAGTAGGAGTGTGTGACTGAGTGTGATGGGAGTGTGAGCTTGATGTGAGTCTGAATGATGGGGCATGTGTTAGGTGTGTAACGTGGGTGTGCAGCTTGGGTAGGGGGGTGCCCAGATTTTGTCTGCCTAGGGCAGCACAAAATCAAGATACACCACTGCATATAATGATGATTGGTGGTCTTACCACCTATGATAAGTCGAGGACTGTAATTTCCAAATGGGATGGGATCTGTCTGGATAACAATTGATATTGATATTTGTAATGCTTATTAACACACTTTCACCTGTATTTGATATTGAATACTTTCTTACATATATTGTTGCTGCATAGTCTGTTTTTAAAAAGTGTTTCATACCTAATTCTGTCAGCTACTAACTAAAATGCTGCTACTCTCTATATTTGTATTTTTCGGAATTCTTATTTTACATTTTTTATTGTGCATTGACTAAATATATTATACTAAAAAAAAACATGTTCATGACATTGTCTCACGTACTTTTCATGAAGCATACATATTCCAAATAAACTATAACAAAATATTATAAACATTTTATCTGTTTTAACATATATTATCTGCTTTGTTAACAGTACGGCAGTCTTAACACCAGTCACTGGAGGAGGCTCATATTCTGTTTTAATGGCTGCTTATTGGGATAACCAATACACTGCTCCAATACAAAATGGAGCCAGTGTATTAGTTGGCACAGACATCTTCCTGGGACTTTTTATTCCAGATGCTGATGGAACGAAGTTTGTTCTCAGGGTTGTTGAATGCATTGCTACTCCTAATGACAATTATAACGATGTAAACCAAGTTCTGTTGATTAGTGGAGGGTAAGTGCTGTTCTTCTGGACTAATCCTTTCCATTTTAATCAGTGTTGTTTTTTATTACATGTTATATATAATACTAAGTGTTTCATTCATAAAAGAGGGAATTGCATGGAATTGACAAGTGTATTTAAAACGTTTGTCTGATGACCTGTTAATTTCCCATAAATTCATGTTCAATATTTGTACGTTATAGAATGGATCACAAATAACTTTTTTTTCAAGGAGAGTAAGGTTTTAATAAATAAAATTGTGAAGAAATAGAAATCAGATGATGGAAACAATAAATCAAAATAGGTTACCTTACCCTGATTTAGTAATGCTCATGGCGACGGCATCTCAACAGCATCCTCCGCTATGCAGCAAATAAATGTTGATACTTTATGGCACACTTCAAGTCTCCGGATATATTTCTGGGTATGATGTGATGTTAACCCTGTTCTACTAATATGGCTAGCATTCTCTACAGTTTGGATTCAATAAATAAATGGATTCATTGTTTTATAGATGCCAAGTTGATGGTGGAGTTGACACTGTGGTGTTAATAAATGATGTGTCTTTGGAGTCCAAAATTCAGTTAACGACTTTCCAATTTACTGGCTTTGATTCAGTGTTCATCTTCTGCAATGTGAGGCTATGTGATATAACTGAAGGATGCACTGGGGTAAGTGACAGTTGACAAAAGAAAAATCCTCCCTAACTTTCCTATACTATATATATAGAGTTCACCTTAATATTAATGCCCCCCCCCCAAGCAATATTATACTTCCTCCCTAGCACATAAATCCCCCTAACACCGTAATTCTAATGCTCTCCTAAACCATAATTCCCTTTTAGATCTAATTTTCTTATAAACCTGTCTAAAACGAAGCCCTTCTAACTTTCATTCCCCATAACCCTAATGAAGGTGACAGCATAGCCACTGCTTTATGATGCACAACATTTATGAGAATGCAGAAAATATAGCACAGCATTTAGAAAACATTGGCATCAATTTATACTATAAGTACCAATAGCATACCAAAAACATAGTACAGCTGTAAAGTGACCTGTTGAATGTGAGCTAAAATATGTATTAGGAATGTAGACAATGCAAAAATAAAAAATGAAACATTTATATTAAATAAGATGGATGACATACATTTATACACATTTATGTTCTTAATCTCTTATAGTCTTATACCATCTAGTTACACATTTAGACTCAATATATATTTACTGTTATTTTCTTGTTTTGTGGTGAATTAACAAGGGAATTGCAAAAATCAGCGAGTGTAAGAAAAACTGAAAATTAAGAATTAAATTTTACACCCACTATGTTCCAAGCACAAATGACAGGGAAGCCTTTTGAATGGCTCATATGTAACACAGCTGATGTATGTATATACTAAAGAATGCAACACAAGCTCAAGTGTCCCACTTGTGCCCAATCCTCAAATTGACAGGATGTTATATAGTTGTCTATATGGTAAATGTTTTTATTCAGTGTTGGATGGCAAGTACATGTTTTATGCAATTTGTGTTACTTTCAACTTACCAATACCATCAGAATATTTCAAGTTTATCATCACAAATATTTTCTACAGAGAGATCAAAACATAATATCTTTCTCTCTATCTGTCCTCACAGTGTCAAACTGGCCGATCCTTGGAAACCGACACAGCACAGTTGTCAATAGACCTACCATTGCAAGGTACTATACATCTCATCTGTGACATCACATCACTTCTCCATATTTTCTAAAATCATTCTGAATCAATGAATAACTCACTGTACTGTTGTTTATTTATTTTCTTACTGTTATTAGAATTGTTCTTATTATTTCTCTGTGTCATAATAATTCTTAATTAAATGATTATTGTTTCTTTCAGAGAATTACCGTTTGATCAGCTCTGGATCCCACACAGGTTGGAGCATTTTTTGATAATGTTGTTATACAGTATAACTGTAACTGCTTTGTACTGGTGTCCATTTACGGACAATTTGCAAATCCCTGTACACAAGTCCTTTAGTGCATTTCAAACCACGGCTCTTTAATGATAGCTATAGCTTCAGTGTAACAAACATAACAAGTTACCACATCATGTTATGAGTCTAATTTTAATTTAAAATGTTCACACATAATCTCTACACAATGACACAGGAACTAGAGATCAGGGGCGGATCGTGCCCCTGATTGACAGGCATGCTGCCAGTCCGGAGCAAGGCTGTCACTCGGTAGGCACTATGTATCTCATGTTTTTCCGGCGGTTTGGGTGCTGCGAACAGCGTTACATCAGAGGGGCCGACGGCAGCTACAAATTTGTTGCCAATTTGACCAGCACTAAAAGTATATGAAAATTCGTAGAGTTTTAGAGTCAGCAATTCACAGCTGCAGTCTGTCTCCCAGATGTAATTCCAGGGTTTGTTCGCTCTCTGTTCGGAGCACACAAACACCAGAAATACACCGCGCGGGTGCTCCGTGCTAGGTGTACGGCACACACCTAGCACATATGGAGCATCCACCAGTGTTAGAGATGCTTGTGTTACTTTGGAGAAAGCTCTCCAACTGTTCACATGCCTGTTAATTTCTGTGATAAAGCCCGAAGGTGAACATTGCATTGTGAGAAGATATTCCTCAATTGTATGTGGACAATCTTTTCATTACTTCTCTCTCTTTCCAGCTTTATCTTGGGCTGTGCTGGCCGGCTCACTGTTTGCATTTCTGTCACTTAAACTCATTTGAGGAGCGCCATGGACTCCAGTCAGCTGAAATTGATACGGATGTACCAAATCTTGGGCAATTCTCATAATCATTGCTCAATAAGTCATTTTATTTTTTGTTCCGCTAGAATGTTTACTACGAAAATCCTTTTCTCAGTCTCTAGACTGTTTGGGGTTTCCAGTTTGTTATTTGTTCTCTGCATAGATCAGAGACACTTTCCCTCTCTCTTACAGACACACCGCATACTTTTACTTGTGTCGGAAAGCTTTCCTGAGATCAACCACAATTTATTAAACTCCCTCCTTGAACTTGTGTTGCAAATGTAGAGTAATGTGAACATTACTGGAATAAATATATTTGTAGTATATGAAATCTTTTGCCATCTCTTTTTATTAATGTAGTTTTATAGAATAAATTTGTGTGAATGAATGTTGGTGATTTTAATCTATTCTTTGGGAGTGGTTACTGTTGTCAAGGACAGAAGGAAAGAGTCCACATCAGTATCAGCTTACATGCTGGATACTGGAAGCATGAAGGTAGCCGTGAGTATAAAATGAGTAACTTTAAATATGCATGCCATCTCGAAAATTTAGTGGGTCTTTAAAGTAATTGGTTAGATCTGCATAATTTAAAAAAACGGTTTCTACAAAAGGTAATAAACATACAGTACCAGTAAAAGTTTATGTGCTGGAAACTATTGTGATATCCTAAACAACTTGTTTTATGCCATGTACCTTTCTTGAAATACTTAGAAAATAAAGATAACATTTTACAAATAAATCAGCACCATGTTTAACAACATTGGAAGTGTTGATTTCTCAAAACAGACACTATTTACTTTAATACCAGCTTCAGCAAAAGGCACTTGGTTATCAAGTTTCAACAGGAAATCACCGGATCTGGCCTCTCATACACATTTCAGACTGGCTTGGGCTCCCGAGTAGAATGCCTTTACTTTCAGTGGCTATTTAATTTTAATGAAAAAAATGATATGAAATGTACTAAAGTATTTCACATATGAAAGTAATTTACCCTATATAAGTACAAATATCATATAATTAAGTCTTGAGTGTTCATAGAAGCTTTTTTTAAAGTTGAAAGCGTAGACAATTAACATATACTCATACTCAAACTTTTGGCTGGCACTCTGTATCATCAGAGAACATGTGATTTGCCAGGACATTTTGACAGAAGACCTTAGAAATGTGGCTGAAATAGTTTACTGCAAGCCCTCTCCATTTTACTTAAAAGTAGGATTATTTGTACATTTTTAACTACTATCACTACCCAATTAATTCTAGCTGGTGGTAGATCACGGCAGATTACGGGTGATCCAAGAGCATATTTATTGAATAACATTAATTAATCAAATTTACAAACCCTTATACTACTAATTTAGGATTAACAATTGGTATAGAAATTAACAATCCATCTCACATACTTAGGAGTAGTTATAAGATTCCTGATTTTTTGAGGACCCAGAAAAGGTGTAGGTTAATTGATAAGTGAAAGTAGAGGTAGAGGTTACTAGATATGTACACGTTTTGTAAGCGTTAGTATACATGTCATGTCATCCGATATATACTATCTATTGTTATGTATAAACACTATTAGATAATATAGAGTTCATTCATTTTATACATAATTAAACATATCAATAGATCTTAAGTAGTAAATTATGTTAAATATCTATATGATTGTTGCCGAAGATTGACATGTCATATGATTTTGTGTAATTTCTTGTTGTACACAGATTGCATTAAATAAAGAAATACTGTATAACATAAAATGTAAAAAAATAATTACCTCCACAGATTTATATACAAAATGTTCAAATTGCATCTTTGTATACAGAAAAACTTACACATGACTTTGTGGTGTTTGTCAAACTAACTCTGATTTAACTCTCTCCTCTGTTACATATCACTTCTTCCTTTGATTTATCAGATCCCTGATCAGTATTGATAACCCTATATTTGGATGCGTAATTTTTTGTGGTCTGCTCACTAACAAATGAAATTACCATTTTTTATAATTCTTGAAATGTATATGTAAATGGTTGCAGTTCTCTTGTCAGTTAGTTATTCACTATTTAGTGAATAGACCTCCATAAGTAAAATGTGCACCTTGCAGTTATAAAGCAGCTCATATATTTTTAGTAATCTATTTATAGACAAACAGAGACAGACTGTTCCATAAGGTGTACAACCTTGCTCATAAGCTTACACTCTAGATGGAGTGTGGAACAGAAGACACACACACACAAAAAAACTGGTGGCAGTACGGGGGGCTCTGTGACTGCCATGTGGGTCTTGCCATAGTTTGTTAAATGTGTATTTACAATGGGCTAATTGTAGTCCTGCATTCTCCAGCCACATATGAAGATGTAGTTGGAGATTTCAAATGAACATAAAGATGAGAAGGCTGACTGTTAGCAGTTGGCAAGCACACCACACTAGTAGTTCCATAAAGTATAACCCATGTACCTTTTGTCCAGCTCAACAATGATGTATATGCAGTTACAGGAAAAAAAAACTGTACAGGTGAAATTTCCACAGGCATGGAAAATGTTACTGTCAATAGAGTCTGGAATCTTATAATACTTCGTTTTTATGTCTGTTTTAAATGTATGTTTACATTTTAGTAGACAGATATCATATAAAATGGAAAAAAACTGATTATCAAAATTATATCCCAATAAAAATACAATTGGGAACACCTGAGAAATGCTGTTGGTTATGAAGATCCTTGCTGAAATGGAACTATGATTGGCCATGCTATATTCACGGACTATTCACTAAAACTTTGTAGAGGAATATTTCCATCACTGTTAGACCGTATCTCTGAAGATAAATAAAAGAATGATAAGGAACTTCCAAATATCTAGAAAAATGACACGGGCCATACAAGACATGCTAAATGAGAAATAACAGGAAACAGCCAAAAGTAAGTTCAAATCATTTTAATGACATTTTACTGACATTTGAATATTTGGTTGCTGTAGTTAATGCTTAGAGGGCAGTATTGGGAAGAATGATTTGTGGAACCCTTTAGACGATTTTGTGTTGAATCATTTGGGGCTGGATCTAGGTGACCGATTGTGTATTAAACACTAGAAAATATAGATTTGAATATTGGGAACTTACTAGAATATTTACAAATTAGTGGTTTTAGAAAAGAAAAGAGGGCCTTGGCTGTTGGGAACCAAGCCTAGGAGAAAAGAGTGTTAATTGTGTTTTCAAATATGAGTTCTAGGCAGCAGTGAGATTCAGCAGGAATGGCATGCGAGGAGGACAATGACAATGTGGTTTATTTGGCTGTAGTCTACACAAAAGTGGTACTAGGAGCCAAATTAGATTTCTGAGGTCAATTCATTAGGTTGACAATGTGCATAATATGCATCTAAAAATCATAGAAAATAACCTCTGTCTTTAAAAATATAACTATGATAAAACTAACTTTGTAATTTGAATATACATTGTAGAGCACAAAGAAGCATTTTTACTCAACCCTGAATGACTAACTTCATCATTTTAGTGATAATTGTTTAATGTGGGTGTCCATTAAACACATAGTATTAACCAGCGCTAAAATCCTTCTACATTACTTGTTATATCTAAAGTGAAAATCCTGGGATTAGTGTATAGAAAAGCAAAGAAAAACCCTTCCTTCTTTATAGATTAACAGGACACTAACATATGTATGTGTCCTTCAATGTAACACAATAGGGATTATATGCTAGACTGACGCTGTGGCAGTGGTGCCAAGCTGCAGTTCTCCAACTACTAATTGCCAATTCTCCAATAATGCTTAGTCAGCTAAGAAGCTAAGGTAAGAGATGTATTCCACCAACATGCATGGCCACAGTTTTGCTTCCAATATGTAGACAACCATCCTATTGTTTCCAATATTTAAATCAGGCCACACAGGTACTCAAAATATCTATTTAAGAACATATTGGAAAAAGTTAAATTCATAATTTAAACTGTCTGGTTATTTGGTTGAGATGCTAAAAAATCATTTGCTATCAATAAACTATTGTGAGGAGGGAATGTGTATTACCTTTTAGACAGAGAACGAGTTTGACCTTTTTAACCTTGGCATAGGATCTCCTTTTACGTGTGCACAGTGTTTGTTGGCTAATTAATTGACAGTTGTTTCATTTATTACTGTATTTATAATTTTACTGGGATTATGATATGTTGAGAGTACATGATTTTAAGACATCATTGTGAGGAGGGGACATTTATAATCCTTTAGGCATAAAAAAAATTACTCTTTTCCTACCAATCCTTAACATGGATGATTACTCACAGGAGAAGAATGGGTCCTAAGGAAGGGGCTTGCTTGCATAAGTGATTGTATAAAAGTTAAGGATTAAAGGTTTAAACATTAAATGAGAAAGGTTTAGTTGAAATAAGTGGTAGACATGGCAAGGTAATATAATTTTAACATGTGTGAGATAGACAAAATAGATATAAGACATGGGGAAACAGATGACATATAACAGATAAAAATATCAACCAAACATTTATCACCCGTTACCAACTTTTTGTCAGTCAGTCTATACATTTTGAGTTGGTTGTTAATACACCTTTGAAATACATTTCATGATTTGTTTAGTTTGTGCACATCCTCCAAACTTCTTGGGTGTCCAGAAACATATACAGTGAAATAGTACATTACTATTGTTATCTAACTTATTGCACATTTAGAAATAATGTTTATATATTTCTAGAACCATTTCAGTTATTTTCAAGATATTCCAGCTATGTAGTCCATGTCTGAATTCCCTTGATATTTGTTAGTTATGGGGTCCCCTGAGCATGTCCACAATACTCAGTGGTAAGTTAGGTGATGATGTAGATGACCCCATACCCATCTTTCTTTAGTGACAGGGACATTTGTTTCATGCTTCAATTTGTATGTTTGTTCATGCAGATTGTGGCAATCTTGGATCAAGTGTCATCAAGGGCTTTGAATTATGTGGGAGTGAGACCTTAGGGCTAAGGTACGGCAACCAACAATTCTCTCTATGATACATCCATACCACATAGGATTTGTGACATAATGGATAGCAATATCAGACAAGCTTGTCCTATGTACCAAGTCCATGTTGGGTGCAGTGATGATTATCTTTTCCACTTTTCCCGTCATTGATCATCTGAATGTGGTGCTGAAAGTCTATTCTGTTTGATTTTTGAAGTGACACTGATGGAGATATCCCTTTGTGGTACATGTAGAACTTTTTTAGTTTGTGAATATCTTCCAGCTTTTTTTAGTACTAGAAGGGATGAGATTTTCCTTTTTCTGTTTGCTCTCATCATGTTCCTTCTCTTACTTTCCAAATTACAATCCCATTTCATATTGTGCTGGTGTAGCTTATGGAGTTACTTATGGATTACATATTTTCATGATTTATATCAGCACCTGAACACACATGAGTGTATTTACTACTATTTCAGTGTTCTCTATAGTCTTGTTTATAAAATGAATGCCTGCCAAAAATCGTTTACAGCTCTACATCACCTCCTCAGTTTTATTCATTCACTGTTTGTATTACTGTCTGAATTAGTCTGCTAATTATTCTGAGAGGGATCCACAATACCCATTTCACTGAGAATGGTGTTTACACTTTAGTCAGTCCACGAATAGTGGTAATGTGACTCTGTGCCTCAGTGCTTCAAAGCACACACAGCTAAATGTCAAGAATACCTCATCAAAAGGTTTATGCATTATAGAAGTGTGACCTTGGGGGTAAGGTAGGGCAACCTCTTATCTTCAAAGAATTCGTTTTCATTGTGTCTGCCCAGTTACATTCCTATGTTATAAAGATGCATTTTTTAACATTTAAAAAAGCTAAATATGAAGATAGGTAACTAAGCCTTGGAGATGTACAGTACAAGCTGAATTTCACTTTTTTCTTTACATTGGTCTACGTCATATTTGCCCCACACACCCTGTGGCTCAAGTCATTCCATTGCAGCGCATCAGTTACAACCCCTTAAATGGCAACCACTCCCATCATACAATGACTATGTCCTCTATAAAAAGACCCAGTTTTTGATGATGCTGATACTTTGCTTCTGCCTCAACTAGGCTCATATATCTTGTCTTAAACAGCAGACACTCACATTGTATGGAAATGAAGTTACTCTGTGTCTTCATCTTGGCCACCTTTCTGAAACACGCAGGTAAGGGCTAAATTATATTATATATATATACCTCGGACATTAATAGGATGAGAACATAGATATGTCACAGGTTTTACTAGTCCAGAAGGAACTACTAGTTTCTGCAACCACTGCATATTTAATTTGTAACATTTAAAAAAATCTAGTATCTGACTGGGATCTATGACAATAATATGGCAGGGAATATTTTGAAACACCTTATGTTTCCTTAGTAGGAAATAATAATCTAGCTTGAGTGTTTTTTTCACATCTGTTAGTTGACCTAAGCAACTCTGTGTTGAATTCATCATCTAGTGAATGGAGCTCTAAATTTGGAAATATCAGGAGCATAAGACATGTTATGATTTATTCCTGTGATACATGATCGTCTGATGACTTAATGGATTGGTCCATTTTTAATACTTTCAAGAAATGATACGTTCTAGTAATATCTTCCATTCGTTGCTAATTATTGATATGATGTATTTAAACTATATGATTGCTTCTTATTTGAATACAAAGCAATCCGACATAATACACCACTAAATGATAAATTCTAGTTTTATTTCTAATATAAATTCATTTTGGAATTCACTTATCATAAATCCTCATAATAATAATTCTGCAGATTGTTTTTCAATTTTTATACTAAGAGTGCATTGTATTTATTAACCTCTTTCTCTCTTTTTCATCTAGGAGCTTCATGTTATGGTGAGTATGTTTTATGTAAGTTGACTGTGACTTCTGTGATATGTTTTCCACAGGGTACCTAGTGGCAATTACTTTCAAAGACCCTATTTCCTACTTCTTCGATAGAGTGGGACATTTTATGGCTAGAAATGAAAGTAATATTTTAGAAAGTTCAGTTAACTAGCTTTACTTTGCAATGTAGGTAATAATATGTTACCTATAATGTAAAGTGTAGCATACATATGGTACTGAAGCTATAGAGGTATTTATGCCAATGGCCAATTAACATTTAAGATATAAAGACTGTTTCTGTGCATATTAGAAATATGTAGTTTGTATGCAATGCCCTGCTTTATTACATGTTCCAAATGTGGCAGTGATCTTCAGCTTTTGTGGATTACATATTTATTTTTTATACCTTATATCTTATGATATCTTGGGGTGGGGGTGTTAAGGAAAAGACTGGTGGAGGGGAGGAGATTGGGAGAGGGAAGTGTACTGGGGGAAAGAAAAAGAAGGATAAAGTGAAATATATACATTTTTATATTTCTTACATATTCATTGATAGATCTGTGTTATAGTCTATCTGTATTATAAAGCTATATTTCAAATGTTTAATCCCCATTCTTCACCAGTCAGAACTGAGTGTATTTATATCTAGGTAGGGACTCAATCTGGATTTTTTGGGGGCAAATACCAGATAATAGATAACAATTAAATAATATAGAGTTGTTTCTCTACGATTTAATAGGGGAAGGGATGGGAAAGCTATTCCAGACATTCACCACCAACTCATTAAAGTAATATGTCCTGATGCAGGTTCAGATATGAGTGATTTATCTTTAAACAGTCACTCAAACAAAGGTTTGATAGGAAGTGGGATGTAAAGTGTTGGGTTGTTCTAAAATTCAATCCGAATATATAAACCATTAGTGGTATCTAATTACCTGCAAAGGAAAAATTAAAGATTACATGCCTCATGTCAGGTAAGCTCCTAAAACAAATATGGTGAAATGAGCATGTGTGAAAATAACTACATTTTCAAAATAGCAGCTTCCCTTGGTTGACTTGGCTGGTCAGGAAATTTATTTTGTGTATCTACTTTCTATTTAAAATAATACACTAATTGTTTTTATTAGGATAAATAAAACATCACAATAGAAATCTGATGTTATATACATATATTTTTCTTCTGTAATAGTATAATTTATAATTATGTTTTAAATGTAAAATAATTAATTAAATAAGTAAATAATACTTAGTTGTTAATATTTATATTAATAGTTATACCTGAAATTTTGTAAATTTCATTAAGAGACAAATTATAGAGAAATATGACATTAATGTATTGTATTGTTGATATATTTAATAGCATTTGGACTATAGATATAATATATTTGAATTAACCTGAAAATGTAAGATAAGATATATATTATATAATGTTAGAATGTATGTGAAAACTTGAAATAAAAAGATTTGAAAATAAATAAATAAATATGCTTTCTCTCCAGCCATTTTCTGCTTTGAATGTTATCCTATGGGACACGTTCTGTATTTTGTTCTCCTGAACACTGGAACATTTAGGACAGTGAGATGTGCAATAATAATATCATCTTTTTATGTTTAAATATAACTTTATGGACAAATATAGTGGTTTAATAATTAAATAGGTTTTGAATA
This sequence comes from Pelodytes ibericus, assembly GCA_036172795.1. Taxonomy (NCBI): domain Eukaryota; kingdom Metazoa; phylum Chordata; class Amphibia; order Anura; family Pelodytidae; genus Pelodytes; species Pelodytes ibericus. Next base: position 128,028,419 of record CM069857.1, on the reverse strand, counting down.
ACACATCATTTTACTTCACTGTCAATGAATGTAGATGGTTCAATTTGAGTATTCTTATATTTTTATTTGATATTTCTTTATGCCATATTCTGTCATAAATGTTCTTTTCTATATATATGTTTAATACATTTTAATAACATTGCCTATTTATTAAAGCTCCCTAAGTGCTGTATCTAAGATTCGCTCCGGTTCTCTCTGTGTTTGGAATTATTGCATTTTTGCAGTCAATACACCTGACAATTTGGGACCAGTGCAACTTTTTAATTTTAACAATCACATTTTGATAGATTCTCTTTACTTGTTGTTTAAGTGTCATTAGCATCACAGGCATTATTAAAATTAGAAGCAGGACAACTATTTGATGAGATTCAGGTTCCTAACCTGTGGAAGCCCCTCATATCCATACGCCTACAGTCACACATGTGTGTATGCAGTGGGAATTCAGAATACTGGGCATCATTACTGTTTTATGTCACCTAATTGTTTTTCAGACATATTACTGTCTTTTCCTTTTTATATTTATTAGCCAGTGTCCTCCACTGCACTTCGTCATGTCATCTCTCTCTGTCTCTCTGTCTCTGTCTCTGTCTCTGTCTCTCTCTCTCTCTCTCTCTCTCTCTCTCTCTCTCATGTCCTATTTGTCTTTCTCAGCAATCATAGACCATTTATTTTCATTTCCAGCCCACTTATGTCCCCTTTGTTCCTATGTGTAATCCTGCCTTTTTAATTCCATTGTGTTTAGTAGCATTCTCCTATACAAATGTTTAGCATAGTATGTATTTTTTTAATAGACCCTCTAACATTATTTATAGTTCCATGGCTTCCATCTTATGCTTTATAACCTACCTTCATCAATACATCTTCTTTCCTACTAAGTAGAAAAGATGGTCACCTGTTATGTCAGAGTCAAGAGGATGCAAGCCTATCTTACAAAGGTTATTGGTTGCATTCATGTTGGCAGCATTAAGAGCCAGAAGTAAACAATATTTAAAGATACTCACAATACAGGTTTATACTCTAGAAGTAATGAAACACAGCATATATACAGACGGTATCCTTCAGAAAGATCTACCTAAGCAATCCGTGTTCAGTTATGCAGTAACAGAACTAACATTTACCATTTATTAAAGGGTATACATGGAAATAATGTCTGTTAATATTGCTGGAAAGACACCAGCATCAGCAGGATAAAGAGTAAGGGTGTCTATATTGGAATAAATGTGACCAATACCTAAGATATTGCTAGTACTTAATGGGTTGAGGACTATAATACTGATTATAATAATGCCTGAATGCACTTATTCTATTTTGGCTATGTGTAGATATATATACGTAGCAAAAAAAGTATTATGTATACAGTAGGTTTACTCAGAGACCCACAAACACAGTACCAGTTCTTTGACCTTTCCTTGCTGTGGTGACATGTCTTTCCAAAATAAAATCCCACATCATACAGACAAAAGGGAACAACAATGAAGAATAAAGTCCATGTATCATCTGTACAAAAGTTGATACTTCTTGCTCTGTGCTACTGTGTCCACAGAACTATGTGTGCTAATATATATAACTTTTTATTTTCACTAATGCCATTGAAGTATACCTGGAGTGGATCCAAGGAAAGAGAACCGCATTTATGAGGGTCTCTGACCCACATTGCACTTAGTACACACACGGTCACACTTATAAATAGTATATAATGCAACATGTATATTTAGAAGAGGAAATTATATTGATTGTTGTGATTACAGTATAGTGATCTATCTGATTAATCAATATTTAATGTACGTACTAAAATGAATTTCATTCCAGAAATCTCAGAAATTTTTAAAATAAAATGTAATACTTCCTGACTTTTTTTCCAGCTGGCACTAACCCCCCACAATGCAATAATTGTGGTGGATCCTGCGACAGTGCAAATGGATGTGCATGTTCTGATTACTCAACAGTGTGTGTCCCCACCGTATGCATTATGGATAACAATGATTGCTGCCCAACAGATTATTACTGGGATCGTTCACTTTCCTGCTGCACAGGTGAGAGCTGACAGTTCTTTTAAAGGAACTGTTACTATATGTTAGAGTAAAATAACAATGAAGTATATCTGCTCCTGAAGGCTCCTCTCAAATCTATGCTGTGTTGTATCTTTTACAGAGCTTGTCAAGTGCGCATCCTGTAGTGCTGATGAAGTCTGTGTAGATATCAATAGTACTGCAACCTGTGTCTGTAATGAAACCCTATACATCGGCAAGAGTAAGTCTGCTACTTTCCTTTATCACACAAAAGCAGTCCAGTTTCATGTACCTGTACTGTACATAAAATGCTTATGCAAAGAAATATGTTGATCTGTCAGCTAATGAGATCAGCAAATAATATAATGTACCATATAATGTAATAAGATAATATATCTTCCAAGGGGATCAATATTGTTTATATTATTAGGTACGTCTTTTGGTGTTTCTGTATGGGTGTATCACTAATTAGTGTCAGTTCTGAAGATACTTTGGTAGATTTGTATTAAGGTGTAAAAGTGAAAATCACGGAAAGGTACATTATTATTGACATTCTGCATACCTTACACATTAAAAGTATTTTTTAGTGCAAGTACAGTCTACTAAATGCTAGTAAATGAGCATTACTCTTAGTCAGCATTATACAGTCAACTACTCAGTGGTCATATATCTAATTTTCAATTTCCATACATTTCCAACATGCTAAGAGCTACATTTCTATACTGGTCTGTGTCAATGTTGATTAATATGTAATGTCGTGATTATAGATTAAGAAAAAAATGACATTAAAACAATTTAGCCCTGAGCATCCAAGATATGGTGTTTTCACATTGTTAGTTGTGTCTATACCTTCATGTCTACAATGCACTGTGTGTACTGTGTTATATTTACATCAGATGCAGTGCTAACGAGTATTTACTTATTATCAGAATTTACTGACTTGGCCCCAACTGTGAGTTGCGATGGTGGTACAATGACAACTTCTGTCAGTCAGTGTCTTTTGAAGTACTTGGGATATGATCAGTACACGTTCCAACTGAATGACAATTCTGAAGTATGCAACTACACTTATTCTGATATTCTCAACAACCAACGTGTGCGGACTATACAGGTCAAAGCACAGACAGGATGGTGTGGAAATGTTGCTACGGTAAAAAAAAAAACTTTTTCTTAACCTTTGGAAATCATAGCAATCTGTGTACAATATGTTAATACCATGGAACATAATCTTGTTAAGGTAGATATAGCATACAGAAGAGAAGTGTTAAACTGTGTTTGCATTTTTGTCTGAAAACGGATCATGTGAAATATGACCGTACTGATAAAAAGAAGACTGCTTTTCAGTTTGAAAACTAAAATCTATATATCTTTAGTGTTCCAAGTAGAGCTGTGACATGGTACGTGAAAAGCAAAGTAAAAGAAGATCAAAAATAAAAAGAAACCATGTATAAACAATATACCAAGTATATAACGAGTATATAAACTTGGAACATCGTTCCAGATTATTTAAAGGATTATAAAAAGGTTTAAACTAAGAAACATTTGCAGAACGACTCTGACTATGCATATTAAAGTTCAAGAATAATAAAAATGGAGGTAAAATATTAAAATATTCCATTTATAATTTAAGATTAGCAGGAACAATGCAACCTTTAAAGTTTTTTAAAAAAATGCAAAGGTGTTCAAAATGAGAGCTACACTGGCAATATGCTCCTCTGCAGTATACATACCCACAGGATATTTCAAGTGTGAAGCTAGGTTTGCCATTTTTTTTGAAAGACAGAGTTCCATGCTACCTTGAATAATGTAGAATGCATGTGTGTAAAGGGGGAAACATTGAATTAATCAAGGATGATTAATCCTGCTGCAGAGGTAGGCCCTTATCAAGAGAAAAAAACACTTTAATCCCACAATCCTCTCTTTCCTTGAGCCTCCCACAAAAAGTATCTTGTAAACAGATATTGTAGTAAGTTTTAAGACACACACACTTTAAAATAATCAGTTTCTCATCCTATAAAGGTTAAAATTATATTCATTTGATCATTTCTGGTAATGTTATACATTGGATAGCAGTCTTTTTAGATGATGGAAATGAACACATGCTACTTTCTCTAATTTCCCTACCTTTTATTTTTTCCAGAATGATTCCTCTAAAATCTATTTTATGAACACCCTACACATAAATTTAACATATTCACCGCTCATCACAAAAAACCCCATTGCATATAATTTTACCTGCGCTTATAATCTGACTATGCAGACCAGCCTAAACTTCTCTCTTAATCCTCTCTTGAGGTGAGTATAAAGATTAATCGTGAATTTGGTAAATTTCTGTTAAAAATAAAAAGGATGTTATTTGAATTAAGATAGTTTTAGAAACTATGCAATGATTCTAGAGTTCAATCAACATAATAGCAAGACTGGTTTGTCTGTGGAGGCTGCCATTTTGTTATGTGCCATTCAGATTTATGGAGAAATATAAGTCCAGAAAGAAAACAACTCAAGATGGTTGCATCATTCAGGGGCTAGATGTTGATGTAGCCCCATACATAATTTTTGATTGCCATCACCTGGTCTTCCATACAGTATTTCTTATCTGACATACATATTGTTCTTTTATAGACCATTGAGCTGACCGGGTAGACTCTCTTTGCATGTTTGAGGTTATTACTGTTATATTTGGTACCCTTATGAATTTTGGGTCATGTCAGGAAATAAACAGTAACAAAGAGACTGGAATCAATACAGTAGTAATAAAACCTATGTCATTCTGTTACATGCCATGAAAAATATTGCAGAAATGTAGAGGAATAATAGAACTCAACAAAGTTGCATCATTCAAGTGTGTAACATGAAGCCACATTTGGGTGCTGTCAACCTTTCTTTCAAACACAACTGTTTACTCAAACATAGACAAAGATATGGCTTTGTAATGTATGAGGGTATTACTGTCAATGGTTAGGCAAACCTCATAAAATCATAATAAATATCCTTGGTCCTCATTATTGAACAATTGAATAGTAATATTACTTGTTCATAAATATTTGTTGGGTGCTTTCCCTGCACCTGTTAATAATAGTGTTGTACTTGACAGTTCTCTGCTTTTCGTTTACATGTTTCTCACCTGACCTTGCATGGTTATTAAATCCTGCTGAGGTCTAGGAAGACATATTAAAAAGTTGGTTTGAGTATGCCCTATACTGAGTGCATATTTTAGCAACACTCAGATTACAAGTTAGCATATAACAGAATTTAATAAATCCACTCTATGTTTACATCAGCATCTCATGTCTCCAGTTATTCAGATAAAAGGATATTTCAGTAACTTATTCTTAATCGGACAGGGCCTGAAAATCATCATAATTTGTTAGCAAAGTTAAGTAAAAAAAAAAAAACACTTGTTGGAAATATAATTATTACTTATGCTATGCTAACTCTTGTAAAATAGGTTTTAATTTTAATTTTGTTGTACATATCTATTTGGTTTACAGCACAGCTGTTCTGCCAGCAGTTAGTGGAGGTGGTTCATATGCTGTTACTATGGCCGCATATAGAGACTCCACTTTCAATGTTCCACTACAAAATGGAGATTCAGTTCTAGTTGGAGAAGACATCTTCCTAGGAATTTTTGTTCCAGACGCTGATGGAACTAAATTTGCTTTAAGGGCAGTTCAATGTTTTGCCACTCCTTCCAATAAACCCGATGATGCAAACAGAGTTCAGCTGGTGACAGGAGGGTAAGTGCCATTTTTCTGGTGTTCCTATTCCAGTCATGATTTTGTGTAATACATCGTAGATCATGATATCTTTGATTTATCTAATGAGCTAATAATTTCATTTTCATCCCATGAAATTAGGGCTTCTAGGCATTATACTGCATGTGTTAACAGACTTTTATTAAATACACACAATGATCAATGCAGTTGCTGTAGCACTGGCATAACTTATGGTAAAGTAGAATATATTCTGATTTTCTCCATATGAAGATGGATATCTCATTGTGTTTCTATGATCACCTGTTAATTGCTGGCACATTGTGATGACACAAATAAAATTATTTCCAAGGAGAATACAAATATAAAGCTTTTTGTGGTTAGTTTAACTAAACTATATTTATTATTTCCCCAGCTGTTCAGCAAATGGTGATGTTGAAACCGAAATAACTGAAAATGGCAAGTCTTTGGAGGTCAGAATCAGGATCAAGTCTTTCCAATTCTCAGGCTTAACAGAAGTGCACATCTTCAGCGATGTGAGACTATGTGATAAAAATTTGACAGGCGATTGCACTGGGGTAAGTGAAAGCCATATCTTGAAGTTCTAACACTCATTCAACTACCATTTATTTATATAGGACCAATAATTTACACATCACTTGGTAAAGAGCAATAAAGAGAATTACATGCTACCTCATACACAGGTAAAAATCAGTGCTGGTCAGTTTACAATCTAGAGGGAGGGGGGAACAGGAGGCACATAAGATGATCAGTGGTCTCCAGAAGGTGGTGACAGTTATAGAGAATTAGGGTCTGTGACAGCTAGGTGTCTCTGGCTACCGGTTTGTGAGTGTTCTAGCTGAATGAGTTTTAAACTTCTTTATAGTAGTATGTGCTGTAGAAGTGATTTCAGAGGCAGCTTAGGTGAAGTCTTGCAATCACAAATGGTAAGAGGCGATGAGGATGGAACTTGGCCAAGTGAGGAATGTAGCAGCCGCATCATCATCAGGCAGCTACATCCCTCACTTGGCCAAGTCCCATAAGGGATGTGATGGACAGGGGCCAAGGAATGTAAGGATTAGTAGGTTAGAGCTTTTTAAATTTGATCCTAGAGGGAATAGGAACATAGTGAGGGCTTTACAAAGGGTTTTTTCAGATGAAAACCCGTGAGTGGGAAAGGTAAGCCTGGTATCTGCAGAAATGTGGACAGATTTCAGGGAAGAAAGTTGAACTCAATAGAAACTTGGATAGCTGCAATCTTCACTAGGTGGAAATGATTATAAGTTTGAGAGCATGTGTTCATTTGATTTGAGTCACTATGGAGAGAAGAGAGTGATACATAAAAACTATGGTAATATTATATTTCTCTAAAAAATTCTAATGTCAAAATGGACCCAAATACGCATATTATAGGACATCACACAATTGAATTTCTTCATTTTTTGCATATATACTTACACATTATACTCTTAAAATCTGCTTATGGTGGGTACATAATAAACTTTTCCATTGTACTTCACAGTGTCAGCAAGACAGACTCGCTCGTACAGACATTGCAGAATTGTCAATCAACCTTCCACTACAAGGTAGGAAAGAAATATTAATAAAAAAACATACAGCACCTCTCTAAATTTTGTGGAAGATATACAAAATTGTTCTTATTCATGTAACTTACTATGTTCACCATCTCTACTCCTTTTTATACGTTATTTAATTTGTATTAATTATACTAATTATATTTATTGCCATTACTTTTTTCCCATTATAACAATAATTTCATTTTTACTTTCTTTCAGAAAATTTGGAATTGGCAAGTTTTGGATCTCAAACAGGTAGGACTATTTTGTAAAGCAATCTTATCTGTTAATTTGCATATAATTTCACTGAGGGTTCTATGTTTCATATCTGGTGGTATTTTTTTATAAACATTGGAATATAAAATAATAACTGATCTTTTATATTACATAGCAACCAGCCAACTATTAGATTTATCAGTGTATCAATGGGCCTAATCTTTGTATTTAAGCCTACATTTTACTCACATACATACATTTCATGCCACTGATGTATGTTTTTTTGTAATCCTTACCTTGACTGAACTACTATTTTATGGTTTTATGTTATTAACTCTGGAAATGAATCATATCCGGCCCCTCAACATAAACCCCTGCATTACATGCAATCTTCCAAATTAAACAGTTAGACAAAACGGAAGTAGAGTAAGGCACTACATTCCTGGTGCATTTAATGGTACAGGAGCTCAATCATAGCTCTACTTTTTGGGAAATAAACATAGCCAGCTCAAAAAGTCAAAAGAATGAGGCTAGTTTACCTTTAAATCATTTGCTACGCTCCCTAACTGATAAACGTATGTACAAAGTGTGTTATTTAATTTCTTAATTTAAATTTGGAGACCACTTACAAATAACATAACACACATAGACATACACAAATGGTGTGCTGTTATATCAACACATAAATATAATCCATAGGGATCTGTTAATTCCCAATAGGTTTCAACAATGAATGCCAGTGATAAATAGGGGCTGGAGGATTGCCCATTTACTATTATTAAAAACATGTGCTTTCAATTTAAAGTGATCAAACGTATGTTTAGTGAAGGATACAACAAAAGAGAAAGAAAACACAGAAAAACTAAGAAAAGTGTATTTTATATAAACTTACCCTTTCTTTTAAATATTTATCTGATCAATTTTTAGCCTAGGCATCCAACTGTGCCCCTCTAGTTGTTTCTGAATACAGTTACCATAATTCTTTGCCATTCTAGACAGATAGTGGGATATTATGGGGATTGTAGTTCGGCAGCAGCTGGAGTGCCACAGTTGGATGCCAAAGGAACTATATGCTGCTATTATTGCACAGCTCTAATGTACCCCAAATATACGGTCCAACAAAATATAGAGAAACATAAGATTTTTTTTTTTATCATTTTGGATAAACTGCCCCCACTGTTGATGTGTTTGAAAATTGTATGCAGTAAGATGCCTTGCTTAGTGAGAAGTGTCATAATTTACAGGGATTTCATCCTTGTTCTCTTTTCCTTTTTAGTTTTATCCTGGGCTCTGATGCTTGGCTCTTTGCTGTCCTGTTTGATCCTAGCACTCTTTTAAGGTGAACCTTGTGCTCCAGTCTGCTGAGCTGGATATTGTTGGACAATTACTTGGAATTTATTCGTAATCAATACTTCATAATTTATTTTGTATTATCTTCTTCAGCAATGTGCTTCAGATGGTTACAGGGAGAACTCCTTTCACGTTTATTCAGATTAATTGCTTGTTACTTCATTGTATGCCTTCTTCCTGAGAGACACTTCTTTTCCAAAACTCACATTATGTGTGTGAGCAAGCTTTCAGGAGATGATTTAATGTCTGCTTCATGTTTTATTTTTTATGCAAATGTAGAGTAACTAATGTGACGATAACTCTCCAAGTAAAAGTATTTATCTGTTATTAGTGAATGAAATAAATAAATATGTAGCATATAAAATGTCCGGCCTGCTCTATTCTTTAATGAGATTGAATAAAACAAAGGTTGATTGTGGTGGTATGAATGTAGATGCTTCCGGCCTACCATTTGAGTATATGTACTACTGATTGAACCTTAAAGATCCAGTCATTAACTTGGGTATCTGAATTTTAAGGTTTTTTTTAACTCGATATTTCTCAAATATGTTTCTTCTATTAGGTTTCTGCAACCAGTGTACATTTGTCTAGGAGGTATCAACTCAAATTTGTTCGTGGGTGTTAATGATTTTATATCTTTGAAATCGACATCATAAAAAACATATCACATGAATTAAAATGTAGTCTCATGGGAGTAAAAAACCTGAACATCACCTGTTTTCCATCCATATCATAGTACGTTCTGAATGGATGTATTAGTGTGCATTATGCATGCAATAAATTATATTAACTAATGATTTGGATTGATAAATCACTTATTTGCAATTAAAAAAAAAAAAAACGATATTCTTTTAAACTAGCAAAACAAAATGAGTGTTGGCAAAATGTTTAGCAATATTCACTACTGAATACTTCTTAGACCCAAGAAACATGCTTGGAATCTCTCTCACCCACCATCAATTGGACCTGTAGAGGAAGTCAATCTATCGTTTGAGTTGAGGTGAGATGAACATTTCCTGTCACCCAGTCAACTATATACTGGGCAGGGCCATGGAGAATACCTAGTTAAAACTTTAAAACATCTAATGTGTGATGCAATATCCAATTTGATAGTTGGACTTGGCATTTTTTTTCCTTACCCCGATGACATGATTGGGAGCAAGTTTCATCTCACTTCCATTCATTTTAGCAGGCTTTTACCTAATCGCTATCTTTGCAAAATGATTAGTGAATAGTAACTGAGGAGGGGGGCGAGTCTGTTAAAGGTTGGAGGCCAAGACCACTATGTGTGTCTATCTCTGATGAAGTGACACTAAAGGCAACTAAATTGGTTTTGGCCCATGGGCCAACAGGTGCCGGTGAGACTAAATGTTCTGCAGCTCACCTTTTAGTGAATAGACCTCATAGTCTTGGGACACTTGTTTTTTTCCATACATTTTATCATTCTTCAGATTGTGAACTCCAGACCTAAAATACATTGCTGTGAATATGCATCAAGTCTTCATCAGTTATTTATTTTATTTTTTAAGTACACAGCATTTTATAGTCATAAGCGCATGCCATATGATTCATCTTCGCATTAACTATTTTCTTTTGAACTCAGCGCGGTTTATGTGCTAATATCAATGTATATTAGTATCGTCCATGTTTAGTGTTGGCTATTTTCTAAAGATTTTGAACTTGTATTCATGCTTGAACTGTGGTACATGGCAGTTTAGTTTTTTTTATAGCATGGTTGCCATATTGCTTTATTAGATTGATTTGAGATGTTTACACTGCAAGCCCACCACATGCATGCTATAATACAATGAAACATATGGCATTTTCAGTGGGGTGCACACAACAAAAATGATAAATATTCCACTGGGTACTCCAAATGGACAGAAAGTTTCACCAAAAGCCAGTGATAAAAACAAACAAATAACAATGTAGTACTTACACAATGCAAAAAAAAAGTGTAATAGCATGGATAGTGAGAAAACACAATATGAGAGCAGACTAAAAATGAAAATGTTTTAATGAAAGAATACATAGAAAGTACCTTATTGAATCATCTTGGCGGACATTGTTTAGAATCTTGGGATCAGATGGGTCAGATAAATAAAGGAAGCTTTGACCTAAGATTCTAAACAACGTCAGCCCACTGATAGAGATACATGGAGCAAAGAGGACTCAATAAGTTACTTTATTTGTATTCTTTCTTTAAAGTTTTTCTATTTAAAATATCTACATTTAAAATGTAATCTTTAAGTATATCTAACTTACTTTTTTTGGCAGATAGTTGACATTTTGTAGACTATTTATGGTATGTTAGATATTCCCATTTTACTACCTGTTACAGAATATAGTCTGGTCACTTTGATGCCAGCCAGATAGAGTTACACCTTTTGAACAATATGTTTTATCAGGTATTTTAATATGGTTTTCTATGCAGTGGCTTATCCACTGCGACCGGGCCCATGGCTCCGGGGGGCCCAGCGATCCCTGTCACTAGGTGTATAGATCACACCAGCTGAAAATAAATTCAATCAATAAATTCCTGCAGCTCTGCTCCTCCTGCCCTCACCTTGCTCTCCTCCTCACTGTGCTCTGCTTTTAGCCACAGTGGCCCCTACATTGTATTTTTTCTGTTACCATGGTGAGTGCAGGCTGTAACGTGACAACCCACCGCTCAAAGTGAAACTTTTGAAGGACACACAGTCTCTGAGAAAAAAGCACAGATATGTATTTGTTCCAGTACTGTACATGCTCTGTCACAAGTGTTTGTTCCCATATGATCTTTTCATAGCATTATGTGAGTGTCTGTGTATATGAGTGTGTCTGTATATTTCAGAGTGTCTGTGAGTAACTGTGTATATGTGTGTGTGTGTGTGTCTGTGATCATGCATGAGTGTGACTGTCTGTGAGTGACTGTGTATATGAGTGAGTCATATACACACACACTCACACTAATACACACTCACATACCCCTCGCCAATATGTACTGACACTAAGAAAGACTCACTAATACATATTCACATAACACTCAATGATTCATACTCACATAGCACTCACTAACACATACTCACACTAATACACATTCCATGACACTTATTAATACACACTCACATAACACTTACTAATACACACTCACATAACAATCATAAACGCACACTACACATAACAAGCAGCTTTCAAATACACACACATAACGCACTCACTAAAACTCACTCACTAATACACACTCCTATACAGTGGCATAACTACAGGGGTCACTACTGATGCTGTGGACGAATTGTTAATTTTGGTTTCTCTTGCTTGCCTGGTTGCTTATGAGGGGCAGGTGAAAACCTTTGCACCAGTGGTTTGTAGTTACACCTCTGATTAAGTGAAGACACACCTATAAAAAATATGATAGTATTTGTCAAGAATGAAGTGCATTTTATTTTGACTTCAGGCTAGGGCAGAGCTATCTGTTTTGTAAACATTCCTGTGTCACAAAACTGTCTGTTTTGTACATTCTAGAGATGCTGAAGAAGTTATGAGGGCCTTGGTGGATACCCCAGAGACTGAATGTTCTAAAGAAGTTAAGGAAAAAGGCACAACCTTGTTCTTTTTAAAATATTAACTACTTAATGTTTTCTACACTTACCCTCTAGCCACTGAGTCATATTACTTAATTTCACTCCTCAGTCTACGTCACTCACTTAGTTTTAAACCATTCTCCTTTCTCTATAAAAGCATCATTACCATGAACTTTTCTTCATCCTTGTTTGATTAGATATCGCAATGAAATCCCTCTGCATCTTCCTCTTAGCTGCTCTGGTGGTGAAGTATGCAGGTAAGGTACTTCATTTCAAGACATAGAGGTCTGTTCACTAGCAGTCAACTGACAAGTGAAGGGCAAAAGTCAGGCACAGACAGGAAAAAAGAAAGGCAAGTTGGAGATTTTTGTAGCTGATTTTTGCAATTCACTTGTTAGTTCACTTTCAATGGAACTGTGGTGATTACATGCTCTTTTTACATTTATTTAGCATTCACATTTTATGTAACTAAACTCATGCAAATGTTTAGATATCCTTAATTGTCTATGATATACAAACTCTTTAAAATGACAACGCTTGAATGGGTCTATTCACTAAAATTCGAGAATAGCTCAAGGAGCTCAACTTTGATGGTCATTTGATTGATAATTTCATCTCCTATTACTTTCAATGGGGAAGATCCAAACCTGTTTTTTTTGTCCAAGCAAAACTCGTGCCGAATTTAAATTAGGCTCAAAATGAAAGTCAACCTCCTCTTCTATTCTCGAATTTCTGTGAATAGACCCATAAGACTGGGGTGTCAAACTGTGTCCCTCTAGCAGTCCATGAACTACATTTACCATAATCCTCTGTCACCCTAAGCAACTGGTAGGAGAACATATTCTCAATAGGATTCCTATGTTGAAGTGTGTGACGTTTCTCTAATCTTTACCACATAGACTGTATTGGAACTAGGGAAGTTTATTTTACTAGTGTGAAAGCTCTTTAGTGTAATGTACTTAATCAGATTCTTGTTTCACTAGCATGTTGTATAAGTTTATCCATTTTTACCTAGGAAATTCTCTTTTCTTATAAAAACATCAGTGAAAGATACAAAATTTTTTTTTATATATTTTGTTAGGATATTTTGAGGTATTTATTTTCAACAGATATGTATTTACATTATCTGTGTCTTTTGCTTGAAGTGCAACTCGAATTTGAAGCAAATTGCAAACATTTCTAACAGATTGCGCTTTTATGTTTGCGTTTGGCACCTCTTGTTTATTTTTACTTAGTGTTTTACTTAGTTTTCTTTTGCGAATATTTTGTGACAATTTGTATGCTGTGTGTGAAAATTACAGAGTTTAGCGAGTGCTAATAAAAAAAAAAGCAAAAAAGATATTTGCAAATTGGTTTTATTCACAATTTGCTCATATTTACTATTTGAGTGTCAAATGTTTAGTACATGGCAAAAATTGTTTTGCACATAAAATATATTCCCTGTTTTTAAGTACGTGCCCCTAATAATTTGTAATCTGGTTGAAGGCAGTGCCTATTTTCTGCTTATTCTTTTGAGAAACAGAAATGCTATGAGATGACACGAATGGAAGTGTAAACAATTTATTTTAAATTTGAAACATGCAATTTGAGGTTTTTTTTTTCATTCTATGCAAAATGTGTATATTTTTTATTTATTTACTTCAGTTCAGTCATTGTTTTCAATTTTTTATAATTTTAACAAGGCGACTATTCTAGGTCGATTTTACCATAATTACCCCAAATTACCAAAAGTGATATATCAAATATTGCTTTGCCTCTGCCCATGTCCCACTCACATGTAAATTGACTGTTTCTTGGTTCTTTCGGCACTGCTCATGTGCAGCTTCTATTGTGGTCACATGCATGGGAGCGACAATCATCATGGCAGTGGCCAGTGGGACACAGGTGTTGCTGTAGAAACCATGCCTGCTTGATTAGATACTAACACTGAGGCTATTTATCAATTACAAGAGTCATGGCTTAGCCTTGTACCATAATATACTGGTCACTGAGGAGAGCATTAGGGTTCATTAACAATGTCAGTAAACATTGTTTGAAACTGTTTGAAACTAAAATAAGACAAATGTAATTTTACACTTCTGTTATATTCAGGATGTCACTATAACCAATCCGAAAGCTGTTCCGCAATAAATATGACAATATTGTTCCATTATAAATTCACTGTAATACATAATTTTATTTTATTTGTGTTACCAGACAGACTACAGATTTACTAATTTCTACCCTTTTCTTACTCTCTTAGAAGCTGCCTGTTACAGTAAGTATCCATGTTTGATTTTTATCCTAATAGCATTGGCTTCTACATGTTTTACTTCAATATATGTTAGTGACATAATATGATATGTTTGTCACATATAAGCAGGTTGAGTGCGTGTTCTGTTTTGTTCAATTTAGTCCATATATATGTAACCAATTTTTTTTTTTTTATAACGCAAATATATCAAACACTTGGATAAGCTCTGCTGAAGGAATGTATGAATGCAAAGAGGAGAAAAATATATTGAGTTTATAGTCTTGATTTTGGGATTACTGATTACATATGTAAATTATTTTGGCAATCGCTACACTTCTACATAACATAAGGGGGTTATGTACTAAACAAGTGCAGTAGGGAAAACGTGAGTAAGGAGCCATTTGTGACTATTTGTAACATTCTGCGCTTTTTTTCCTGATTTGCGCTCCTGGTGATAATAAATTGTGATTATATTTGCGCATGCTAAAGAGTTTTGCGTATATTTTGTGAACAATAATTCTTATTTGCGTGTGAAAATTACACCAGCTTTAAAGTGCTATCAAAATAGGTAGAAAAAATATTTGAACAATTGTGTTTTGTTTTTATTCACAATTATGCCCATTTTTATTTGCAATTTGCTTGTATAGAAACATAGAATGTGTCGGCAGATAAGAACCATTCGGTCCATCTAGTCTGCCCAATTTTTCTGAATACTTTTATTAGTCCCCCATTCCCGGTCTTATAGCTAGGATAGCCTTGTGTCTATCCCACGCATGCTTAAAATCCTTGACTGTGTTTACCTCTACAACTTCTGCTGGAAGGCTATTCCATACATCCACTACCCTCTCTGTAAAGTAATACTTCCTGATAATCGTTGCCCCTCTAATTTAAGACTATGTCCTCTAGTTGTGGTAGTTTTTCTTCTTTTAAATATACTCTCTTCCTTTACTGTGTTGCTTCCTTTACTGTGTAGTATGTATGTACTTTAAACTACCCCAAAAATTAAAATAGGACCAAATAAAAGGATCCGGTCTTGATCTTGTTATCGGCACTTTGCCAAGACTATCATCAACCTATTCCCAGCCCATTTGAGAGCCTTGCTAAATCAACCAATAGATAGTACTAGTCCCTGGAATTGTGTACTAAGGACAGGGGGAATTATCTTATGATGCACACTTACTGGAAATTCGTTATCCATGGGTTATAACTGAAATGTGTGTCTCTGAATTCAAATGATTGCTACATACAATGATCATAAATTAAAAAAATCTCATAAAACTGGACCATTAAATTCCTTAAAACTTAGTATTTTTGTACTTATTTTAAAAACATCAAATGGGGATTATACCACACTAGAAATGTGTATAAAATGCCATGGAACACGTAATGCAGGTCTAGCCTTCACGTGTTTTTTTTTTTATTATAATGCAGTTTAAAAGTGACAGTCTAGTCCCCAAACTCACTTTCGTGCATATTGAAGCCTGCTTGTATAGTCCACAGGCTTTTTTCTAGGCATTCTGCATAAATCACATTTTTTAAATTTTACTCAAGCCCTCCCCCAGTGATTACTGTGCATGTATACTACAAGTGGGGCAACACTAATTATATAGACACTGAGCATATAAAGTTTTGTTTCATTTAGTCACTTCCTGTCCTGCTGCAATAGAATACATTGTGTGGACTCTAATTGACCTTGCTCTTGTACACAGCAGGATCTCTTAACAGTGCATCACATTGTCTGATGACACTAGAGAAACATGATATTCCATTTCATTTGGATGAAATTATTCTCATTGATTTCCTGAAGCAAAAAAGGAAATTTACTTTTTATCGTTACTTTTACTCGCTAGCGTGGGCAGTCCTGGTTTCTTGCAAACTGCTGTAATTTCACAAAGTCAACTAAGTGTAATATTTTTAAGCAATTAAAAATTTACAAGCATTTTAAATAACCCACATTATATAAACTGTAGAAAACATTTTGCTGTTTATCAAAACCCAAGTAGTTTTTATTTTATTTTGTTTGACATTAGAGAAAAAAATATTACACAATGCTTGAAAGTCGAAACTGGTTACTAACATTTTTGAATCCCACCACTGCTGATTCCCACCCCTGTAATTGAGTAATTACAAAATGCTAGACGATAGTGATTTGGGAGTGGCAGCAAATACTGTGACAACCCCATGCACATACAAGCATTCTGTGTCTACAACCTATTTTCTCTCTAAAAAACGCTGTTTGATTTGATCCTGGTCCAATCGCTGTAATTATTTTTATCTACATCAATGTAAGCCCTGTATTGCATTAAAGTGTTTATTTATATATACACTTGCTGACAGTACTTATTTGGAGGAGGATGCTATAAGCAATTAACATCAAAGAAGTTAATTAATTCCTGTGACATGTCTTCACTGCATTCAAAGTGATGAAAAATCCTTAAAGGGACAATCTAGTCCCCAAACTCACTTTGGTGCAAGTGGAAGACTACTGCCATATCAGCAATAAGCATGTCATAATTAACATTATACAACATTTTCGTGAATAAAGTTCTTTATAGTTGTGCATTCTCCATAAGTATATTTTTTATAATTTAAAGTCACCCCCTGCACTGACACATTATACAGGTGTCCTGTAGTTTCACATCCCAACAATATACCCATAATACAACTTACATACCATCAAAAAACAGCAATTGCCAAAGTGTTTAATACAGTACAGAACATGAATGAATTCAGCACTGCCTTACTGCATTGCAAATATACACTCTGTGAGAGTAGTAGTTTGACTTTGAACCATTACAATATTTTTCATATAATTGTATAGATACTTGGTTAATAAACAGCAATTATAGCTGTACACATTGTGAACCATTGAAAAAATATGTAAACTGTGAAGAAAATGTTAAGCTACTAAACATGTTCCTCTCTTTGCAGATGGCACAGGTGTCCAGTTTTGTAATACATGTGGTGGGGGAACGTGTGAACCTCCCAATTATTGTTCCTGTAATAATGATGCCAGCATTGACTGCTTACCTTCTACTTGTGACATAAGTGATACAACTTACTGTTGCACCACTGGCTTATTCTGGGATTCAGCACAATCATGTTGCTCAGGTGAGATAATCATGACATATCTAAGATAATGACAGTTCACACCTAAAAATAATTGTTTTTTTGGAAGGGACTGGGGCACAGTTTTTCTGGGATCTTTCTAATCATGTTGTGTCTGTTACAGATGTTCCAATGTGCCTTGGTGGCTGCTTAAGTGACGAAGTCTGTACTGTTATGAATAACCAAGCAACATGTGTCTGTGATAGCAATACATACAAAAACAAAAGTAAGTCTTTGTTAAATTTATAGGACATGCCAGATAAATGGCAGCACATTCAAACTTTATGCATTTTGTCCCATAGGGGCTTTTGATGGACTTAGACCACTGATGATCTTTTTAGCATGTAGCATTTTTACCAGAGTTCTTCTCAGAAATAACACTACAGGGGGTTATTAATTAATTAATCCAATTTAAAAAAATGCATATAATAGTTCATTATCTTCTACTGTAGAAATGTGTTTTTATGTTATCTCAAGACAGTGCCATCAACAAGCAAAAGAACGGCTTAAAACACATTTTCAACTTCAAGCATAAACTTGCTAGCATATCTGCTATAAAAATATATCATTTTATTATTATACATTCCCACTATAAATAATATTTGGGTGACAAGTTGTCTTTAATTTCTTTCCATTTACTGCTATCAGTTGGCTGCTTTCAGCTTTTTAATGTTCAGTACTGTTTACATGTGTTTAAAACAAATTACTTCCACCCATTTTAATTTTTATAAACTCATCATGCTCAATGACTTACTTATTAAATAATAACTTGTACTCTAACATTCTTCCTGAGTTCAGCCTAATATGAGTGGCTAGAGCTCATGCATTATCAAATGTCACAAATCTGTTTTACTGGTTGAAAAAAATCTATTTCTTATCATTTAGTATAAGTTTATGCTTTTTATTTTAGTATAATCTAGATAACGTAGATTGCAAATATCTAATTTCGGGCTTAATTATTGAATTGTGGTATTTACACAAATATTATTTACAGAAATTGACTAATTCAAAAAAAAATTTATACCCCAAATTTGCCTTTTAGTAGCAAATATTGAAACAAAATGCAATGGCATATTTTTCATGTAATAGTCTCCATCATAATATATCATTTTTGAACTCTATTAATCTGAACTACGTTGAAGCAAAACAAACAAAACATGACACATAAACATTTCTGTGAACAATTCCACTAAAAAATAAAAAAAATTATAAATCAATATTTTTCTTTGGTCTCTTATACTCAAACACTACCAACAACAGTGATCCTAATAACATAATTTTTATTTATTATTTGATTTTTTTTTATTGAAACATGTAATAATTCATGTATCTTTCTTGTCAGCACTTAAGGACTTTGTGCCAACAGTGGCTTGTGACAAAGATACAGTATCTGTATCTGTGAGCGACTGTCTGCTGAATTCGCTTGGATATAATTCTTCTAGCTTGCACCTGAGTGACAATTCTATCAATTGCACATTTCTTTATGACTATACTGCGAATAATCAGAGCTTTCACAACATTCAGTTACAACTGCAGTCAGGATGGTGCGGAAACAGAGTCACTGTAAGTTATGATCGAACATGTTATTTACCTCTTTGATTTAAGTTGCCATAATGCCTTGAAGAAGTAATAATGTTTACATAGGTTTACATTGATTGGTCTATTCACTCCCCACATTTCATCTTAGCAATAAGCTTGAAAAGACATTTGGAAAACTTGGGGTCCTATATTATGAGGCGTACTTGTGAATTCAATGTTCCCATAGAATCCCCCAAACCTCTTTGCTCATCAGTGTAGGAAGGGAAGAAGTCATGAGTTTCCCCAACTAAAGCAACTTGGTGATGCAATCTGTATAAAACTGAATGAGATGTGGTCCAAAGTTACAAGTGATGAGTGGTGAGTTAGTTATCACATGTTTCAGATACATAGAAACATAGAATGTGTTGGCAGATAAGAAAAAATCGACCCATCTAATCTACCCAATTTTCTGAAAACTTTCATTAGTTGCATGCTTAAACTCCTTTACTGTGTTAACCTTTACTACTTCTGCTTGAAGGCTAGTCCATGAATCCACTACCCTTTAAGTTGAGTAATACTTAGTGATATTTGTTTTGTGTATTGGAAAGTGAGGATTATTAAATGTCCAATATCTAAATTAAAACCAGATATGGTATCAATTGGTGTCTGTTTAAACTTTTACAGTTTGGCTCCCAAGGTTACACAAAAAAAAAATCACAATAGGAGTCAAATAAGCATTACAGTGACAACAAATGTATGTATTTATATATACATTTGTTGTTGTGGTAATGTGTATATATATATGTGGTTTGTGCAACAATACAACAATTACACCAAACCACAAGGTATTATTAGTGAGTTATATTCAATTACCAAATAACAAAATATATTGAATAGGTCAAAGCATAAAAAAGTTTAGTGATACCTCTACAATAATATCTACTATAGGTTATACAAATAAACAATGCTAAAATACTCAAACTATTAATAGAAATAAGAATAGTTAACTCTGATAATAGAATCTTCTGAATGAGATGGAGTGTATAAACTGGGATTAGTACTAGTGAAGAAATGTATGGGCTTCAGGGATGGGAAAAGTGTCTGTACAAGTACACCAATGTCTGTGAAGGTCCATAGAATGTCATTAAATAACATTTGAGCTTGTTCTATAAAAGGCTTGCAGTGTTAGTATTAATTTCCTTAACTGTGACATACAGAATTAGCTTAGCTGTAATATACATTAATTACATTTGTACAAGCTTAAAGTCAGACCTTAACTAGGTCCCCTCTGCTGATCCCATGTAAAAAAACACAAGCATCTTTCTCTGCTAGAACATAGAGAAACCCCTCTCTCTGCAGACCCTGATCAGACGAGCAGGACAAACCCCCACTTGGATTGGCTGTGCATGCACTTCCAATATCAGCTGGCACTATCCCCCTGAGCCTCTCTGCCACATGTATCTCTAAGGAGGCAAGGGTTAGTTTTCCTTTAAGAATTACCCAGTCTCCCACATACTTACTTCCACTTGTGCCTACTTTTACTTTTTATTGTTGAAAAGTAATCCATCTACAATTTTTACATAATGTCTTCATATATTTATGTAATTTAAAAAAAAGAATGTCAAATAACCATTTTGATAGTAGGTACATTATTGTTGTCACCAGCTTGGAATTTATTTTCATGTGTATTCCTAAAAAAAAAAAAACCTTTTCAGAATATTTAGTCTGTAGGATAGGAATGGAATTTCCACAACAAACATTAATTATCCCCAACACTCACTAGTGGGCATAACCAGAAACCACTGAACCTGGGTCAAAAAGTACTCTGAGCCCCTCTACCCTAGCATATAACATGTCACCAATAGGGTGATGTTTTCTTCAGGAACGCATATGAAAATGCAATGAGTATAATGAATATTGCAGATTGGAATAACATTTTACTTAATACAGTGTGATAACCACACAATAACATACATGTATCCCACCCCGGCAGCAGGCAGTGGAGCTATAGGTCCCATTAGTTCTGGACTTTTTGTCTGTGGAGGAGAGGCAGCTCACTGTCTGTGCACTGCCCAGGTACACAGAC
Organism: Pelodytes ibericus; assembly: GCA_036172795.1. Classification (NCBI taxonomy): domain Eukaryota; kingdom Metazoa; phylum Chordata; class Amphibia; order Anura; family Pelodytidae; genus Pelodytes; species Pelodytes ibericus. Next base: position 128,007,046 of record CM069857.1, on the reverse strand, counting down.
ATCCTCTCAGATTGCCTCTCATGCTCCCTGCTTGTCTGCGAAAGTCATAGGGCGTCGGTGTCATGTGACTACCCGTTGACAGAATTCAGAGATGCACTGGGAGTGTGAGACGCAGTCTTAGTGGAAGTCTGTGTGTCTGAGCAGCACACCAGGGAAGTACAGGCTAAGACCTGTAAGCATACTGGGGCATGTCTTGTGTGTGCAAACTGGGTGCAGAGCACATCCGGTGAATGCAATCTGGATGTTGGGGCTAGTCCTATGCAAGCATTCTAAGTGCTGGGGCAAGTCCTGTGGATGCAATTTGGGTGCTGGGGAACATAAATCACAGGTGGAAACTAAATCATACTGAATGTAATTCTATAATAAAAAATATTTTTTTTAATTCTGTCTCCTCCTTTACAGAATGATTCAGCGAAGGTGTATTTTTCAAACACTGTTAACATCAATCCCTTGACAAGGCCACTCATAACCTTAAATCCTCTCTCATTTAACGTCACATGTGGCTACAACAAATCCTTGACGACCAGCCTAAATTTCACGGCAAACTTTCTGCAGAAGTAAGAAAATAGATAAATGTGTGGCTTTTTACAAATCACTGTGTTATATGTTAGTATCATACAATTAAGCCTTGCAAGAGAATAAATAGGTGCATGCAAAATTGGCCCATATATAGTCATGTGTGCCAATATATTAAGGGTTGGGTGTTAATGATATATGAGCCAGTTCCACCTTTCAGGCTTGCTGTGGTTCATTTAGCACAAACAGAACTCATGTATCATACATTTGGTGCTAAATTTGCAAACACCCGCTGCCAAATCTATTTTCTCACACATGAAAATGTTGGGTTTTTAAAAAAAGACACAACCACCATTAGAAATAAGACACAACTGACCTTTTTAAAAAAATCTCCTGCAACTGTAAGTGCGGGTGATTTTGTAGATACCACCATACATAAACCACCAGACATCTAATGCATATTTTAACCATGGAAAGTTCCTTAAATGTTCTTATGTTGGATTTTATTATAACAGCTATATTTGTATTGTGTTAGAAGTAATTTCTAGGCCAGTTACATTGAAATAAGAAAGAAAGTAAAGTAGTTATCATTCTCTGAATATGTAACAAATAGAGAGACACTAACATTTTGTTAGAAGATAGTTGATTAAACACAGCAATCTTAGACCTGAGCAATAGATCAGGATACAAACGACCTGTCTGACCGGTAGAGTTTACCAGTAGAGGCACTGGCTGGGGAGATCAGAAGATCTCCCCGCACCAGCCCTCTGCACAGCCAAAGTTGAGGATCCTGGGAGGGGCGGACCTCACCAGGTGAGAGGTGAAGGTCTGCCCCCTCCTTGTGAAGCAAAGTGGCGTCTGCTTCACGGGGAGGCACGGGCAGAATAAGCTCTGTGTGTTCTGTGCGCTCGACGCGTTTAGTGATGATGCAGGGCATCGGAAATCCGATGCCCTGCATCATCACTCAGTGCGGAGAGCGTGAGCAGCACGTAGTGAGCTCTCTGTGGGTTTAACACACAGAGCTTATGCTGGTCCCAGCTCCTCTGAGCTTCATGTAAGAATAGGAGGGGGAGGGAGAAAAAAGGAGGAGGTGACAGAACGGAGGGGGAGAAAACAGAGGAGTGGGGGGAGAAGACAGAAAGGGGTGGAGACAACAGAGATGGGTAGGAGGGGTAGAGAGAGCAGAGATGGGGAGGAGGGGTAGAGAGAACAGAGATGGGAAGGGGTAGAGAGAACAGAGATGGGGAGAGAGAACAGAGATGGGGAGACAGAACAGAGATGGAGAGGAGAGTGAGAAAGAACAAATATTGGGAGAGAGAACTGGTAAGGAGGGGAGGGGGAGAGAGAGCAGATATGGGGAGAGGGAAAGTGATATGGGGAGGGGAAGGAGAGGGAAAGAGATATGGGGAGGGGAAGGTGAGGGAAAGAGATATGGGGAGGAGAGATACGAGATATGGGGAGGGAAAGGAGAGGAAAAGAGATATATGGAAGGGAAGGAGAGATAAGAGATGTTGGGAGACAGACAGAAGTATGAGGAAAGGAAGAAAAGGGAATGAGATATGGGGAGGGGAAGGAGAAATAATCAATATGAGGGGAGGAGAGATAACAGATATGGGGGAGGATGAGAGACAGACAGATATGGGGTGTGGGGAGAGGAGAGACATACAATGAAAGGGAGAGAGATACACAATAGAGACAGACATGGCAAGAAACAGGACAGGGACAAACATGGGAAGGGAGAGAGACATACATGGAGGGAGAGGAGACTGAGGATAGAGAGGATGGTGGGTGCCAAGGGGGTGGGCTGTACTGGGCGCCGGAACATTTAGGCCGGCACTGCAAAGGATATAGACCTGTAATATGCATTCTTGAATTGCTGTGTTTTATTGTATCAACCAACTTCTAACAGAAAGTTAGTTTCTCTCTTTTTGTTACATATTCAGAGAATGTTCACTATATTACGTGCTTACTCCTATACATCTGTTATGTCTATTTCTTGTAACATCAAGCTAGTCATATGAGGCATATTTTACAGGATTTTGATTGTTTTGATTTGGTAGGTGAAGAGTGTAACGGGCACTATGTCATAAACATGGCTGCCCTTTCAGATACGAAGAGCATTTTCTTATGACTCAATTACTTTTGGTTATTGTTGTAGAGGGTTCTCACGTGCATAATATCTTAATACATAACTCCCTCCTCCATTATCTCAAATGAACACTGAAATCACATTTAGATCTCATACTCTAGACCAGCAACTTGAGAAGCACTGGTATACAAAAGTAATACAAAATGTATTGCTTAGTTAAATTAAAATGATGCACACGATTATAGGGTCTACTCAATAAAGAGAAAATTGCAGGGAATTGAGATAGGAATTTCAAACTTAAGGCAAAAGGAGCTGAGTTGGAAAATTTCTCCCATCCAACTGCATTGGAGATTTTTTCCATCTTGGCTACATTGACCTAAATGTAATTTTTTAGATTCCCATTACAGTGTCTTGCATTTCTCTCTTTATTGAGTAGACCCTTATGCTGATTTAATAATCGATGGTGATGTGTTTTTGAAGATAAAATGAATGCAGAAATTTATTAGTTGAATACAAATTTCAATTTTTTTTTTACAGACCTGTATTCATCAGTGGAGCCAATGGTGAGGGGTCATATCCCCTAACTATTACCGCTTACAAAGATCCAGATTACGTTACTCAACCACTTCAAGAGGGTGACAATATAGAAATTGGATCCTACATCTATCTTGGCATTGTTGTTCAAGATGCTGATGGTAATATATATTCCCTGAGAACAGACACGTGTGTGGCTTCTCCAACTAGTGATCGTAAAAATGGCAATGCCTTGCCATTTGTGAGTGGAGGGTAAGTCTAAAGAATTTGGATCAAAATGCATCATTTGTTGAGTAGGAAAAGACTACAGATGTAAAATAGTTGAATAATCTGGTATTATAAACTCATAATAGTGAAACAATGACCTGCTATCACTATATTGAGGATAGCAAGATACAGTGTGCTAGGCAATATTTATATATAGATAGATAGATACAGATATTTTTTATAAAGGCAAACATTTTTTATCGGTTTTACTGTGGGATGTCGATGATCCAGGTGGCGGCAGTTTTATTCCGCCAAATATATTGCTTGATCTATATGTTTGATTTTGTGGATGCCAGGTTCACTTTAATAATAAATAGAGAGATTTATAGACCTGGTTGACTACTACAAACCTTAAGTACTCTATACATTCTGTAATGTACCAACACATCTCCAAATGCAAAATTATTGCATGCAGTATATGCATAATACTATTATGTACTAAATATCAAGCTGGAAAAAAAACATATAATTCCAAAAACTATACCTTATATCACTATTAATGCACATGCAGCAACGATAAAAAGACAGAAATATTGACAGGAAAGGTACAAAGATGTATACACAGTCAAAGAAATTTGAATAGAAATATAGGAAGTGTTACACACTGGGGAATTTAGAAGGGCAAGTTGTGCAGCTTTAGCCCATTGAGTCAGGTTTGAAAGCAGCCTGAGGGGCATTGCCACTCTGCCTCCCTTGCCAGACCTCCTCTGCCCCTGTGCCAAAGAGCTGTAGGTTAGCAGCATCGAGTCATGTGAGCATTGTAGGAAAGAAAGCCAAATTGGGCACTTGAAATTCTTCAAATGTGCACTATATTTAATGCATTCCACCATACTCATAGTCCCAGAAGTAAAGTCTATTCAGAGTATCACAGTGTTGTTCTACTGATTGTTATAGGAAAGAGCAGAAGTAAATGCATGTTTCAAGGGGATATACACACTAAAAGGTGAGTTGAGAGGAATATATCATTTCATCAACTTAACTATGTATTGTGCAGGACAAACCCAATGAGTTGCCCCTGCAAGAAGTAGTTGGCCCTGTATAATACCGTATTTGCTCGATTATAAGACAACCCTGATTATAAGACGACCCCCCCAAACTTTGGATATTCCTTTAGAAAAAAACTAAAAGCCTGACTATAAGACTACCCTGTAGGAAAAAAGTTCAACTTGTATATATTCACATGTAAAGTGCTTTTTAATAAAAAAATATATGATATAAAAAAATGCATTTGTTGTTTTTATTTCCTTTTATGTGCCTCTCTTTCCCCTCCCCCCAGTGTTGTCTCTCCCCCCCCCCTTAGTGTTGTCTGTCTCTCCCCCCAGCGTTATCTCTCTCCCCCCCTTCCTTTCTCTCTCTCCCCTCCCTTTGTGTCTCATTTTGTCTCCCTCCCCTTCCCCCTCCCTCCCCTTGTCTCTGTCTCTTCCCCCTCCCTCCCTTTGTATCTGTCTCTTTCCCCCCTCCCTTCCCTTGTCTCTGTCTCTTCCCCCCTCGCCTTGTCTCTTTCTCTTTCCCCCTCCCCTCCCCTCTGTCTCTTTCCCCCCTCCCTCCCCTTGTTTGTTTCTTCCCCCCTCTGTTTCTCTGTGCCCCCCCCCTCTTACCTCGTCGATACGTGCAGACATCCTCCATGCTGCTCGACACTTCCGTCTATTATGACTGACAGCCGATCCATCATAATAGATGGCAGTGTCGGGTAGACATCCCCTGGTCACTGGTTGCTAACGGGGGCACCCGGAGGTTGTCTGCACGATACGCGCAGACATTCCCCGCTGCTGCCCGGCACTTCCGCCGGGACTTTTATGATGACGCCGGGCTTCATCATAGAAGTCCCGGCGGTCATGCCGCGCGGCAGGAGAGGATGTTTGTGGGCATTGCGCAGACATCCCCTGGCTGCTTGAGAGGGGGATCCAGGTCCCCTGCAGCTGTGCGGGGGACCAGGATCCCTGTCTTATAGTCTGACCTCGATTTGAGGTCAGATTATAAGGCGACCTCGAATGTAAGACGCGGGGTCTTTTTCAGAGCATTTGCTCTGAAAAAACCTTGTCTTATATTCGAGCAAATACGGTACATTGTTAAAAAAAAGTTAGAGGTTTTAAAGATTTTACTATGTATTCTTCAGGACCAGCTAAGCTGATCTAGCAGGAGAAGCTCACCAGGTTGTCCCAGCACAATTAATAATCAAGTTGGTGAGATTAAATGCTTATCTCGACTCACCTTATAGTGAATATACCGCCCCAATTTGCGTTATTGCAGCATCACACGATATGAGTAAGTAATTAAAATGTTTTTCCTAGTATTTAATTATTTTTTTTGCACTGCTGAGGTCAATGGTTGCCAAACACCAAAACCTTCTTCCGTGGCACTTCATAAATTGAATTTTCTCAGTGAATCATAACTGTGATTAAATGCATGCTTACAAGGATGGCATTTATGTTTTTAGTTATTATAGTCACAGATATCCTCATAATGATGATTATTTGAAGCCAATAAGCCTAGACATCTGAGCATATGTTAACTTTTTTTTTTTTTTTTTACAGGTGTGCAGTGAATGGAGAAATTTCAGCATTAGTACAAATAAATGGGGATTCTCTGCAGAGCCACATTAGAATCAGTACATTCCAGTTTACTGGATATTCCAGTGTGTTCATCTTCTGTGATGCGCGTCTGTGTGACAAAAGTGAAAACTGCTCAAAGGTCAGTATGTTAAACATTAAAGAGTCTACTCAAAATAGCTTAGTTGGAAAAATTCTACCATTCAGCTACATTTTCCAACTCTGCTACAGTTTGAAATTCCCACCTCATTTCCCTGCAATTCTCTCTTTATTGAGTAGGCCCTAAAATGTTTCCATGTTGTAAGGTCCAAAATGGATTAAGAAATATCATCCAGGTTTAAATTAATCCAAAAAATATATTAATTTAGTACAACTGAATCCTATGTATACATGGCAAAGAAACAGATCATGAACAGTTATATAGCGTTTGAGTGATTCTTTATAGAAATTAGACTCTGGTAGCTCCCAATTTTTGGTGCCTCTGAATTATGGATGTATTCATAACACATCAGTGGCCACTCAGGCACACCTATGTCCCTCCAAATATGTCCACAATTTAGACATCATAGACAATTCCACAGCTTAAATGCTCTGAAATAAAGTGGTAGCCTCCATCCTCCCCATAGACTACTATGAGGAGCACTTCAGATTATTTCTGGGCCATTAGAAATATAGCCAAATTCCTCTTGTAGAAATCAATGGGAGGACTTTGGCTATAGCCAAAATAGCTAAAGTCTTTCCGAAATGTCCAAAAGGGCAATAAAATAAAAATCATTAAAAATAATATTGTAATATTATCAGTTATTGTCCTATAACTTGCAAAAAAAAGAAAAACATGTAAACACTGGTATTTCTAAACTCAGGACAAATAATAGAAAATATACAGAGAGGATCTTTTTTACCATCTGTAATTGCATAAAAGATTTTTTAGGGCAAATTTAGAAAAACTTTATCATATTTGATGTTATTTTACAGTAAAATATATGATATGATGAATACAATGTTATCTTTTATGGCAGGGGTGTCCAAGTTTTTTTTTTCAATGGGCCACTTCTCCAGAAATGTGTGTTTGTGTGGGCCACATTCATTTTTCATTTAGAGAAAATTATATATGATTGTGTGAGTGCGATATTTATTGCTGTGGAGTCTATGACAGATGTGGAGTCTGTTTTAGATGTGTTCCACAAAGTAGTGGAAAAAGAAATATGCACCCTATCTAAAACTATTGATTACAACCAAGTTCCCAAGGGCCAAGACAACCTAAATCATAGTGAACGCAAAGCACTTAAATCTTTAAAAGATAACGTTCACATCACTATTAAGAATTCAGACAAGGGTGGAGCTGTAGATACCTGTAGATACCAGTCAATACAAGGAAGAAGCTATGAGACAGCTTTCTGACCCAAAATCCTATTGCAGATTACAGACTGACGCCACTAGACCCTTCAACGCCAAATTAAGATCTTTACAGATTAAGGTCTAGCGTGGGGTTTTATTACTAAAAAAAAGTCCAGATTTTTTAATTGTTGAATACCCTACCATGCCAGTATTCTACCATTTGCCTAAGGTTCACAAAACTCTGGTTTGTCCTTCAGGTAGGCCAATCATTGTCCACATTGGCTCCTTCAGTGAAAACCTATCGCTATGGGTTGATGGCTTTTTACAGGATCTAGTCTCTTCCTTACCCGGTTATCTTAAGGACACAAAGCATGTGTTGCACGTGATGGATAAGCTACATTGGAACAGTGACTATAAGTGGCTCACTATTGATGTAATGAGTCTATACTCTTGTATACCCCATTCTCTTGGCCTTACAGCTATACGACATTTTCTAACCCATGATTCTCATCTCTCTGGCGATCTTGTAGAGTTCATTATGCGAGTAATAGAATTCTTGCTAACGCATAACTTTTTTATGTTTGACAATACATTTTTTCTGCAACTCTGTGGCTCCCTCTTTCGCCAATTTATATTTGGGATACTGGGAACATCTTCATATATTCAGTGATAAAAATAAGTTTCAATCCCACATAATCACATATTTCAGGTATATAGATGATTTGATCATTATTTGGGAAGGCGATACTACCCAAGCCACTGATTTTATAGTATATCTTAATGACAACAATTTTAATTTAAAGTTTACTTATGAAATCCAAGACCACCAGATATGTTACCTGGATGTATTGCTCACAGGAGTTGTAGGAAATTGTAGCATCATCACGGATGTTTATAGAAAACCCAACTCCCGCAATACGCTCCTTCACGCCAAATCCTGTCACCCCAAACATTTGTTTAAGGGCATTCCCAAGGGTCAATTTATTAGGCTCAAAAGAATTTGCAGCACTTACACTATTTACCAATTACAGTCTCAGGATTTGGTTACAAGGTTCCTTGAAAGAGGTTATTGTAAAACTGACATTCTAAAAGCCAAGAGGATAGTGGATTGAATTAAACGGGAAGACTTGTTTAAAACCCCCATTAAGAATAGAAGAGACAGATTATCTAGACCCTCCTTTGTCACTCCCTTCAGCCTAGAGTTCAACAACATTTGTGACATTATTCGGTCACACTTGCCCATCTTGTTGGCGGACTCCAGGCTCGAGGGACTGGTAAATGGTGGCATAAACTGTTCAGCTAGGAGAGCTATCACACTGGGCAATGTTTTAGCTCCTGGCACATTTACCCAAAAGAAGGACATTATCATCAAGCCATGGCTTAGGGCCATAGGCAATTTCAAATGCAGCCACAAGATATGCATCTGCTGCGAACACATGGTAGTGAGTAAACTATTTCGTTCCACACATACAGGCGATAGCTATGATTTTAAATCTTATTTCAATTGTAACACAGCCAATGTAATTTATTTGATCACGTGCAGTGAATGCCAACTGCAATATGTTGGCCGCACCTCTCGTCCCCTCAAGTGTCGTATTCTAGAACACTTGGCTACCATCCGTGAAGAATTCCCCAAATCCCCCATAGGGAGACATTTAAAAAATCATGCCCAAGGGCTCCAAGCTTTCCCTGTACAGTTATAGAGTGCATAAGGATGCCCCTCAGAGGAGACGATAAACATTGCCTCCTCTTTCAAAGCGAAGTCTTTTGGATATTTCAATTGGGCACAAGAAGGCCTATGGGGCTTAATTCAGAGTGGGACGTTGGCCATTTTTTCTAGAGATTTCTTAGTGATCTGTGTCCCAACCCTAGTTATTTGCCTTGCTGCAATAAATTAGTTTTTACTTGTATACTAAATATCAGCTTTTTCTTTTGGCTCTTTACCCAGAGTTTGGTACACTCTCCCTTGGACTCCAGCATCTATGTGTCCCACTTTCCTCTTTTATCTCACTATAGCTAAACACTGAAACCGAAGAAATGTTAACACAGCTCTTGTCTAGAATGACCAAAAATGTCCCAGATGGCTGGGTTTAAATGTACATTGCAAGTTATCCTCATACTAGGGTAATTTAACTATTCATGTTCAAAACTGTTGTGTTCCTTTAAGTATTTTGGCCCTACTGTTACAATTCGGTTGTTAATTCACCACAGTTTACTGAAGGTAAAATAATATGCTAAAACATACTCACATACATTGGCAGATGAAGTTCAGAGCACCAGACTTCATTTGAATAGCAAAAAACTGTGTAATATGCTTTATTTAATCAGGTAGAAGCACTTGGCGATGTTTTGTCCTCACATGATCTTTGTCACCATTTAACGGGACATGAAACATTTATCTTTTTCTAATACAGAAGCACAAGTGCTTCCCTGAGAAGCAGGCAGGCTGATCCAGCTTCCGACCGTCTCTCACTGGTAGAACATGAGAGACCTTAATAAACAGATTGTACTTTAACTAGGCATGTTAAAATGAGGATATCTTTCGGCCTTAGCCTCAGCTCTGATTGTGCTTGTGCTAGACAGCATCAATATGTTCATCAGCAGAGAGGAAGTGTTGAGTGAAAACCGGCTTTTATCCCTAAAGATTCACATAGGGCAGAGGCGTCCAACGTAGGGCCCATGGAGCAAATGCAGCCCGTTTGACAGAAAGGTGTGGCCCACCTGACTTTACTTCCCCTATTCCCATCAACCCTTTTTTTTTTAGCCATCAGACAATTTTTGTTTTTAAGGTTCCAGTTGATTGATAATTCCAATCACATTATTTTTAATGCATCCTTTGGCCATTTTATTTATTAGCTTTTGTTATTTCCATCTTTCTATCAGTGTATTATCCTATTAGTCTGTGGATACCCCTCCCCTCCCCTTATTCCCCTCTTTAAACCCTTTAAATGTATACTTTTGTTTGTATAAAGTTAATTTAATCATGTTTGAACTACTTTTGTATTACTACTAAATCAGCAAACTATTTTTCTATGGCTAACCAGATATTCTTCACCATTACTGTAAATAAGTAAAGCTCAATAACCTACGGTCTGGCCCCAAATTGGTAAAGTGCAGAGAAATCTGTTAATCAATATGGCAGATATTGGGGAAATCAAATAAGTATTTGGGGAGTGTTGAAGTTATTATTTTGGTTGGTCAAACTCCTGAGGACTTCTGCTGCATAAACATTTCTACAATGGCTGATTTTCGGGCTGATTTGGGATTGTCTGATAGCTTGAATAAAGTGAGCATTCGGACCACGAAAGGGATCCGATTAAGGTTGGATTTCTGAGCTCTGGTTTACAATTAGATAATTAGAGCTACCAGAGTATAGCCCTAAGGAAGCAAGGATTTGTGAAGAAAGTTAAAAATCCCATTAATAAATAGCCCTAACATATTGCTCCTTTACTTGTAAAATGTTTGTAATTAGCTTTGGACTTCAAAAACATAACATTGACATTTTATTTACAATTTATAATCCAATGCACAACACAAACCTTAAAAATATAAAGGTAGTTCACTATAGCACTAAAACTATCTAAACCTCCCCTTTAAAATGTTGTATCTAAATTAACCCGAAAAATAGGATCTGTTCGCCTGAGATTTCTTAGATTTTAGTCATAGTAAGTACTGGTTTGAAAGGTGTATCTTCTAAAGAAGATCATCAGAATCATTAAAGGTACTGCCAAATGCTACATCTCCTTTCCTAGATATGTTATTGTTCTTAAAAATGTCATACTTCTCTCTCAGAAAGTATGTAATCAATAGAAAAGTCAAAGCAGGAGGTCTTATTTTTCTGTCTTTTTTCATAGTGTGCCTCCGACAAGACTGCTGGGGCAGAGATTAAAGAAATCAGCATTGCAGTACCCTTACAAGGTAAATTAACTTTCCAACAATCTGTGTTTGGGAGATTGTTAATTGCTGCAAACTACATCTCAGATCATGACTGAACTAGATGCAGACAGTTTATCACAGGTTATTAATCATGCAATGTTTAATGCTTCTTTCAGAACGATTAGATACAAGTAAATCAACAATGAACACAGGTAAGACAATTCCACATATTCAGTCTGTACTTGTGACCAGTGATAAAAAAGTAATACTGTGACTGATGTTCTACATATTACAAGCAGTATGACCAGACAACTTGATGGCCTGTATTCAGAGCAGTAGTGAGGTTGAGCAGTGGCGTAGCGTGGGTTGTCAGCACCCGGGGCAAGGCAAGTAATTTGCGCCCCCTAACCCGTGGATTTTAGCACTCGAGTCTCTTCTACTAGATTAGTTAAAGAAACCCTTACCCCCCAATGTTTTTCAGAGAAACTGCTACGTTTACATTTGCGGTTAAGGCAGCCTCTAGTGGCTGTCTTCCGGACAGACACTAGAGGCGCATCTGCGACGCTGGAGCCTGGAGGCACATTTCGCCTCCATCGCGCAGAGTGTCCATAGGAAAGCATTGAGAAATGCTTTCCTATGGACACTTTGAATGCGCGCGCAGCCATGCGCATTCAGCTCCAGTGACGTCGGACGGGGAGCTGACGTCAGACAGGGAGGAGAGGTCACCAGCACCGAGGGAGCCTGGCGCTGGATTAAGGTAAGTAACTGAAGGGAATTTAACCCCTTCAGCGCCACGGGAGTGGGACCCTGAGGGTGTGGGCACCCCCTCCCCCATACATTTAATAAACCCCCCTCCCCTCCCCCATACATTAATGAACCCCCCTCCCCTCCCCATACATTAATGACCCCCCTCCCCTCCCCCATACATTAATGACCCCCCTCCCCATACATTAATGAACCCCCCTCCCCTCCCCCATACATTAATGACCCCCCCTCCCCTCCCCCATACATTAATGACCTCCCTCCCCCATACATTAATGACCCCCCTCCCCCATACATTAATGACCCCCCCTCCCCCTCTCCAATACATTAATGACCCCCTCCTCAATACATAATACAATAGGTCCCCCAAGCCCCTTTATTCTTACCTTTACAAATTCCACTTCCAACAGCTCAGGGAAGAAAGGCCGCGATGCAGTTTCAGAAGAGCCTCCGCCGCGCAGCCGCCGGATGTGACGTCACGCCGTCATTTGCCGCTCACATCTGGCGGCTGACAGGAAGTATCGCGCGGTTGTGGCTGCGGCCGCATAGGGCTAGTGCCCCCCCAGATATTGCGCCCCCCCAGATATTGCGCCCGGTGCGGCAGGCCCCCCCTGCACCCCCCACGCTATGCCCCTGAGGTTGAGGGAACTGATGCACCCTCATCAATCCTCGGCTGAACAACATTAGGGAATGAAAGCACAAAACACAGACATTTGTTCTGTCACTACAGCACTGTTGCACTGAATTATGTGCTGTCACATAGGGCAAAGATCACAGACCTCATACTCCATCCACTTCACCACCAGGGTCAGGTGGCCCTGCTGGTGTCCAAGAAGGTTTTAAAACAATGACCTTGTATTGGGTGGAGGCACGGTTTACCATCTGTTGAGCTGGTAACACAATTATGAAATGCCCTTCCCCTCTTTACAAAGGATAATTTAATAATCTTTTGACTGATAAAAATAAATGGCAACCTTTACTAGATAGGTTCATTTGAAAAGCAGGGGGCAGTCTGCTGGGAAATCAGATTACAAATTAGTACAACCAATGCTATGCTTATAATTACTTATATATATCCTTAAATTAACAAATAACATACTGCATTAGTTTTAATTTTTCAATTCACCAGGGACACAATCAGAAATCTTTGGACTCAATATTAGCTAGCCTCTCTTTTTTTGAACTTCAAAGGCATCCTTTAGATTGTAAAATTGCACTCAGGCTTCTGCTTGTAAATGTAATGTAGGGATGCGTTTACTACATCTCCCATACTCTCATGCCATCCTCTCAACTGACAAAGTATTTATGGAGATGTAGGCAATCAGCAAATGGAGGACCACAGTTTGACATGCCTCATTAATGTAATTTATCATTCTTCTTCTCCTCTACTGTACTTAGTGAGAACTCTCCCACCTATACATATATACCACTTTGCATTCAATCCCATCAATAGATCCCCCTCAAACTCTCCCTCTGAACAACCAATATTGCTGTTTTTGTGACTGTATTTTAAATTAGTGATGTCAGCTTTTCCTGACCATGCTATTGCCTCCATACATTGGCCTTGTGATTTGTTTTACTGGCCTTCTACGGGTGCGCATATTAAAGTGCTTTAAGTAACTTCAGCTCAGTTCCATTTTGTACATTTAAAAAAATGCTGCTCTTATAATGGTGTAGATTCAATGGCACCCTTTAAGTCCCAAATTGCCGTTTCAGCAATTGTATATACATAGTGTAATCAACATTGGAGGTGTTGGAGGGGTACTTGCTGCTACTCCACATATGCATTGACAAGCATATTTCTCTAATGAATGCTTTTCATTTCAATGTTGATGACACTATGTATAGATCAGTTTTTCCTATCTGGTTTGTCCTAAGTGGTGTTTAAGGAGTCCCTGGCATGGAGGAAGATGCTATAGGTCTGGTGGCCATGGATTTGGCCATGATGACCAGGTGTATACTGATGTCCTTCATGTGAGTGACAATATGTGTGCCTTCCAGTACCTCTCTCCCCGCTCATCAGGGTGACTCTGCTTTCCTTGCCTCATCCCCCCTCTAGCCCACTCCTCCCACCGCTCCTCTTCTCACTCCTTCCTATTAAAAACACTGATATAATTCCAAACTCCTGTCTCATTTATGATATCATGGGTCAGTTAATAAACTCAGTTCTTTAAAAAAAAAAACAATCTGTATGCTTTAACATTATTTGTACAGCCACATATTCCCAATGCATTTCACCTGGCATCTGGTTTCCAAAATTGGTTCCAGTAGTGCCACAGCATCCCCGAGGCATTGAAGCTTATAACATAGGCTGGTTGGCTAAATTACAGAAATTAGAGGGATAAATAGCTCAAGTCACAGAACCACTAAGAAGAGTACTGGGAATAATAATTGAACCATATATGTATTTAATGGTTCTGGGACGTTTGAGAACAATGGTATTAGTATGACCAATCATGACTGGTTTGAACATAAAAAGCCATATCCTTTTTATAAGGTCTATCAACGTATAATATTTTTATAACATAAATTATTAGAAAATGTGCAGTGTATGCATGTCGAAGGACTGTTAAAACCTCAGGAGAAGAGCACAAGAAATTCCCGAATGTTTAATGCCTTCTTTTTTTCACATTAATAGTCAAATGTATGTCCTTCTTATTAACAAACACAGTGCTTGTATATAAATGTATAATATATGTTTTTTTCTTTTTGTATATTAGCATCCTGGGTTGTTATGGCTGGAAGTGTGTTCCTATTTCTTACCAATAAACTCTTCTGATGAGAGCCTTCTCATTGAGTCTGCCGAGCTGGAGATAAATGGACTCACCTTTGGGATTCATTTATAATCAAAACATGAAAATAATTTATTTTTCTTTCCTAGAATGTGCTAAGATTGTATATACTGTATCAGGGTCTCTGATTAAAATGCACCCCCATTTATTTGATAGTGAACAGATCATCAGACTATTTACCACTTATCCTAGTGTAGATGTTGTTCCTTTACTTACTAGTTGGACAGCAGAGACAGATGGTATGTGTGACTGGCCTTTCCCAAATTTAATTTCTTAGTGCACATATATAATAATCCTCTCCTACACATCTCAGTGAGATGAACTAAATCTCTAGAATGAGTGTGAACTGTTATATAACTTCAATAAACTATTATATGCAGCTGTTGACTTCTTAATGATAACTTACTTCTTTCTTCATAAAATCAACGCTATCATAGGTAAATACAAATGTAATATGTTAGCAGTAGCCTAGTACCCTCTACTAACTAAATAAATGAATACGCTACTAACCCCTTTTAACCATGCACCCTTGTGCAGGCTCATCCAGGCTGTATCCAGGCTTTTCTATATCCTTCTTGCTTTTCTTTCTTATTATTTATGCTTATTCCTGTCCTGCCAAGTATACCTGTCCTGCCCTGTATACCTCTCTGCCTGTCCTTATGTTCCATTCCAGGTTTTCTGATTAACTCTGCCTTGTCAGTTTATTATTTAAACCACACCCGTTTCTGTTCAGTACTTTGCAGCAGTCTACAGGTATTTTCACTGTGTTTGGTTCAATGTCATCTATGTGTCCTAGATTCTATTTATGCTTTGCTTATATTATGTATTAGTTAGGGACTTGCCTAATGTGGGGTACCTTGATGTGGTTGGCAAGCTAACATCTAAATTGGCCAATTTGTTTGAACCAAACTCCCACCTTTACCATCTTTACTGTTAGGATAGTTCCTGTATTGATGTTTGTTCCTTTGTATGTGCCTTTTGTGTTCTTTAACCCTATGCCTTGTATTGCTTGCCCATAGTTTGGGTTCTGCTTTATCTTGCTTATGTTATCCCTCTGTCCTGTAGCCCTGCACTCTGTATTTTAGTTATGCTCTCCCTCCGTCACTTTTCTGTTTTAGCTCTGCTTGGCTATCACTTTGTTCATTTCCTCTCTAACCTGGGACCTGAATACAGCAGCTGCTTCACAAGGCCTGATTGTGGCTGCAAAGACTTGGGGTCCCAAACCTCCAACCGATTGCAGTTCCCCAGCACCAGGTCCTGTGTGTCCACCCTGCAACGTAGCTCCTGATCTCGGGCGCTCAGGGTCCCTTTACCATTCCGTACCCCGTGCGTTACACCCCTACCTATGTGATTCTCCAACTGATACAACATTAAATTCAATGATGTATTAGAGGGGATTGTTAAAATCTATTAAATAAAATGATACAACAGACAAGGCTAAAAAATAGTGCATTGTTCTCAACATGACAAATGGCAGGAACTTATACTACTAAGCATATTTAGAGTCAACTAAATTATTATTATTATTAAACACAGTATCATTTTAATCAAGGATGCATGTATATATACAAAAAAATGATATGGTGACACTAATAACACCTTTAAAAAATGTGATAACCAAATGCCTCGAAACACTTAGTGGTTTGCCTTGCATAAGTTTAGTAACATCCTTTTTCATCCACTAGGAGCTAAATTTACTCAAAAGTTACTTTTACAAAAAAAAAGCCTTTTTTTCAGAGATTTCCGGACATGTTCTACATCGGAGAACAAAGGGTATGCAGATTTAACGTGCCATAGGGAAAGCCGAACGTAGAGAGGAACCATAGTTTAATACCGTTTTGTAATTACCAGTATGATATTTGTACTAAATAGTTAAGGGGAACATATTTCCCACTATACATCCTTTTTCATAGGGTTTAATAGATGTTTAAAAAAAAATGGTTATGATTATCTGGTGGTCATTATAGACTGACAGTAGTGAATTATATGCAAAGACAAGGGGTCTATTCACTAAAACATGAATTGTGAGGTACATAGAAGTGAATTTTACAATTCAGTTACAAATGCTTGGTTTTGGCAGTTCACTTGCCAGTTCACCTTTTTAGCTAACACTAGATTTAGAATAGGTAAAGTTATCTCTGAAATAGAGTGAACACATTTCATTTCTGCCATTCGGGGCCACAGTATGTCACAGATGACATTACACACAGGTGTATATAAAATATATATATGTATGTGTGTGTGTGTGTGTGTGTGTAAATATATATAGATACACACAAACACACACACACACACACACACACGTTGAGTATCCCTTGCTTGGGACCAGAAGCATTTTGGATAATGGCCAATTTTGGATAAAGGATAATTTTCACCAATAAGAAATAATAAAGCCTCTCACCACTCATTTAATACAGTAGTATCAGTGCAAATACTGTATTGAGGAATACATCACTTTTACAGTGATGTGAGACATTGTTGGGAACCTGCCGTTGGCGTGTCAGGGCTGCACATGTGCCATTCTATTACCCTTTGTGGACGTGGGAGAATCTGAGCAAGCATGGAAAGGCTATATATCAGCTAAACCCCTTGACGACAAAGGACGCGCCAGGCACGTTCTGGGAGAAACTCCCTTAACGACAAAGGACGTGCCTGGCACGTCCTGCATTGAATGAAGCGGTTTTCGCGATCAACGATCGCGAAAACCGCTTTAACAGTGCTGGTCTATTGCCTCGACATCGAGGCAATAGCCAGCACCGAAATTTCTATTTCGGGACCCCCACGATCTCCCCACGGAGCGATCGTGGGGAGCCATATTGACCGAGCATGCTGCTCCGTCAATATGGCTAAGTCCTCTGCCGGTCTGAGCTTCGAAAGTGAAAGTAACTTCACTTCCGTCGCTCTGAATATGCTACTTGACTACCCCTAGTGGTAGTTTAGTAGCATTGCCATGGGAAATGTTTAAAATAAATATTTAATTATTAAAAACAGGTTATTTAGCTATATTAGCCTATAGGGTTAAAATTAAATATTTTTTAGCATAAGGGAAAGGGTTAAAATTAAATTAAAGTTAAAAAATATTAAGGGATATAATAAGGATTAGAGTTGGGGTTAAATTTAGTATTAGGGTTACATTTTGGGTTCGGGTTGGGGTCAAAAGATCAATATAGGAAAAAAACAAAAAACACTATTTTTGGTTTTTGCCCCATAACTCGCAGAAAAATATGGAAGCATGCATATTTTTGAACTCGGGAGAACATTTAGAAACTATTTAGATGGGGTCTTTTTTTAATGATTTTATTTGTGTAAATTATATTTTAGGTCAAAGTTAGAAAAAGTGTGTTTTTTTTAAACTTTTTCATCATATTTTATCATTTTTTTTGTAGTAAATTATAAGATATGATGAACATAATGGTATCTAATGAAAGCCCTTCTTATGACGATAAAAACAACATATAATTTGTGTGGGTACTGTATGTGAGAAAGAAAAAAAATTACAGCTAAACACAAACACCCTAGAGATGTCAAAACAGCCATTGTCACCAAGGGAAAGTCAAGGTGAAAATGTCTTGTCACTAAGGGGTTAAGGGAGCTGGACACTGGATAAACTGTTGTGTGTTTTCATTCTGACAGGTGTGTGTGTGGGATTTTCAACATTTGGCAAAATCCAAACAAAACTTTTGGATAATGGATTTTTGGATAAGGGATACTCAACCTGTATATATATATAAATCAGGGTGTACCTACATATATGTAAAGGTCTACTCATTATGGACTGATCTGGCCCAAGATGGAGTCAGATGGGGCTAAGTGGCAAAATTTCTGAAATTTGGCTACTATAGTTTTCCCAGCTTTTTGCAGAATCAGTTAGGAGTTACATAAGACAAGTCTATGCTTAGTTCAAGTATAACCCAAGTCAATGCTTAACTCATTCAATCCAGTGATTGAACCTATGAGGGTTTACAAATTCATATAACTGTACCATGAAAGTACATAGATGTCATACAAATGTATATTCACGTCCACATTTCCGTGTACATAGATCACAGAGAAAGCTAAATACATGTGTATTAAAAACTGACATGAATAATGTGGTATACATGCAGGGGAGGGCTGGCAGCCTTAGGCCTGGGGGGCAAATCCAGTCAAGTGGCCCATTGCATCATCGAATCGCCTCCCCATCCACGGCCATCTTTTCCTTGTTTTATAACGAATATTGCCAGGATTTTCCCCCACAATATGCCAGGATTTGCCATTTAATATGCTAGAATTTTCCCTTACAAAATGCCAGGATTATGCCCCTCAGTATGCCAGGATTATGCCCCTCAATATGCCAGGATTATGCCCCTCAATATGCCAGGATTATGCCCCTCAATATGCCACGATTATGCCCCTCAATATGCCAGGATTTTCTCCTCAATATGCCAAGATGATGCCCCCTCAATATGTCAGGATTTTCCCCTCAATATGCCAGGATTATGCCCCTCAATATGCCAGGATTATGCCCCTCAATATGCCAGGATTTAGACACCCAATATCCCAAAATTTGGGCACCCCCCCCCCCCCTACCCACGTTGCACACCTACGACATGACCCATAACCCACGTTGCACACCAGGACATGCCCCATCACCACATTTACATGCCTCCATCACCCCATTACATAAACATTTCCAATATTATTTGCCATTAATATTCCCCAGCCAATTTGTCCCATAATATGCCAGTGTTATTCTGCAATTTAAAATGACTCAGTAAATTTGCCCAATAATATTCCAAGGTTATCTGCAATTTAATATGCCCCTGCTAATTTGCCCAATATGCCAGTGTTAATTGCCATTTAATATTCCCCAGCCATTTTGCCCAATAATATGCCAGTCTTATTCTGCCATTTAATATTCCCCAGACGATTTGTCCAATAATATGCCAGTGTTATTCTGCCATTTAATATTCCCCAGCCAATTTGCCCAATAATATGCCAGTCTTATTTGCCATGTAATATTCCCCAGCCAATTTGTCCAATAATATGCCAGTCTTATTTGCCATGTAATATGCCCCAGCCAATTTGCCCAATAATATGCCAGTGTTATTAGCCATGTAATATTCCCCATGCAATTTGCCCAATAATATGCCAGTCTTATTTGCCATGTAATATTCCCCATCCAATGTACTCCCAATAATATGCCAGTCTTATTTGCCATGTAATATTCCCCAGCCAATTTGCCCAATAATATGCCAGTCTTATTTGCCATGTAATATTCCCCAGCCAATTTGCCCAATAATATGCCAGTCTTATTTGCCATGTAATATTCCCCAGCCAATTTGCCCAATAATATGCCAGTCTTATTTGCCATGTAATATGCCCCAGCCAATTTGCCCAATAATAAGCCAGTCTTATTTGCCATGTAATATTCCCCAGCCAATTTGCCCAATAATATGCCAGTGTTTTTTGCCCCCCCCCCCCCTTACCTTTTTCCCTGGTGGCTAGTAGCAGGACTTCCCTGGTGGCTAGTGGCAGGAGGACTTCCCTGGTGGCAGGCAGCATGGTCCCTCCATGCTGCCTGTTCGGCCTCCCGGCGGTTGTGCCGACAGGTCACGTGATCGGCGCGCGTCTGACGTCAGAGCGCCGATCACGTGACTGTCGGCATTTCCGTGTCAGACTGCACAGGGAGCCGAACAGGCAGCACGGAGGTTTCTCTGTGCTGCCTGTTCGGCTCCCCGTGCAGCTTTGCAGGCAGCGCCTGCAAGCGCGTTTTTTTTTTTTTTTTATAAACACTGGCCCAGCGGCCGTGTTTTACATAGCTTAGGGCGGCCTGGCCCAGCCCGCCCCTGTATACATGTGTATCAACCTTGAGTGCTAGATCCCTGGGCCTCTATATCAGGAGCCGGCAGGTTGTGGGAGTATTTGTCCAGAATGGGGTGTAAATAAAATATATGGACAAAAGTATTGGGGCACACCAATCAATTATTGAATGATGGTGTTTCATTGAGACCTAATTCCACCGGCGTATAAAATCCAGCACCTAGCCACTTAGTCTGCATTTACAAAAAATGGTGAAAAAAAGGGTGGTTCTGAGGAGCTGAGTGAATTTAACAGAAGACTACGTAAAGTCACAGAACAAGGTCACCGAGTTTTGAGGCACATGGTGTGTAAAAGTCGCCAGTTCTGATTCAATAGTTTAAGAGTTCCAAACTTCTACTGGCATTAATATCAGCCCAAAAAATGTGCAGTGGGAACTTTATGGAATGGGTTCCCATGGCTGAGAAGCTGCATGCAAGCCTGACATGCCAAGTGTTAGGTAAAGTAGTATAAAACCCTTTCCACTGGACCCTGGAGCAGTGGAAGCATGTTCTGTGGAGTCTTCTCTGTTTGGCAGTCTGATGGGCAAGTTATAGTTTGGCAGATGCAAGAAGAACATTACCTGTCTGACTGCATTGTGCCAACTGTTGGTGGAGGAGGGATAATGGAATGGAGTTGATTTTCAAGGGTTGGATAGGCCCCTTAATTCCACTGAAGGGAAATCTTTATGTTTCAGCATAATAAGACATTTTGGACAATGTTATCCTACCAACTGTGGGAACAGTTTGGGGAAGGCCCTTTTCTATTCCAGAATAAATATGCCTCAGTGCAAGGTACATAAATAAAGGTTTGTATGCGTTTGGCGTGGAAGAACTTCACTGGCCTGCACAGAGCCCTGACCTCAACCCCCTTGAACACCATTAGGATGAACTGGAACTGAGATTGTGAGCCAAGCCTTCTCATACAACATCAGTGCCTGGCCTCACAAATATTCTACAGGCCTATTTGCTGTGTATGGGAGACTGGCGCAAACACCCAGATATGGGTACTATAATTATAATAAAACAAATTTATGAAACATAGTATCATTTTAATCAAGGATGCATATATGCATTAAAAAAAAACAGATAATGTGACACTAATAACACCTTTAAAAAAAATTATTAGACATGTGCATTCGTTTTCGGACGAATGCATTTTCGGACGAAAATAGCATTTTCGTCCATTCGTCCGAAAAACGAATAACGAAAATTTTAACTAACAAAATCCGAATGAACGAATGGTTAATAAACGAAAATCATTCGTTCATTCGTCCATTCGTCCATTCGTGCTATTGGCATTCTAAACCGAAATACAGTCGGTTTACAATACCAATAGCATTGTACTACATTCCATAAACCGACATGAATGACTTTCGGTTTATGGAATGCATGTAATGCTATTAGCTTCCTATAAACCGAAATTGAGTTCCCATTCATACGAATAGGTCAATTGACCTATTCGTATGAATGGGGACTCTTTCGGTTTATAGAAAGCCAATAGCAGCATGTATTCTATAAGCCGAAAGTCTTTAAAACGAACGACGTTCGGTTTATAGAATACATGTAATGCTATTGCTAATCTATAAACCGAACGACTTTCGGTTTATAGAATAGCCATAGGATTACATGTAGTACATAAGCCGAACGTCTATAAACCGAAAGTCGTTCGGTTTATAGGCTGTGGGCATTTAACTATACAGAGACAGAGTCTCCATTCATAAAATTATGAATGGAGACTTTGTCTCCGTGTAGTAAAATGCCGAAAGCCTATAAACCGAACGATCGGTTTATAGACTTTCGGCTTATGTAATACATGTAATCCTATGGCTATTCTATAAACCGAAAGTTCGGTTTATAGAATAGCAATAGGAATACATGTATTCCATAAGCCGACAGCCTATAAACCGAACGTTCGGTTTATAGGCTGTGGGCATTTTACTACACGGAGACAAAGTCTCCATTCATAATTTTATGAATGGAGACTCTGTCTCCGTATAGTTAAATGCTATTGTATTCTATAAACCGACTCTATTTCGGCTTATAGAATGCAATAGTACTACGAATGAACGAATGATTTTCCTTTATTAACCATTCGTTCATTCGGCTTTAGTTAGCTTAGCATTTTCGTTCTTCGTTTTTCGGGCGAATGGAGGAAAATGCAATTTTCGGACGAAAATGCATTCGTCCGAAAATGAATGCACATGTCTAGTATATATTCACATGTAAATTGCTTTTTTAATAAAAAATTATGATATAAAAAAAATCTTGTTTTTATTTCCTTTTATGTGACAATGCTGCCTCTCTCTTTCCCTTGCCCCCAGATTTGTCGCTCTCCCCCCCTTAGTGTTGTCTCTCTCTCACCCTCCCTTTGGCTCCCCCCTCGCTCCCCTTGTGTCTGTCTCTTCCCCCCTTCCCTCCCCTTGTTTCTCTCTGCCCCCCCCCTTGTTATTCTGTCCCCCCCCCTCACCTGTTTCTTGCTCCCTGGTGGCTAGTGGGGGCAGCCGGGGGATGTATGCACTATACATAATAGACGGAAGTGTCGGGCAGCATGGAGGTTGTCTGCACGATTCGTGCAGACATCCCCCAGCTGCCCGATTCTCCCTGGTGGCTAGCGAGGCAGCGGAGGATGTCTGCGCGATGAGCGAGACCTCTCCTGCTGCCGCCCGGCATGACCGCCGGGACTTCTATGATGAAGCTGGGTACTTCCGGAACGAAGTTCGGTTTATAGGCTGTGGGCATTTAACTATACGGAGACAGAGTCTCCATTCATAAAATTATAAATGGAGACTTTGTCTCCGTATAGTTAAAAGCCGGTGTTCTGACAAATTTCTGGAGCAAATTCTCCTGCGCAATCGCAGGAGAATTTGCTCACTGCGCATGCGCATAAAGTTACAGCTGATAACTCAGCTGTAACTTTGTGACCACCGCGCATGAGCCAACTGCGCAACCCACCTCCCGCCCCCCTCACACCCGCCGCACACCCCTTCTTACCAGATCATCGACCACAGCGATACACAGCGCATGCGCACGCCTATCCAGCCGTTTGGGAATGCGCGCGTCCGTTGTTGTGTTCTTAAGGTGGTAAGTAACACGGGGCGTCGGGACATAAGGGGGCAAGCATCCTGGTGAGGGCTGCCTCATCTTGATGGAATTTGTGATCCTCCTGCTGTATTATTGATTGATCCGAACGTTCGGTTTATAGGCTGTAGGCATTTTACTACACGGAGACAAAGTCTCCATTCATAATTTTATGAATGGAGACTCTGTCTCTTATTAGTTAAATGCCGACAGCCTATAAACCGAACGACTTTCGGTTTATAGACTTTCGGCTTATGGAATACATGTAAACCTATGGCTATTCTATAAACCGAAAGTCGTTCGGTTTATAGAATAGCAATAGGATTACATGTATTCCATAAGCCGAAAGTCTATAAACCGAAAGTCGTTCGGTTTATAGACTTTCGGCTTATAGAATACAATTAATACTATTGCCTTTCTATGAACCGAACGAGAGCCCCATTCATAAGAATTTCTTATGAATGGGGCTCTCGTTCGGTTTATAGAAAGCCAATAGTATTACATTGTATTCTATAAAACGAACGAAAAAAATTAACGAAACGAAAATAATGAACGAATTTCGTCTGAAACGAATGCACTAATGAACGAAATTCGTTTTAGACGAAATAAATAACATTTTCGTCCGAATGGACGAAAACGAAACGAAAATTTTAGTTTTGCACATGTCTAAAAATTATAACCAAATGCCTTGAAACACTTAGTGGTGTGACTTGCATAAGTTCAGTAACATCCTTTTTCATCCACTAAGAGCTAAATTTACTCAAAACTTCCTCTTAAAAAAAAAAGCCTTTTTTTTCAGAGATTTAAGGACTTGTTCTACATCGGAGAACAAAGGGAATGCAGACGTAAATTGCCTTACAGAAATCTGGTTATAGAGAGGAGTAGCTCGTGTCTGCCCCCACTAGACACCAGGGAGACTGGAGAAGCATTGGCAAGTCTGTGGGCAGATGGAAGTCTGAGGGTGCATTGGCAAATCAGAGGGGCATCCTGACAAATTGGAGGGACAGATTGGCAAATCTGGGGGCAGATGGCAAGTCTGAGGATGCATTGGCAAAAATAGAAGTAGCAGATGGCAAGTCTAAGGATGCATTGCTTATCGGAGAGGCAGATTAGGAAGTGTGAAGATTGGCAAATTGGAGGGGTAGATTAGCAAGTCTGAGGGACAGATTGGCAAGTCTGGTTACGCATTGGTAAAATCCAGGGATGCAGTGGCAAATCTGTGGTGCAGATTGGCAAGCCAGTGGGGTACATTGGCAAGTGTGTGGATGCATTGCCAAATAAATGTATATAAAAACAAGAAATTCATTTTTTTCAATCATAATGGCATGTTTACATGTGAATTAATATTTACTAGTAACACTTTTTTTCCTATAGGGTAGTCTTATTTTCAAGATTTTTATTTTTTTCCTAAAGTAATATTCAAGGTTTGGGGGGTTGCCTTATAATCAAGAAAATATGGTATGTAGGGAAACTAGGGGATGGATGGATGCAGAAAAGGAGAGATGAGAGCAGATTAGGACCAAAAGGTGCGATATATTTATATATATATATATATATATATGGAGATGTACACATTATTATGATTTTTATACCTGTAGTGCTCTGACATACTCAGGAACAACTGGAATTAGTGACCAGGGTTTTGTACAGTAGAAGTTACATTAGTACAACGAAATAGTACTAAGATGCATTGATATAAATCAATGATAGTGATCCTGTAGGGCTAAACATTATTACTTAATGTCCTATGAAATTGTGTGCCGACTAGTTAAATCATGCTCAGTGGATTTATAGCATTTTTTTCACAGCCCAGATGCTTACTTACATTATCACTACATGGAAATCGGATCATTTTAATATAAGCTGAAACCAGCTTTTTTTCCCTTTAACTCTCAAGGTAACTCTCAAGTCTCAAGGTTGTTTAAATTTACAAATAATTAAATAATATATATGAATACTTTAAAAATGTCACTGACACAGAAGAAGATGCGCTATTTAGTGGGTTCACAAAGGGAGATGTACCTGTGACAGAACCCTCCATCACTGGGGGTCCTGTAGAGGACTAAAGGTGAGTCTAATTCCTACAGACTATGGGCCCAGTCCTTGGAAGGGGTTCTGTTTTGTGGAGCTTGGTACAGGGGGTCCGTTTGGACTGCTTTCCCCACTGGTACCACCACATTAGCCCACGTACTAGGGACCCTGAAGACTGTTGAGTTTGGCTACAAATTTGGGGTTCCCTTATTTCATTGGGGTACAAGGTAATCAGCCCAGACCAGCCTTCCCTCCCCCCAAGACTTATCTGCAGATGGAATCCTGACACAGGAAAAGGACACTGTTTTGCTTGTTTACATGAAAGAATATGCTTAAGGGGTTGTGTACAATGTTAATTTGGAGGTGTCAAGAAATGTTATTGTATGTCTTATTTGCAATGCCATTATGTTGATTCTTTGTTATGGTGTCTTACTTCTTTGTTGTGGTGTGAACTATGAACACTCAGGATGTTGCCTGATTATCTTCCTGAAGGATGTAAGTAAACATCCTGAGTTAATTGAGTTACATTAACTTTGTGTAGTCCCCCCCTAACTTTTTCCCTTAAAAGTGAGAAGTCTTCCCCAAGAATTTGGTGTGTGTTTATTCCTGCGGCAGAGTCTTTGGATCTGTTAGTATTGCGCTTAATACTTGGCAGCTTTTGTAAAGGCTGTATTTGAAGGAAGAGGGGTTAATACTTGCTTCCCTCTGGAAAAATGTAATAGTATCATGGACAGGAAGAATAAACATTTTGAAAGCAAATATGCTTCCAAAGTGGTTATACCTTTTTCACCACCTACCTATCAAAATACCCGACAGTTGGTTGGACCTTATACAGATAAGTTTCGATAGGTTTGTGTGGTAAAATAAAAACCTTGGATGGGATGTAACTGCTAAGCATTAAAAGTAAAAAATGGATGATTGGGAATGCCTATCTTAAAAGCAGGGCCGGCCTTAAGTGTTCCGGCGCCCTGTGCGGGATTCCCCCGTGGCGCCCCCCATGTATGTATCTCTCTCCCTTCCCATGTTTGTCCCTTTCCTCTTCATTGCCCTGTCTGTCTCTCTCTAACTCCACCATACCTGTTCTCTCGATCCCTCTGTTCTGTCTCTCTCCTCCCCTTCCTCTGTTCTGTCTTCCCCCCCCTTTCTGTCTCTGTCCCCTCTGTTCTGTCTCTCCCCCCACGTTATGTCTTTCTCTCCCCCCCCCGTGTTCTGTCTCTCCCCCCCCCCTGTTCTGTCTCTCTCTCTCCCCATTCCCCCTGTTCTGTCTTTCTCTCCCTCCCTCCCCCTGTCTCTCTCTCTCTCCCCCTTCCCCCTGTTCTTTCTCTCTCTCCCCCCCTGTTCTGTCTCTCTCTCCCTCCCTGTTCTGTCTCTCTCCCCCATGTACTGTCTGTTTCTCTCTCTCCCCCTTCCAGCTGTTCTGTCTCTCCTCCCTCCAGCTATTCTGTCTCTCCTCCCTCCCCCTGTTCTGTCTCTCACCTTCCCCTGTCTCTCTCTCCCACCCCTCCCCTTCGTTTGCGTTCAAAGGTGGATACAGGGAGGGGGTCGGAGCTAACCGGCTGAGCGGTGTAGCTCCGCCCCCACCCTGTGAAGCAGAGTAGCGTCTGCTTCACTGGGAGCCCAGGGCAGCAAGAGAAGGTGCTGCTCGGCTCCCCATGCTTAATACAGGCTCCTTGCTTAATGCAGGCATGGGGAGCCGAGCAGCACTTTCTCATGCTGCCAGTGGCTCCCTGTGAAGCAGACGCTGCTCTGCTTTACAGGGTGGGGGCGGAGCTACACCGCTCAGCTGGTTAGCTCCGCCCCCTCCTCAGATCTAGCTGAGCATGCAGAGCAGAGGGCTGGTGAGGGGGGATCTTTTGGGCTTTTTTTTTTTTTAACTTTATTTTTTTCTTTGGGCGGGAGGGCGCCCCCTGTGGTGTTGCGCCCTGTGCGCTCGCACAGGTCGCACACCCCTAAGGCCGGCCCTGCTTAAAAGACAATTTTCTGGCCAATATGATCAGTCACATCTACATAAAGCAAATACCCCAGGCTAAGGAAGAAAGATGGTAGCCCATATCAATGCAAAACTTTGGATATTAACGATCTGTCTTTAGTAATATGGAACACCCACAAAACAGAGATAAACCTTTCAAATGGTTTTATATTATATAATGTATTGACTGTTTGGATGTCGATAAAGAAAAAAATAGGTTTGCAAAATAAAATCATCAAGGCCTTGAGTCTGGAAAAGATAGAATATAATTTCACAGCTCTAAGTCTAAATGTTTGGAAAAGCAAAAGCATAACTAAAATCAGGGCTACCATCAGAAATTTCAGGGCCCCTTACTGTAAAAATTCTGCCCCCTCCTGGATAATTTATTCATATATCTGCCACTGATAATTTGCTCATTGATATGCCCCTGATAATTTGCTCATTAATAGCCATTAATCATTTGCGAGTGGCGGGCAGCAACTGAGAATTACAATAAAATGATACACTGTTTAAATATTAGGGAAAATCAGTTCAAACTCCTTAACTTCTGGTACTTGGTACCCACAATATTAAATAAAATATACCCCTAATAAACCACGGTATGCTGGAGATGTAAAGCTGATGTCGCAGATTATATCATCCTTCATATCAAATGGCCTAGAATGTCTAAAAAAACATGCACTGCTTATAGCCAAAAACTGGAAATCAGATATGAATTTTAACTGGATACAATTAAAAAGCTATGGCTGCAATGTAAGATGGAATGTGGCTTAGGCTTAATAAATGATCGATCAGATAAAAACAGGGAAATCATAGAAATGTGGCTACAAAAGAAAATCCAACGGGCAAGGTTAAACAAAATAATAAAAAGAGAAAACTGATAGTCTATCAAGGAGTCACAATGAATGGCCAGCGTAGTCATCTTCGCATTTGTTTTTGTGTTTTGAATGTCTTTAGTGTAATTTAAGACAAGTAAATTTGAAAAATTGAATTTGCAGCAAGTTCTTGTTATATATTATACCAAAATGTATGGCTGTTTATACACTAAATATATGCTGTTATATATATTGTATAATGAATAAAGAAAAGGAAATAAAAATAAATACCTGCCTTCCTCTCCCGAGAGTTGATGCCTCTCCCCGCTCTGGTCACAGTCCGCTAAAGACTACAGCCCTTTTTAAATGTGATTTGGCTTAGTCAAAAAAAATTATTTTTGTGTGGCTGAAATGACGTGGCCATAGTGTCTGAGGGGTTCATGGGAGAAAGCAAGCTTGCAACAAGTGTTTTGTGCTATTGCCAAGCAATAAAGAGAGTCAACTTACAAAGCTCTAATGTGATGCTGAAAAATACTTCATAATTTATTGAGCTAATCCTTTCCTTTTCTATACTATCTGGTATAGTTTGATGAGTGAATATCACTCCATTGCAACCCATTCTATCAAATTCATCCTAACATTCAGCACAACCTATCTTTGTGAGAGAGCTCTGGTCCAGCTGAAGACAAACTATAGGAAACAAATAGTGAATGCACAGAGCTAAAAGAAATTCAAAATGTATTGAAATATACAGAATAAACAAAAAAGAAAGCAAAGATGATAAAAACTCAACCAGAGTTATCCACAATTAAGGTAAATAACACTATGCAAAGAAATGTATAGAAAATGAAACATATAAATATATATTCTGCATCCACATAAACATATAAGTAAAGCAAAACTTACAATGGGCAAGACCAGGGCAAATACCAAGAACAAAACCTTTTGGCTTATTCAGCCTTCTACTGGAGGATTTTGTTTATTCTTTATTTTTCAATACATTTTGCATAAAAAAAATCCAGTAGAACGCTGTTAAAGTTGAGTTGATACCACCCTTGCATTCTTTTTGTTTATTCCGTATATTTCAATACATTTTGAATTTTTTTAGCTCTTAGTGGGCATTCACTATTTTTTTTTGTGTTGTTTATGTGATATTTGGGGACTAACCAGTGGTTTGCACCCAGTTACCTAGTAGACATGTGCATTAGTTTTCGGACGAATGCATTTTCGTCCGAAAATAGCATTTTCGTCCATTCGTCCGAAAAACGAAATAACGAAAATGCTAAACTAACAAAAGACGAATGAACGAATGGTTAATAAACGAAAATCATTCGTCCATTCGTCCATTCGGGCTATTGGCATTCTCTAAACCGAAATAGAGTCGGTTTATAGAATACCAATAGCATTACAATGCAATTCTATAAACCGAAATAGTCGCCATTCATACGAATAGGTCAATTGAATGAATGGGGACTCTAGTTCGGTTTATAGAAAGCCAATAGTATTACATGTATTCTATAAGCCGAAAGTCTATAAACCGAAGGTCGTTCGGTTTATAGACTTTCGGTTTATAGAATAAATGTAATTCTATGCTATTCTAAAAACCGAAAGTCTATAAATCGAACGACCTTCGGTTTATAGACTTTCGGCTTATAGAATACGTGTAATACTATTGCCTTTCTATAAACCGAACGAGAGCCCCATTCATAAGAAATTCTTATGAATGGGTCCCCATTTCATATGAATGGGGACTCTAGTTCGGTTTATAGAAAGCCAATAGCATTACATGTATTCCATAAGCCGAAAGTCTATAAACTGAACAAAGTTTGGTTTATAGACTTTCGGTTTATGGAATGTGTAGGTCAATTGATTAGTACGAACGAATAAAATGAAACGAAAATAATGAACAAATTTCGTCTGAAACGAATGCAGTAATGAACAAAATTCGTTTTAGACGAAATAAATAACATTTTCGTCCGAATGGACGAAAATTTTAGTTTTGCACATGTCTATTACCTAGTTTATTATATTATAATATATTTATCTGTCCTACAGGAACAATCTAAGCTCAAGCCGAAAACTTAAACTTTTTTTCTTCTTTCTTCTTTCTTTGTTTTAGTACTGTTTCGGACTTTCTACTAGAGGAGAATGCTGGGAGATTTCTTCCAATATCTCCCACTAAGGTTCTATAATACACTGTCCAATTATGACCAACCCAGATTTTCCCGTCTCTTTCTCCCCGAATATGTTGCTATACTTCTGTCTATTTTGTTTACAACTATATAATCATAAGCTATTTGTCGGAATAGGGATATCTAGATGGAGGGAGAAGAGGGAGAGAGTAGGGAACAAGGTAGAAAGGGTTTGCCATACCTACAACACTTTAGAGAAATGAGTAGTATAGAGGGCTTGGACTGTACTTGTATGTTTATATATGTAGTATGTAATTATGTTCTTGAACAAGAGATGTTTATACTGCTTTTTGTACCAAAAAAAATATAAAAAATAATAAAAAATAAAAAAAGAATACAATTATCCATGGTCCTGCCTTACTGTGTCTTGAAGACAAAATAAAGGAACAGAACACATCCTAAGAGTTGCTTTATCTACCATCACTCCAGACTTTGAGACACTTATCAGGCGCCAAAGGCCTCCACAGCTTTCCCATTAATTCTATTAGTCTAATATGTTTCAATGGCGTTTTATTTTTAGCTCTATAGAACTTTCATTTTCACTTGCACTCCGATTACTGCGCTATTCATTTTGAGAGGAAGCCTTGTTTTTTACATGTTGTGAACAGTAGATGTACACATTGTGGAATACTGTAAACATTGTTTTGTAGAATAAATTATAACGTTTAGGAAATTAAACTAATTTTGGGTTGTGACTTAATGACCAAGGACAAATGTGAGTCCTGAGTTTAGACTGGTTGAGAAACACTGCTGTAGAGGTTTTGTAGTTAATAATGTGACTAAAAGTGTATATAAGTGTTTTTACCAGGGATAAGTAAAGTATCTGTACAGCACCAGGATCTATGGTAAGGTCTGTGAACATCATCAGATTGTGCTTCAGAAAAATTCAGTAAATGTCCACCATGAGCAATATTCGTGTCTAACTCTGGTTTTTACTTTTATGCAGTGAGATTCATTCTTATATGGTTACTGTTAGTTATTTCCTGACTAGTACAGTTCTTATGAAATATAGGTGTCTATTTCACCTGAGGGCAAGGTATGGCAAACTGTTTTTCAAAGAAAATGTCACTGTCACATTCCAGTAGCTTTCGTCTGATTGTTTGTTAACATGAACATATTTAACCTTCTGTGACTAAGGGGATATTGGCAACAATAGACAGAGGACAAAAACACTGTATGAGATCAATAATGTAAGGAGACAAACACAAGGAGGTCGGGATTAGAAAAATGATCAAAAATAGAAGAAGTTTAGATGGCCACTGCTTCGTAGATAACAATAGACACATGGAGCTTGATACAAACATTAATTATTTAGTTCATCTAGAGGCTACCTTGCACAGGTCGGGGTGGACGATTCAATTAAGATTAACCTTAAAAAAATCCCCAACCTTTAAGCGCCATGAACAACTCCACGGTAATAAAATCCACAGTAATGTGTGGTGTGTGAGCAATTCACAGAGCTCCACAGCAATAAAACCCATAGTAGCATACAGTGTGTGAGACTGTATCACAGAACTCTGATGCAATAATGCCCACATAAATGCCCCAATATAAATAAAATTATTATTACTTTTCCACTTATGATTTAGATATATATTCACCCCCATTGCGACACTGGATGCGACAGGTATGTCTGGGCATAAACTCCCTTGCTGACATAGGACGTGCCTGGCACCTCCTGCGGTAAAACGTGCATTTTGAAAAAAAATTTTTTAGCACTTTCACTGCTCAATTAGTATTACTACAATGCCTCCATGGCTGTGTAACAGAGCATAGGAAGCAATATTAATCACTTCCTTTTGCTCTATGTGTGTTGTTGACATGCCTCGCAGTTTGAGGCAGTCAACAACATTTAAAAACATACTTTTTGATACTCAGATCTTTGGCCACTATCTCCGCCCCCTAAGAAAAAAACGTCCCGATCAGGCTGCCCGTGCATTTTTTCACGTTTGGGGGGTGCCGCCGCCCCGTGGAAATTGCAGCCCTAGGCCTCGCATTAAATACCGCACTGGCCTCATCAGAGATGAAATCAGTAACAGCCAAGGAAGGTAAAAGTAAGTTTGGTAATTGCTCTGAATCACCATTGTTTGGTCAGTGCAATCTTTGTAATTATTGACTCTAATCAGAATGGATCTGCCTCCCTCTCTTCACTTGTATTTTGGTGAGGAAGAGAGACAGATCAGTGGTGTATGAGGGAGTTTTAATAAAATTTTATAAACTTTTGAGACCCAAGGGCTTTTGTAATGTAATACCTTGGGCAGGGTCCCCCCAGGCCGCCCTAATGCATGCTAAAAATGGCCCAGTACTTACCTCCATGCTGCTGTCCCCCGGTGCTGCTGGTCCGTGGTTGTGAGGGAGGTGTTCTGCGCTCCCCTCCAGCCAATGTGCATTCAATAACGTTTGTTAAAAAAAAAAGTTTAAACAAACTTTATTCATCCGCGCGGCTGGAGGGGAGCCCACAACGCTTCCCTCACAGCCACAGACAGGCAGATGAGGGCACCGGGAGACGGAGACAGAGCAGCAGCAAGGAGGTAAGTACTCAATATGGTGGCAAAATCCTGGCATATTGAGGGGAAAATCCTGTTATATTGGGGGGCAAAATCCTGGCATATTGTGGGGGAAAATCCTGGCAAATTGAGGGGCATAATCCTGGCATATTGAGGGGAAAATCCTAGCATATTGAGGGGGCATAATCATGGCATATTGTGGGGGCAAAATCCTGGTACATTGAGGGGCATAATCCTGGCATATTGAGGGGGAAATCCTGGCATATTGAGGGGGCATAATCCTGGCATATTGTGGGGGAAATCGTGGCATATTGAGGGGCATAATCCTGGCATATTGAGGGGGGAAATCCTGGCATATTGAGGGGAAAATCCTGGCATATTGAGGGGGCATAATCCTGGCATATTGAGGGGGCATAATCTTGGCATATTGAGGGTCAAAATCCTGGTATATTTGGTTACAAAATCCTCGTGTATTGTGGGGCAAAATCATGACATATTGGGTGCTAAATTCTGGCATATTGTCGGGCATAATCCTGGCATATTGAGGGGAAAATCCTGGCATATTGAGGGGGCATAATCCTGGCATATTGAGGATGCATAATCTTGGCATATTGTGGGGGACATCCTGTATGTATGGTGGCTGTTGTGGGCACTAGTTCTCAAGAAAGAACAGTATACAAGGTGATGACACAAATACAATTTTACAATTTTAATGGATATCAATATAAAATAAACAATGACAATAAAAATAATATAGACAGCACATA
This sequence comes from Pelodytes ibericus, assembly GCA_036172795.1. NCBI lineage: Eukaryota > Metazoa > Chordata > Amphibia > Anura > Pelodytidae > Pelodytes > Pelodytes ibericus. The sequence continues at coordinate 127,973,124 of CM069857.1, read as the reverse complement.
AAAGCTATATAGACAATCAATAAATTGATATAAAACAGCTAAAATAGTGGAATATGCTTCTATGCCAAGCAATTAAGGGGGGATTTCAACTCTAAATAAGTGTTATAAAATAACGTGTTTAGTAATCAGTTTTGTCCACTAGATGGCTTCAAAAGCACTGATAAAAACTGAAGAATGATATAACCATTTATGCAATTGGACTAAAGAGATTTACACTACATTTACACCAAACATCTATATAAAGTAGAAATAGATAATGTTTACAGAAATGTGTATTTTACACCCTGATAAGGCAAATTATGGGTTTAATGGGATAGATGCAATGCCAGCTTATAAATTTGGCAAAAGTCTATGTTTTATTACTGCATGTAATTCTGAATGTAATGACATGCAATCAATGCAAAAGGACAACAGTGAACTAACTTGCATTGCACATTAGTTTGGCTCTTAAGGAATTAAACAGTTCTTTTTTAAAATGTAAAGGGACTACCCCAAGCCCCCCCAACCCCACACACACATTTCTCTGTTCTGGATCATAGTGGTGAAATTTTGTTTATTCTGTAGCATATTCCATTGTGCAGGTTGGAATCAGATATAACACATTTATTGACCATCTTCTTTTTTATTGGTTTGTAAACTATATTTATTTTTCTATGCGATGTATGACCACACACAACAAACAGAATACAATAAATATCACACATTTGTAATATACAAGGTCCTACTGTCTATTTGGACTGATTCTCTGCAAATTCCTTGACAAACTATTTGTTACTCATGTATCCCTCTCTAAATAAATACAAAAAAGATATTTATAACGAGTTGCTAAACTTGCCCAGAACCATGATAGGCTAGCAATAAACACATTGTACTATTGCGTCTATAACAGAAAAAAATCCACTACTATGTGGGTCATGTACTAAACAAGTCCAGTGGGGGGAAAAGTAGGTAAAAAATGAGTAAGGAGAAATTTGCGACTATTTGTAACATTTTGTGCTTGTTTTCCCTGATTTGTGCCTCTTCCGTTTATTTTTATTTAGCATGCATTTTTCGGTTGAGCTAATAAATTGCGATTAGATTTGCGCATGCTAAAGAGTTTTGTGAAAATTTTGTGAAAAATAATTCTTATTTGCGTGTGAAAATTACACAAGCTTTTAGCAAGTGCTATCAAAAGAGGTAGAAAAAATATTCGCAAAATTGCCTGTTTTTATTCGCAATTATGCCCGTTTTTATTCGCAATTTGCTCGTATGTACTATTTGAGTGTTAAATGTTTAGTACATTACAATAGGAGCAAAGCGCAAAAATAGTTTTGCACATAAAATATATTTGCGTTTTTTTAGTACATGCCCCTCTAAAACTCTGTTTATTTTATTTTTTTTATATTTATTAATCTTTATTACATTTTCTTTTATCAGATTATAAATTTTAAGCCATTGTACAATAATAATTTCGTATATAAAACATTTCAATTTTATAACACAAACAGTACTCAAAAAAAAAAGTTTGATATAGTAGGTAATACACATTAAGACAATCATACTAAATTGAATGCAGAGCCGTCCCGTTGTCCCCTATCTCCAGGGGCAGACTTCCATGCAATCTCCTCACGTCTCGCTCCCCCCAGGCCCCTCCCCTCCGGTAGGGAAAGGAAAAGATGAGGATAAAGGAAAGGGACCAGAGAGAGTCAACGAGTACGGCTCCCTAAAGGATAATTTGTTATACAGTGCCATCCAATTCTTCAGTCTATTGTCCACAGACAAAACCGCAATCATACATCATTCATTCAGCCAGGTGTAGGGGTATTTCCAGTTTCTTGGGTTGGGGGGGACCAGAGGGGTGCGGCAGGGGTATTAACATATCATATTTATGACATTATTCAATGGGGTTTTAGACTACAATTAAAGTTTATTATTTATAATTTATAGGGGGCGCCTCTTATCTCTTTTGCCAACAATCCTAGGTTTCTACCATCAACCCACGGGGGGTCTAGCACTCACTTCGCTTCTAGTCATTTGAAGGGGATCTCACCCACTTTAGCCAGATACGCTCATATTTTTCCCAATCCGCAGTGTTGTTTGTTCGATAAAAATAGCCTTCAGCCCTAGCCTGGAAATCAATCTGATTTCTAACTTCTGTCCACGTTGGAGTAGTTGTCTGTCTCCAATACCTGGAGATACAAGGTTTGCATGCAGCTAATATGTTAACACATAAAGCTTTTACATATACGTCAGAAGTCGGGAAATCCAGGTGGAAGAGGAACGTGTATGAGGTGAGTGGCTCGTCACTTCCATATATCTCTCTATAGATACTTTCTACCTTCCTCTTAAGAGGAGTAAGTTCCTCGCATTCCCACCAAGTATGTAGCTCGGATCCCACCGCTCTGCCACAGCGCCAGCATAAGTCATTGGCCTGTGTCGCGTATTTTGCCAGACGGGTGGGAACCACCTATGTGTAAGTTTATAGTATTGCTCCTGGATATTAATTCAGTGAACAGATTTTCTCATATCTTGCCAGGCTTTCAACCAGGCCTGGAGTGGGAATACTTTCCCCATTTCCATCTCCCACTGCCTAAGGGCCGGAGGCTTGTTGATCGTCACCCCCTTATCGAAAAACCCCCGACATTTCGCGATAAGATTTTTGTTACCTACCTGGGTGAGAAATCTATCCCAATCAGTAATATCTGATGGAGGATATTTAATCAAGAATGATCTCATTCGAATATACGTATATATCTCTACGGCGGGGAGATTATAGTTCTTTATTAATGTATCAAAGGGCACTACTCCCTCGCTATCGTATAACTCTCCCAGGGTGTTAATCCCTGCATACCTCCATCTAGTTAGAGCTATATTTGGGACACATAGTTGGACAATCTGTATCGGGGCCATCCTAGAAAAAGTATCATGAACCTTCATCAACTTCTTCACTCTATAAAATGAAGCCATAATATCGTTTATACTTTTAAGGGGCATTGACAATTTTTCATAGAGTCTACGTGGGAGTCAGATCATCAATGACATGTCTATATTATTACATAAAACTCTTTCCAATGCCCTCCAGCCCGCTTTATGGTGACATGAGTTCCAAGCAAGAACATGTGTCATTTGCGATGCCGCGTATATTTTCCGCATGTCCGGATAGCCCAGGCCATGAGAGTGAAGATTACGTTTTAGGATCTGGCTTGGGATTCTTGGTTTCTTTTTAGCCCAAATAAACCTCGAGAATAAAATTTCAAAGTCTCTAAGGGTACTACTAGGTATCTTATACGGGATAGTCCTGAACAAATAAGTTAGTTTAGGCAAGATGTAAGCTTTAAGAATGTTAATACGCCCATCCATTAGGTCTCCAACTTTGCCCAGTTAAAGGTGAGTTTGGTAAGGTCTGTGTGTAGTATAGCAAAATTTGACAAGACCGTCTTGTCCACCGAAGAGAAGATCTTAATTCCTAAAAAATCAACTGAATCTGCAGATCTTTCTCTCCTTACAAGATCCAAGATTTTCTGTTGTTTTGATGGAGATAGGTAGAAAGACATAATTTGTGTCTTTGTCAAGTTTATACTATAATTTGAATATCTACCATATTCATCCACCGCATCCAGGAGGGCTGGTATCGACGAGTGGGGATGAGCTAGGGTTAGGTGGACATCATCCGCATAGAGGGTTATGAGGTGCTCCTCCCTTCCGATCCTCATGCCCTGTACAGATTGTTTTTGCCTTAAGTATTGAGCGAAAGGTTCAATTGTAAGGGCGTAAAGAAGTGGGGCCAAAGGGCACCCCTGTCTGGTACCATTACGTATTTTAAAGAAGTCCGAAGCCAGGAAAGGACCCATTATTCTTGCCTGCGGATTTACATACAAGGCCATTGTGAGATCATAAAACAAACCGGTGATACCGAACACCCAGAGGGTCTCCGACAAAAATCCCCAGTCGACTCTGTCAAAAGCCTTCTCTGCATCGAGAGCGACTATGACAGAGGGACACTTTGTCTGATGGATATTATTAATTATGTCGAAGACCCTGCGGGTGTTCTCCACCCCCTGTCTCCTCAGCATAAATCCTGCCTGATCAGGGTGGATCAGGTCGTGGATGACTTGCCGCAGCCTTGTTGCCAGGATCTTAGAGTATATTTTGACATCAAGGTTAATTAATGATATCGGTCTGTAGTTGTTTACCAACTCGGGATTCTTTCCTGGCTTCGGATTAGGAACTATAGCTGCCGTCATCATTTCCATCGGAAAACCTGGGCCACCCGGAATTGAATTGAACAGTCTAACTAGCAATGGTGAAATCATAGGATTGAGAATCTGATAGTATGCGGTCGAGAAACCGTCAGGGCCAGGAGCTTTCCCCTTTTTCAGATCTTTTATCGTATTTACTACTTCCATGAGGGATATTAGGGTATTAATAGAGTTCAATTTTTCTCTAGAGAGTTTAGGTAATTTTAGAGTCTCCAGAAAATGCCGTTGTGACACGGGGGGAGTATCTGGCTTAGGCAGGTTATATAATATTTCATAATAAGATTTAAATGCTGCTGCAATCTTTGTTGGCGCTATACAGGTCTCCCTGTCCCATACTATCTTTTTAATTCTAGAGTGTTGGTTCTGGGATTTCAACTTCCTAGTCAGATCTTTCCCTGTTCTATTATTACTGTAATACCATTTGCTTTTTAGCCTTTGCATCGATAGGTCTGCACGTTTTCTAAGGGCATTCCTAATTAGTTCTTGAGTCTTGTGAATCTCTTTTTCTTTCGCTGGAGTAGGATTGAGTTTATTTTTATTTTCCAATACTGCCAATATGGCATATAGTTCGGCTAGGTCTTTCCCCTTTTGTTTCTTATTCCATGCACCTTTCTTGATCAAATAGCGTCTCATTACGCATTTCATCGTGCACCAGAGGTTATGTTCTGATGTCTCCCCTGTGTCATTATGTTCCAGAAAACATTTAGCCTGCTCTATCAGGTCGAGTCTATCTTTTTGAGAACTCAAAAGATGCTCATTAAGCCTCCAGTTACTACGGGTCTTATATAGTGGGTTGTCCTTAATTGTCAATGTAACTGGGGCATGGTCTGACCAAGAGATATTTCCGATAGATGATTTAGAGCAGAGATCAAGTGTAGAACCCCTAGTCAACAGATAGTCTATCCTAGAGTAAGAAGAGTGGGGTGTGGAAAAGAAGGTATAGTCCTGATCCCCTGCATGTTGCACCCTCCAGATGTCATACAAGTTATTTCGAAATAACCACGAGGAAAATGCCTCCGCTCTTGTGCTCATACGTTCCTCATCTTTACATGCTTTTTGAGATTTCCTATCTAAATCGAAGTTCGCAATGGAATTCAGGTCCCTGCCCAAGATCAAAAAGCCTCTTGATACCCTTTCAATCTTATCGATCTCACTATTCATAAATCTCAAAGTACCATCTGATGGGGCATACAGATCAACCAAGGTGTACAGGGCATCATTAATCCTGCATATCAGGATCAATCTGCATGCCTCATCGTCAGTTTCGTGGTAGATATAGTCAAATTTAACTCTGTCTGAAATAATTATTGCCACTCCTCTTTTCTTTCCCGTTACTAAAGAGGAGGAGTATACATGGGGGTATCTAGTATACTTCCAAAGGTTTCCATGGGCCTGCGTCCAATGCGTCTCTTGAACCAGAGCCACATCCACATTTTCTCTCAGCAATAGATCGTACAAGAATGCTCTCTTGTGGGGGGAATTTAGCCCCCGTGAGTCGATAGTCATCACCCTACTTGGCATTGAGAGAGTCGGCGCCACCAATCTACCCCATACCCTGTCCCCCACCCTGAGTCCCCCACAGCCAATTCACATAAGATCCCATTATATACACCTGCATTCATACACACTTCCTCATCACACGTCTCCACCGTTAACGGAGATATCCTCTCCATCAACCGTATGTCTAAAGCTCGATAAAACCACCAGGGAGCAAAGGGGGGTGTAGTATATTATCTTGTTTCAAGGAGTTCCAACCTATTTACAGCGGGTGTCAGTTTCTACGATCTACCAGGTGGAAGAGGGCTCAAGAAGAAAAACAGTAGGAAGAAAAAGGAAGAAAAAGAAGGAAGAGAGAGAAAACAGAAAAGAAGGGGGTAGGGGAGGTAAGGAGAAGGGAAACAGAGAAGGGAAGAGAAAAAAAAATTATAATAATAATAATAGAAAAAATAAATAAATAAATATATAAATATACGAATAAGTAGATAGATAGATAACTAATAAGAGAAAAAAAAAAAAACAGGTATGGATACAAAAAACCGGAAGGGAGAGGGAGATGTCTAAAGCCTCAATAAGTTCTCATCAGTTCAGTTTATATACATGTCTACAGTTTTCCCCTGATGACAGCAACAATCTGGTACAGGTATTACTTTACCCTGGCTTCATAAAGAAAAAAAAGAAAAAAAGAAAAAAATTTCTAACAACTTAATTCTTTACCAATAAGGTGGAGCATAGTCAACCAAGAGCTTGTATGTATTCAGTTTACCCCTACATGAGTTCAGGTATATTATTATCTAAGTTGTCACTTTGTTTCCGTATCAACAACAACCTGACATAGTCAGCGGAATATTTGTACATATGTTATATTAAGAATTAGCATTTTCTTAGTCAGCACTTAATTTATCTTGATACGTCCTAGTCTAGACAATATAACAGAAAAACCGGATAGCTTATACATATATCTAATTAGCACAAAAATAAGGATAAGAATAAGGATTGTTGATTCTTGAACAGTGCATCATAGTCAACCAGTAGTTTTATGCATAAATCTGCACATTTACCCCACATAAATTCAACAATATTATTACTGCGTTAGCTTAACATATCCTTGTCAACAAAGTATAGACAATCAACAGTTTGTTTATACTTATATAGTATTAAAAATTAGAGTTTTCTTAATCAGCACTTAGTTTGTCCTAATATGTCCAGCTCTAAGTCAAGTGACAAAGAAACCAGATAGCTTCTACTTGTATCTAATTAACAAAATTTACCAAGTGTTGCCAAAAAAAAAAAAAAATATGTCATGTTGATTCTTTGCCAGTGGAGTACATCACATTCAACCAGTATTTTGTACATAAACCAGTTTAACCATACATAAATTCACAATATTATTATCTGAATTGTCATATTGTATCCCTATTGACTGAGTTCCACCAGGATCAACAGCTTGTTAATACATATTCAATAGTAATTTTTCACCAATAAAATGTATCATAATCAAACAATAGCTTAAGCTCAGGTTGATTCAGCCACACCCGAAGTCAATACTACCATTGTCTGAGTTACCAAAAATATTTCCATCTCAAGAAAGATTTAACAAAATCAGCAAATTATTTGTACATATTAGAATTTTGCGTATTCATAGTCAGTGCTTAATCTGTCACCCCATTTCCAAATTGCAACAGTGTAACAGAGAACACAACCACTCCTGCCAATAAGACTTAAGGAATGCTAGAAGAGAAGAGAGAGAGGAAAAAAAAAAACACAAAATGTAATAATCCTTGTGATCTCTAAATTATCAAAGTGTTTCATAAAGAAAGTGAAACATAATCAACCAATTATTATAGCTATAACCTAAAGTATTAGTGAGAGAAAAAGAAAAGAAAGAGAAAAAGATAATTTTTCTCTCTTCCCTTCCCTCCTCCCTCCTTTAAAAATAAGAGTGTAATAATCGTAGTGGTCTCTAAATTATCATAGTGTTTCTTCACAAAGAAAGTGTAGCATAATTAACCAATTATTTATACATTAATCAATTTATCAAACCTGTAAATCAGGATTTCCCTAGTGTCCTCTAATTATCATGTGTTCCATCTCTATATATTAAAAAAAAAAAAAAAAAAAGGAATCTAAGAATCCTAGTGATCATAGTGTTTAATCCCAATAATATTTAACGTAATCAACCCCTTGCTTATACCTACAGTACGTGAGGAGAAAAAAAATAAAAATAAAAAAAATAAATAAAATAAAAAAAAGAATAAAGTGTGTGTCATCAACCAATTATTTATACATAAATCATTTTAACAAAGCCTATATTCAGGATTTTCCTGGTGTCCTCCAATTTTCATAGTATTCCATCTCCCAAAAAAAAAAAAAGAAAAAAAAACTCAATTTATGCATCCCCATAAACTTTACACTATCATATTCTTTCTACCTCAGGACAATGCAGCAGGGTCCCCCAGGCGTCTGTACATCAATTGGTTTAACAATGTCTGAAAAGGAAAGTATTTCCTAGTGGGCTTTTTCCTAATATCCTCTCTTTAGCGTAAAGATTCCAATTTGAGGAGCAGTACATCTAGATCAGCAGGTTCTTCATCTTAATAACGTCTAACCCTGCCAGAAAAACAGTGGAAATCAGGAATTTCCTGTTAACCATGTCGGCATCATTGCCAGCCCACTATACTATACTAGTATCTTCTAAATATTTCCATGTCGAGAGGGTAAAATATTATCACAGATTAGTACCAATAGGAGAAGAGGAGAAGAAAAGAAAAAAAAAAAAGAACACGAACCCTCCCTCCCTCCCCCCCCCCCCCCCCAGCACAGTTACACCCTATATTCCAATGAAATTCAAGCTTTTAGAAGTCCCCACAATACCAATTTGTCCTTGGCTTGTTGTACATCATTACATACAAAAACATTGTCCCTGTAGGAAATTCGTAATTTAGTGGGAAAACCCCAAGAGTACAAGATTTAATGTTCTCGCAAGGAGGTAGTAACTTCGTTAAATTTCCTTCTTGCAGACCTAGTTGCCCACGAGAGATCTGCATAAGTGGTAAGATTCGAAAATTTGGTAGATTTAGAAGGGTTCTTCCTGTATTAGCGTATAAAATTATCCTTGATTTTACAGCTATTGAAGCAGACTATCACATCCCGGGAGATCATATCATAAGACCTATTGGATTGTTTTGGTAAATGATGAGCTCGCTCAATTATGTTTGGATTCATTAATTTGGTGTCGATGTAGAGTGAAAGTAACTCCAACAAGTACGTGTCGAGATCGCCTATTTCCTCCGGTATACCTCTGATTTTTAGGTTATGACGTCTAGAACGATCTTCGAGGTCTGCAAGCTTTAACTCCAATTTATTGATGGCTATATTAGCCTCTTCATTTTGGACTTGTAGTTCTTGAATTTTCTGATTCATCATATTAATTTGGTTAGTTTGTTCCTTAATTGCCGTTTATCTGTGCAAAATCTTCCTTATTTTCAGTCAGCATTTTTTCCAGGTCTACTTTAATTTTCAAATAGAAGGAATCAAAAGCAGAAGTTATATAGTCATTTAAATCATGTGGTGTATAGTCCAATGCCCCTTCTGAGATAGTTTTATCTGGTATTACTGAGGTATTCAGCTGGCTCTTTGGAGAGTAATAGGCATCTATAGGTTGGGGTTTACTGGACTTATTTATATTTCTCTGTTTTAGGAGGCATGTTTAAGTAATATCCAATTAGTTGTATCAGATAAACTTATCCAGATATTCCAGGAATTCAGCAGGGAGGCTAACCCCCAGGCTATCCGCACATGGGGTTCCCTGTTAGCCCCAAAAAATATGCACAGGGTACTCCAGTGATATATACAATATTTACAAACCATATGGTTTCGTTATATAGAATTTTTGTTAGTCCGTCTTAATATGAGTAGATGGGTCAAGCAGAGTAACAGAATTTTAAAAGTTGCTTACCGAGTGTTCTGTATTCGTCGCAGAGGACCAGCGTCTCTCGGCATCAAGCAAAGTTCTCTGTTTGATTAAACTGCTTACCCGTTTACTGACCACGTAGTTCTCGGGTGTTATCTGCCTCGGTAATAGCTTCGTTGAATAGAGCGTTTTGTTGCTGAGTGTCCAACAAGAACTCCCCGTGTCTCAGCCCACCAGGGACACGCTCTCTGACAACCTCAATAGTTGGTGCAGTTGGTCCATCCAGTGCTTAGTCGGTTGTCCGATAGTTGGTCCGGTCTCCTATAATAGAGCTCTACCGGGAGTGTTATCCAGCCACAATGCTGTTTGCGAGACATCCACCTCGAAGCCGGCGTTCGTCAGGCCAGGAACCCTCTCATCGGGACGACACACCCCCCGCACGCAGCGTGCACGTGTACGTGCTACGTCATCCTCTCACCCTCAAACTCTGTTTAATATGTTCAATAACACCGCACAATCCCAAAAAATTCTCCGAAGTCTTGACAATATTTGTTTTATTCTATATTTAGTTGTTTAACATACATTTTACATTGCATCACATAAGCAACATAACATGCACATCAAACATAATTTAGGTTTACAGAAAAAGACGTCAACTTGTTTGTGGACGTCAACTTGTTAGAACTATGTACATCTGTATTTACATACTTTGTAAATATTACACCCACAGTAAAATGTGTTACACTAAGCAACTAAGATTTAGATTTTTTTTCTTTCACAAAATAATAAAATGGACAAAATATGCTGAAATGTTTACTGAACTTTCAGACAGTGGTGTATCTTGGTTTAGTGCTGCCCTAGACAGACAAAATTTGGGCAACCCCCCCCCCCCCCCACCCACGATGCACACCCACGACATGACCCATAACCCACGTTGCACACCAAGGACATGCCCCATCACCCCATTTACATGCCTCCATCACCCCATTACATACAATTGCCATTATTATTTGCCAATATTACCCAGCCAATTTGCCCAATAATATGCCAGTATTATTTGCCATTAACATGCCCCAGCCAATTTGCCCAATAAAATGCCAGTATTAGTTGCCATTAATAAGTCACAGCCAATTTGCCCAATAATATGCCAGTATTTGCCATTTACTCTAACCCTGCCAATTTGCCCAATATTATGCCGGTATTATTTTGCCATTAATATGCCCCAGCCAATTTGCCCAATAATATGCCAGTGTTATTTGCTCTTTAATATGCCACAGCCAATTTTCCCAATAATATGCCAGTGTTATTTGCCATTTAATATGCCCCAGCTAATTTGCCCAATAATATTCCAGTGTTATTTGCCATTAATAAGCCCCAGCCAATTTGCCCAAGAATATGCCAGTGTTATTTGCCATTTAATATGCCCCTGCTAATTTGCCCAATAATATGCAACTATTATTTGCCATTTAATATGCCCCTGCTAATTTGCCCAATAGTATGCCAGTGTTATTTGCCATTTAATGTGCCCCAACCAATTTGGCCAATAATATGCCAGTGTTATTTGCCATTTAATATGTCCCTGCTAATTTGCCCAATAATATGCCACTATTATTTTCCATTTAATATGCCCCTGCTAATTTGCTCAATAATATGCCACTATTATTTCCCATTTAATATGCCCCTGCTAATTTGCCCAGTATTAAGCCAGTGCTATTTGCCATTAATAAGCCCCTGCCAATTTTCCCAATACATCCCCCCATCTCCCCAGCACTTACCTTTTCCCTGGTGGCTAGTGGCAGGCAGCATGGTGTCCTCCATGCCGCCTGTTCGGCTCCCCGGCAGTCGTGCAGAGAGGGCAAGTGACCGGCGCGCGTCTGACGTCAGAGTGCGGGTAACGTGACCTGTCGGCACTTCCCTGTCACACTGCACGGGAAGCCGAACAGGCAGGCAAATAGTAGTATAAAGGGACTGTATCACCTGAACATTGTTTTTACTGTTTTTACCACAATTTGGCACTAGGTAAATGTATTTATTTGTGTTATACACAAATGTCTGGTGCTTTAATTTTAGTATGTTTTTTTTTTTCGTAAAGAGAAATAATAGATTAATACACACCAATAATGAAGCATTTAATATTGAAATACAAACTTAAGCAGTCCAAACATCTTACGTTTCTCAATAGTAACCAAGCAAAAACAATATTTGTATTGCATTAACATGGTAATGTTAAGGGTAATCTGGATTCCTCTAATAAAGGGAGTACACCCTTTTTTTACCAGAAGGAAACAAACTACATTTGTTTCTAGTTTAGTTTCTAAGGTGCAGCTCAGCAATAATGTTGCATATTTTGTGAATTTCTCCCTCAGGGATTTTATGTGAACACACACCTAAAGAAACCGCTTGTAAAATAATTTTACTTTGTCCTTAATATCTTCACATAGAGCAAGAATAGAAAATGTGCCCCCCCCCCCCCCCCCCGTCAGTATAGTTTCATTACAGTAATTTTGCAGAAAATGAAATCAGATTGTGCTTCTAGGGGTGCTCAGCTGGTTGGGAAGATCAAAGTAAAAACAATGTTCAGATGACATGCTTCCTTTATTTATGCAGTGATTTGACAACTACCAAAAGGAATGTGGATTATGACTTCGTTGTAGGTTTTTAGAATTGCATCTTAATGGGAGACTACTGAGGGAGACTGATTATATACTTTGCCATTAATCTAATTAAGCATTCTAGTTGATTTTGGTGAAAATCCTGGGAGGTGGCTAAGTGGTATATTGATGTTGGGGGGTTTTCAAGCTCAATCCATAGTTTATGCGGTCAGTTATGGCCCCATTCCATAATACACAGCAGGTGTCATGGTTTGTAGCGAGAAACAACAGAAATACATATAAATATATACATACTAGGATTCTGTTGTAAAACATTATTCTAATTTTAAAACTTGGATTTTGTTTTATGGGGTAAGGAGGACAATAGACTCTTGGAAGCACACCCTATTAGTCCAGGTTTTCATCCTCTACAAATTGTATCCTTCCTAAAACTCATAAATCTTTGGGTTACAATTATACAGTGTAAACATTCCTCTCAGCATTGTTGTATAATTTGCACTTTTATTTTCCCCATACTTGTGGTTCTGGTTATCTCCAATGTCTGGCTATTTCCAGCTTAATGGCAGTTAGCAGGATGTATAATGAATTTCCCACGTCTTTTGGGAGGTTTAGATGCAGTAATGCTCTTTCTGGTGCTAGTTGCCAACCCAGCCCAAATTTATTGGACAGCCTTAAAGAAATTTCTTGCCAGAATCTCTGTTAAGGGAACCTTGTATCAAGTCCAGCCAACTCTTAGGGGTAGCAAAGGGCAGCATTCTAAACACACACAGGAACTTTGAAAGAACATATGCCTGAACAGCATTAATTCTACCCATCCAGGAGATATAAAGAAGTCTACATTTCCTAAATGCAGCATTTGTTTCCCTTATCAATGGAAGGATATTGATCTGCATCCAAGATTCTGTATTGTCTGCTATCATAACACCTAGTTAAGTAAAGGACTCCTTAGCCCAGGCAAACCCGTACCAATCCAACTGTCTTCTTTGTAAATTATTTACTTAGATGGCCAACACAATTGTCTTGGTTATATTTAGGATATAGTTTGATAGATAACTATTGTGATCTATCAACACCATCATTACTTTCACTGATCCAACCAGGTCTCGTATTGTCAGTAAAATATCATCTGCATATAGCATAGTTTTCTGGATTCCCCCTTCCCCACATCCCATGATCTCTGAACATTCACTGATCTCTCTTGCAAGAGGTTCTAGGGCAAGGTTACCGTATTTGCTCGATTATAAGATGACCCTGATTATAAGACGACCCCCCAAACTTTGTATATTCCTTTAGGAAAAAAACTAAAAGCCTGAATATAAGACTACCCTATAGGAAAAAAAAAGTTTAACTTGTATATATGTAAATTGCTTTTTAATATTTAATAAAAAATTGATATTATACAAATGCATTTCTTGTTTTTATTTCCTTGCGGCCTCTCTCCCCCCAGCGTTGTCTCTCTCTCTTCCCCCCTCCCTCCAAACTAATCTCTCTCTCTTCCCCCCTCCCTCCCCTAGTCTATCTCTTCCCCCCTCCCTCCCCTAGTCTCTCTCACTTCCCCCTCCCTCCCCTAGTCTCTCTCTCTTCCCCCCTCCCTCCCCTAGTCTCTCTCTCTTATATCCCCCCTCCCCTTCAATTCTTTCCCTGGTGGCTAGTGGGGGTAGCTGGGGGATGTCTGCACTCCATGCTGCCCGACACCTCCGTCTATTATGACGGACAGCTGGTCCGTCATAATAGACGGAGGTGTCGGGCAGCATGGAGGATGTCTGCACGTATCGTGCAGACATCCCCCAGCTGCCCGATTCTCCCTGGTGCCTAGTGGGGCAGCAGAGGATGTCTGCGCGATGAGCGCAGACCTCCCCTGCTGCCGCCCGGCACGCTCGCCGGGACTTCTGTGACGAAAGCGTAAGTACCCGGCTTCTTCATAGAAGCCCCGGCGGTCGTGCCGGGCGGAAGCAGGGGAGTCTGCGCTCATCACGCAGACATTCCCCTGCTGTTAGAGAGGGGGATCCAGGTCCCCTGCAGCTCTGCTGGGGACCTGGATCCCTGTCTTATAATCTGACCTCAATTTGAGGTCAGATTATAAAACGACCTCGAATGTAAGACGAGGGGGATTTTTCAGAGCATTTGCTCTGAAAAAAACCTCGTCTTATATTCGAGCAAATACGGTATATAGGAAGGGAATGCCTTGGACCTTTCAATGTCAATGTCACTGTCAATATAAACCAATTTGCTGTTCTACCTGCCCCTATCCCCCTACCCTGTGGTGCTGAATAAAGAGCCATGATTGCACAGGCCGCCAGTGCCCTTGACATATGAAATATATGACATACATGTCAAGGCTTCAAATAATTAATGAGTAAGAATTGTAAATCAATTACAATTCACTAAAATCCAAATTAGTCTCAAAAGTTGGGAGTTTAAAAAATACATAAGACTCCCAACTCCAATTTTGAGCTATTCACTAAAATAAATGACCATGCTCCACTTTGTGGTTCAATTCCATGTTCATGAGTTCCAAGTTGTTACATAATATCAAAGGGGATTATCACATAGAGCTGTAAGTGAGATCTAACAGTCTTTCGTCAGGGGTCCAAAATACCACATTAGATAATTCAAAAGGTCAGAAACTGTAGAAAAACTTCCATAATGGTGACCAACTGCCCATACCTCCTCATCAGTGCACAGAAAAATGAGCTGGATTCTTTCTGATTTAAGTACGTCATTGAATTGCCAATACCTAGCAGAGAACATTTGACAAGCAACAGTTTTTCAACGGCTAACATGGTACTACCTTTTTACGTATTGAAATATGTAATATTTATAGCTCAGACAAGTGACATCAATAGAGTAATTACTCAGTCTTCATACTTGTCACCTCCCTTTCCTAGGCAAAGAGTGAGATGCTCTACTCCTAGCCCAAGCTTGAACATTCCCTAGACTGCAGCGATGAATTTTCAGTACATCATCCTCCTATCCATGCTGGGGTTTCAAGGTAAAATGCTTGGGTTTTAATTAACAATCAAGCCTATAACTATACTATACTTTTACTTTTTGTATTAATAACTTAATTAGTTGCATTACCTGGATGTTTGCCAATCGTTATATCCATAAATTGCACTTGAACATGAGAGAATATCTTAGTGTTCCTTTCCTGGCTAAATACTTTGTTGTTGTACTGACTGAATTGTCTGTTTTGTTCAAATGGAAATACATTAACAGCAATGTAATACCTAATTTCTCTGTATATTGTACCGACTTTAATGACATCATTTTGACTCAAAGGGCATTTGAACTTTTATTTTAATCCTTGCTTCCTTAATCGAGGTCTCCTCTGCTGATTCCATGCTAAAACTAGGGTCTCTCCCCAGGGCCGATCCTGGGCGGGTGCACAGGGTTCTCCGCGCCCAGACGCACGGGAGGAGAGGCGCTGAAGCAGGGAGCTCTCTCCCTGCCGTCGTCCTCCTTGTTAAACCAAGCACAGCACGACGGGTGCAAGCTCCGTCCCCGTCGTGTTCTGTGATTGGCTGCTGCAGGGAGGAGGACGTTCTCTAGAGTATCTGCAAAGGCAGGACACTTGCATCTTGTTTCTTCTGCCGGATGCGGTGTTCTTCCTCTACAGACACCATAGAGAACGTCCTCCTCCCTGCAGCCAATCACAGAACGCGATGGGGGCGGAGCTTTCCCCCGTTGCGCTGTGCTTGGATTAACAAGGAGGAGGAGGTGCAGGTGCTAACAGGTTTGGGGGGGGGGGGTTAAAACAAAAAAATAAAGAAAGTGTGGAAGTGTCTGTGAATGTGTATAAGTGTGTATGTGTGTGTCAATGTATGTGTGTGTCAACTATGTGTGTGTTACTGTCTGTGTTAGTGTGTGTACATGAGTGTGTGTGCAAGTGTATCCTGTGTCTAAGTGTGTAAAGGTGGCTGTGTGTAACTGTTTGTGTGACTGTGTGTATTTATGTATGACTGTGTATTTATGTATGACTGTGTGTATTTATGTATGTGGGACAGTGTGTATAAGGGTGTCTGTGTAAATGTATGTCTGTGAGGGTGACTAAGTGTGTAACTGTTTGTGTGACTGTGTGTATTTATGTATGACTGTGTATTTATGTATGACTGTGTGTATTTATGTATGTGGGACAGTGTGTATAAGGGTGTCTGTGTAAATGTATGTCTGTGAGGGTGACTAAGTGTGTAACTGTGTTTGTGTGTATTTATGTGTGACTGTGTGTATTTATGTATGACTGTGTGTATTTATGAGTGACTATGTGTAAGTGTGTTCTTGCCCGGGCCCCTCACTGCGCTCATCAATTTATCACATGGAGGGCACCAGCCCCCAACCAGCTCGCGTCTATTTCCCACCTCCTGCACTCAGCGTGAGTAGAGGGTTGACTGTGCGGAGGAAACAGCCGGGGACGCGAGAGCAGAAGCAAGATGAGTAATGGGGAAGGCAGGAGAGGAGATTATGCTTTTATTGGGTAAACTAACTGTGGCATATTGGCTGTAGACTATTAATTGGCAAACTAGCATTGGTATATAAATGGGAAAACTGTCTGCGGCATATCAATGGGCAAATTGGCTGTTGTATATTAATGGACAAACTGGCTGTGGCATATTAATGGGGAAAATAACTGGCATATTACTGGACAAACTGGCGTATTTTAATGGACAAACTGGCATTTTTATTGGGCAAACTGTAGCATTTTTAATAGGCAAACTGGCTGTTGCTTATGTTAATGGCAAAGTGTACCCTAAGTACACCTCTGCAAATGTGCTGCCCATGTGCTGCTTTTCTGCCTCTCAGAGCCAGCTCTGCAGATCGGCGCCATGTTTCCCCTTAGACCTCAGTCAGCACTTTCTGCTCTTTCAGTGCACAGTGATGACTTAGAGCGTCGGAACATAACGGTCAGAGTCATCACTATGTGCAGGGAGATCAAGGCAGCGCTAATTGAGTTCTGAGAGGAGGTCAGTAGGGGGCATGGAAAAGAGACATGGGAAGAGACAAATACATGGTAGGTAGGAGGTATAGGAGAAAGATATGGGGGAGTGACAGACATATTAAAGGCACAGAGGAGACAGACAGACATGGGTATCATGGAACAAAGAGTCAAATAGAGGGTGTGGGGTGAGTGGGGGGAGAAAGATACACATGGGGTTATGAGGAGGGAGAGAGAGACATGGGGAGACAGATAGATAGACATGGAAAAAGATAAGGGATGAGGGGAGAGACAGACCTAGGGTATGAATGGAGAGAGACAGACAGACATGGGGTATGAATGGAGAGAGAGAGAGACAGACATGGGGTATGAGTGGAGAGAGAGAGACAGACATGGGGTATGAGTGGAGAGAGAGAGAGAGAGAGACATGGGGTATGAGTGGAGAGAGAGACAGACATGGGGTATGAGTGGAGAGAGAGAGAGAGAGAGAGACATGGGGTATGAGTGGAGAGAGAGAGAGACAGACATGGGGTATGAGTGGAGACAGACAGACATGGGGTATGAGTGGAGACAGACAGACATGGGGTATGAGTGGAGTGAGACAGACAGACATGGGGTATGAGTGGAGAGTGAGAGACAGACATGGGCAATGAGTGGAGAGTGAGAGATAGACATGGGCAATGAGGGGAGAGTGAGAGACAGACATGTAGAATGAGTGGAGAGTGAGAGACAGACATGGGGAATGAGTGCAGAGTGAGAGACAGACATGGGGAATGAGTGCAGAGTGAGAGACAGACATGGGGAATGAGTGCAGAGTGAGAGACAGACATGGGGAATGAGTGGAGAAAGACAGAAAGACATGGAGTATGAGTGGAGAAAAACAGACAGACATGGAGTATAAGTGGAGAGAGAGAGAGACAGATGTGGAGTATGAGTGGAGAGAGAGGGACAGACATGGAGCATGAGTGGAGAGAGTACTAATAAAAGTACTCAAAAAAAATTGGCCAGGCTAGATGGACCGAATGGTTCTTATCTGCCGACACATTCTATGTTTCTATGTTTCTATGAGAGAGAGAGACATGGAGCCTGAGTGGAGAGAGAGATGGACATGAGGGTATGGGGAGAGAGAGATGGACATGAGGGAATGGGGAGAGAGAGACAGACATGAGGGAATGGGGAGAGACAGACAGACATGAGGGTACGGAGAGAGACAGACAGACATGAGGGTATGGGGAGAGACAGACAGACATGAGGGTATGGGGAGAGAGAGAGACACGTGAGAGACTGACTTGGTGGAATATTATTTATCACTCCTTGTGTACTTCTTTTCCAATGATGCTCAGCCAGACTAATGAGAGACTTTGGCTGGTTGGGAATCATGGGAACGGTAGTTAAAACTCATTCTGCTAGCCAGCAAAAAGTCTCCCATGTTGCTGGCTGAGCATCATAGAAATAAATAAAACCACTACACAGTATTATGGCAAATTATATATCTTTATTTAAAATAAACGCTGGTCCTTTACATTAAAATAAAGTTTTCTCCCTCCCCCTGTCCCCAATATTGAAATGGGCATGTCTGGAACAGAAATGTCTAAAGGGGGGGAGTTCATAATATAGCCACACCCACCCTTGGGCGCCAAAGGAAAACCTGCACCCAGGCGCCGGTGACCCTAGGATTGGCCCTGTCTCTCTCTGCACAGTCGCCAATCAGACAGACTGCCTGCTTCCCATGGAAACATAAGGATAAACTGGCATGTACTATCGAAAGAACATGCCAGTTTATCCTGAGACTTGGGACAACTAATTTTTCACTTGTGCTTCTATATTAGAGGAACAAGTGAAAAATAAAGTTTGCTTGAACCATGTGTAGAGAATAGAATAAGTTATATAATCAATAACAAGTCTGACTATGCAGATATTATTTTGAGTTGACATAGACACTATAAAAGTATGTTTTATCCAGAAATACTTTTTCTGCTGTTCAGGCATTATGTTATACCTTGGAATCTGTATGTAAATGAAACATTGTTCAGTTATATTAATTTATCTTGTTGTCTAAGTAATAATATACTATGCACTTTTGTAGCTCTAGTCAGTTAACCATTTTAGTACCACATACGTGAACAATATGTTAAGGCACACAAGCTGTTTCTACAGTTCCAGGCTGACAAGCAGCATCCGTTTATTTAATTTATTTATCAAACAAATGCATCAATTTTTGAAGTGAAAAAATATCTCTACATACCTTAGTCCTCAAGCAATTGTCACAAAAGCTAGCTTTGAATATTGATGTCAAGCAAAACAATTATGAAGTAAAGTAGAAAAATGTCATCCATTTTTTTACATGTTCACTGGAATTATTGTTTTTACAGATAAGTTCTCTTTGATGTTCCAAATAGAAACATTAACAAAATAACACATCGTTGGCTAGTCACACACAATTATATTTTCTACACACATAAGATAAATTAGTAAGTCATATGTGTCTCACCAAATAATGATAGGCTTACTACAGAGATAAAATTAACAGTTTTTAATTAATTGCCTGTTATAAAAAGCGTATTTACAATGCCTTTAAAGGAATTATTGAAACATAGCAAAAAGCCACTATCTATTGTAATGCATGTAAATATACAAATACATGTGTAGTGAAGTGCAAGAAGTAAAAGAAGAGCCATGTATACATTATACAGAAACCAGCATGTGAGCAGCCATATTTCTGGGGGGATACATGCAGGGCAGAGTTAGGATGTTAGTTTTCCACTCCTATGTGCTGGCAAGCACTCATTCAAGTAAAGCTCTGTTAAGTCCACATTACTCAACCCCAGAAAAATAGAACTGACAAAGCAGGCTATGCACCATGGGCTTTTCATAAAACACAAAGGAAAACAGCCTGCCACCTACTGAGACCTAAAAGTATCTCATAAACCACTCACTGCCAAATAAATAGTAAAGTAAAAGCTTCAGTAGATCAAGCAGTAGATAATCTCCAATATCTTCAGCATGTCAAAAAACAGATTTGAAATTAGTGTCCTGTTTTTTTCCCCACACAAACAGTGAGATGCTTGTCTGGTTACCAGTAGACAAAGTGCTTAAAGCCAGTTTACCAGTTTGCGGGCAATTCTAAACTAGTGACATCTCTTTCTCTGCGGAAAGGGGTATGCCCTACATTAGCATATCATGCCACACTTTCCTATTGGTGGGCACAGTTATGCAAATTTATAACATCATTTCATTAATATTTTTGCCTGAAAATAGCTTACTTACAGTATTTGTATCAGTGCCAACAAAGACAGATACCTTCCAATTAGTATTTTCTTCATTGGCTGCACATCTGTTGTGTTCTTGGTGATGCCGTCCTTTTAACAATTACATTTATCAGAATATTTTAAACAGGTCAGTGAATCTTGACTACCTTCTCCAGTAACACACTCATTTATGTAATGCTTTCTTTAGAGACTCAGTGGCATGCCCGACATCAGGGAGTGACGGGCGATACTTGCGTCCCGGGCCCGGCGGGTCCAGGGGGCCCGGCGGGCCCGGGTCACGCCAGGTAAAAAAAAAAAACATTCTCCATTAAAAGCCGGTCCGGGGCTGTGAGGGAAGCGTTGTGTGCTCCCCTCCAGCCGCGCGGCTTCAATGAAGTTTGTTTTAAAAAAATCCGACCAGAGTAACTTTGGTGGCATTTTTTTTTTTTTTAACAAACTTTATTGAATCCGTGCGGCTGGAGTGGAGCGCACAATGCTTCCCTCACAGCCGCCGACCGGCAGAGCAGCAAGGAGGTAAGTACAGGGGAAAGGAGGGAGGAGGGTGGTATATAACGAGCATACTGAGGGGCACAATCCTGGCATATTGAGGGGCAAAATCCTGGCATGTTAATTGGCAAATTCCTGGCATATTAATTGGAATAATCCTGACATATTAATTGGCATAATGCTGGCATATTAATTGGCATAATCCTGACATATTAACTGGCATAACCCTGGCATATTAATTGGCATAACCCTGGCATATTAATTGGCATAATCCTGACATATTAATTGGCATAATCCTGGCATATTAATTGGCATAATGCTGGCATATTAATTGGCATAATCCTGACATATTAACTGGCATAACCCTGGCATATTAATTGGCATAATCCTGACATATTAATTGGCATAATCCTGGCATATTAATTGGCATAATCCAAACATATTAATTGGCATAATCCTGGCATATTAATTGGCATAATCCTGGCATATTAATTGGCATAACCCTGGCATGTTAATTGGCAAAATCTGGCATATTAATTGGCATATTGAGGGCATATTGAGGGGCAAAATACTGGCATTTTAAATGGCACATTGAGGGTCAAAATACTGGCATATTAAATGGCATATTGAGGGGCAAAATACCGGCATATTAAATGGCATATTGAGTGGAAAAATACTGGCGTATTAAATGGCATGTTAAGGGGAAAAATACTGGCATATTAAATGGGAAAAGAATGTCACATTGAGGGGCAAAATCCTGGCATATTAAATGGCAAAAGAATGGCATACTGAGGGCAAAATACTGACTTATTGAGTGGCAAAATATTACTGGCATAATGACCCCATATTGCTCCCAACCACCCTCCATATTACAGTAGACCGGTATAACATGCTTGTAAGGGTAAGTGGGGCGAGTGGGAGATATTGTCGGGGGGGGGGGGGGGGGGGGGGTAGGGTGCCCAGAAAATATGTTCAGCAAGGGGCCCTGAAATTCCTGGTGGCGGCCCTGCTCAGTGGACATCAGTTTGACTATACAATTTGGTAGTTACAATTTGGCCCATTCACTAAACCAATTAGCTATTATTGCCAATGTTTTTCTTACTCAATGCATGATTGGCATGGTGTAGCACTGTCTATCAAATATCATGTAGTTTTATCATAACGCTACCTTCTTTCAACTTTTTTAATATTATAAATGGTTACTTATCCATCAAGGGTCTCAGTTAATTGATTTATTGAGTTGTGAGGTTTATTGATATAAAATTATAATGTATGTTTCTCCTTTAACAGGTGCTGTAGCTTTGTGTTATTGTGAGTATAAATGCTGAAACTGCTGAAAAAATATTACTGAATTACTGAATATTACTAAACGGTACTGCTGAAAAAATATTACTGAATTACTGAATATTACTGCTGAAAAAAATTTACTGAATTACCTCAAAGTGCTGTAATCCTTTACTATACTACTACTAAGCACTAGCTTTTCAATGATTGTCTTATCTGTCTATGCTTTATGTTTCTTCTTGTCTATGCTTTGTCCTCTAATTCCCTCTTTGCTTCGGTAATTCCTTTATCTAAATTCCAGTTCCTCACTTTATTGTATTTACCCTGAGTTATTTGTCCTCCTTATTGTTACTCAACCATCACGATTAGTCCCGAACATCACACTTAATGGTTTTTTAGAGCATTGGTTTTCTTCCATAAGAATTTGACACATTTCTACTACCTAAAAATCAAGCGGCCAAGTAGCTGGTGATTCAATCTGTAAGTGAGTCAGCAACTAACACTTGAGCTCTGTCTAAAGCACCTGTCTAAAAATTATATCAAGCTGTAGTTTTAAACAGAAGGAAGCAGGTACAACTCACATGATTGTTTAATACACAAATATAATATAAATAAAATACAGTGTTTTTTGTACACTATGCTATGCATTATTTAACCTAGTGCGTTTAAGACCACGTTTGGCCTAGAACTAAAAAAGTTAATCTCACATCCAACTCACTTGTAAAGAACCTTTTTTTTTTTTTTTTTTTTTTAAGTATAGGTGACACTGTATATAAAAATTGAAAATCCATGTGTCACTTATAACACATTTTAAATGCTATTATATTATTCTGATTATTGTTTTCAATGATTACATGGGTCAAAATAAAAAATGATACTTCTGGATCATTCCGGAGTAAACACCAGAATGTTCGTAGCACTGTCCTATTTTGTGACATAGACATGCCAGCCTCCTGAACACGCACACCATTGGCAAGAGTGGATGCTCTCAAAAGTTTGGTGATGAACTGTCTCAGCATAAGGAATGCAATAGGAGCAAGTTTATCAACTCATCCAAGGAATATCCTCTGCCCAGCTGGCTATCTCTTGAACAGAGTTCCCCTCTCAGAGGCTGAGTATTGGGAGCAAGCATGTGTTCTGTCTAAAACACTGTTTTCCTAATTCTAATGTAACACTGAAAATACCACCAAATAATGGTCCGAAGGCACACTGCAATCTATTTTTTTCACTGTGAGTTCTACAGCTTTGTTTACCACTTGCCATCATTAGCTACCTATGCTGTATATATTACATTAAAACTAAATTCATGGTGGAGCATATCCCATGTCTTCCTCAATTGTTGTTGCTTTCTTCTTTCATCACACATACATCTGTCATCAGTTATACATTTCTGCTAATAATAAATTGCTCATTACAGTTTGTCTCCTCTACTGTGTTTAAAGACCATAGTACACAGTGCTTTATTAGGGTAGTCGACAAGCCTGTATTTTATCAGCAGACCAGTGAGGACAATTTGAAGTCTAGGGAGGCCATTGTAAAACCAGTATTTTTTATTTTTATTTTTTTGTAAGAAAAGGTGGCAACCCTTTCTCTACTCCAATTTCTTCTGCACCTTTGTTGTTTGTAAGCTGGTTCTGATTGTTTTTTTTTGACTAACATTTTCTTTTTCTTTTTTTTAGCTGGTTCTGATTATCCTTTGTGTGATTCATGTTCTGGATCATGTACTTTTGAAAATGGATGCAAGTGTGTAGATTACATTACAGTCTGTATCCCAACTGTTCAGTGTCAAATGGAATCAAATGATTGTTGTCCAGTAGACCTCTTTTGGAACCCCAATAACTCATGCTGCTCAAGTAAGAATAACTTAACAAAAAGTTTAAATAATACAAATAGGATAATTGGTTGAAATGTCAAACATAAATCCCTAGATTAATTTGGAAAGAGATAATGAACTATCATTAACATTTAAAATACATGAAATAAAGTACATGACTATAGTGCCAAAGGATGGATATCACATAGATTACATAATAAATGTGAGAAAGGAAAAAAAATCCACTCCTCACACCTTTCAATCTATTAACAGATGAGGGGGCAGTAAAGTGGTCCTTTAAAGAGCTTACAGTAGAGGGTGAAAGGATGCTCCTCCAGGTCAATGATGCTCTGCCAGTCAAGTGGTTACAATGTCATTTCATTTACCCAATGAAAAACAACAATTTGGGAGCCAGCAAACTGGTTATCAGGTTCACTGCCCATTCTGGCACTAATAGGGTTACCAATTTTAACTTTCCATTACTTATATTTCCCACAAATGTTCCCTGATACCCTCAACGTCTCATATTTTGGAAAACAAATCCAAAGATATATTAGTAACATTGAGTGGAGATTGGGTAGCTTTTATCAGATACCTTAAAATCAAAATCAAAATGCAGCCTACAGTTCCCATAAAGTTACCACCATGAAAGTTTATTGGAACTGTAGTCAGCCACTCAAATCAGTCAATCATATTGTTGCGAAGCAAAAAAAAAAAAAGAAAGGCACTGAAGACGTAGGGGACAATTAAATTGCCCTTGCACTTTAGAAAAGACTGACCTCCGACTTCTGAGATTTAAACAGGTGAATTATGGTGCTTCCAATCCCCAACTGGCATTAAGTCAGAAAGACATAAGAAAAGGAAGGCATGGGAGGAGATAAAAGGGCATAAGGCTTGGATATTGTACTGTCTATTAAATTAAGATATTAAATACAGTCCCACATAATTCTCAAAGTGTAGAATGACTGTGGCCTTGATTCGAAAATGTTCTTTTTACCAGTTAACCAATATTAAGTCACACAAATATATAATTATTAAAAATGAAATCAAAAAAATATATATAATTATATGCATACTCGGCAATTGGCTTTGCATATTCCTGTACTATTAATAGGAAGTGATTGTAAAGAGGATGCTTTACAAATAACCTCCTGACTTACATGAACACTGCAACGTTTTTTAATCCAAAGAAAGCAAGGAAGATGTCCGGAGAGTTTGGAGTAAACCTGACGTGTATCTTAATAGGTACACATGGGTTTACTATCTGCTGTGTCTCATATCTGAGACACAGCAGTCCCCACTCTGACTGCTGAATGTGGGGGTCACCTTCTTTTTGGCATGGTATCAGCAAGGGACCTAGTTAAGGTCCCCCCCCCCCTGCTGATCCCATGCAAAAACAAGTGTCTCTCTCTCTGCACTAGCAGAGAGAGCCAGTCGCCGACCAGATGGCTGCCTGCTTCCTGAGGATAAACGAACATATACTATCAAAAGTACATGCCAGTTTATCATCACACTAGGAACAACTAACTTTTCACTTGTGCTTCTATATTAGAAGCATAACTGAAAAGTAACATTTAGTGTTCCTTTAATTCAAAGTCATATGGTAATGTGAAAAAAATTCATGTTATACCTTTTGTTTAATAATGTTCAGTGACCATCCAGATCGCACTCACATTATCAGATCTGTATCTCATTTGGAACATGCTTATTTGGTTATATAATGAGACAAAATGAGGTTTATTCACTAAAAAGTGAGAGTATGTAAATTAAGGTAACATGAACATTTCATCACACACAGATTCTTCTGTGTATTGTGCAAAGCCAAACTTCCAGATTATCTGCTAGAAGAGCTCTGGTGGACATGGATAATGCATTATTGAAAATTGCTTTTTTTCTAAGAACTCAAACTTTTTTTAATCTTTAAAAATGCTAAATTTTTGACAGTGTATTATTCAGGGCCAATTTTGTTTTTGATGCAGGAGTAACTTGCCAGGTTTGTCCCTGCATGGTGCATATTTAAGGTAGTGGATTGAAATGTTCATCTCAACTCACCTTTTTGTCAATAGATCACAATGTGATTTCATTACCATACTGTGTGATTTTCATATGGTTGGGCCTTTTTAACGTTACGTTCTTGTTGGGAATAAGGAAGATAACGTCAGTGGGTGGTGCATTGTAACATTAGGTTAGCACAACGTGGTGCTGTTGCAGGTCTGTAATGCTCAATGACAGTTTTCAGAATTAAAGTTTTTACTGAGTTGGAATGTTTTTCTGTCTGCCTTGAGTCTGCTAAATTACTGCATGCTAAGTGTATTTTACTCAAACTATAACCAGACTGTTCTTCACATTTACAGGTGAACTTTTTTGTGTTCCTGCCTGTCTGAATGATGAAATTTGTACTAATAACAGTGGGATTGCCAATTGCGTTTGTAATAATAACAGCTACTTGAACAAAAGTAAGTTGCAATAATTGGATTGATTATTGGTGGTGCACATCACAACTTAAATTATTATATACAATATAATGGAATGTATTTGCCTACTTAAAAAAGCTATAGACCATATTTGGAATGAAGACTCTATATACAGACTTTGTTTTGCAGGCACCGAGATTACTTCACCGTCCTAAATTTTAAATTTGGTCTATTGTAACTAGAATCTTCATAACAAACGAATGTCTTAAACAGCTAATAACATAATAAGGAGAGACAAGTTAGTCTAAAGCAAAGTCTTTGCCAAAGTCATAAAAGTAGGTTATACAATTATACCTAGTCTGCCATTTTCTTTTTTTTCTTCCATTCTGTAAATATCTGTTTTTTCGTGGATATGTGCTTGATGCAAACGCTAACAGAACAAAAAATATGTACAACTATGGCGTAAAGCTTTTTAAGAATGTATTGCGCAAATACATTTTATTGATTTTTTTATGTATGTTATGTATACTGCTTATGTATTGAATAAATTGCATATATTTCTATGGATTGTTTCAGTCCCTGCCATTGAGATTATCCTACAACATATTTTTATCTAGGTTTGTAGATCTGGTTGGGAGGCTTTTCCCTGATGGCCATATTCTCCCAAATATTCTCCCACTTACCACAATGCCATAATTCCTTAATAACGTGCCATGGTATTCAACCAAACTACTTGCCACAATGCCATTATCATGGGCACTTGCAGAAATGACATGTTCCCACTTGTTAGAATGGAAAATGTTTGTTTTCAAACTGCGTTCTTTCTGTTATCGAACTGGCTTCATGCCCAGCTTTATAAATAAAATGTTTAGACTCTAGACGCCATTTTGTCCAGCTATACCAAGTCATGTTCCTCATTATACTTGTCTACTTGTCAATAAATAAAGTAAATTCATATTTTGTTGTTTGGTCACACTTTACTCCTCACTAAACTGTAGTTACCTATTTTAATGAATTATATTGTATTTTTTTCTGTCCAAAAAAGATACATAAACACCAATTATTGGTTAGTTGACACAGAATTGGGAGAACAATGTGGCTGCATTAACAACAGACTGAGAGATTAACCTGTAACAATCAAGAATGTGTGTGATTTTATTTTACTTATATTGCAAGCATATACATTTTACTTTATTTACTCTGCTTTTATTATTACTGATCACAATATACAATTGTATTGACAAGAATTTCAAACTTAAGGCCAAAGTATCTGAGTTGAAAATATTCTCCAAATTATCTGCATTGGAGAATTGTTATAACTCGGTAGGTTACATTGATCTAAAGTTTTTTTTGGAGTGTTCCAAGTAGTTTTATTCCGCAAAAGGCAATGTTTCAACTCACTCCTAAATTCTTTTCAAGCGGTGTGATGAGCTTAGTGTGATGCACTTAACATATACTATGTACACTCATGTGTGTTAATTATGAGGGGGCGGAGTTCCACCCTAATCAGTGTCAATGCAGTCAACTCAATTTAAGCAAAACAGTCATGTGAAACATAAACAAATGTGTTTTAAATAACAATGTGTAAAACATATATAAGTGAGGCATCTTAAAATACCAAAAAACAAGTGACATATAGTAGCACACAATTAAAATCAATTCAGAATGCAAATGAGAAAACTTTCAGTATTATCTGTCAAAGTACAGATAACTGTTCCAATACAATACCCATTTCTTTTGGGTATTGTATTGGAACAGCTATCTGTGAATTTAGTTTACTATATTCATTGTTTCTAAAAAATACTTGTAAGGCTAGTCCTGCTAACATCTAAGCAATTAAGACACTATAGTGGTCAGGGCCGGACTGGGAGCAAAATTCGGCCCGGGCATTTTTTTATCACAGCGGCCCACTAAGAAGGGGGCGGGCAGAGGAGGTGTGTTTTGTCATCACCAATGACAAACACGCTCCCTCTCAAAGTGAGCATGTTGGTTCAATGCTCTTCCAGGGCAGACCATGCGCAGAGCTCTGCTGAAGAGCTCTAGCATGAGAAAAAAGCCCTGTATTTGTTCTGCACAGTGCAAGCAAATTTAATAACATGCTTGCACTGTGTTTCCTTGCAACTTGTCTCTGGTGTCTCTATAAATGGATACCAGGAGACAAAAATGCCAGGAAAGAGTATTGAGCATGTGTTTGGAGCCTGCTTGTGGGATTGCGTGTGTAGAGTGAGCTGATTGTGGTGTGGTATTGTGTAATAAGGTCGGTTTTAGTTGTGTTGTGTTTGTGGTGTAATGTGATGCATATGTGGCTAGGAGCTGTAGAGAATGTGTGTATAGGGGATATAGCAAGTGTGTGCATACAGGCTATAGTGTGTGTGTGTGTGTATATATAGATGTAGTGTGTGTTTAGGGGTGTAGTATGTGTTTGCTTACAAGGAATCTAGTGTGTGTGTATATATACATATATATATGAGTCTAGTGTGTGTTTGAAGTACCCAGAATGTGTATAGGAGATCTAGTGAGTGTGTGTTTATAACGGTTTCAGAGTGTATATAGGGATCTAGTGTGTGTATGTGTGTAGATGATCCAGAGTTGGGTAAGGGATCTAGTGTGTGTCTGGAATGTAATGTGTTTAGGGGGGCAGTATGTGTGTGAGGGGTGCTGTGTGTGTGTATATATATATATATATATATATATATATATATATATATATATATATATATTTGGAAGTATTGTGTATGTCTGTTGTGCAGTGTGTTGGGGGGTTCTGTGTGTATGTGAGGGGTGCAGTGTGCGGTGTGTGAGGGGCGGTGTGTGAGGGGGGACCGGTGTGTGAGGGGGGCGGTGTGTGTGAGAGTGATGTGTGTGAGTGCGTGAGTGCTGTGTATGATGTGTGTGAGAGTGCTGTGTGTGAGAGTGCAAGAGTGCTGAATGTGCTGTGTGTGAGAGTGCTGTCTATGATGTGTGTGAGAGTGCTGTCTATGATGTGTGTGAGAGTTCTGTCAATGATGTGTGTGAGAGTGCTGTGTGTGAGAATGCTGTGTGTGCTGTGTATGAGAGTGCTATGTGTGAGAGTGTTATGTGTGAGAGTGCTATGTGTGTGTGATGGGTGTGAGAGTGCTGTGTGTGATGGGTGTGAGAGTGCTGTGTGTGAGAGTGCTGTATGTGATGGGTGTGAGAGTGCTGTATAAATGTTAGAATGGATTGTGTGTGTGTGTGTGTGCAGGGGGGGGTAAATAAACAAATAAAATAACAGGCATTATGTCCCCCCCTCCCTTCTTACCTTTAACCTGGGAGGGGTAGACCGGCACGTTGGTACCTGGGACTGGGAGGCGGGGTGGCGGTGTTCCCTGGTGGTCCTCGTGGTGAGTGAACTCTAGCCTTCGGGCTAGAGTTCACTCTCGCGAGATCCGGTCGTTGCCATGGCAATGCTCCGGATCTCGCGAGAGGAACCCGGTGGAGCTGCAAGTTAGAGCTCTGCCAGGTCCTCTCTCCAGGCTGGCTGTCTCCCTTCCTCTCTCCCCGCCGGTGGCCGCCTTTTGACAGCATGTGGGCCGGTGAGGGAGATCTTTGATCTCCTCACTGGCCCTTCATGGAAAACAGCGGGGCCGGCGTTCTGATAGTGCCGGCCCTGCATAGACCGGCAGGGTAATCCTGGGACCCAGAGGCCACTGCTGGGACCTCCCCTGCCGGCCTCGGCCCATGGCCACCGCGGCCCACCGGCCAGTCCGGGCCTGATAGTGGTGCCCCAGAAGGTATACTATATTCAACCAAACCTTTATTTCCCCCAAATAACATGTCCCTCTTCCCGCTTTGCCCTTCCTTAACTTGGGACAGAAGAGAATTGTTATCCCTGGTGGTCCATTGGGCAGTTTGGGGCCTGTTTGATGCCCAGTCTGAACAGACTCCTCCTTCTCCTCATAATCCCATACTCTCCCATGCAACCTTGTCAGTCAGAGCACAGGGAGTTCATGTGACTCAGCACTCTGATTGACTGAGATGGCCAGGGCAGCTGCAGCAGGATACTAGGTCTGTGCTCAGCATCACACAGAATCCTTGCATCAGAGGCGTCGCTAGGGGTGGGCTACTGGGGCTATAGCCCCGAGTCCCCCCTTTATAAACCCGAATGGAGACTCTGGGGCTAAAGTATTCTTTAGCCCCGAGACTCCAGGGCTATAATTGTTTAAAAAAAAAAAAAATCCCCCATGGTCCCAGAATCGGAGGATTAACCTCACGCGGGGGTAAGGGCCAATCGGGTGGAGAGGCTGCTATAGGGAGCTCTCTCCCTAGCATCTCCTCCTCAAGGTGCGGCCCACAGGCATGTGCCTGCGGTGACCGCACCTCCTGGCCATAGAGACCACCGCGCGAAGGGTGCAAGCTCCGCCCCCTGTCGCGCTGTGAGAGCTGCTCGCCAGATGTCAGGTGACATCCAGCAGAAGATCCTGGATAACGGACCAACTGTAAGGTAAGTAAAAAATAAAAAAAAATTAAAAAATGTGTGACTGTGTGTGGGTGTCTAGGTGTGTGTCAGGGTGTGTAAGTGTGTGGGTTCCTCAATGTGTGTAAGTGTGTGTCTGGGTGTCTCAGTGTGTGCCTGGGTGTCTCAATCTGTGTAAGTGTGTGTCTGGGTGTCTCAGTGGGTGTCTCAGTGTGTGTCTGGGTGTCTCAGTGTGTGTCTGGGTGTCTCAGTGTGTGTCTGGGTGTCTCAATGTGTGTAAGTGTGTGTCTGGGTGTCTCAATGTGTGTAAGTGTGTGTCTGGGTGTGTCAGTGTCTGTAAGTGTGTCTCTGGGTCTCTCAATGTGTGTAAGTATGTGTCTGGGTGTCTCTGTGTGTCTGGGTGTCTCTGTGTGTCTGGGTGTCTCTGTATGTCTGGGTGTCTCTGTATGTCTGGGTGTCTCTGTGTGTCTGGGTGTCTCCATGTGTCTGGGTGTCACCCTGTGTCTGGGTGTCTCAATGTGTGTGAATGTGTGTGGGTGTGTGTGGGTGTCTCAATGTATGTGTGTGGGTGTTTCAATGTGTATGTCTGGGTGTCTAGGTGTGTGTGTCAGGGTTTTTATGTAAGTTTGTGTGTGTGTAAGGGTGTTTGCTTAAGTGTATGTGTGTGTGTAATGGTGTTTGAGTAAGTGTGTGTGTAAGGGTGTTTGCGTAAGTGTATGTGTGTGAGTGTGTCTCATGGTGTCTGTGTGTGAGAAAGAGAGATGTTGTGTGTGAGAGAGAGACAGTGTGAGTGTGTGAGAGCGAGACGGTGTGTGTGAGAAAGAGACAGAGAGACGGCGTGTGTGAGAAAGAGAGACGCATGTGAGAGACAGAGAGAGAAGGCGTGTGTGTGACCGAGCTCATCTGGGCTCTAGCCCCAGATCATCAGAAGACCGAGCAACGCCCCTGCCTTGCATTAAACACCAGATTTTAGGCTGCACTCCTAATTTAAGAATTTGAATTGGGGGAAAAGGAATACTTACTTTGTTGAAGTACCTTTTGATTCAGTTCCAGCAGAATTAGCTAAAGGGTGTGCAGACTTTTACATTCAAGGCACTGGCAGCTTTTTTATTTTTATTATGATTATTTTTGCACTCAATATCCCTTTTGTTTTTTGTCCTTTTTTAAGCATTCACATTAAGAGAAGTTACAATGTGTAAACTTTAATTCTATTTATCAAGAGTCACAATATTAGTGTAAAACTTTGTCTAATTTTTTTTAAAATCATTTTCCAGCTACCGATGACCTGATGTTTGATCTAGTCGTCTGCGACATAAATGTAATGGAGTTTGGTCTCAGTAAGTGTCTTCTCCAGTCCTTGGGGTATGATCCAGGCAGTCTCACATTAAGCAACAGCTCAATTTTTTGCAAAAATATTTATGATACAAGCGTGATTAATGGAAAGAGAATGGAGACCATTCAACTGAGAGTAGAAAATAACTGGTGTGGGAACACAGCAGAGGTGAGGAGACATTATATATTTTGATCACTCTTTTTTTTTTTTTTCTCAATCTCTCAATTAAGTATTGTCTATTCAGTATTTGTCTAGTCTAAGTCTGTCCTTAAAAGGGCAGGTCCAGCTAATTTGTTTTCTGTATAGTGTTTTTTTTTTTTTTAATATAAGTGAAATGCACATTATTTTTACTTTAAAACAATTTTCTTGTAGTTTTACCAGTGGAGCCTATAAATTCAGTGACAATCAATAAGGAGGGCTTGGAGGGATAAGGTGGGCTTTTTATATAGCCACAGAAAGAACTGTATTACATTTTCTTTACGGTTTTTAGGAGAAAGAGTTAAAAAAAAAACCTGATAAGGTAGTGGTTTCTTTTTCTTTACATGATACAGTACTTATCTTAAATATATTATATATAATAGTTTTAGACCGTATAGCTGGGACTTGACCTTTAATTGATACTGATATATACAAAGCATCGTGTCTTAGTGATAGCATGGCAGGAATCTCATATGTTATGTAAATACATTTTATATTTCTTTTGTTTTTAGAGCACTTTGTTTGGAATTACCTATGAAAACAGAATCAACATCACTCCTTATAACTTTGCTATGTCCACAAAACCTGTTCTTGATTTTTCTATCTCATGCAGTTATCCAGATAACTCCTCCAGGTAGGGACAAAATTATATGAAAAAGATTTTAAAAAAATTTGAAGAGGGGCTGGGAAAATAAGGCCTGTAGAGATATATGTAGATGGAGCTGTAAAAACATAAGGACAAAAAAACACCATTCAAAAAGATATAAAGAATTAAATATTTAATAAATAAAGAAGTCATATTTGTACACAGACCTATCATTTCCATGTCATATCTTGTCTCCTCAACAGTTATCTTATATCTGGCTCTGGTAACCTTATCACCAACTTGGAGGCATTTAGTGATGCTCAGTTTAGTCAACCGATACTACCAGATACTAACCTGATTGTGGGGACCATCTTTTACCTTCTTCTGAAACTCACAGAACCTCTGGACAGCAGATTCGTCCTGAGAGCCGAGAGGTGTATTGCTGCTCCATTGAACACACCAGACAGTCCCATCCAAATAGAGCTACTGAGTGGAGGGTGAGTGTTTTTCCTTCATTAGCTAGATTTTTGTAGTTGCCAACTTCTTGACTCCAAAAGGCAATCAGATTTATCCTGTTTGATCAACATGCTCTGAATATGAATGTTGGTGCTATTATGTATAGCCCTCTGTTTTTCTAAAATAAAATATGCAAATCCTTTTTCAGGGCATCTATTACCGTATATTTGATAGAAGCACCTCTCTTTATTGTTCTTACCATAAGAAACCTTTTTTGTTTGTTCAGGTAACTGGTTCCATTCCTGCACACTGAAATGCTGGAATTTATAAAAAAAAAAGGGATACAGACGAGAGTCCCTCAATAACACTTACTAGAATCGCCTGTCTCCCTGTGCATTTCACAGTTGAGATCTTCTACAATAGTGATTTTTGTTTTGTGATGTTTGTAATGATAAGCG
The DNA here is from genome assembly GCA_036172795.1 of Pelodytes ibericus. Lineage (NCBI taxonomy): Eukaryota > Metazoa > Chordata > Amphibia > Anura > Pelodytidae > Pelodytes > Pelodytes ibericus. Next base: position 127,939,199 of record CM069857.1, on the reverse strand, counting down.
CTGTTTTTTTTGTGTGAAGAAAGTTAAAATGTGTACTGTGCAAAAGAGCTGCCATTAGTTGCCTAGCTTAGTTTATATGTCAATTGCCAAGGTCAGCTGTAAAATAAATAATAATTTGAATATATGTTTGAATTAAGTGTTTAATAAGAATATGATTTGGTTGTTACCTGAGGAACTTCTGTCACTCCCTACAAGTACTGAGAGGCTAACAGAGAGGAGACAATGGCGGATCAGGCTTTTGTTGGAAAAGATGTAATAGAAAAGTTAATTGTTTTTCCAGGGTACCTCTAGTTATTTCACTAATCCTGGGTTTTTTCATGTTTGACTAAAAGTATGTCTCTTAACAGCTGTGCCATTAATGAAGATGTATATACAGCAATTATAGAGAATGGAAAGTCTTCGGAAGTCAAATTTAAGCAGGCTGCTTTTCTGTTTCAAGGCTATCCTAAATTATTTATTTTTTGTTATGTACATATATGTGACCGGAGTGAGCAATGTTCAAAGGTAAGACAAACTAGAATTTCTCCAAAAACATTTCTGCATTCCATACATCAAACGAAAAACATATTTTCCAGCAAAGGTTAAAGCATCTTAACATGTATAGCTTGGAGGAAAGACGTAACAGGGGGGATATGATAGAAACATTTAAATACATAAAGGGAATCAACACAGTAAAGGAAGAGAGTATATTTAAATGAAGAAAAACTACCACAACTAGAGGACATAGTCTTAAATTAGAGGTGCAACGATTTAAAAGTAATATCAGGAAGTATTACTTTACTGAGAGGATAGTGGATGTATGGAATAGGCCTTCCAGCAGAAGTGGTAGAGGTAAACACAGTCAAGGATTTTAAACATGCGTGGGATAGACACAAGGCTATCCTAGCTATAAGACCGGGAACGGGGGACTAATAAAAGTACTCAAAAAAAATTGGGCAGACTAGATGGACCGAATGTTTCTTATCTGCCGACACTTTCTATGTTTCTATGTTTCTATATTAATCAAAATCTAATGTACATTCATGTGCCTTTCATTGTAGTGCAATCTGAATCGTGCATCTGATGTTGGAATGACATTACGCATGGGATCTTTCAGTATTACAGGTAAAATACCTAGGACCAATATCACTATAATTTCTATGTTATGTGATCATGGAAATAAGCATCATATATAATCATGCATTGTCTATTGCAGGAGGCAGTCGCCTAAGCAGTTCTGGAACCCATAAAGGTAGGTTTCTTTCCAGGTTTGACTTTTTGGGTTTAAATATAAAATACCAGTATAAGATCGTTACAAGTGAGCAGTTTTGTTTTTAATATATTTCTCAAATAACTGTCAATGGGGTTAGCTTCCAGCAGATTTCAAAATATAAAGAAGATTTACTGGTATGTCATGTTCTGTAAGTTTCTCATGTGTTAAGTCTTTTTTGATTTGCACAGAAAATACTAGCCTGACATCTAGGTTTTAATTTTATTCTCTAGTTAAGGGGACAATGTCCGCTAAACATTGTTTATAATGTAAAAGTAGTGGATACAAATTGCCAAACATTATCTATACATTGTGTTATCAGAACTGTATGCATAAGTTTATAACCTTCATACACAGAAAAAAATACAGAAAAAGTAGCCAGACCACATTTGAATTGGTAATACAAATGAGCAAATAACAATAATACGAAAATTCAGTTGATTATCAAAAAAGTTAATAATCCACTATAGTCCTGAACAAGTATAAAAAAACTTTTGACAACTCCAGTAAACCTAACATAATCAAGTTAGTAATGATAAGACGTATAAGAATCGTGGAGAAGGACCAATTACGTAATACTTTGGAAATACATGAACTAACAGGCAATAAAACCAAATGCTTCCAATATAAAAATGATGGTCATAAAGATTCAACATTCATATACACATGGGTGAAATTGTACAACAACATTACAATTATAGAATTTGTATCTCCATTCTATATATTTATATTTGTATGTAGTTATAACTAACCTTCATTTTGTTTATGTTTGGCAGCGCTCTCCTGGAATATTATGACTATAGCTCTGTTAGTGTACATGACAACTAAAGTCTTCTGAGATGACAACAATCCATTTTAATTGTGGAGCTGATTTATAATAATAATAAAAGAAGGGAAAAAAACAAATATAGATTTCTTGTATCTTACACATCACTGTGCCAATTAAACCTATTTGTGAATTAAGAGTGTTTTATTGTTTAGTACTTATGTGTTTTTGTTCTACCATGCATGAAGTTGTTTCTTAATCAAATTTAAAACATTAATGAATAAAGAAAAGAGCGTGTAAATGGCAAGGGGTTAGTTTAATGTTTAGTGGAAAATGGAAAAACCTCAAACACAATCCCTCGAAGGGGAGGCTATTATTTATTTTTTATTGGGAACACTGGGCAAGCCCCCAGGCTATTACTTATGAGTGGATGGGGGAGTGTATATTTCTCAAAGTTTAGTGAATAGACCCATGTGATACATTCAGACACAAACTATATTACCATGTGTTTTATTGTTGTTGAGCTCTGTTATAAACATTATTGTGAGTATTTTTGTCATGGACAACTTTTGCTAGGATGCTCAGCAAGTTTACACCTGTCACTCTATTTACTGTGATCATTCACATTAGTCTTGGCCAAACGGGTAACGCAAGGCTGGCTGAGCATCATGGGGACTGTAGTTAACAGAAAACAACGTGGCGGGTATTCATTTTTATATACAGTTCCAATGATGCTCAGCCCACTCAAAGTTCCACTGCTGCTGACAGAGAATCTTGGAAACTGTAGTCCACAAAGCAGTCATTAAAGGTGGGAGCAACTTTACATAAGCCCTCCTTCCAGGTTAGTACCATCATCGCTTCCCTGTTCCTCACAGCAGCAGAATCATCAGCCCTCCTGTTACCTCAGCATCATCACTATTGGCTCCTCTGTAACCAAATCATCTTAGTCAAGCCACCTGCCCCAACATCATCCTCAGCCCTGTCTCCTCAAAATCATCACCAGCCCCACTGTTCCTCCAACATCATCAGCCTGCATGTGCCCAGCATCATAACAATCAGCAACCTGTACCCCAACATCATCAGCCCCATTGTATCCCAGAGCATTATCATCAGCCCCCCTGTGCCCTCAACATCTTAACACTACCAGTTACATAAGATATAACTAGATAACCTGGTCATGTTGTACACAGCTGGATAGCTGTGGCTGTCCAGAATTCATTTTCAGCACTTTCAGAGTGCAGTGGTGTTGTGGAGGCAGGCTCAGACACAGAGTTTGAGGAACCACTCTCCTATGTGGCTAAGGTGTGCCAGGAGAAGGTGAGGCCTGATAGAAAGCAGTTGTTGTTGGGCGATTCTATCATAAGAGGTGCGGAGTTGCACAGTATTGGCTTAGTGAGATGTCTTCCTGGAGCTAATGCTCGCAGAGACAGGAGGCGTATTTCTAATATTGTTAAGCAAGCAAATCAGGAAGGAGAATTGGATGTACTGGTTCATCTAGGGACAAATGATTTGGCTTGCAATGAGGTTTCAGAGGTGAAGGAAGCTTTTCGTGTTCTTGCCAATGATATACGGCAGGTTGTGTCCACACTGTCCTTTTCTGAAGTTATGCCTGTGCATAACATTCAGAATGATAGACGGATGCGTATTAGGGACTTCAACTTGTGGCTTGGAGAATGGTGTCGGGAGCAAGGATTTGGCTTTGTTTCTCATGGAAGTTCACTATGGGATAGAAAGGAACTGTACAAAAAGGATGGTTTGCATCTTTCTCAAAAGGGAACGAATGTTCTCAGTGAGCCGTTCAGAGGTTTTGCTAGGAGGTTTTTAAACTAAAAGAGGGGGGCAAAATGGCGATAAAACATCAATCCAATTGCCCCCCAAAAAAGGTACAGAAGTTACCTGTAGTCAGTGTGCTGAAAAATGATAAGCTTAGGGTCATGCCTACAAATGCTCGATGTTAGGGAATAAGATCCATGAACTTGTGGCAATATTGTCAACTGAGAATGTAGATTTAGTGGCTGTTACTGAGACATGGTATAATGAAAAACATGACTGGGACATTTCAATACCAGGGTACTCTTTATATAGAAAAGACAGAGAAGGTAAAAAAGGGGGAGGGGTGGCCCTGTATGTGAGGGATAGCTTAAAATGTAACGTAATACAAGTTAGTGAGGCGAACATAGAGTCAGTTTGGGTTACATTAGAATTTGGTAATCATATGGTAACTCGGGTAGGTGTGATTTATAGGCCCCCTGGACAAATAGAGGAGTTAGATAATCTACTAGTTGAGGAAATAGCTAAAATGACAATGAAGGGAGAAGTGATCATCATGGGTGACTTTAATCTTCCTGATGTGAACTGGAAATACAAAACAGCTACTTGCGCCAGGAGTACGCATATCCTAAACTCCCTACTTGGATTATCTCTAAAACAAGTAGTGGAGGAGCCAACTCGAAAGCAGGCCATACTAGTATTACGGTACCCTCAGCATCAGATGCACAAACCACCGTTTAGTAGATCTTCCCCCCCAATAACGAGACCACGCTCTGTGTTGAGGGTAAAACATGAACTGCTTTTACTGTGGGCTACACGCCCGTATTTATCCAGGTCTCCCACTTGGTGGACACTCCCCTAGGGGAACCAATGGGAGACTGTAACAATAGACAGACATAAGCCAATTTAGGACTCACAGACACAGATTATTCCCAGCAGGCATTATGATTTCCTCCCCCCCTGCCCTGGAGATAATTGGGAAGTAATTCAATTATCTCCAGGACAGAGGCGAATTGCCATTTTAATTTCAACACAAAAAAAACACATAAAAACACATAACTTTATAATGGTCGAACATTTCCCATTCGTATCACATATCCCAAGATAGCCTGGATCTGTCACACGGCTCCCCTCTTGTGGAACACTCCGGCAGACCCGGCTTGACCCTGTGGCGGGTCAACTTGGGGATGACCGGACTAGGAGGTAATAGCGACGTTGGTTTGCCGGGACAATCCATCCGCATTCCCGTTCTGCTTACCGGGTCGGTAGCTGATGGTGAAGTTGTAAGGTTGTAAAGCTAAGCTCCACCGCAGCAGTCTACCATTGTCTCCCGAGACCGGGTTAAGCCAGACAAGGGGGTTGTGGTCCGTGATGAACTCCTGCCCGTACAAATAGGGGCTCAATTTCTTTAATGCCCAGACCAGGGCGAAACACTCCTTCTCTACTGCCGCATAACTCACTACTACTCGGGGTAGTAGCTTTCTGCTGAGGTATGCGACAGGGTGCTCTCCTCCATCTTCCCCGACCTGGCTCAGCATAGCCCCCAGTCCATAAATGAAGCATCTGGGTCTCAGCAGCCGGTGGGCCGGTCTCGGCAGCACGGGTCGTGACAGCGTTCGCTTCAGAGGGATCCATGGGAGCGTAGGCAGAAACAAGGGGAGCCAAGTCATTTCCAAGGAGGACATCCTCCGGTAAGTCCCTCATGATCCCCACATTCACATGTCGGGCGCCCACTCCCCAATCCAAATGTACCCGGGCAACGGGTAGGCGAAACACCGCGCCTCCGGCTACTCTCACAACCACGGTGTCCCCAGTGTGCTGATTCTCTGGCACCAAGTGTTTTTGGAGCAATGTCATGGTCGCCCCGGTATCCCGTAGACCACTGACTTCCTTCCCGTTTACTTTAACCAGTTGTCGGTGTTGTTGGCGGTTATCGTGGTGGGCAGCTTGAACAGGGTTTGCCTCATGTAGGACGCCCCAACATTCCTCCTCCTCTACGCAGTGGGCAGCAGGCGGAGTAGGCCGTTGGTTCCAGCTGGTCGGTCTCCTCCAGGACTGGTTCTGGTTAGCATTATTCAGCGGGCACTCTGGTCGTTTGTGCCCAAGCTGTTTGCACCCAAAACAACGGATAGGTTGGGAGTAGTCCCGGGAGTTGAACCGCGGTGGCTGGTAATAGTTATTAGCTGGAGGGGGTGCGGATGGGCGGTGCGTCGGTGGTTGGTAGATGGTAGCTGGAGGGGGTGCTGCTTGGCGATACTCTCCTCTGGCAGAAGGTTTACCCATGGTACTGTCCAGTTTACGGGCATCCGTGTACTCGTCTGCCAGGCGAGCTGCTTCATGTAGAGTGTAGGGTTTACGATCCCTTACCCACTCTCTGACGCCTGGGGATAACTTCTCAAAACAGTGCTCCAGAAAGAACATCTGCAGCACTTCTTCCCCGGATACGGCTTGGCACCCTGCCATCCAGTGGGCAGCTATGCAGTGCACTTTACATGCCCATTCAACATACGAATCCCCAGCTAACTTGGCAGTGTCTCTGAACCGCCTCCTGTATGCCTCCGGTGTAACGGCATACCTGGAGAGCAAAGCTTCCTTCACTGCTACATAATCCCCAATCTCCTCATCTGGAATGGCCCGAAAAGCTTCACTGGCCCGGCCGGATAACTTGCCTGATAATATAGTGACCCAGTCCTCTGGGGATACCTTGTGTAGACCACATTGCCACTCAAAATCAGCAAGGTACCCATCAATCTCTCCTTCTGTCTCCACAAACGGTTTAAATGCAGTAAATGGTACTTTCTTTTTCTCCACCGGATTTGCTGGGGCTGCTGCAGCACCGCTTTGGCGAATCAGGTTGGCCTCCACAGCGGCTATGACCCGGTCAATGGTCTCTATAGTCGGGTTGGGACCATAATGGGCCAGCCTGATTCTTACTGCCCGGTCAAAGCTTGCCTCCTCAGGGGTTCTGTCAGCTGTGCTGGACCCATTGGTTCCTTCAGCCCCTGGTACTCCATCCATTTCGTTTAATATTGTAATAATCTCCCTTTTCTTGAGATTACTGGCTTGTCTGCCTCTCTGTTCCAATAAATCCTTTAGGGTATCTCTTTTCAGCCTTTCGTACGGTATTTCCATTAATCCTGGCTGCAGTGGTCTCTCTGGGCGATGAGGGTCATCCCGTCGCTTGCCACCAATTGTTACGGTACCCTCAGCATCAGATGCACAAACCACCGTTTAGTAGATCTTCCCCCCCAATAACGAGACCACGCTCTGTGTTGAGGGTAAAACATGAACTGCTTTTACTGTGGGCTACACGCCCGTATTTATCCAGGTCTCCCACTTGGTGGACACTCCCCTAGGGGAACCAATGGGAGACTGTAACAATAGACAGACATAAGCCAATTTAGGACTCACAGACACAGATTATTCCCAGCAGGCATTATGATTTCCTCCCCCCCTGCCCTGGAGATAATTGGGAAGTAATTCAATTATCTCCAGGACAGAGGCGAATTGCCATTTTAATTTCAACACAAAAAAAACACATAAAAACACATAACTTTATAATGGTCGAACATTTCCCATTCGTATCACATATCCCCAGATAGCCTGGATCTGTCACAACTAGACTTAGTGTTCACAAATGGAGATTTGTCATCAGATATTACTGTAGGTGAAAGTTTAGGATCTAGTGATCACCAGACAGTGTGGTTTAATATAAGAACAGTGACGCAGTCACACCACACAAAAACAAAAGTTTTAGACTTTAGAAAAACAGACTTTTCTAAAATTAGATTAGGTGTGAAGGAGTCATTATCAGACTGGAGCAATTTAAACGGAGTCCAGGAGAAATGGGATTATCTAAAAGTTGCACTACTGAAGGCAACAGAAAATTGCATAAGGCTTGTCAGTAAGAGCAAAAAATTGAAGAAACCACTGTGGTACTCTGCAGAGGTGGCTAAAATAGTAAAAAATAAAAAGCTAGCATTTAGTAATTATAAAAATACTCAGAGTGAAGAAGATAGAAAGATCTATAAGAGTAGGCAGAAAGAGGCAAAGTAAGCAAAAGAGCTTCCAAAGCACACACAGAAGCGACTATAGCCCAGTCAGTGAAAAAGGGGGATAAAACATTTTTTAGATACATAAATGAGAAAAGGAAAGTAAAACAAGGATTAGTTAGATTAAAAACAAAAGAAGGATGCTATGTAGAAGAGTATAAATGCTTAGCAGACTGCCTTAATGAATATTTTTGTTCAGTTTTTACAAATGAAAATGAGGGTAAGGGACCTCATTTATGGAAAAAAACTAATGAGTCTTTTGATGCATGTAAGTTTACAGGGGAAGAGGTTTTACTTCAGCTGTCTAAAGTAAAGACAAATAAGTCGATGGGACCTGATGGGATACATCCAAAGTTATTAAAAGAACTTAGTGGTGTACTAGCAAAACCGTTAACAGATTTATTTAACCAATCATTGTTAACGGGAGTAGTTCCAGAAGATTGGAAATTAGCTAATGTTGTGCCCATTCACAAGAAAGGTAGTAGGAAGGAGGCGGGCAACTATAGACCAGTAAGTCTTACTTCAGTAGTGGGGAAAATAATGGAAACCTTGTTAAAGAATAGGATTGTTGAACATCTAAAGTCTCCTGGATTTCAAGATCAGAGACAGCATGGGTTTACTTCAGGGAGATCATGCCAAACTAATCTTATTGATTTTTTTGATTGGGTAACTAAAATAATAGATCAGGGTGGTGCAGTAGACATTGCTTACCTAGATTTCAGTAAGGCTTTTGACACTGTCGCACATAGAAGGCTTATCAATAAACTGAAATCTTTGAGTTTGGATTTCAATATTGTTGAATGGATTAGACAATGGCTGAGTGACAGGCAACAGAGGTTTGTAGTCAATGGGGTATATTCGATGCAAGGTCTTGTTACTAGTGGGCTACCTCAGGGATCTGTTCTTGGACCCATTCTCTTTAAAAAAAAAATTATTAGCGATATTGCAGATGGTCTTGTTGGCAAAGTATGTCTTTTTGCTGATGATACAAAGATTTGCAGCAGGGTTGATATTCATGGAGGGATAAGCCAAATGGCAAATGATTTAGATAAACTAGAAAAATGGTCAGAGCAGTGGCAACTGGCATTTAATGTGGACAAGTGCAAGATTATGCACCTTGGGCGTAAAAACACAAAAGCAGAATATAGACTATTTGGTACAGTCCTAACCTCAACATCTGAGGAAAGGGATTTAGGAGTAATAATTTCAGAGGACTTGAAGGTAGGTAGGCAATGCAATAGAGCAGCAGGAAATGCTAGCAGAATGCTTGGTTGCATAGGGAGAGGTATTAGCAGTAGGAAGAGGCCATTGTACAGAGCACTGGTGAGACCTCACTTGGAGTATTGTACGCAGTACTGGAGACCGTATCTCCAGAAGGATATTGATACTTTGGAGAGAGTTCAGAGAAGGGCTACTAAACTGGTTCATGGGTTGAAGGATAAAACTTACCAGGAAAGGTTAAAGCATCTTAACATGTATAGCTTGGAGGAAAGACGTAACAGGGGGGATATGATAGAAACATTTAAATACATAAAGGAAATCAACACAGTAAAGGAAGAGAGTATATTTAAAAGAAGAAAAACTACCACAACTAGAGGACATAGTCTTAAATTAGAGGGGCAACGATTTAAAAGTAATATCAGGAAGTATTACTTTACTGAGAGGGTAGTGGATGTATGGAATAGCCTGCCAGCAGAAGTGGTAGAGGTAAACACAGTCAAGGATTTTAAGCATGCGTGGGATAGACACAAGGCTATCCTAGCTATAAGACCGGGAACGGGGGACTAATAAAAGTACTCAAAAAAAAAAATTCTGCAGACTAGATGGACCGAATGGTTCTTATCTGCCGACACATTCTATGTTTCTATGTTTCTATGTTTTAAATGATTGAATTAATCGCATATAAAAGGAAAAATAAAATTAGGTGTTTATCTCCTGGCTCCATTGTGTGAATATTTCCCATGGTGCATGGTCCATCATCCAAAATCTTCCAGCCAGTCTCACTTTACAACTGTGGCCAAACCTTGAACCTTGAATGAAGATACTCCCATGCTTTCTTACTGGCTCCTGTGTATCATAGTGGGCAGGACTAGGTGGTCAAACATGATCATCAACTCCTCCTGCCCTCTATTACCTTGTGGAAGGGGATGGTACATCATTGCTCTTGTTCCTCGCATGCATGTTGTGTTGAGAGACATGTCTCAGTGTTTGCTGATGACACAAAATTAGGTAAGGTAATACAGAATAATCTTGATGTTTATTCTTTGCAGAGAGATTTAGACAAAGTGAGGAATTGGGCAACCAAGTGGCAAATTTGGTTCAAAATAGACACATGTAAAGTTATGCATTATAGGAAAAATAATAACACTGCATTATATACTTTAAATCTTATTTCCCTGGGAAAATATACTAATGAAAAGGACATAGGAATAATTGTAGATAACAGATTATTCAGTGTGCAATGCCAGTCGGCAGCTGCATGGGTATTGATACACAGGAGGAAGATATAATTTAAAAATTAATAAAGGGATTGGATGAATTTAGTTATAAAAATAGACTACAAAAATTGCATTTATGAATGCTAGAAAAAAGGCATCTTAGAAGGGTTATGATAACTGTTACAGCAATGAAAGCGGTCAAAGGCCCACCAAACTCGATTAGAGGGACGAAGACTAACTCAAGTTTTTTTATTTCCTTTCATCTACTACTTGCCACAGTCCATATGTTGTAAACAGAATTCAGAGTCACAAAGATGGGCTTGCAAGGTTTATTCAGCACACCACAGCTGGGAGGCAGCATGCCTGATGTTTCAAGTTGTAACAATGTACACAGTAACTCTACTTTATACTATTTCATGGAGTACAGTCTTTATCAGTATGGTGACCTTCACAGCCTGCTCAGCCTAGCATTCATGTTCAGTTCTTTAGCCTTTTAATCTTTCCATCCTTGCATTCTAGCTGGAAGCTTCATAACTTTTTTGGAAGTGTTATGCTATAGAATGGCAGGCTACAACTTGCTTGCTTAGCTTGCTTGCTCAGCTTAGCTTTGGGCCTACTGGTTATGTTCTATTATAGTGTTGGCTTCAAACACACTCCTCCCAAAAACTCCAATCACAGACAGAGTTTTTCTGTACTACCATGTACAGATAGAAACATAGGAACATAGAATGTGTAGGCAGATAAGAACCATTCGGTCCATCTAACCTGCCCAATTTTCTATATACTTTTATAAATCTCCAGTTCAGGCTATTCCATACATCCACTACCATCTCAGTAAAGTAATATTTCCTGATATTACTTTTAAATCGTTGCCCCTCTAATTTAAGACTATGTCATCTAGTTGTAGTAGTTTTTCTTCTTTTAAATATACTCTCTTGCTTTACTGTGTTGATTCCCTTTATATATTTAAATGTTTCTTTCATATCCCCCCTGTTACGTCTTTCCTCCAAGCTATACATGTTAAGATGCTTTAACCTTTCCTGGTAAGTTTTATCCAACTCATGATCCAGTTTAGTAGCCCTACCCTGAACTCTTTCCACAGTATCAATATCCTTCTGGAGATATGGTCTCCAGTACTGCGTACAATACTCCAAGTGAGGTCTCACCAGTGCTCTGTACAATGGCATGAGCACTTCCCTCTTTCTACTGCTAATGCCTCTCCCTATGCAACCAAGTATTCTGCTAGTATTTCCTGCTGCTCTATTACATGATGATTTCTAAACATTAGCACTATAACTTTAATCTGAGTGAGTGTGTTTTAACCTTCTGTATCCAGAAATATAGCTATCTGAAAAAAAGGAACAACTGTCCTAGCCATACATAAATTGATTTTTACATGAAACTCGAACAGAATTCACTTTTTCAGTGCTATATGAATATACATATAAATTAATCTACCATAGGGATAGAAATAATTCTAAACTGTACATCAATAACATTTATTTGGACATCATGGCGTGAGGTGATGCACTTCACGCCCCGGAAAAAGACTGATAAGATGCAAATTTAATCCCAAGATCCTCTCCGCTAATAAGAAAGCTGCCCCATTCTGCCCACACGACAAAAAAGAAGAGCTTGCCCCCCCACCACCACAGAAACTCAAACAGCTCTCCCGAAGAGCCATATACAATGGTGGTAAGTTTTATCGAAGGTTCACTTTGTCTGCAAAATGGAAGAATGTTACTTTAAAAAAAGAGGTTTAATGAATAAATGTTATGATATTTGGAACCCTTGGTTCCAAATATCTTGAGTATTGTTTTTCCAATCTGATGGAAATAGGGGGGGTTTGTAAACATGATAAGTATTACTAGATATCTGAAAAAATCTGAAAGAGGCCCTGGCACGGCAAATGATTCTAGCAAAATGTTAAGTGGTAAGAAATGTAACTCAATGCATACTACATTTTATATTTTAGGTGCTGTTAATTATAGTATGTTTGTTGATGGGAGTATTGTGTCAGGCTAAGTTGTTTTATATTTCTGATGCTATAAAATAAAAACAGTTTATTTAATATATTTTTTATACTGTCTGTAGGACTTTGGGCCTGTGCCCTTGGGGTGGGTGTCCAATATGTCAGTGGCCCTTGGCAAGACCTTGGACCATTTTTTTAAACACCTTGGCAATATAGGTTGTACTATGTACGTTCTATGTCTGCCTGCAGTTTGTGACACATTGTATGTCCTGTATTAAAACAAGCAGTGTAAGTGGCCAATGATCATGTCCACTGCTCAGACAGTGTTACTGTAATGACTCTATGTTACAGCATCCTACAACACTGAATTTTGCTGCCCAACTGACCCGTGCGATATTTGAAGGAAGTCACTTTAGTCTCTCTGTTAGTGTTGCTATACTGACTCTAGAGGCAGTTAGACAAATGGGCCAGATCAGGGTATAAAGCTCAACTTCAGAGAAATACGCACTTTGGCTATCCAATATAAATGATTTCAGCTGGAAATCGGCAAATTCTGCCGACTTCGTGCTGGCTTTTGCCCACAATCAGTTTGGAGGTGTCGGACAGCAAAAACCTATGGATTTTGCTTACTCCTAAAGGACCGAATCCCACCCACCCCCAAAGTTGGGACAAAATTGGCAGAAATTGATGAATTTCGGGCAGTTCAATACTCCATATTTTACATGGAGATTTAAACAGAGAAGTGAGGAAAAAGTTAACATGTTTAAATAATTTTAGATCAGTTTTATGTTTATGTTTTATGTTTATGTTCATTTTATTTATTTTTATCATTTTGGGATCATTTTAGGAGCCAGACTATGGAGGAGATGGCTATATGAAATGTCGGTATAAAATCGGCCACATTGGTCAATTTTCCTGGCAATTCAAGATTAGAGTTGAGCGGACACCTGGATGTTCGGGTTCGAGAAGTTCGAGCGAACTTTGGAAAAAGTCTGGGTCCGTGCTCGAACTTGACCCCGGACTTGACCCCGAACACGGACCCCATTGAAGTCAATGGGGACATGGACTTTTGGCAACTAAAATCCCTCTAAAAAAGAAATGGAAAGGGCTTGAGGGCTGCAAAAGGAATTAAAATGTGGGTAAGAGTAGGTAGACAAGTGCCCTGCAAGCAAATGTGGATAGGGAAATAACTTAAAATAACATAAAATACATACAAATTACAAATACAGCTGAGCCATAAAATAGCACTAGATGGAATCTTTGATTTTAGCTTTGGAAGTACATAAATCTAAATCTAAAGCATGGCTGCCAGGAGGATCAACAGAATTATTCATTTGAGAGAGGGTTGGAGTGCAGGGTATTCTCTTTCAGTTTATACTAAGTGACCCATAGGTTGAAGAGGCGGTGACTGTGGCGGTGTCGGTGGAAGCGGCGCTGGAGGAGGAGGAGGAGGTAGCCAACACCGTGTTTTTTTTGGGGGGTTTTTTTTAAATTGGGGTAGCCCCCAAAATATTGGGACATATAACAACAGAAAACAAAGAATAAGTGCACTTGAGTATAACAATGACTGGGTGAGGCCGGTATAAATGTCTATTCTGCACAAGGTACAGACAAGTCTGGTGGGATCCATTCCTGGTTCATCTTAATAAACGTGAGCTTGTCCACGTTGGATGTGGACAGGCGGCTGCGCTTGTCTGTGATAACGACCCTTGCCGTGCTAAAGACACGTTCAGACAATACACTGGCTGCAGGGCAGGCCAGCACCTCCAAGGCATAAAGAGCAAGCTCAGGCCATGTGCCAAATTTAGAGACCCAAAAGTTGAATGGGGCAGACCCATCAGTCAGTCCGTGTAACTGTGCACACGTACTGTTCCACCATGTTGCTGAAATGCTGCCTCCTGCTAAGATGTTGCATATCAGATGGTGTTGCTGCTTGTTGTGACGTGCTGACAAAGCTTTTCCACATTTCGGCCATGCTAACCCTGCCTTCTGAGGTGCTGGTGGTGCCCCAGCTGCGTTGGCGACCTCTTCCTCTGCCTTCGCCTTGTGCTTCTATTGAGCCCCTGGTGTCATTTTTGAATGCCCTCAGCAGCGCGTCTACCAGCGTGCGCTTGTAGTCGCGCATCTTACGATCACGCTCCAGTGATGGCATTAAGGACGGCACGTTGTCCTTGTAACGGGGATCCAGCAGGGTGGCCACCCAGAAATCAGCACAAGTTAGAATGTGGGCAACTCGGCAGTCGTTGTGCAGGCACTGCAGCATGTAGTCGCTCATGTGTGCCAAGCTGCCCAGAGGCAAGGACAAGCTGTTCTCTGTGGGAGGTGTATCATCTGTGTCCTCCGTATCCCCCCAGCCATGCTCTAGTGATGCCCACGAGCTGCGTTGGGTGCAACCCTGCTGTGAACACGGTTCCTCATCATCATCATCCTCATCCTCCTCCAAAACTGTGCCCTGGCTTGACAGTTGTGTACCTGGCCTATGATGGTGCAGGAACCCACCCTCCAAGCCACTTGTGAATGACTGGCCTGATAACCATGGAAATGACCCCTCTTCTTCCTCCTCCTCTTCCTCCTGTGCCATATCCTCTTCCATCATCGCCTAAGCGTTTTTTCAAGGAGACATACAAGCGGGATAGTAAGGCTGAGAAGGGCGTCATTGGCACTGGCCATGTTGGTGGAGTACTCGAAACAGTGAAACATGGCACACAGGTCTCGCATGGAGGCCCACTCATTGGTGGTGAAGTGGTGCTGTTCTGCAGAGTGACTGACCCGTGCATGCTGCAGCTGATACTCCACTATCGCCTGCTGCTGCTCGCACAATCTCTTCAGCATGTGCAAGTTGGAGTTCCACCTTGTGGGCACTTCGCATATGAGGCCATGAACGGGAAGGCCTAAGTTACGCTGCAGCGCAGACAGGCGAGCAGCAGCAGGGTGAGAACGCCTAAAGTGCGCACAGACGGCTTCTTTCTGTAGCAGCTCTGATATATCTGGGTAGTTTTTCAGGAATTTCTGCACTACCAAATTCAGCACATGCGCCAGGCAAGGGATGTGCATCAAACCGGCTAGGCCCAGAGCTGCTACGAGATTTCGCCCATTATCGCACACCACCCGGCCGGGCTTGAGGCTCAGTGGCAACAATCACTCATTGATCTGTTGTTCCATGCCTGTCCACAGCTCCTGCTCGCTGTGGGGTTTTCCCCCCAAACATATGAGTTTTAAAAGAACCTGCTGTCGTTTCCCCCTGGCTGTGCTGAAGTTGGTGGTGAAGGTGTTACGCTGACCGGATGAGGAGGTGGTAGAGGATAAGGAAGAAGCTGAGTAGGAGGAGGAGGCAACATGAGGCAAAGAGAAATGCCCTGCAATCCTCTGTGGCGGAAGGACATGCGCCAAACTACTATCTGCCTCAGGCCCAGCCGACACTACATTTGCCCAGTGTGCAGGAGATATAGCGTCCCTACCCGTGCGTACTGGTCCACGTATCTGTGGTTATGTGGACCTTGCCACAGATGGCGTTGCCCAGTGCACACCTGATTTTGTCCTGCAATTGCTTGTGCAGTGAAGGGATGGCTCGCCAGGAAAAATAGTGGCAGCTGGGAACCACGTACTGTGGGACAGCCACCGCCATCAGGTTTTTAAAACTGCCCGTCTCCAACAGACGGAATTACAGCATTTCAAAGGCCAGGAATTTGGAAATGCTGGCATTCAGGGTCAGTGTTCGCGGGTGGGTAGGGCCATACTTCCTCTTTCTCTCCACTGTTTGGGAGATGGACAGCTGAACACTTCCATGGGACTTTCTGGAGATGCTTGGGGACGGTGGCGGACGTTGTGGCATTGCTGCCACTTCCTCTATTTGCTCGGTGGTAGGTGCCACTGTGACTCCAGAGCTGGATGAAGAGGCCAAGACAGCAGCAGAAGAGGAAGCAGGAGGAGCCTGAGACCTTTCTTGGGTTTTGAGATGCTTATTCTTTGCATGTAGATGCCTGGTCATGCAGGTTGTGCTCAGGTTTAGCACATTTATGCCTCGCTTCAGTTTCTGATTGCACAGCTTGCAAACCACTCATGTCTTGTCATCAGCACATTGTCTAAAGAACTGCCACGCCAGGAAACTCCTCATAGCTGGCTTTGGTGTGCTCAGCCCCTGGGTGCGGTGGGCAGTAGCAGGCGTACTGTCTAGGGGACGGCCGCTACGGTTTTGCACCCTGCTCCCTCTTATGCTGCGCTGGGGCCTCTTTGCAACCACCGCCTCTTCCTCCAAACTGGACACGTCACTCGCATGACCTTGATCCCATGTGGGGTCTAGGACCTCATCATCCTCCACATCATCTTCCACCCACTCCTCAACACTGCCCTCCTTGCCGGTCTGCACACTGCCGAAAGCCACAGCAGTTGGCACCTGTGTTTCGTCATCATCAGAGACGTGCTGCGGTGGTCCTCGCATGTCCACATCCTGACACATAAGTGGTTGTGCATCAGTGCACTCAATCTCTTCCACTTCTGGGGCAAGGCCAGGTTTGATGACCCCACCAGCAGAGTCATCAAAAAGCAAAATAGACTGCTGCATGACTTGTGGCTCAGACTGCTTGGCTGATTTGCAAGGGGGTGAGGTGAAAGACAGATGGCCATGGGCTGCAGGTGTCAACTCTGAGCTTTCAGCAGGGGACCGGCAATGTGTAGGAACTGGAGGCACTGTCAGCCACCCAATCTACTATCGCCTGTACTTGTTCTGGCCTCCCCATTCTAATAGAGGCATTCGGGCCTACCAAATGACGCTGAAGGTTCTGTACTAGCACCTGAGGAAGGTGTTTCACTTGTGCGTGTAGCTGGCACAGATCGACCACATCCCCTACTTGCAACAGGAGCTCCACCAACACCAGCAGCACCACGACCAGGGCCACGTCCCTTATTTGACGCTCTCTTCATTCTTTGCGGTCACCCACCAAAGTAACAGATGGTTTATGTCAGGCGACAATGTAATCACCAATAGTCAAGAATTTTTTTGTTTATTGGACTGCAAGAAATGCACCGCAAGACACAAATGTACTATTTAGCACCCAAAACAATTAGAATTTTTCAAAGTGTGCTGTAAGCACAGTATTGGACTGTTCTATTTGACTCTCAGATACGGAGTACACCGCAGGACGCAAATGTACTATTTTACACCAACAAATTGCAGTATTTAAAAATGCCTAGATATTGCCCACTGAGCTAACAGAACAGGATTAAAGTAATGTGCCTGGCACACATGAAGTTGCAAATGCACTGCACTCTCTGTGGCACTGGGCTCAGGGCAGGGTACAAATATGTAGTATAGCACCCACTAAAATAATCACTGTAATTTGAATCATCACTGTAGTTTGAATAATTGCTGTAGTTTGCAGATTCCACAACAGAAGTTTTTTTAATCTGTCCCTCACAGCTGCAGCATCCTCTCCCTACACTAAGAAGAGCTCATGTGATGTGCTTGTATGTGACTCCAGCTTATATATAGAGGCTGGGTCACATGCTGCACTGGCCGATCACAGCCATGCCATTAGTAGGCATGACTGTGATGGCTTCTAAGGGCAAACAAGTTAAACACTTGTTGATTGGCTGCCCTGCAGCCTTTCAACATGCGCCATTAAATCGTCAAACCTCGAACTCCATCACGGACATACAGTGAAATGTCCGGGTTCGGGTTCGTGGCACGGACACCTTAATGTCCAGTAAGAAACCGAATAGTGAGGTTCGGGTTCGCTCAACACTATTCAAGATCACTTTTGTGGTCACTGAGTGCCCAGAATTTGATGACTTATCAGGTCACCAAAGTGATCTGATTGGGTCCAAAACTCAGAGCTACCTGAGTCAACTCTTAAGTTAGCCTTAGATCTAGGATTAGGGTTAGCATTAGGGTTAAGGTTATGGTTAGTACTAGGGTTAGGTTTAGGAACAAAAGATCACTGTAAAAGAAAGTGGTTAGGGGAAAAAAGTCATTGCCCTATAACACACAGAAAAACATGTAAACATTGGAAATTTCTAAACTCAGGAAAATATTAGAATCTATTTAGCAGTTATTTGTATTATCATTTGTAGATGTGTAAAAGATCTTTCATGTAAACATTAGAAAAAGTTTTTTAAATTTTTCATCATATTTTATTATTTTTGTAATTGAAAATTATATATGATATGATCAAAATAATAAATACAGCAAGATTAAAAGCACAGAGAGTATGGACACTTGATACAGTGAAAAACAATTAAAAAATACGTGTCTCAGAATACATGTGAAATACATTAGTGATCCACACATTTGTGATAAAAATATCTAAGAGTGATAAAAATAAAAGTTGAATCAAAAGTGCACAAAAACACACATGGAAACCATGCATAAAATACAATATAACATGTGCAATATTATGATACTGGAAAGGTCTTACATATATAGCATGGTTCTTGGAAGATGATATTGGTAGGACCAAAGTGATAGCACAAACAAACGGAGCTGCTATAAATTCAGGAGAATGAAATGTAGTATGTATAAGACATTAGTTTGAGACACTTTTTTCAATTGTTTTGCACTTCATCAACTGCCCATACTGTCTGTGCTATAAATCTTGCTGCATTTGTTTTTCTTGATTAGACAGACCAGGTGGTCTGTTTATTTATTTTTAGCTGTGAGAGTTTTGTAGACACGTTATTACATTAACAATGTAGTTACACTTGTGTGGTTGCCCATTTTGAGCTTGTCCCCTAATTTTATATTTGTTGTCTTTCTATGATGAAAATAATGTTGTCTTAAGAAAGCCCTTCTTATGCATATAAAACAATATATAATATGTGTGGGTATATAAACTGAGAAAGCGGAAAATTACAGCTAAACACAAGCATCGCAGAAGTGTTCAACAGTCTCTGTCATCAAGGGTAAGACGCAGCGAAAATAGTCCCCTGGCCCATTAACATACAAATAGATGGATGCTCTTCTAGGTATGGAATGCACACAGGGTTATCACAATTAGAAGAAGATTAGGTCATGTTGAGGGTGAGTCCGACTGTATTGGAGTCAAGAAGGTATTTTTTCCCTAATTAACTATGTTAATGATTCAAGGGAAGTGATTAAAGATTCCTTGCCATAGGAAATGGTGTGGCAGTAGTAGCAAAGTATGAATTTGAGTGCAAGAAGCCAAAAGCAGAGACAGGTTTCCTTCAGCTACTTATGTGGAAAACCAAAATGTATTTTAGAGTCACAGTTATTCACATCTGCAGTAAAGTTAAGGAAATAATCCCATCTAGTGGTGATCAGTAAAAACATGTAGCTCTCCGTGTACAGGAAACAAGTTGAATTAAAGAAACCTAAATATTGTTTATACTGTGAATGTAAAGAACAAAAAAATATCACTGTGTACATTGTGTTAACAAATAGGCGTATTGATAAGGATAAAAATACTTTTTCATTTTGTCTGTGGTGTCTCCTGTTTATGACATCACTTTGTGGTTTGATATGCAAATTACACATTTCACACAGTAAATAATTTGCATATCAAGCCAAACGGTAATGCCACAACATAAAGATACCACAGACACATTTAAAACATACATTTCTTTTTATTCATTGAATTTGCTTGCAATTTGAAAACTCGCTGTATAGATCATGTTTTATCATTTTTTATTTTCGCAGTAGAAACAATGTTTACCTGATAGGGTCTACAATAGATATATAATATAAGTTAAAGAAATACTTCCATCTAGAGGCAGCTAATAGAAAACATGTAGCTCTTTAAAATATGCCTTCATTGGTTATGAAGTGGAGTGAAAATTTAGAGATCAGGTGAGGTAAGTTAACAAGTACTTGGTGATATAAAATATAGGTTGAATCAGATCAATCCGCAATGCTGGTTAAAAGAGGCATAAAAGTATCTGACATACATGCTAGGTCCATGAAGGTGTCAAAGACAAACTTCAATATGTTTATTCACTGTAAATATTTTTTTTTCTTTAGCATGACCTGTAGACCTAATTCACTGAAAAGTGGGATTTTAGAGGGGCATGTACTAAAAAAACACAAATATTTTATTTGCAAAACTATTTTGGTGCTTTGCTCCTATTGCAAAGTACTACAAGTACCTTTTGTCCATGTCAAAAAGTTATGCAGCAAAATATATGTCCAGCACACACACCAATGTGTTCCCACATGAAAGGAACAGAGAACCCATGTACCAAGATGTATATATATCAATAGACACTGTTATTCACACTCACAGATCATCACATCTGGTAAAAAGGGAAATATAGGAAAATAGTTGAATATTACAATTGAAATAGTTGGACAGGAAAAACGTTGAAAATATGTATTAATAGTATATATTAGATGGCAATGGATGAATTCATTAGCATATCTTAACATGGGCTAGAGTGTTCTGAATGCTGCAGTACATACCCCAATCAACCTGTGAGATCCCAGCAATCAGATCAAAGTACACATGACTCACAGAACCCAATCAGGATAATTATAAAAATAAATTCATAACCACACCCATCGCTACTCCCGGTAAGAGGGAAGTTAGTTGTATGGAGAGATTTGAGCTATGCATGACCTCAATTTGTATCTCCTGCAGAAGTGGAGGGAGGCCCGGATCGATGACAACCATGAGCATTGCAGGCTAATCCTGCTCGGGTCAAAATACCAAGGTACATGCTTTTTAGGGACATCATGGAAAGGTACTCTAACCACCAACTTCTCAAGAACTTTATGCTCTCCCATGTAGCCAATCTTTTTTATTACTCCAGCACATAAGACAGGATCTGGTGCTTTTGAAAGGAAGGAAACATTCAGTATCTTGGCTGGTGAGATTGTTAGCAATACTGCATCATTGCACGAGGTCCATTTGGTCTTTTATGGGTGGTAAGGATGCCTAAAGTTCTTGGGGCCATAGACTGCACTCATGTTGCGTATTCAGATCAACTGTGATGTTCACCAGTGTCTCATGAGTGTCAAGTCAGGGCATCCTGTGTCATGTCATGATGCATACATCAGCATCAAGTTTTGCAATGGTGAAATGCCTTATGGATGGATCCAGGGTAACTACACTATCCTAACATTACATCACTATGGTAATATGCATTTAATATGTACCCATTACACTAATTAATGTATCTTACAGGTGACAAGGAATATGTATTTTCACCTTGCCTCAGGACTCCGCTGAGGTGGGGATGGGATGGTTCTTTGCGGCTGCGTCTACACAGCCACTTCACCATGAACTCTTGTGCGATGGCCAGTTCATTGCATGAAAGGTCATGGCAGAGCGGTCATCTCCTCTACCTTCCGGTCGCTGGGGGTGTCACCCGGTGCAGTCCGCACCCTCCTCGGGACGCCATTGCATATTAACATGATCAGTGATGGTGCTCCTGTGATCTTGATTTGAAATCTTCTCCATCACAGCAAAAGAACATTAGTAGCTGAGGAATCTTCTGAAAGACCTCAAAACTATTAGGAGATCTAAAAATATGTGGAAAAATGGATTGAATACTCACACATTAAAAAAAAAAAAGACACTCCCACCAAAAAATGAAAAGGGTTTACTTTTTTTATTTTGTATTGTTGATTTCTGATATGTCTTTTGATTGTGTTCTTGTGTATGCCCCCCCCCCCCCCCCCAAAGCACAATTTTCTCTTTGGGGCTGGGGACACAGAAATCAGTCTATAAGTGTGAATTCTGATCATGAATTTACATTGAATGGGAGGTAATGTAACTATTACAATCCCACGGGGCAACATTATGATCCTGTTTGATCAGGTTAATATCCACTCTTTGTGTTGGAAGGCAGGTAAAAAGTTTTTTTGCACCCACATCTAACACCCAGTACATGCCCCAGTACCTACATTGCACACCCAGGACATGCCCCATCACCCACATTGCACACCCAAGACTTACCCCAGGTCATGTCCCAGCACCCACATTGCACACCCAGGACATGCCCCAGCACCCATATTGCACACCCAGGACTCACCCCAGCACCCCACGACATGTCCCAGCATCCCCATTGCAGACCAAGGGATAACACCAGCGACCACATTGCACACCCATGACTTACCACAGCACCAAAATTACAGACACGGGACTTACCCCAGTACCCCAGGACATGACCCATCACCCACATCACAGACCCAGGAATTACCCCAGCCATCACTCACAGCTCCCTGGGTGCACAGACATTCTCCCATGCTTCCTCTTGCACTTCTCATGTGGTCTGAAGTCTGATCGCCAGAAGGTCACATGACCCCTGATGCTCTGATCTCATATTATGTGCAGGGAGCATGAATGGCAGCATGGGAGGTTCTATGTGCACCTGGGCAGTGCAAAGACATCAGACTGCTCACCGCCAGAGAAGCTATGAGGGGAGACATTTTTGATTATTCAGCACCTCGCTTGCATGCTTTTAAAATAATTCTTTTTAAATGTGGTGAACCCAGCAATTCCAGAATGTGGGCTGGGAGCAAGAACTTTGTGTTTCTATGGTGTAATATGTTTTCACTGAGACACTGATGAAATGCTTGTGATATGCCTGCTATGTGATTGCACTGAGGTATAACAAATGGTATATTGTGCCATTGATATCATGCTTGTGATATGGAATAATGTGCTGGAGATGAGGTGTTACCATCTGATACCATATCACACATTTGAGTATTAAACTTCACCATCACTGCACAAGTATAAAAAGGTGTAAATATCTATTTATAATATTTAAGGCTCATTACACATTACCGTATTTGCTCGATTATAAGACGACCCTGATTATAAGACGACCCCCCCAAATTTGTACATTCCTTTAGGAAAAAAACTAAAAGCCTGATTATAAGACTACCCTATAGGAAAAAAGTTTAACTTGTATATATGTAAATTGCTTTTTAATATTTAATAAAAAATGTATATTATACAAATGCATTTCTTGTTTTTATTTGCTTTTATGTGCCAATGCGGCCTCTCTCCCGCTCCCCCAGCTGTCTCTTTCCCCCCCAGCGTTGTCTCTCTCTCCCCCCAAAACTTCTCTCTCTTATCTCTATCTATCCCCCTCCCCTTTTCTCTCTGTCCCCCTCCCTCCCCTTGTCTGTCTGTGTCCCCCCCTTGTCTGTCTGTGTCCTCCCCCTCCCTTTGTCTCTCTCTATCCCCCCTTCCCGTTTTATCTCTGTCCCCCTCCCTCCCCTTGTCTGTGTCTCCCCCCCTTGTCTGTCTGTGTCCTCCCCCTTCCCCCTCCCTTTGTCTCTCTCTATCCCCCCTCCCCTTTTCTCTCTCCCCCCCTCCCCTTGTCTGTCTGTGTCCTCTGTGCCCCCCCCCTCCCCCTTACCTGGTTTCGTTCCCTGGTGGCTAGTGGGGGCAGCTGGGGGATGTCTGCACAGCTGGTCCGTCATAATAGACTGCCGTGTCGGGCAGCATGGAGGATGTCTGCACGTATCGTGCAGACATCCCCCAGCTGCCCGATTCTCCCTGGTGGCTAGTCTGAAAAAAACCTCTTCTTATATTCGAGCAAATACAGTACTTGCTTTTTTGTGACTAGATATCAATATATATTCGGCTGTACTAGCAAGAAGGCTCAAATTAGTTATTTCAGACATAATCCATCCGGACCATGTAGGTTTTGTACCAGGAAGATCATCAGTAAATAATTTGAGGTGCCTACTGATCACTTTAGACTTGGTGAAAAGGAGGAAGACCCTCAGGAAGCCCCACCCGACCCTGTCAAACGCCTTTTTCGGCATCTAGTGACAGGGTCAGGTGGGGCTTCCTGAGGGAGGCATTAAAGGCTTTTGGATTCAACAGCAAATACTGGAATCAATTATGGCCCTATTTATCTTTCCTACTGCTAGAGTAATGGGCAATGGTATTTGCTCGGAATGGTTTAAATTAACAAACGGTACCAGGGTTGCCCTCTCCCTTGCTTTACCTGTGTCAGGGGAGGTTTACTCATGTTCAGGTGTTGGAGCCCGGTAGCTATGGAAGCACACTTGCTGGAGCAGCACAAAGGAGGGGAACTGAAAGTGTGAAGAGAACTCCTCACAAGTGACCGCAAGCAAGGGTGATCGTGCAGGAACTCCAAGGATGTTCAATGAAGTCTTTCATAGAAAATAGCATGGTGGGAGGAGACAAGCTGTAGTCAGGGATACCGGAGAGTAGGGTAGTAGGAGGAGACAAGCCAAGGTCAGGGGTACCGGAGGGTAACGTAGTAGGAGGAGACAAGCCAAGGTCAGGAATACTGGAGGTAATCGTAGACAACAAACCAGGGTCAGGGGTGCCAGAATACAGAGTAAACGGGGACAAGCAGGGTCAAAACCAGAAAACAAAGTAGAGCTTGGAGGCTGCGAACTCACTGGAGGCAACAGTAACTCTGAGCAATGCTGAGAGGGAGCACAGAGATTAAGTAGTATTAGGGGGAGGAGCTTTGTTAATGATGCATGGGCAGAGTCTAGATGTGCATTGCTATGGCAATATTTATACTTTATTTCTACTCTCGGAAATGTGCACACGCAAGGAAGGAGAGACACGTGCACCGCCTCTAATGGAGGATCCAACAGAGGGGACAGGAGCAGCGCGCACACGTCAGTGGAACCCTGCAGCGGGGGAGAGCCACTGATGGGCAACAGAACCGGTAAGGCGGCGGGTAGGAAGGAGGGTGTGACAGTGGGCCTGACAACCTGATTACTATTGAACCTCTGGCTGACAAAACAATAAAATAAGAGGCCTCCAAATAAAAAATAAACAATTTAAACTAAATATATATGCAGACAATCAAATTATAACCTTAGAGAAGCCTGTTGAATCTATTAAAGAACTAATGCTAGAGTTGAACCAATTCTCCAAAGTCTCAGGCTAGGGGTTGAATGAAGAAAAATCAGTTACAATGGCAAACTATATCTCTCCAGAAATAAAGACCCAACTGTTGGATTAATATGGGTTTATCTGGACATCAGACTATATAACAAATCTAGGTACAAAAATCTGCTCAAAACCAAATCATAAAACAATCTACTAAACAACTTAAACCGCTCTACCAATTGAAATTCTAATATACAATATAGAAGACATAGAAGTTAAAAGGTGGATCAAGGGCAATTTAAGTAGATTGGAAGATTTGATAACAGGTAGGGAGATGACCCCTTTTGTACGCTGTCGGAGAGATACCCACTTCTGAAGGGGATATTTTCAAATACATGAGAATTAAGGGGTATCTTTCGAGACCTCTGTATAGGGGGGGCTCTAAGGTAGTGGAGAAGCTACAAAAAGTTATGCAGACAAATTAATTAAAAAGATACAGTACAGAGATCTGATGAGGTCTGATATATAAAAAGTCAAGTTTAATGCAATTCCTAAATGGGAGGTAGATCTGAACACCGAGATAGTTATACTGGCATTCAACAGAGTAGTAAAATGAGTAAGATCTTTAAACATAGTAGAAACACAATATAAGTTGATAAATCGGATGTATATGGTGTACAGTCGAATAGCCAAAATTTTTCCGAATGCCTCAGGCCAATGTTGGAGGTGCGGACAAAAAAATGGAGACACAAAGCACATATGGTGGAATTGTAAACTAGCGCAGGAACTTTGGAAAAAGATGCAGTTGAGGATTCTTGAACATAGTAACATAAATGTGCCCTTAAAACCAGAGAGTTTCCTTCTACATCTTGACTTACCACAGGAGCCACATAAGAGTCCCAAATACAGAGATGTTGTTCTCCACTTGCTAATTGTTATAAAGATCTCTATGGCTAGAAAATGAAAAAGCAAACTTGTTCCCTTGTGGGAAGAGATTAAAAAAATCAATTATTGTTCAAATCAAAAATGGAAAAAGTGATTGAAAAATATCAGGGAATTAGACCAGGGCATGTGAAATATGGAGTTACTGAATTCATAGATTAACAAATAATCCTTAGACCACTTAGAAAGGGCATTTTAACTGTGAAGATAGACAATTACCTGGAGGGTGTCTCCCCCCTGTCTAACTTCCAGTTGATAGCACACAATTGTAATGTAATGTTTAGTTTACTATGTTGTTTATTATATGCACATAATTTATTGTTAGCAAATTTTTAACAAGGCACTAACACTTTAGAAGATGCATATACCGTATTTGCTCGATTATAAGACGACCCTGATTATAAGACGACCCCCCAAATAATGTATATTCCTTTAGGGAAAAAACTAAAAGCCTGAATATAAGACTACCCTATAGGAAAAAAAGTTTAACTTGTATATATGTAAATTGCTTTTTAATATTTAATAAAAAAATTGATATTATACAAATGCATTTCTTGTTTTTATTTCATTTTATGTGGCAATGCGGCCACTCTCTCCCCCTCCCCTTGTCTGTCTATCTCCCCCCTCCCCTTGTCTGTCCATTTCCCCCCTCCCACCCTCCCCTTGTCTGTCTATTTCCCCCTCCCCTTGTCTGTCTATTTCCCCCTCCCTCCCCTTTTCTGTCTATCTCCCCCGTCCCTCACTCCCCTTGTCTGTCTATTTCCCCGCTCCCTCCCCTTGTCTGTCTATTCCCCCCCCCCTCCCACCCCCTCACCTTTATTATTGATTATTTCCCTGGTGGCTAGTGGGGGCAGCTGGGGGATGTCTACACGATACGTGCAGACATCCTCCATGCTGCCCGACACGGCAGTCTATTATGACGGACAGCTGGTCATCGCGCAGACATCCCCTGCTGTTAGAGAGGGGGGTCAAGGTCCCCTGCATCTCTGCTTATGATGTCAAGGATATATTAAGTCATTATATATAATATATTACCGTATTTGCTCGATTATAACACTAAGGGGAGGAGAGAGAGAGAGAAAAATGGGGGCAAGGGAAAGAGAAAGGCAGCACTGGCACATAAAAAGAAATAAAAACTAGAAATACATTTTTTTATATCATAATTTTTTATTAAAAAAACAATTTACATGTGAATATATACAAGTTGAACTTTTTTCCTATAGGGTAGTCTTATATTCAGGCTTTTAGTTTTTTTCCTAATGGAATATCCAAAGTTTGGGGGGTCGTCTTATAATCAGGGTCGTCTTATAATCGAGCAAATACGGTAATATATACATATTAATATATACATCATCATTGTGTTTTATGTCTTTATGGTCTATTCTTTGTACCTGATAATATTGGAATATGTGAACAAGCAATTTATATATATATATATATATATATATATATATATATATGAACATATAATGTTTAGAAATTGATGTTGATACTGGATGTTTTTACCAGCTAAATAGTTCTACACTAAAAGTAGGCATCCTCAGATTTGACAGTCTGGCCCTCAGAGCTGATCATCTTCCCCTCGGATTTGCCAATCTGCCACCAGATTTTCCGTTGTGTCCCCAGACTTGCCAATGCATCACCAGACTTTCCATTCAGAAATGATCTGTAACTATAAAATAAGTGCAAGGTCAACATGACAAGAGTGGGCATCACAGTTGCTGGGTAAAATGTCTTGTATCAATCGGGTCACCATGTCCAATCAATGCAAAGCAGGGGTTGGGCATAGTCTATATAAGCCCATGCACATAACACCATTATCTCTTTAACAGAAAATAAACATTTTTCTTGTTACCTGTTAAGATGGATGCTCTGCTGTCCCAGCTCAAGGCGGCTGCTGCCATCCATGGTGAAGTTTGCCTTCAGGCCCAAGTTGGAGGCACTTTGGGAAGAATTCCTTTAGCCCCTGTTCCTGCCCCTGCCACTGTCCCCACTACTAGGGCTTCCAGGGCTAGGCCTTGCAGGCCCCCCACTAGGTTCCGCCCCAGCCCATCGGTTGTCCCCCTTACCCCCACTCCCTTTTCTGGTGCTTTAATTGAAAGGAGGAAGAGAGCTGCTGCTGCTACCAGGCAGCATGCTTCTCTTCTCTCCTCCACGTGCAGTGGGGAAGTTAGCTCCACCCCCCGCTCCCATCCTAGGCAACGCTCTCCACAGCGTTTGCCTGGCTTCTGTGATGCCAGCCTCGATGTGTCCTGCCAATGGACGGCATCGCAGGGGTTTAGGTCTCCACTCCACCAATGTGCCTCCCAAGTGGCCAGCAAGTGCACTGCTAGGGTGCCATGATTCAGTGCTCCTCCGCGGATCTCCGTTAGCAGAACAGCTGAGGAGGTGGGACGGGAGCTCCATTTGTCTCTCACCCCATAGCCTCCCTCACACGTGGTCCCACCGCTCACTGTAGCTACATGTGCAGGCAGGCAGAGACAGAGGGCAGTGTCCCTCCTACTCTCCCTGCACTCGAGACATCTGATGAGGATGCACCTGGTTCCCCTTCTTCCCAGAGGGGTCCCTTTCCAGCACAGGTCTTCAACCACAGAAACCACAGGGATGATGGGCCACGCAGTCCTGGCCATGCAGCAGGACATCGGCATGCTGATATGAGTCAGCACAGGAGTGCTAGCTCTCGGGGCACTGGTATTCACACCCAGAGGCCCCTCCTGACGGTTACAGATACGGCTGCCCTCCTTCAACTTGCAGGAAGAACCAGGGAAGGTTCCTTGGATGGCAGTCCGCTGCTTTTTGCCTCTTTGCCAGGTGGATCTCCTGTTCCGGCGGCCACGGTGGTCCCTCCAGGGATTTCGTCCAGGGGTGAGTTTCCTTTTTCTACTCTTTTAAGTAGACACACTTGGAACACGGTACAGTTCTAAGGGAATTTAATGAGGTGCCGCCAAGGCACCAGGATAGCCAAGGGGAAGCTAGTTTGTTGGCACAACTAGTGTAGGGTTTGCTGGACATTTTGAAGAAGGTGGATTCACGGTCCTCACCACAGTCGGGGATCCCTGCCCCCCCACAGGTCTGGGGTGCTTTTACTGCATCCGCAGCCCCAAGTTCATTGCAGTTCAGCGCAGCTGTTGCTATGTCTGCGACCCTGGTTGCACCTGTCCCTGCACTACCGCTAGTTCTCCCGGTCACTGTCACGGAGGTTGCGCCGGCGCCCACGGAGAGAGATGCTGTCCGCTTATTGGATTCAGCACGCGCCGATTTGTATGTGTGCTTTGAGGGTCCGGCAGGGGCGCACCTTAAACAGGAGGTTCGGGGGAAAAATGGTCGGGGGGAATTTGTGGAATTGGTCTCCCTCCTCCCCTTGGAGAAATTCCATTTAGATGCCGTGCCGAAGCCTAATGACCACAAGAGGGAGGACAAGGAGAAGAGATGTTATCGCCCCATCCCTCGCACTTTTTAAAATTGTCTTTAGGCTTTCGCCATATTGTCCGGGGTAATAGGTGAGACCAGCCCGGAGCAGTGCACTGGTCTTTTTTCATATATGGATTAGTTCCATGAGGCATATAGTGTTTATGGCGGCCAGTCCTGGGTGCGCTATGACGAGCAGTTTAGGCAGCGCATGTCTGTGAGAAAGGACATCAAATGGGGTCACAAGGACATTGCCTTGTGGTTATGTATCATTAAGTGTCAGCACCAAGACAAAGCAGGGCAAGTTTCGAACAAGGGGTTTGACGTCGGTGGTCATCGGTCCAATGCTCCCTTGGCTCAGTAGGTACCACGATACGGAGGCAGTGGAATTGCTGCACTCCGGGTTTACATTTGGTTTTAGGATTCCGTCTGATCCTGATGAGTGCCAGGTTTCCCCCAGAAATTTAAAATTGGATTACCAGTTTCCACAAGTGGTGTAAGATAAACTGCAAAAAGAGGTGTCTTTGGGACGGATGTCAGGTCCATTTCTGTCCCCCCTCTTTGAGGGGCTGTGGATTTCCATATTGGGTGTGGTCCCCAAAAAAGAGGTGGGTAAATTCCGTCTCATTCACCACCTGTCTTTTCCTAGGGGCAGGTCAGTGAATGACGATATTGATACAAGTTTATGCAGTGTATACTTCTTTTTATCAAGCAATCCGGTTCGTTAGATCTTATGGGAGGGGCATGCTCCTTGCCAAAACGCATATAGAATCAGTGTTTAGGTTGCTTCTGGTTCACCCGGAATGTTTTTGATTCCTTGGTTGACAGTGGGACGGCGGAATTTATGTAGACTTGTGTCTCCCCATGGGGTGCATCTCGTGCTCTCTGTTTGAGACTTTTAGCTCATTCCTGGATTAGGTCATTAGGGAGGAGTCAGACTTGACATCAGTGATCCACTATTTGGATGATTTCTTTTGCATTGGCCCGCCTAACTCCTCTTTGTGCCTCACACTCCTACGGACAGTTGAGCAAATTATGTCCCGCTTCGGGTGCCTTTGTCTCCGGACAAAACGGAGGGGCCTTCCACACTTATCAAATTTTTTGGAGATAGAGACTGACTGTCCATGGAATGCCGCCTTTCTCAGGACAAAGTTTCGGATCTCCGCTTATTGGTTTCCCAGACTCAGGGGTTACAGAAGGTTCAGTTGCGCCAGCTTCAAGCTTTACTAGACAAACGTAATTTTGCGTGTAGGATTATGCCGATGGGCCGTATATTTTGCTGGAAGTTATCATTGGCCACGGCAGGGGCTCGTTCTCCACACCATTTCATCCGCTTGACGGCTGCGCATAAAGCAGACCTGGTGGTATGGGATGTGTTTTTGCAATCCTATAATGGGTGCTCAATCATGCTCGGGGCCGCTGTCACCAATGGTAACCTCAGCCTCTGGACTGATGTTTCCAGTTCGGTGGGTTTTGGAGCATTCTTTGGGGGTCGTTGGTGTTGTGGTATTTGGCTGATGAAATGGTTTACCTCCGTTATTGTATGGGGCCCTCTGCTGGAGAACAAGAAGGTCAGGTTTTGGTGTGACAACCTCGGGGTTGTGCAGGCCTTTAATAATGTTTCTGCTTCTTCCCCCCCGTTGATTAGATTACTGCACCAGCGTGTGTTGCTTTGCCTTCAGAGTAACCTACTAGTACAGGCGGTCCATGTCCCAGTGGTCTGCAATGATATTGCAGATTCTCTCTCCCAGCAGCAGTCGGAGCGGTTTTGGCACCTTGCCGCTGGGGCAGACAGAGAAGCCACTCCTTTATCGGATTGGATTTGGACGTTGGCAGGAGACACGCTTTGATGCTGTTGCACGGGTCCATGGTGCCCGCCACCTGGTCCGCGTACCGTAAAGTGTGGGATAAGGGGCTTTCTTTCCTGCAGGCTGCAGGCGACGCAGAGACCCCTGAAGGTGTACGTTCTACCCTTCTGTGGTTTATTGGTTGGTTGTTTGCCGACCACATCTCGGTCCCATCGCTCAACAGGTGTATGTCGGCTATGGCTGCTTACTTTAACTTTGCGGGCAGAAGTGACCTGACTAAAGATTTCTTAGTCCATCAAGAATTATGTGGTTATAGGAGGGGTCATAAACAAGTTGACACCCGAAAACCTGTAACCTTCTCACTGTTGTTAGGTTTAACTGAATTATTGCCGTCCATTTGTTCGTCAATTTTTGAGACAATGTTGTTTCAATTATCTTTTTCATCTGCCTTTTTTGGAGCTTTTATAATAAGTGAGCTGGTTAGGCCTTCCCGTGCTAGTCATGGCGGTATCTTGGTGCAAGATGTGCAGTTATTTCCGATCAAGTTGGGACCTTGATTCGGAGATCTAAGAAAGAACAGGCCGGTAAATGCCTTTGGGTTTCATTAATGGTCCTTCCTGGTTCTCTGGCCTAACCACTGGCATGTGTCCGATGCTTTCTTCAGATTCGCCCCCTCCCAGGTCAGGGTTCCTTACTGATTCATGCAGATAGATCTGCGCTGTCCCGGTACCAATTTGTATCCATATTTCAAAAAAGTCTAACCACTCTCCTTATTCCCCCCATGGATTATGGCATGCACTCATTCAGGATTGGGGCTGCCACCGAGGCATTCAGGTGGGGTTTGGGAGATGCAGTTGTCAAACTGATAGGCCGCAGGGAATCTTCCAGATTCCAGTCCTATATAAGCCCTCACTTAGTCTAATAGTGCTCTATTGTAAATATATATATAAATAAATAATAAAAAAGAAAAAAAAAGTGGAACAACATTGGGGGAGAGATGGCTAGTCTTCCTGGTGGGTGCTGTTTGTGTCGTTCTGTGTGCACATGTTGTGCTCATTGTTACTTCCATCATATTTATGGTTCCCCCCTTTTGCTGCTAGTGCTGTATTTCCTCTCTTTCAGGGAATGCGAGTTGCCAAGTGTCGATTTTCGGCCATTCTTTCATCTTCTGGGCCGAGTAGAGGGCCACAGTGTGCCCGAATGGCAATTGGTTATACTGGCTCCCAGGCCATGATCCGGTGGCTGGGTTTTCGTGGATTGCACTGGGATAACATGGCGTCCCAGTTTTCCTTGGCAGTCCATGAGTGGGGCCCGCCTCAGGTTCTGTTGTTTCATTTTGGTGATAACAACCTATGCTCTGTGCCCCTTCATCAGCTGACTTATCTCATTAAAGCTGACATTTTGAGGATGTGGATACAATACCCCGACCTGCTGCTGGTGTCCTCCAATCTGATTTCTAGGAGGTTCCCCCGCAGGGGTTGAAAGAGCTCGGAGGAAACTGAATAGTGCGATAGCCAGGTTTGTGGTCTACAATGGCGGAATTGTAATGAAGCATCCGGAGTTGGATGGATTCGATGCCTCTCTTTACAGGAGCGACGGGGGTTCACTTGACCCTGATTGGTCTGGACCTCCTGAACCTGGCGATCCAGTCGGGCATTGAGAGGGCGGTAGCAGTGTGGTGGGGGCCTTTAGTGCGCAAGGTGTCACGCATTTAGGCATTGGCGGGGGGTCCCTGAGGTCGGACGTCAGTGCTGGGGGGTTGGTCGTCTGGGGTACGGCCAACCCGGATAGCAGTAGCTATGTGGCTAGCTGCGCGGGCTCACCATGGGCTAGTCCCTGGCGAGCGGATTCGGGGCTACTGTGCATAATGGGACGCCAGTAGCCAAAGCAACCAAATTACGCCTGCGTCAGATCCTTGGGGACCCCATCCTAGTGATCTAGGTTTACGGTGGCACGCTACCGCTCTGTGTCTCAGTGAGATACATATATTTTGGTGACACCCGGTTAATTTTTTGTACTCGTTGTAGTACCGGATTTTTGTTATAGTTTTTAAGGACGTTAATGTATGTTTTTTTTATTAAAATGCAGTTGTTTAGCTATACAGAATTTATGTTGCAGTTAATTCTTATAAATAAACCTTTTAGCCAGCAAGTTGTCAGCGTGTTATTTGGGTTGGGATAAAGGTATGCCATCCCCCCTGTCATGTCTCCAGAACTGCCATTGAATGCTGAAGCGTATTGACTGCAACACTCCTGAGAATATTTGGCACATCGAGCTAAGATGGTCACAACAGAGTTTGGTAAAGCGACCTTTATGTCACCTATGAATGAGTAAGTAATAGCCAGCAGTTTCTCCCATGAAGTGCCCTGTTGATTAGCTAGTTAGCTCTCCTAAAGCAAGGGATAAAAATAGGCACATAAAAAAATCAAAGGATCTGACCGAAGCTTATTTTTGAGAGCAACAATATTATAGAATTATTATTTTTGTTTATTCGCAGAAATCTCTAATTAGTCAAATAAAATGTGGAGTGGGTTTTTGCTCAAGTCCAACTAACCACTCGGCCTACGGTGTCCCAGTGTAGCCAGGATTTGATATACCCCCATGTATCCCTTGGATTTACCCGGGACCTCTTGCGATTATTAGCCTTATTTGATATATTTCTTGCCAACTTTCTGCTGTTTGCTCCCAGGACAAAAAGGGGCTGAGCTAAAAGGGTCAGAGTCACGTGACATCACATGACATCACACAATGTTCTGTGCCCTCGGGAGATTCCTGAAGAACACACATTACACTGACTACTGGCCTATTTATTTAGTCATAAACTGGCTACGTGTAGAACTGTCCCATGAATAATTAGAGTAGATATGATCATATAGCACAAAATAATGCTATGGAAACAGACAAAGTTAATAAGTATTAAGGAGATGTGAAATGTGTTGGTGATAATCATTTGTAGATTTCCTTTTTCCTGGTTGGGTGGATCCCACTGCCATGTCAACCCTAGCACAAGGCCACCTGTAGCAGCATTCACAACTTTGAAATAAAAAGTTTTATTATGAACTATTGTTAGTTGTACTTCAACATTTGACTGAAAATGTTGTTAGGCTTCATTTCCTAATGTAACCTTCCCTTGTAATAAATGTTATGAGTCACAAATTTACAGTATTCAATTGCCCTTAAGGTCAGTTTGTTTTACTGAGTCTCGCCTTCCCTTCTTTTCTTTTGTTTCACTGATCCACTGCACAGCAAAATAAACAAAGGGGGGAAAAAACACAAGTTAGAGGTTAAAATACAATTTAAAAGAAAAGGCTCAGTTTTCTGACATAAAGACATGAAACAACCTTCAAATCAACTTGAGAATGCGTTCATAATAAATGAAATAGCTCTCTGTGCTATAACTGGAGCCAGTTTTGTAAAAACAATCTTTTGTCATTTTATTTGGTGTTGCCTTTTTTTTGTTTGGTTTGTTTGTTTAACTTTGAAATGTATGTCGTTTTTTTTTTTTTTAACTCATAGCCCATACTTAGATGCCAGGCCCTAAAAGTATTTAGGTAATTGTGTCTATTTTTATTTCTGTGAAAATCCATATTTTATTTTTGCTGACATGCAATGTATTTTTTAGTTTGTACAAATGAGTCACCAATGAATGGTTGAGCTTATAATGACAGATTATTCATACAAATCACTTAACAACAACATACCTAAAGGGACGAAAAAAAAACTTGCTTTAAAAATTGAAGAAAGAAAATTCAACAGTCTCATTACACAAGTAGGGTTGCCACCTTTTCTTTAAAAAAATACTACTGCCTCCATACACGTAACATTGGCATCAAGCCAATTTTTTACCAGCCTGCTGGTAAAATACCGGCCAGGTGGCAACCCCATACACAAGGTACATGAATCCAGTCCACTCTGGGACCTTTCCTGGCCCATGAGATTGTTTTAGAAACCAGCCCAAAGGGTGTAACATGTCATAAAAAAATAAGTAAATATATATTGCTGCTGTGATACGCTGACATCCTGCACGTTAATGTGGATTGTATTGCAGAGGAGCTTACTCTCCCTTTACTGTCCCAGTATTAGCAAACAATTTAAAGAAAACTATACCTTAGTACAGAACTAAAACAAACTTAATATTCATCTGACTAATCATTTCCGATATGTTCTTTCATATGATCCTTGATACTAAATAAATTATAATAACATTTCATAAGGGTGGGTTATAATTTGGTGAGTTAATACTCGCATCTTTGTCTAAAATTCTGAACTTTTTCTACATTTACATTAGAAAAAAATCTCAGAATTTAATGTCAAAACTAGTTTTTATATTGGCTTATAGTATATCAATAACACTCTGACACATGTTGAATTGGTTTAAGATAAAAACCTTTTAAAAGTAGAATTATCTGCTGTCTTAAAAATATCATGTAAAATGCATTTTATTGCAGTGGAGCTCTGTATTATACATCACACCTTACCAGTATTTTTATACACTGTCATTGTGTACATTACTGTGGGTTTGTATTGCTGTCGATCTCCATGATACATAGTAATGTTTGGTGTGCATAGAGTTACCAGATCAGCCATTTTTCATGTCTCTGTGGGCTTATATTATCCACAGTGAGTTAACAAATCCACAGTGAGTGAGACTATATCATAGTGCTAATGAGCAGTAAAAGCCATAGCAGTGTGCTGTGTGTAAGTGTTTCACAGAACTTCACAGCAATAAAACTCACAGTAATACGTAGTGTGTGAGGTTATGTCAGGACGAGAGGCTCATATTATGCTTATTCTTCCATTACTTTCCCAATAACAGCAAACATGTTACAGAAAACTTTAAAGAACAGAAGTAAAACAAACTTGCTGTACGTATGGAGTCTAATCCAGGGGTCCTCAAACTATCCGGATCCGGTAACTGTGTTTCCCTCCTCCGTGCAGGAGGGAACACTGCGCAAGACGTCCGGCCGGGGACACAGCAGCTGGAGGTAAGTGATGGGGAAGCGGGGGAGGAGGGAGGTATAACGAGCACACTATGGAGCACACTGGAATGGCACACTATTCCTGGGCATCTGACTGGCACAATATTCCTGGGCTCTGACTGGCACAATATTCCTGGGCTCTGACTGGCATAATATTCCTGGGCATCTGACTGGCACAATATTCCTTGGCTCTGACTGGCATAATATTCCTGGGCATCTGACTGGCACAATATTCCTGGGCTCTGACTGGCATAATATTACTGGGCTCTGACTGGCATAATATTCCTGGGCATCTGAATGGCATAATATTCCTGGGCTCTGACTGGCATAATATTCCTGGGCGCTGACTGGCATAATATTCCTGGGCACCTGACTGGCAATATATTCCTGGGCATCTGACTGGCAAAATATTCCTGGGCATCTGACTGGCATAATATTCCTGGGCATCTGACTGGCATAATATTCCTGGGCTCTGACTGGCATAATATTCCTGGGCATCTGACTAGCATAATATTCCTGGGCTCTGAATGGCATAATATTCCTGGGCTCTGAATGGCATAATATTCCTGGGCATCTGACTGGCAAAATATTCCTGGGCATCTGACTGGCATAAGATTCCTGGGCTCTGACTGGCATAATATTCCTGGGAATCTGAATGGCATAATATTCCTGGGCATCTGACTGGCATAATATTCCTGGGCATCTGACTGGCAAAATATTCCTGGGATCTGACTGGCATAATATTCCTGGGCTTGGACTGGCATAATATTCCTGGGCTCTGACTGGCATTATATTCCTGGGCATCTGAATGGCATAATATTCCTTGGCATCTGACTGGCATAATATTCCTGGGCATCTGACTGGCAAAATATTCCTGGGCTCGGACTGGCATAATATTCCTGGGCTCTGACTGGCATAATATTCCTGGGCATCTGACTGGCAAAATATTCCTGGGCTCTGACTGGCACACTATTCCCATTGAAATACTGGTAAGTTTGTTGATTTAACTTTACTTCATTTTAAATATTGTATTTGTTCCCGTTTTGTTTCTTCACTTCAAAATAAGATATATGCAGCGTGCATAGGAATTTGTTCATAGTTTTTGTTTTTACTATAGTCCGGCCCTCCAACGGTCTGAGGGACAGTGAACTGGCCCCCTGTTTAAAAAGTTTGAGGACCCCTGGTCTAATCCAACCAATCATACATACCCAATGCTACTGAATGGGATAATTATTAACTAATTTCAAGAACTGGAGTCCTGAATTTTTCAGAAACCTAAAACAAGCCTTTCTCTTGACTGTAGTATTAATTCATACTGATGCCTCTAAAACCTTTGTGATCAAAGTTGATGTTTCCAAGGTTGCGGTAGGAGTGAACAAAAGTAACTCTCGTCTGCATTTTTTTCAAACAAATTCTTGTCTGTATAATGTAAATATGATGTTGGGAACCGTGAGCTCTTGAGAATCATAATGGCACTTCAGGAATGACTTCATCTGCTCGAAGGAGCCAAAACTCTCATCAATATCCTCAAGGATCACCAGGATCTCGAACATATCACTCAACCCAAATTGTTGCTGTTTCATTCACGTTTCAACATTATTATATCTGACAGATCTGGGTCCAAAAATCTGAAGACTGATGTCAAGTCTTATCAATTTCAAGACTCTTGTAGTGAAAAACCCATATCTGTGCCAATTGTTTCTTCTTCCAAAATCATTGCCTCAATTTCTACCCTGCTGTCTTCTCCACCTTTTGAGAAAATCAAGCTCTCTCAATTTCTTAACCCAATTCACAATAATCACATATTGATAGAGAAAAGAAAAATGTTGGTGCGCTAAGCTGGTCACAGGCTCAAAAAATATAAATGCATAAAATTAAGCCTAACAAACAGGTGTAAGCATGCTGCAAATATATGATGTATAATGGTTGGTTGTATAATGTATCCAAAAAACAAAGACTTTCTGCACTTCACACCCTAATAAAGTTAGCAACACATTTATAGACATAATATAAATGAGAGGTTCAGAATCAATGCACTTAAGTGCTACCTGCTCCCACAAGTTCAACATCTCTTCAGAGCAATTCCACTCTGGGTCCCCAGATGTGTATTGGAATCAATAACACAGATTTTCCTAGCCTACGTCTGGCAAAGCAAAAAAACTAGAATAAATAGAGCTGATCTTGTGAGAAGCACTAAAAATGCAACCCTTGGATTTCCAGATCTCTATAAATTACATAAAATATCCATGTTAGTACATGCATTAGAAAGGGACACTGAAAAAGATATTAAACCCAGGTGGCTGCAGCTTGAAGAAGCCCAAACTCTAAATATCAATCATTTCCCTCTATATTGGGTGGCCATCCCAAAATGTAAAAAAATAATGGAATAAATTCACCTATAATAAAGGGTGTATTTACTAACATGGACAGAGTTAGTGTTAGTATAGGGACAAATTTGGCCCTTAAATCAGGGGCTCCAATCGACTCTCTCAAATTTTATATATCAGATATAACGTCTTGATATGGAAAAATAAGGGTATTACCCATATATCGGACTTAATAGATAGTGATGGACTAATTACATTTGCATTTTCCCAGGAGAAATTCCCCCTCCCTGGTTCAGAGATCTTTGCATTCATCAGAATCCAGAATTTTTTTTTAAAAAAAATTCTGACCCCTCAAGATACTTTGGATATATTTCTTGCGGTCCACCATAAATCAAAATTAATTTCAAAATTATCTATATATATGGATCAGGATCATAATATTTCACTTCCTGTTTCCATCACCAAATGGGAAAAAGATCTCCAAAAATCGTATCCCAGGGAACAATGGTATAAAGCGGTGGAGCTTAATAGGACAGCTGTTCATTGTGTTACCCTCCAAGAGGTCTATTATAAAAACCTATTTAGGTGCTATATGGTTCCCGAGCATCTGAACAAATTCCAACGTAACACCCAAATCTGTGGTGGAGGGTGCTCCGCGAACCATGTACCAATATGGTGCGATTGCGGGAAACTAAGGGAGATGAAAAATAACTTGCAATACCTTTTAGAAGAAGCTTGCGACTTTCAAGGCCCCCTTAATGCACCCTTGTTTCTGTTCTTGTTGGACTGCTCCAGTATGACCAAATCCCAACAAAATCTCCTTGCCCATATATTTTCTGTGACTAAAATCTGTATGGCTCGTTATTGGAGAAGACCTGATCCCCTTAGATGGCAAGAGATAACTGCTCAACTGACAAGTTGTAGAAAGAAGGGGTTGAGAATCGTCCACTCGGAGGAAAAAATAACAGAACAGGGCTGCAGGTAAGTGCTGCGCATAAATGTATTTATTCGAACTTCACAGCTTGATACAAATTTTGCACCTGCGTGCTGGCGCTCCGTCGGGGGCGTAGGCCTCTGACTCACCGGGTGTTCCAACTTTTGTATTTGTATCAAGCTGTGACATTCGAATAAAAACGTTTATGCGCAGCACTTACCTGCAGCCCTGTTCCGTTATTATTTCCTCTGAGTGGACGATCCTCAAACCCTTCTTTCTACAACTTGTTGATTGTTTGCGGTGAGAGTACCGTGAGGTGAAGCCCATGGAGACCTATTGAGAAAAGTCGGCCGTTTTTACTTTCGATAACTGCTCAACTAGCTTATCAAAACCAGATGGAGGAGTCCGTCATAACTCTTGAAGATAAATATTGGGAGACATGCTCTCCTCTAAGCAATTCTATAAATGTATGAAATATATACACACAATTTCTAATTACAAATATGAATCATGCATGACATATAACTACATGTATGGAGATCTCCCAGGGGTCCTTCTGCTCTCTCTGTTACTGTTACTTTTTCTTACTCTAAAGACTCAAGCTCCCCCCAT
The DNA here is from genome assembly GCA_036172795.1 of Pelodytes ibericus. Taxonomy (NCBI): domain Eukaryota; kingdom Metazoa; phylum Chordata; class Amphibia; order Anura; family Pelodytidae; genus Pelodytes; species Pelodytes ibericus. The sequence continues at coordinate 127,899,154 of CM069857.1, read as the reverse complement.
AGTTTTCCCTATAACTTGCAATAGAATCTCATGGGATCATCTGGAATTGGCTGGTATTGTTTGTCATCTATCTCTGTGGTTACACAAAACACACCTCTCATCCCCTTGGGGTCTTTCCCAGGTGTACACAAAACAGGACAGAGCCATTTGTGGTTTGGCGCTGCTCTTCTGGTATGGCGTATACTTTCTCTCCTAGGAGTGATCGATGCTCGCCAGAAGGCTTTTTCAGTGTTGCCTTAAGCCTCTCTTGATTGCTCACCTCGACAGCCATTAAAACACACGATGTGCCAGATACGTCATGTATCCATGTATCGCAAAATAGTTAAGTGCAAAGGTAGAGAATATAAGAGTAGTTGCTGTATTACATAGATTACATACATTTTATTCAGTTAGCTAAAAGGCACTGTCACACCTAACATTCAATAATACATATCAATGGTACATCAAGTGACTTAACTTGTTTACACCTTAAATTAATATAAAAATATGATAGCTATGCAGCATAAAGTTAGAAAACAGAGGTGTTTATATTATTTACAAAAAATATGGGTAGGGAAATAATATGAGGTGCTGTGTTTTTTTTAATTATATTTTATTGAGTCATGGAGCATAACAGACAGTTCTCATTAGTTGTTCATGCATCATAATTTTGATTTTTGAAACTAAGTACATTCACTTCAATAAAAAAAAACTGTAGTAAATATGGTCTAAACAACCACCCTGAAGGGTGGAGTCAATAAGATAGCCTTATAGGGCTAGCTACTGGAAATGGGTGGATAGTACTCTCTTGTGGTCAATCTAAAATAAACAATACATTACTGGGGCAGATGTTTTTTTGTTTAAATAAACTCCTCTCCATGTTATCCTGAACACAATTATTTGGTGGAACATTTGTAATTTGTAATTATAACTATATTATTGATATTATTTTCTATATATACACATATGGGTCTATTCATTACCTTTGGAGGTCGACCTTCATTTTGAGACTAAGTCAAATTCTGCACCTGAGTGTGACTTAGTCTCAAACATAGCTTCAACATTTGTCCTCCCATTACTTTTAATGGGGAAGATTTGAACCTGGCTTTTTTTTTCTAAGTCAAACTCGGTTGCCGAATTTGAGTCTCAAAATGAAAGTCGACGTCCAAAGTCGAATTTTAGTGAATAGATCCATAATGGTCGACTCAGTATACACCCCTAATTTTCGGAAATTTAGCAACTTAGAATAGTAAATTTTGACACAAAATGGTCAATGTTCGCAGATTTCTGTCCATATTTGGTCCAAATTCTATGGTATTTTGGGCTAGAAACTGGAGAATAAAAATTGAAATCATTTAAAAATACTAAAATAAATGTGCCCTCCTGTGGCCCCCAATCTGCTGATGACCACATAAATAAACCAAAATGTCCCTGACCTTTCCTTATAATAAACAAGACTAGGAGCTGGCTAATTGGCTCTTAGTCCCAATAATATATATTGAGTAGCGAGGGCAAGTAGCCCTGGCCTCTCCTATCAAAAATATGGCCCCGGGAGTCTGCCAAATGTGTTCTACACATGAAGGTCAGGGCAAGTAGTCCTGACCCCCACTATAATAAATGGGGAAGGGAGCTGGAGAAATGCTCCTAGCCCCTAATATAAAACTCTGGGAGTTATTTCTACTTGCTCTGCTTGCACATTATGACTGAGGCTGGGAACTGACCAAATGGTTTCCAGCCCTAATGTAATACACTGGTTGCCAGAGCTACTTGCTACTTGATCCCCCCCCCCCCCCCCCCCCATTTGTAATATATTAGGACACACCCCTATGAGACATTGCTACTTATAGGGACTCAGTCAATCAAAAACATTGATTTTACTGTGTTTGTAGCAAATACAAAATTGTGAAAAAAGATCTATACATTATGTTACCAGAATTGGATGAAGAAAAATGTAAAATTATAAATGTTGGGTACAATAATAAAAATGCAACATATAGTTTGAATGGTTTTTAATTGGGGAAATCTACTAATGAAAAAGATTCAGCAGTAATTGTAGGCAATTGACTTAGCAGTAGTTCACAGTACCAACTGATGGAAGGAAAGGCCAATAAGATATTGGCATATATTAAAAGGGGTATTGACTCACTGAAGGCAGATTATATTCTGCCTCTTTACAGGCACATGGTAAGACCCCCACCTTGAATATGCAGTTAAATTCTATAAAATTTTAATTTGTACACACTAGAGAAACAGCATCTTAGAGGGGATATGATAATTTTATATATGCATACAGGGGCCATATTGCTATTTAGAGTCAAGAAGGATTTTTTTCTACTTTGAAAGCAGAATTCCAAATTGCTAAATTAAGAGAGTTGGGATTTGCCTTCTTTTGTATCAAAAGTGGTAAACAAGGATTAGGAAAAGGTTTGAACTTGATGGACACATCAACATAAACTATTCTGTAACTATGTAACTTCACCATGTGGCTTGATATGCAAATTACACATTTCCTATTGATAATTATTTCAATTTGTTATCAAGCCACAGGTGATGTCACAAACAGGAGACACACATTTAAAGCTTAATTTTTTTCTGAATGCATTAACATATATTTTTCTAATATATTTGTGTGCATTTGTATGAAATTTTGCTAACACAATGTATAGATAATTTATCATCATTGTTTATTCTCTACAATTGTTATCATTTTCTTTCTTTTAACTCAGCTTCATATTTCTGAAACAATGCATATGTTCAGCCATGTATTAGTGGAACACATCTAACATGTACATGCTGTCTTATAGAATGAATAGTTCACATGTGTTCAGAATGAAATCTGTTAATTAACTGTGCTAGTTCCTATGCAATCACCTCTTTGATTAATTGATTTGTTCCTCCTGCGCACACATGAATTCTACATTCTGCACAGGAGCTTAGTAATGGTTCATGTAGTAGCTAAAAATATAATTAATAAGAAATACCCTAAAAGTAATGCTGAAATTGGAGTGAAATCAACTAGGATTTAAAATATTGGTGTCCAATGGGGGCTAAAGAGAGGTAAGTACCCATCTACATTCATCCATGCATTTATTGGTAATAGTTGTCACATTTATCTCACTTTGAGCTGCAAATTAACATCCCCTCTTAATATAACAAAGAGAAATGCTAATGACTAATGACTACAGCCCTAAGGGTTAATATTTGTATTTAAATGACAAAGATATGTGTATTACTACTGCCGATTGCAGAAACCACAGCATAGTAGCTGTTTTTTATGTGTGGATAGCAGTTATGTGGTTTCTGCAGTTGGCCAGAGGCGTCGCTAGGGGGGGGCTACTGGGGCTATAGCCCCGAATCTCCAGTGCATAGCCCCGAATGGAGACTCTGGGGCTAAAGCATACTTTAGCCCCGAGACTCCAGGGCTATCACTGTTTAAAAATAAAAATAAAAAATCTCCCCCGCAGAGCTTTCCCCCGTCTGGGACATAGTCTCAGAATCGGAGGTTTATGCTCGTGCGGGGGGGGGGGGGGGGTGAGGAGGAGAGGCGCTGCTGCTGGCCCCTCCGCCTGGAGGTGCGGCCCACAGGCAAGTGCCTGCGGTGACCGCACCTCCTGGCCATACTGACAGCGCGACGGGAGCAAGCTCCGCCCCGTCGCACTGTGAGTCTGGCTGCGCGCCGGATGTGACATCCGGCAGAAGAAAGTAAGTGCCCCGTCCTCCTCCCTGCAAACAAAGGTATTTAGCAGGGAGGGGGACCAACGCTATAAGGTTTTTTGTTTTTTTTAATTTAAATATTAAAAAATGTGTGTTAGTGTCTGTGTGTAAGTGTGACTGTGTGGGTGAAGCAATGTGTATAAGTGTGTGTGTGTCAGGGTGTTTGCATAAGTGTATGAGGGTGTGTGTGTCAGGGTGTTTGTATGAGGGTGTGTGTGTCAGGGTGTTTGCATAAGGTGTTTGCATAAGTGTATGAGGGTGTGTGTGTGTCATGGTGTTTGCATAAGTGTATGAGGGTGTGTGTGTCAAGGATGTGTGTGTCAGGGTATTTGCATAAGGTGTTTGCATAAGTGTATGAGGGTGTGTGTGTGTCAGGGTGTTTGCATAAGTGTATGAGGGTGTGTGTGTCAAGGATGTGTGTGTCAGGGTATTTGCATAAGTGTATGAGGGTGTGTGTGTGTCAGGGTGTTTGCATAAGTCTATGAGGGTGTGTGTGTCAAGGATGTGTGTGTCAGGGTGTTTGCATAAGTGTATGAGGGTGTGTGTGTGTCAGGGTGTTTGCATAAGTGTATGAGGGTGTGTGTGTGTCAGGGTGTTTGCATAAGTGTATGAGGGTGTGTGTGTGTCAGGGTGTTTGCATAAGTGTATGAGGGTGTGTGAATGTCAGGGTGTTTGCATAAGTGTATGAGGGTGTGTGTGTGTCAGGGTGTTTGCATAAGTGTATGAGGGTGTGTGTGTCAGGTTGTGTATGTGTAAGTGTGTGTGAGAAAGATATAGACGCTGTGGGAGATATAGACGCTGTGGGAGAGAGAGACGGAGAGTGGGAGGGAGAGTGTGAGAGAGAGAGACGGAGAGTGTGTGAGAGAGAGAGACGGAGAGTGTGTGAGAGAGAGAGACGGAGAGTGTGAGAGAGAGAGACGGAGACGGAGAGTGTGTGAGAGAGAGAGACGGAGAGTGTGTGAGAGAGAGAGACGGAGAGTGTGAGAGAGAGAGAGAGACGGAGAGTGTGAGAGAGAGAGAGAGAGAGACGGAGAGTGTGAGAGAGAGAGACGGAGAGTGTGTGAGAGAGAGAGACGGAGAGTGTGTGAGAGAGAGAGACGGAGAGTGTGAGAGAGAGAGAGAGAGACGGAGAGTGTGAGAGAGAGAGAGAGAGAGAGACGGAGAGTGTGTGAGAGAGAGAGAGGCGGAGAGTGTGTGAGAGAGAGAGACGGAGAGTGTGTGAGAGAGAGAGACGGAGAGTGTGAGAGAGAGAGAGACGGAGAGTGTGGGAGAGAGAGACTGAGAGTGTGTGAGAGAGAGAGACGGAGAGTGTGAGAGAGAGAGAGACGGAGAGTGTGAGAGAGAGAGAGACGGAGAGTGTGGGAGAGAGAGAGACTGAGAGTGTGAGAGAGAGAGAGACAGAGTGTGAGAGAGAGAGAGACAGAGTGTGAGCGAGAGAGAGACGGAGAGTGTGAGCGAGACTGAGAGTGTGAGAGAGAGAGACGGAGAGTGTGAGAGAGAGAGAGATGCTGTGTGAGATAGAGAGACGGAGAGTGTGAGAGAGAGAGAGATGCTGTGTGAGATAGAGAGACGGAGAGTGTGAGAGAGAGAGAGATGCTGTGTGAGATAGAGAGACGGAGAGTGTGTGAGAGAGAGATGCTGTGAGAGAGAGATGCTGTGTGAGAGAGAGAGACGGAGTGTGAGAGAGAGAGAGAGAGAGAGATGGAGAGTGTGTGAGAGAGAGAGAGACGGAGAGTGTGTGAGAGAGAGAGAGAGACGGAGAGTGTGTGAGAGAGAGAGAGAGACGGAGAGTGTATGAGAGAGAGACGGAGAGTGTGTGAGAGAGAGATGGAGAGAGTGTGAGAGAGAGAGGTGGTGTGTGTTAGAAAGAGAGTGAGAGAGACAGGGTGCGTGAGAGAGAGAGAGACGGGGTGAGATTGTGTGCGACTGTGCTCATCTGGGCTCAAGCCCCTGATCATTTGTTGACCTAGCAACGCCCCTGCAGTTGGCAGAAGTAATATAGACACAGTCATGGGGAAGTCATGGCTTCTCCAAAATGGAGAAGCCATGTGTAGAAAATAAAGTACCCCTTATGATTCAATAGCTTGTAGAACAACCTTTATCAGCAATAACTTGAAATATTTGTTTCCTGTATGACTTTATCATTTTGGTCCACTCATCTTTACAACGTTGCTCAGTTCCTTGAGGCTTGCTAGTATTTGTTTATGCACAGCTCTCGTAAGGTCCCCCACAGCAATTCAATCGGGTTGAAGGCTGGACTTTGATTGGGCCATTGCAACATCTTGATTCTTTTCTTTTTCAACCATTATGTTGTAGATTTGTTGGTGTGATTGGGATCATTGTCCTGTTGCATGACTGAGTTTCGGTCAAGCTTTAGCTATCCGACAGACGGCTGACATTTGACTCCAGAATACTTTGGTACACAGAAGAGTTTATGGTCAACTCAGTTACTGAGTTTATGGTCAACTTTCTGGGTCCTATGGCTGCAAAACAAGCCCAAATCATCACCCATCCACCACCATACTTGACAGCGGGTATGAGGTGTTTGTGCAGATATGCTGTGTTTTGGTTTTTGCCAAATGTGGCACTGTGCATTATGACCATACATCTCCACTTTGGTCTTGTCTGTGTGGGCCACCCCCATGGCGCCCCCCTCTACTCTCATGTCTGTCTCTCTCCCTCCTCATGCTTGTCTCTCTCCTCTCCCTTCCCATATCTGTTTCTTTCCTCTCCCTTTCCATGTGTGTCTCTTTCCGCTCCCTTCCCATGTGTGTCTCTTTCCTCTCCCATCCTATCACATTTCTGTCTCTTTCCTCTCTCATCTCATGTATGTCTCTCCCCACCCTCATATCTGTTATATGCCACCAATCTGTTCTCTCTCCTCCTCCCCAAATCTGTTGCTATGTCCCCCCCCTTATATCTGTTATCTCTGCCCCATAACTATTGTCTATCCTTCCCCTCCCCCCATATCAGTTCTCTATTCCCCTCTTCCCCCAATATCTATGCTCTCTCACCTTCTCTCACCATACCTGTTCTGTTTCTTCCTCCTGAAGTCACGCACAGAGTTGAGGAGAGAGGGAGGGAATATGCACGGCACTCTGTGCAGCATCAGGAAATCCCCAGCCAGTGGCACCCCTCTAATGAGTGGCACCCCGGGGAAGATCACATCCCCTTTACCACCTCAGTCCACTTCTGCTCAATGTCATCTTAGAGTTATCATCCACCTATTGTTACCTACGCCCAATGGAGACATAGAAAAGAGAGGCCCTTTGCCGGACTGTATGTTGCTCTAATAGGGTATCGTGACTGTATATCTCATTTGGCTAAACATATGGAGTGGTATATTCATACTGAAATATAGCCTTGTTCAACTGCATGACCTATAATGATTGTCCAAAATCAACATATTGATTGTGTTTTTTATTGAACACATTGAATTATTAATTTATTTATTTTTGGTCAACTTGACTGACCCGCACAGAGCCCTGACCTCAACCCAATCGAACACCTTTTGGATGATCTGCAATGGAGCCAAGCATTCTTGTCCACTATCAGAGCCTGACATCACAAATGCTCTACTCGATGAGTGTGCAAGATTCCCACAGAAATACACCACAATATTGTGGAAATCAATCCTAGAAGAGTGGAAACTGTTATAGCGGTAAAGGTGGGGGCTATACACTAATATGTGTGTTGAGGGGAGTAGCATTTTAGTTGAGGTGAGATGAACATTGCATCTCATCAGTTCAGCTATACATTATGCAGAGACAAACCTGGTGAGTTCACTTAGAAAGGGAAACTAATCAGGTTATTTCTGACACAGCATATAGCTAAATTGGTTAGATAAAATGTTCTTCTTTTTTTATTTTTATTTTATTTATTTTTTATTTTATAGACATAAAGACAAAAATTTTACAGATACAAAACACTTATACATTGACATTGACATATTTTCACATTCATTCACAGGTATCTTGCCTTTGTATTTAATAGTGGTTGTAATTGTAATGTTCCCTTGTGTTTTGGGGTTTTTCTAAAAGAGACCTTGAGTTTATGTCAATCTAGATACTGGTCTATCGGTTTAGGGTCTCCGCTTGGGAATTTTATTTTTTTTATATATATTATAAGCATATAGATGAGCTTAGCCTGTTTGTGCTGTATAGTCCTAATGTTCCTTGTGCAGCTCATTTCCTTCTTGACTTGTTGACTCATTGGGTGGCAGTTTGATCTTGATCTGTTTCCTCCCGAAGCCCAAGGCTTCTCAGCTCCCTCCATTTTCCCCAAATCTTTTTATAGAGTTCGTAGGAGTTGTAGAAACCCTCTTCCATTGTGGATTGGTATTCAATTTGAGATACTATTTCTGACCATTTGATGGGTTCTTTACTTTTCCAGTTTTTTGCTATACATTGTTTTGTTGCTTGGAAGATTTGGATAATTAAGTGATGTATTTCCGTTGGACATCTTGGGATGCCCAAATGAAAAAGGAAAATGTTTGGTGTCATTGGACCTATATCCACAATCAGTTTATTCAAAAGGAGATTTATTCTATTTATTGTAGGTTGTAGTTTGATACATGACCACCACATATGTAGTTGAGTTCCCTCAATTTCTTGGCATCTCCAGCATAGTTTGGAGTGGTCTTGGGAAAATTTGCCCCATTGTTTTGGTGTTAAGTACCACCTAAATATGATCTTATAGTAGTTTTCTTGTAATGTTAAGTTATGAATACATTTTTTCATTATGTTTTGGGCTGATATCCATTCTTGTATTGTAAATTCTGATTCTGTTTCTATTTCCCATTTAATCCAAGATGGGTCTTTAGAGGGTTCAATTCTGTCATCAATCAATTGTGTAATTTTCTTAATTAGTTTATTTTGGTGTTGTTTTTCTAAACAATTGTTCTATTTGTGGATTTCGAAGAATGTTAATAGAATTGATTTTATTCCTATTTCTCAAATATGAATAATATTCTGGGGGTAGGGGGGATCCTTCTCCATCGGACCAACCATTTTCCCTCTCGATAAACACTACCCTAAAGAAAAATACGATCCATGCATTAAAGTTAAATTAAGTAATATAGTACCTCAAATATCCTCGCAATCCTCCTACTCAAGTCCGCATAGAATGTATCCTGCGACGACAGCAGGACAGTTTGAAGAAACATCTTCATCTTGATTCAAATGAAATGTATAAAAATGTTATGTGTAAACAGGTACCAGTGTATAAACGGGAACTCAGACAGTATGATAGCTTGTTGTGTATGCTCTCTCTTTGGGGAAATAAGTAAAAAGAATAGACTGACTCATTGGATAACTGGCAGAACGATATTTAGAGTAAACTGATGTTGCTCGAGTTCCTCTCATTGAATGCCCAGGGCCTCAACTCCCCCCAAAAAAGGAGCCACTTGTATTTTCTTTTAAAACAAAAAAATATTGACTTAGCATTTATACAGGAAACCCATTGGAGATCCCCAACAGAATCATTTTGGAAATATTCTAGATTTAAAATAGCAGTACAAGCTAACCTCTCAGAAGGTAAAAAAAAAAGAGGTGTCGCCATTGTTGTCTCTAACAAATTAAAAGTGGAAACAATATACGAAGAAACAGATAACAACGGTAGATACGTGATCTGGATATGCAAGATCAATGAAATACTATATACCCTGGTAAACGTCTATAGCCCAAATAAATCTCCAATCCGTTTCCTTAATAAATTGTATGAAAGAGTAGAGCAGCTAACAAAAGGTATTTTAATTTTTGGAGGGGATATGAACTGCGTGCCAGATAGTAAACAGGATAAAAGCCTCCCCAAAGGGGCCAATCTAGACCCCGCAATTAAAAGAATGGCTAAAAACTTTAAACATTTTATGGATAGAAACTCTCTATACGACATATGGAGAGTACAACATCCAGAAGTGCGGGACTATTCTTTTTTCTCGAAGGTACACAGTTCGTATTCCAGGATAGACATTATAATGGTTTCTGAAGCAAATATGAACCAAGTAGTATCATCAGAGATTGGCCCGATATCCTGGTCGGACCACGCACCGATTTTCTACTCCTTTAAAAACAATCCAGAATACAAACAGAGAAATAGATGGAGATTAAATGAATCTTTGCTCAAAGACAATCAAGCAATATTATTATTAAAAAAACAAATCTCTGAATTTCTGGACAAAAATGATAATGGGGAAGTTACAGACTTCACCCTATGGTGTTCACTAAAATGTTTTGAGAGAATACTTTTGATCAAACTAGGAACAGAAAAAAAAATTAAATCCATTAAAACTATATCAGATCTTTACATAGAATTGGCAAAACTTGAAAAGGCTAACAAAATAATTCCTAATATACCACTCTCAAACACAATTTATGAAATACAAAAAGAAATTTAAAAAAAACTAGAAGAGAAAGCCAAGAAAGCACTATGTACTCTTAAACAAAGCTGGTACACAGGAGTCAATCGAGTAGATAAGATCTTAACAAACAAATTAAAAGGCAAAAGGACAAGAAGTATCATCAATAAAATAACAATAGGACCAAAGACAGTACTTTCTCCAAAGAACATTTCAAAAGCGTTTAAAGAGTACTATCAATCCCTATATAACTTACAGGAAGAGAACAGGTCTCAAAAAGATATAAATTCTTTTCTTCAAAAACTAAATCTTCCAAGATTAAGTAAAAAAAAACTGGAAACTCTAAATGCTCCTTTCACTATTAACGAAATAAAAAATTCAATAATGGACCAAAAACAAAAAGAAGCACCAGGACCAGATGGATATCCATCTAAATTTTATCAAACATTTATGGAGGAAATATCCACACTTCTTCTGAGGGTATATACTAAAACATCAGAAGGACACTCCTTCCCTCGGGAGATGCTTCAGGCCACTGTCTCCCCCATCTTAAAACCAGGGAAGGATCCAGCCACCCTGTCGAACTATAGACCAATTTCACTGTTGAACTTAGATATAAAAATATTTTCCAAAATTTTAGCTGAAAGACTCAAAACAGTAATGACGGATCTAATACACCATAATCAAACGGGTTTCGTAAAAGGAAGAGAAGCAGGGGATAATATTAAACAAATCATTAATATTATAGATCACATTAACAAAGAAAAGATCCCAGCAGTCTTAATTGCTCTAGATGCTGAAAAAGCATTCGACAGGGTGAGCTGGACATTCCTGGGGGAGGTGATGGAGACATTTGGCCTGAAGGGTCCTTTTAAGACCAACACCATGTCATTATATACAAACCCACAAGCAAAAGTCGTTGGCCCGGGACTGGATTCAGACTGGTTCACTATCTGCAATGGCACCAGGCAAGGCTGCCCTTTGGCCCCACTGCTCTATCTGTTGTCAATCGAACCATTAGCAGCTACGATAAGACAAACGCAGGAAATCCAAGGAATAAAAATAGCAAAACAGGATATGAAAATCTCCTTATTTGCTGATGACGTCTTGATGACGCTCAGCAATCCCATAAATTCTTTAAAAAGAGCAATGGTACAGATAGATGAATTTAGCAAATATTCCAATTATAAACTCAATTTTAATAAAACTCAAGTCATACAAGCTAATTTAGAAGACAACACACTAGACACATTAAGACACACCTATCATTGGAAATGGAATAATAAAACCATAAACTACCTGGGGATAAAATTAAAATTAGATCTAGATACACTGATCCAAACGAACTATCAAGAAATGATAGATCATTTTAAAGATAGCCTCATTAAATGGAAAGGACTAGAAATATCATGGATAGTTCGACTAAATTCAGTAAAATCCTACCTTATCCCTAAACTATTATATCTGTTCAGATCGATTCCTCTTAGAGTCCCACAACACCTTTTGAAAACATTTAAATCTCTGATTATGGGTCATATCTGGAACAACAAAAGACCCAGAATTTCATATAGCTCCATGATAAGAAAAACTAAAGACGGTGGTCTAGCAATACCTAACGTTGAATCACTGCATGAAATAGCAATGTTTTCACATTTTCTGAAATGGGGCAACATATCATCCAAAAATACAAATTGGTATAAGATAGAACGAGGAATGTGTGATAAATATGAACCTTATCAATTTCTATGGTTCGATAGCCTCAGTTCTTACCACTCCTCAAACCCAATTATTAACAATACTATTACGACACTATTAAAATTAAAAAAATTGTTTAAAATTACAGATGGGATATTACAATCATCTCCACTAGATGCCATCACTTGGAATATTAACAACATAAACATAGATAGCTGGAAGAACCTAGGGAAAGTAAATATATCACAAATTTTACAAAATAACTCCCTAATTTGTTTTACACAACTACAAGAAAAATATAATTTACCCGCAACAGATAAAATGTTCTTCTTACCTCATCTCATCAGCCAATCACCTTTTAGTGAACAGACTCCCTAGGTGCTTAGAATGCTATTTCATAAAAATTCATGTTGGCATAATGGCAAGGTGCCCCAGCACCTTTGCCCATATAGTGTATGTACATCTTATATGTATATATTGATGATACATACAGAGTATCCCAGTTGCAGTATTACTAAATGGTGATTACCATTATTGTTATTGGTGTTTTGATCTCCATAGTCACATGGGCAATTCTAGGAGTAGAACAGTTTACTCAATTTTGCCACATCTCTTGAAATAAGTCTGGAAACCACTGTGTTGTATGTCAAGTCCAGTCACCTGCTCTCTAATTATCTGTGGGTGCATTGGCAAGTCTGAGGGGACATTGACAAGTCTGTGGGGCCATTGGTAAGTCCTGGGTAGGCATTGGTAAATCAGTAGGTGCATTGGAAAATTCTGGGGGTGCATTTACAAATCCTGAGGGTGGGTTGGTAAATCTAGGAGGTGCATTTGCAAGTGGGTGGGTGTGTTGGCAAATCCTAGGGGTGTAATGGCAAGTCTGTGGGTGCATTGTAATGAAGGGAAATTAAATAAAAACAAGAAATGCATTTTTCCCCAAAAACATATTATTTATTAAACATGAAATACAGTTTACATATAAAGGAATATATGCTAGTCAAATGTTTTCCTATAAGTTTATATCAAGGCTATTTTTAAAAAAAATTGAAGATACATAGTTGAGGCATTCGTCTTATCATCAGGGTCATCCTATATTCAAGCAAATACAGTAATTTAAATAAATACTCTATATGGTTTAAATTGATTAACTCAGACTGATGACCTCCTCTCTAACCTAATGTGCATTTCACAATTTGTCCTCATGTTATTTTATTCTCCAGTTATACAATTTGTATTTGAACACTAAACCTGCTACACAATACTTTTAATTTTAGCTCCTTCACCTTTTCACTTCTTTTGCGGTTCCCCTCCTTCACGTCATAGCAAAGTCTGTTTTTCACATTTGATAATAATTTGGGTGCCACTCCCTCCTCTGTCATTTTAGAATGTCCTCTATAAGCAGGACATTATTCACATTCTGTCACTTATTGTATATCACTGTGAGACGACACATAGCACGAAATGTGGCTGCTGGGCTCCGTGGTTTTGCTGACTGTACTGGGACTGGCAGGTATGTAACTCATGGTTCAGTAATCTATACTAATCACAGAATTAAAACCAAGGGGTGGTAAAACCATTGGAAACAATGATGTTCATTTATACACATTCCTGTTTGCTGTTGATTGCATCACATTGCTGTTGATTGCATCACTTTTAAAACTAATTACCTAAGCAGCAGTATCTATAGATGAGTATAATCAAACAAGCACATTATTTTTTACATTTAGTCCATTGCAAAACAGTATATATATATTTAGTCCATAACCAGATAATTTTTAAGTGACAGATCTGGATTCATCTTTCTCTGATTTCCTTTCCCCTCTGTCAGTATAAGAGTTCTCTTTATATTCTCCTTTGGGTTTGGGATTTTATCCAGTCACAACACCCAGTGCCGCACTGGGAATAAAAATCAGCCCTAGAAATAATTGTATCCCAGCCCCATAGAATAACGTCATTATACTAGTAACACAGCATAACATCATTTTCTTGTTCATAAAAATGGGATGGATACAGAAAAAAAAGAATGGGTTAATTATAATTATTAATTATAAGAAAACCAAGCAGATTTGAAGAGTGTATTATTATTAGATAAGACTGATGTATAAGACTTCACAGGGCAATAAATACCAATATGTATACAAGGTTATATCTCTCACACTGCCCTGATAAATACCCCATGTAAAGGCCACTACATAAGCCCTAGTAGGTATACAAGGATATATGACGTGCCCTATAGGGCAGTGTATGAGATATAACCTTGTGTACACAATTGGGGCTATGTATTGACCTGCGCATGGGGTATAAATCAGGGCAGTGTATGAGATATAACCTTGTGTACATAATTGGGGCTATGTATTGCCCTGTCCGTGGGGTATATATCAGGGCAGTGTGTGAGATATAACCTTGGGTACATAATGGGGGTAGTTATTGCCTTGACATCACCTAAGTGCTCCAATATCCTGTCCTTGAGACATTATGCTGTCATACCAACATAGAACTTTGGACATAGGCACTGGAGCACTTATTTCACCCCCTAGGATTTAGTACATATTTCAAGAAAAACGTTTTGCTGGAGCATTTATGAACTTCAGTGGACTAGTATTCTGTTAATCACTTGTTTAATGCCCATGTATATTTTTTTGATTATACTTACTGCATCACCCCTTTCATTTTATAGTTAGGACACACTCAATATGTGGACCATTGTGAGCTTGTGCTTCTTGGTTATACATTTTTTCATAAGGATCCCTGAATAATACAGCAATGTTTTCAGACTAGTAGTGATGTATTTCATGGTGGGTTAGGGCCTTGGAGACGTTTTTGCAGTGGTTTCCAATTACGCCCCTGCTCACCAGCGTTGTCTATAAACAATGCATATTTAACATCCGTGAGATGATATGCTAAACTCACCTGCAACTAATAATAATTAAATAGTCCTCTGCGACATTACATGCATCATGAGGAAGGTGTATTAAAGTAGGATCAACTGAAGAGCATTCAATTTACATGAGATAAACCTTTGCAGATTTCTAAAATGAAAAAACGTTTATAACCTGTGGCAGGTAAGTAGTACATCTTCCACATTGTGTATCCTCAATTGCTGAATTTCTCAAACATCTCTTTCCCAGTGGGACAAAACTGCACTCCTCAATGTCTAACTGACGAGAGCTGCTCATTTGTGAATCAAAATAGCAGCAGTACGACATGTGTAGTGAATTCTACTTTCTATGAAAACCAGCAACTTAGTAAGTATCTCTAATTCCAGCATCTGAAGCATATGATACACAAGACAGTGTACAGTCCAAGGCTCAGTAATCTAACATTTGGCTTTGTCCTGTGACAGGTGTGTATAACCTGAGTGCTACCATTGTTTGTAAAGGAGCAAATATGACAATTTCTGTGAACAACAACTTATTGGATTTTCTTAATTATCAACCATTCTCATCCAGTCTGTCTGATCCTAGCTGTACTGGAGGTAATGTATTAATTGCAAATGGACAACGTGTATATTCGGTGGTCGCTCCAACTGGCACTAACTCCTGCGGAAACCAGATGACGGTAAGCAGTGGAGAAAAATTACTTTTTACATTTTGCAGAATAATGTGATGCTAAAGTTCAGTATGACCAATGCCATTTACTAAAGTACATATATTATATGTTATCAAGAAATATTATATATTGCATTCCACACAATTTCTGCTCCTAGAGATATTATGGTTGGTTGTCACTGTTAGAAGGAAAGTAAAATATAATTGAGATACTGGACATGAGAAATTCAAATCGGCTACTAATTTCACTTCTACAGAGTCGACTCAGGTAGCTCTGATTTTCATGAGAAAATTGGAGGTCGGAGTTTCAGACCCAATGGATCACTTTGGTGATCTGAGAAGACCACAAATTTGGGCTAGTCAGAGGCCACTGAAGTGATCTTGAATGGGCATGAAAATCACCCAATGTGGTCAATTTTCGTGCCAATATTTTGGAAATCAAACTCCTCCCATATTTGGTTACAAAATGGTAGCTTTGGTATTTTCCATATACTTCTATGGGGAGGACATTGGCTTCTTTCGGGGCCATTTCCAGAGGACTTCTGCTATTATGGAAATTGCCAAAGTCCTCCCATAGAAGTCAATGGGAGGAGTATGGCTATATTTCATGCTGAAAGTGGCTTTATGTCCCAATTTGGCCCGATCGGGGCATATTGAGCAGGCCCTTAAATTTTCACTTTCTAGTCTTCCACACCTTTGATGCAATATAAATAAAATTCCTTTACATAAGACCTACCAAAAATAATAAGTTCAGGTCCAGAAGAAGGATTACTGCTGCCTTAGACAAAGATTCAATTTGATGACCCCTCAGGCTGCAGGGGTCAGGCCAGCATCTTAAATATATTTTGATAAGCAGAAAATAAGCATCGCTCTGGTATTTTTACTAAAGAAGCAACTTCAGTATAGGGTATACAAAGCAAAGAAAACACTGCTACCAATGTGTTTGTACATTGATGACACCTCTCCCTTCTAGAAAAATAAATGTATCTTGGCACCTAAAGTTCTGTTTACTGGATTTATTTTTTTTTCAGAAAAATGAAACGCGAGTGACGTACTCAAATACGCTTCACATATATAAAAATTCAAACTCTACAATTATCACAACACGCAATATCAGTATACCTTTTTCCTGCACATACAACCTGACACTGCAGACTGCCCTATTAACAGTGTACAAACCAGTAATGAGGTATGTGAATACATTCTTATGCTTAAGCACCTGTTAGGCTGAAAAGCATTATCAGGAAGTTACCTCCGTAAAAAATATGTAGTGTAATTATATTGACTATTTGCTGAGAGACTGAAAATATGATAGGTGAAAATGTTATTCCAGTGTGGAACCTATCTCTCAACTTCTGTTCCTGACAGCGCAGGATATCAGGCGGTCTGTCTTGGGAGGGAGAATGTCAAACCTACAGCGTTAATTAACATGATCAGACACATGCGCAGTATTTATTCTTTGGTGTGCTTAACACCAGATAATGAAAATTGCCACTGCACGATAATGGTCTGTCCTGCATACCTTTATCCTACCAAGCAAAACATTACAACGCAAAAGCACCAGGGCCACATAGCCCTTCACATTCTACAATGTTCTACATCCCACATTTTCATAATGTCCTATATCCTCACACCTTTTCCAGAGAATATACTTCACCAGACTTATACAAATGGTGCTGCGTAGCTTCCACAAGCATTTAGTGTGCAGACACATAGTGCCACATAGCTTTAATAAGTATATAGTTTTTCAGCCACATACACGTGGTCCTCATAGCTTCCATACTTGTATTATATACACTTTTATGCAGCATTGTATATATAATATGAAACTTTAAACTCCTGCTGACCTCCCCCATTTTCCTCCTGTAGATTTTATAGGAAGCTACCTGTTATATTTATCTTATATTACTCATAGTGAGAAATTAAGGTGAACAATGCTTCTTAGGAAATTATACATGCCAGACTTTCAACAGAGCTACAAATAGCTCTTAAGGGTCAACTCAGGTTCTGAGTTTCAGACCCAATAGTATCACTTTGGTGATCCTAGAAGCCCTCAGATCCAGGCTACTCAGAGACCACAAGATCTTGAATCTGCATGAAAATTTTGAGAGCATTTTGGCAGCAAAATGGTAGCCTCGGTCTCCCCATGGACTTCTATGGGGAGGACTTTGGCTTATTTCAGCTCCATTTCCGGAGGACCTCTGCTATTATGGAAATAGTCCTTCCAAAATGGGCCGAAAAGTAAAAAGAAAAGTAAAAAAATAAATAAAAACATAATACATTAATTGTCACATAAAATAAGTGAAATGAGTATAAAATTATATAAACTTAAAATGTAAAAATGCTTATATTAATGTAAATATACCAGTACTATCAGGGCCGGCCTTAAGTGTTCCGGCGCCCTGTGCGGGCTTCCCCCGTGGCGCCCCCCCCCCCCCCCCGTCTCTTTCACCCCCTATGTTTGTGTGTCTCTCCCTTCCCATGTTTGTCTCTTTCCTCTTCCTTGCCATGTCTGTCTCTCTCTCTCTCTCCCTCTGTTCTGTCTCTTTCCCCCTGTCCCCTATTCTGTCTCTCTCCCCCCCGTCCCCTGTTCTGTCTCTCTCCCCCCCATCCCCTGTTCTGTCTCTCTCCCCCCCCCCATCCCCTGTTCTGTCTCTCTCTCTCCCCCAGTTCTGTCTCTACCCCCTGCCCCTTTTCTGTCTGTCTCTCTCCCACCCCTCCCCTGTTCTGTCTCTCCCCCCTCCCCTGTTCTGTCTCTCCCCCCTCCCCCTGTTCTGTCTCTCCCTGTTCTCTCTCTCCCCCCTATCCCTGTTCTGTCTGTCTCTCTCCCCCCTCCCCCTGTTCTGTCTGTCTCTCTCCCCCCTAACCCCTGTTCTGTTGGTCTCTCTCTCTGCCCCTTTTCTGTCTGTCTCCCACCCCTCCCCTGTTCTGTCTCTCCCCCCTCCCCTGTTCTGTCTCTCCCCCCTCCCCTGTTCTGTCTCTCCCCCCTCCCCTGTTCTGTCTCTCCCCCCTCCCCCTGTTCTGTCTCTCTAGCCCTGTTCTCTCTCTCCCCCCTATCCCTGTTCTGTCTGTCTCTCTCCCCCCTCCCCCTGTTCTGTCTGTCTCTCTCCCCCCTAACCCCTGTTCTGTTGGTCTCTCTCCCCCCTAACTCCTGTTCTGTCGGTCTCTCTCCAACCTAACTCCTGTTCTGTCGGTCTCTCTCCCCCCTAACTCCTGTTCTGTCGGTCTCTCTCCCCCCTAACTCCTGTTCTGTCGGTCTCTCTCCCCCCTAACTCCTGTTCTGTCGGTCTCTCTCCCCCCTAACTCCTGTTCTATCTCTCCCCCCTGCCCCTGTTCTGTCTGTCTCTCTCCCCCCTCCCCCTGTTCTGTCTGTCTCTCTCCCCCCTAACCCCTGTTCTGTTGGTCTCTCTCCCCCCTAACTCCTGTTCTGTCGGTCTCTCTCCCCCCTAACTCCTGTTCTGTCGGTCTCTCTCCCCCCTAACTCCTGTTCTGTCGGTCTCTCTCCCCCCTAACTCCTGTTCTGTCGGTCTCTCTCCCCCCTAACTCCTGTTCTATCTCTCCCCCCTGCCCCTGTTCTGTCTGTCTCTCTCTCCCCTCCCCCTGTTCTGTCTCTCCCCCCTAACCCCTGTTCTGCCCCTCTCTCTCCCCCCCCTCCCTTACCTTTGCCTGAAAAGGTGGCTCCAGGGAGGGGGCGGAGCTAACCGGCACAGCGGTGTAGCTCCGCCCCCACCCCGGGAAGCAGAGCAGAGTCTGCATTACGGGGAGCCCCAGGCAGCAAGACTTTGTGCTGCTCGGCTCCCCATGCTTAATGCAGGCATGGGGAGCCGAGCAGCACTATCTCATGCTGCCCGGGGCTCCCCGTAATGCAGACTCTGCTCTGGTTCCCGGGGTGGGGGCGGAGCTACACAGCTGTGCCGGTTAGCTCCGCCCCCTCCCCGGACCTAGACAAGAATGCCGAGCAGAGGGCTGGTGAGGGGGGATCTTTTGATCTCCCCCAGCCAGTGCCTCTACCGGCTTTTTTTTTTTTTTCCTTTTTTTTTTTTCTTTATACCGGCCGGGTGGGCGCCCCCTGGGGTGTTGCGCCCTGTGCGCTCGCACAGGTCGCACACCCCTAAGGCCGGCCCTGAGTACTATTATAATATATAACATTAACATATTATAACTGTATACATATTTATAAATATAAATTCATTTCAACCAATTTTTGGCAAACTTAGTAGGTGTTTGGTCCTTAAGGAGTGAGCAAAATCCATAAGATTTGTCGTTTTCCCCCGTACCAAATGTTGCTGAAATCAAACCCAAAATTGGCAGAAAATACTGTTTTTGTGCTGAAATCAGCCACATTGGGTAGCCAAATTTCAGATTTCTACGCAAACTCAACATTATGCCCCAATCTGGCCCGACTGCAGGCCAGATTGGAGCATAGTGAATCAATCCTTAAGTTTGAGGTCAGACCAGAGAAACAAATAAATTGCACTTTTATATATCTACTACATTTTTAACTTGTATTCCACTTGTTTTATTTTTATGTGATGGATTAAAGAACATTCTTTAAACATATTTTTATATGTCATTTGGCGAGTATGTCCATTATATTTTTGTTTAGAACAAAGGACTGTGAACCCTGTCACCATGCTTGTTTCACCACTGCTTTCAACAGCTTTTTGTATCAGTTCGCAGGACCTTAACACTGGGACTTCAGGAGGTGAAGCATCAACAACTATTGCAGCCTACACCAATCCGTCATATACTCAGCCTTTAGAACAGGCAGACCAGCAGCAGCTACCGATAGGCTCCGTATTGTATTTTGGGATGACCACTCAATTTCCAGATCCAAACTTCGTCCTTAGAGTAGAAAAATGCTTCACCACCCCTACCAGTGATGGAAGTGGCTCCATTAACGTGCTGCTAATCCAAAACGGGTAAGAAAACTAGCAAAGTAGAGCCATATTTCTGCATTAGATACAAAAATAATTATGTCCACACTCATTATCTGCATGCAAATGGTAAAGCTTCTCCCAATTCACCCAATGGCAAGGTTTCACCCAATGTGATGCCCACTCATACCGCGGGTATATAAATCAAGCCATAGAAAAAGTATCTAATTGAAGATATTTTGTTCAGCCAAAAATAGTGATGGTTTATTAACTTTCTTTATTAAACTCTGTTTACCAGTGCTCTGGTGATATACTTTTTGCTATTACAAAATTAGGCAACTCTGGTAGATGGTATACAAAGCAAACACTGCTACCAATGTGTTTGTACAATATTTACACCTCTCCCTTTAAAAAAAAAAATTGTTTTTTTTTCAAGCCTTTCGGAGTTGAAATGGTGTCTGAATGATGTTCACCTTCCAACAGAGTGCTAGCCATTTTGTATATTCTTGGATATTTCTGCATTATACACATCATTAAAGAAATAAAGGGATGATGCAAAACAGACAATAATATTATTGACATAGCTAAACACACACATAAAGCTAGTAATCAAGTTTTAAAATAAAAATTGAAGGGACAGGATAAACTGTTTCTAGATTATGGATCAATGAAAAATGTTATATAGTACACAGTTAAGGTAACATTACAATATATCAAAATAGAGTGATTGCAGGCTTAAGAATGATTGGCCATCCTTTATTTACATTTTCTTTTTTATATTTTCACTTGCGGTGTAGTTGTCCTGTTGGAAATGAACCAAATATAAATGTTGTAGAGAATGGGGTGTCTAAACAGGTCAGATTCAGCATTGATTCCTATGCCTTCCCAGGCTACGACAATGTCTACATCTTCTGTAGTGCTCGCTTGTGCAATACTGCATTAGAAAGTTGCTCTGGGGTGAGTAGTTCAAGATAATGACATAATAATACTATTGAGTTTCAGTTATATTTTTTTTCTTACTACCACCTGCTTTCTATTCCATGTAGTGCTCAACTTCTCGTTCTGCTGATGACTCCTCAACAATTGAACAGTTCGCACTTGGACCATTTGGATTCTTTGGTAAGTATAATTAGAACACTTGGACACTAGAGAAGTGGAGTGGGGTAAAAATCTTGGATCTTGCATGTGGATTATCAATGGAGTGGTTACAATGGATTTGGAGCTCTCAGTATTTGAACTTTATCTAAATAACAAAAGCAAAGAAAGATATTACGCAAACTGGAAATCAGTGGTTGAGAGAAGTAATGAATCAGTATATATATGCTGTTCTGGACTAATTGCATACAGATCAGGTCAAGAACATTTAGCAATCAAGCAGAAGTTTGGGACATGATTAAGTTATTTTGGAGTTTCTGGATGACTATAGTTGTTTTCAGAATCATAAAAAAAGTGGAGATTACATTTTTTTCGAGCTGGTTTGATCTATGGTAATCATTTTTTTCTTCTTCTTTCGTTTCAGACACTGTAAATTCTTGCTCTCACACAGGTAAGGATATGAATTTTGTGCCAATACGGAAGAGTGGGTTAAGGGCAAAAAGAAGGGTTTTTTGAAAACATGCTTCACAAACTTTTTAATCATTATCCTTTTTTCCTTTTTTAGCTTTGTCTGCTGCTGTACTAGTAGGTGCCTTGCTGAGTCCATTTATCTTATAAGATCATAGGATAAGATCATATCTGGTGTCAAATGGAATTGGTGTGCTTATTGTCCTATGGAATTGGATCCATCATATATTGTATCACGTCTCAACAAATATTTTTTGATGTGGAATATGTTGTAGTGTGATGTCTCCTACTAACATTTCCTTCTATTTTTGTGGATTTCAGACTCTTGCTCTATTTATCTATGTTGACCTTAAACATTTTATTCATGCCATGACTTTCAACAGAGCTACAAACAAATCGTATGGGGCTATTCATTAAAAAGTGAGTTGAGCTGAGTAGCAAGTGAGTTGGAGTGAATAGCAGGTGATTTGAAGGGAATAGCAGGTGAGTTGAGCATTTAATCTTACCAATTCAGCTATATACTATGCAGGCACTAACCTGATGAGTTCAAATAACGGGGGAACTAACCAGGTTTGTTCCTGCACAATGTATAACTGAATTGATGAGATCAAATGTTCATCTCATCTCAACTCACCTGCTAATCACGTCAACTCACCTGCTACTCACCTCAACTCACCTTTTAGTTAATAGCCCCAAAAGTTTTAGGACAGACAAGAGGAATAAATAAATAGCACTTTTATATATCTAGCAGCAATATTATGTCTTCCACTTGTTTTATTTTTATGCTGTGGATTAGAGAGCATAATTGGAACAGTTTTAATATACATGTGAACAATTTGGATAACAGAATAACAAGCACTGACTGTAAATTATATTTTGATTTTAAAACCTCAGTAGACATTGTGTGTTTTGGTGGGGTTTGTGTATAAAGCTACATTTATTCTCAGAATGGACACAAATGATGCAGAATTCAAACAAAACATAGAAAAAAAGCTTTCCATACCAAATGAATTAAAGCAGTAAGTCCTTCGGTACCTGGGTGCTGTAAGCGCCTGGTGAACCTGATCCAAGGTCCACACTATAGAATTATTAGCACCAAAAATAGTACCAGCAGACACCAGGAAATCCAAGCAGGGAATCAAAATCAAAATGTAGAAATGTCTTTATCAGAGGTCCATTAAATGTCTTCTTGATACAGTAAATATGTGTATTTTCCTTTTTTCTGCTCTTCTTTGTATGTTTATTATTGCACTGGGGCAGACTTTCGGACATGGAATAGTCAGTATGGGTGTTACCCTGCTGATTGTCCATGTCAGATTTTCTTAATTCTTTTCTCCCTTCCTCCCTTTTTGCACAGCTGTGTTTTAACAAATTGTTTTTAATTATGTATACTTTGTAAATATTGACACGTTGTACCATTCCACTGGGCTGCTTATGATAAAGTACAGTTAAGTGCGAAATGCATCAAGCATTGGCTCAGCATTCGTGTCTCCTGCCCTCCTATTGTTTAATACCATTCTAAGGCGTCTAATAAAACATTTCTACATTTTGATTTGGTCTCCCTGCTTTGATTTCATGGTGTCCGCTGACACTATGTTTGGTGTTTATGTAGAATTCAAAACCCAGATGTGTGGTCTCTAAAAATGCCAAAAAGGAGTTTTAAGGGAGTTTTAAATCAATACTTATTTTAGTCCTATGCAACATCTATTAGGATTTGGTTCCAGATGGTTTGGTGCCAATATAATCCATTCAAGTGAAACATAGAACAATGTGTGAAAGAGATGAGGTGATTAGAGTGGAGGAGCCATGGGAGGTGGGTATAGTTTATGTTGGATCTTAAGATGTGAAGATCTGAAGAAGTAGTACTGTAACAAATGGCTGTATTTGTAAATCATTAATTCAATATAACCTTTTTGCTTCACCTTCTCTTCCATATTTGCTATGGGAAGGTTATTGCACTATAAGGTAAATACACTATATGGACACCTGACTATTGCACCAATAAGTAATGCATAGATATTCATATGTAGTTGAAATCACCTTTGTAGCTATAACAGTTTAAACTCTTCTGGGAAGGCTTTCCACAAGATTTTGGAGAATTCTGTTGGATTTTGTTGCCCATTCATTCAATAGAGCGATTGTGGTTTCAGGCACTGATGTTGGACGAGAAGCAGTGGCGTAGCGTGGGTTGTCAGCACCCGGGGCAAGGCAAGTAATTTGCGCCCCCTAACCCGTGGATTTTAGCACTCGAGTCTCTTCTACTAGATTAGTTAAAGAAACACTTACCCCCCAAGCACATGTATTGTTTGTTATGAAAATACTTATGTAATTAAAGTAAAATGCATCTAAATACAAGTTTATTTTCCAACACTTTATTGAGTGCGAACATGCATTACACACATTCTCCACATCATGTGGCACCTGCCGCCGCTGCCAGCTTCTTCTTGCTGCTGCCTGGGCTGGTCTGGTGTGGTTCTCTCCCGCGCTCAGTGCTGCGCTGGGCGGCCGCTGCACGGTTCCTCCCCCAGATAGTCCCTCGCTCTCTCTTCGCACCAGGGCCTGGAAAAAATTACATACCAGCCCCATAGCATTGCGGAGTCATCAGAATTCAGCTTAACAGCCCATTAAAATGCGGACGGCATATAACGCCCTAACAGCGTTAAAGGGACACTATAGTCACCCAGACCACTTCAGCTCAATGAAGTGGCCTGGGTGCAATGCCCCTCAGGTTTTAACCCTTCACATGTAAACATAGCAGTTTCAGAGAAACTGCTACGTTTACATTTGCGGTTAAGGCAGCCTCTAGTGGCTGTCTTCCGGACAGACACTAGAGGCGCATCTGCGACGCTGGAGCCTGGAGGCACATTTCGCCTCCATCGCGCAGAGTGTCCATAGGAAAGCATTGAGAAATGCTTTCCTATGGACACTTTGAATGCGCGCGCAGCCATGCGCATTCAGCTCCAGTGACGTCGGACGGGGAGCTGACGTCAGACAGGGAGGAGAGGTCACCAGCACCGAGGGAGTCTGGCGCTGGATTAAGGTAAGTAACTGAAGGGAATTTAACCCCTTCAGCGCCACGGGAGTGGGACCCTGAGGGTGTGGGCACCCTCAGGGTACTAAAGTGTCAGGAAAACCGCTTTGTTTTCCTGACACTATAGTGATCCTTTAAGAGTTTAAGGGGTTATTTTGGCCTGGGGAAGCCAAATGGTTATACACCTATGCTTTAAGCCAGGAGTAGACATCCTTTGCCACTCCAGATGTTGTGGACTACACCTCCCATGATGCTTTGCAAGCCTTAATGGAGATGTAGTCAAAAAACAAAGGGAGTGTCAAAGGTTACCTACCCCTGCACTAAACCAAAAATATATAATACAGTTCCTACCCCATAAATATAATATTTAATGCTATGATATTTAATGCTCTCATCCAACCCCCTTCCCTCCACAGTTCCTAATAAATATATTACAAATATAATTCCCTCACCCCTGTAGCCCCACCTATTTACATTTCCTTCTACATACACACATATATATAGATTATTCATTAGGCCACAAATGTAAAAAATATAATCATTGCCTCATCTCAAATTCCCAAGTCAGATCTTTCCCATCCCCCCCTCTTCCCCTAATACACTGCTGACCCCCCTCCCCCTAATACACAGTTGACCCCCATCCCCTAATACATTACTGCCCCCCTTCTTCCCTTCCCCAATACATTACTGCCCCCCTTCTTCCCTTCCCCAATACATTACTGCCCCCCTTCTTCCCTTCCCCAATACATTACTGCCTCCCTTCTTCCCTTCCCCAATACATTACTGCCTCCCTTCTTCCCTTCCCCAATACATTACTGCCTCCCTTATTCCCTTCCCCAATACATTACTGCCCCCCCTCCCCATACATTACTTCCCTCCCTCCCCCATACATTACTTCCCCCCTCCCCATACATTACTGACCCTCCCCTCCCCCATACATTAAATGACCCCCCCTCCCCTCCCCCATACATTAAATGACCCCCTCCACCATACATTAAATGACCCCCCCTCCCCTCCCCCATACATTAAATGAACCCCCCTCCCCCATACATTTAATAAACCCCCCTCCCCCATACATTTAATAAACCCCCCTCCCCTCCCCCATACATTAATGAACCCCCCTCCCCTCCCCATACATTAATGACCCCCCTCCCCTCCCCCATACATTAATAACCCCCCTCCCCTCCCCCATACATTAATGACCCCCCTCCCCTCCCCCATACATTAATGACCTCCCCTCCCCCATACATTAATGACCCCCCTCCCCTCCCCCATACATTAATGACCCCCCTCCCCCTCTCCAATACATTAATGACCCCCTCCTCAATACATAATACAATAGGTCCCCCAAGCCCCTTTATTCTTACCTTTACAAATTCCACTTCCAACAGCTCAGGGAAGAAAGGCCGCGATGCAGTTTCAGAAGAGCCTCCGCCGCGCAGCCGCCGGATGTGACGTCACGCCGTCATTTGCCGCTCACATCCGCCGGCTGACAGGAAGTATCACGCGGTTGTGGCTGCGGCCGCGCGGCCGCATAGGGCTAGTGCGCCCCCCCAGATATTGCGCCCCCCCCAGATATTGCGCCCGGTGCGGCCGGCCCCCCCTGCACCCCCCACGCTACGCCCCTGACGAGAAGGCCTTACTTGCAATACAGTTCATCCAAAGGTATTAGATGGGGTTAAGGTCAGGGCTCTGTGCAAGCCAGTCAAGTTCTTCAACACTAGACTCATCCAGCCATTTCTTGCTTTGTGCACTGGGGCACAGTCATGCTGCAATAGAAAAGGGCATTCCCCTTACTATTTTCACAAAGTTAAAACATAGCACTGTCCAAAACAACTTGGTATGCTGAAACAGATTTCCATTAACTGGAAGTAAGGGGCCTAGTCCAACCCCTGTAAAACATGCCATTTTCCTTCCTCACCCAAACTTTGCAGTTGGCACATTGCAGTCAGGAAGGTAACATTCTCCTGGCATAATCAGACTCCTCCACAAGATTTCCAGTGAAGACTCCACAGAACACCTATCCCTGCTCCAGAGTCGCAGCATGCTTTACACCAATCGATTGGCTTGACATTGTGATGTGAGGATTGCATGCGGCTGTTCAGCCATGGAAACCCATTCCATGAAGTTCCTGCCACACAGTTTTTAATGTTTGGAATGTTTGGAAGTATGGAACTCTTCAGCTATGGACTCAGTAAACCATGGGCAACTTTTATGCACCAATTTGACTCAGACCCCACTATGCTTTATTGCTGAGTTGTTGTTGTTCCTAAATGCTTACCACTTCCAATAATACCACTTACAGTTGACCTTGGAATAACAAGTAGGGATGAAATTTCAGGAACTGTCTTGCAAAAGTGGCATCCTATCACAGTACCACGCTTGAATTTACTGAGCTCATCAGAAAGACTTTAGTGTCACCCTTAATGTCAGCTATGCATTTGATATCCCTAGGGGTAGAAAATAATTAGCTTAGGAGTTATATTAATATAACATGTACTAACCTCTTTCTGGTTTTGAATGGAACATTTCAAAAAGTATATTGTTTACAGGGCCAGCTCAGGCAGCGAGGGGGGCGCCAGTGCTAAGGGGGGGGGGAATGGCGGTAGAGGCACTGGCTGGGGAGATGATCTCCCCTCACCAGCCCTCTACACAGCAGGAGTGGAGCCCCCTGGGAGGGGTGGATCCCACCGGGTGCAAGGTCCTCCCCCTCCCACAAATCCGATGCCTTGCATCATCACTAAGCACGGGGAGCATGAGCAGCACTTACTGAGCTGTGTCACACAGAGCTCATGCTGCTCGGCTCCCGTGAAGCAGTAAGGGGAGGAGAGCACAAGGTAGGGGGAGGTGAAGAGCACGGGGGGGGAGATAGAACAGGTGGGGAGTGAACAGTGGAGGGGGAGTAAATAGAGGGGGAGAAGAGCACAGGGGAGGGGGGAGAGCACAGAGGTGGGAGTGAGCAGGGGAGGGGGAGAGTGAACAAGGGGGTGGAAGAGAGAACAGGGAAGGAGGAGAGAGAACAGGGGAGGGGGTGAGAGAATAGGGGAGGGGGGACAGAGATGGGTGGAAGGGGAGAGAACAGAGGAGGGGGTGAGAACAGAGATGGGGTAGGAGGGGGAGAGGACAGAGATGGGTGGAAGGGGAGAGAACAGAGATGGGGAGAAAATGGAGAAAGAGGGGGAGAGAACAGAGATGGGAGTAGGAGGGGGAGAGACCAGAGATGGGGGTAGGAGGGCTGAGAACAGAAGAGGGAGGAGAAAACAGATGAGGGGGGGATAACAGAGATGGGTGAGAGGGAAAGAGATATGGGGAGGGAAAGAGATTTGGGGAAAGGGAGGATAGATAAGGGATATGGGGAGAGGGAGAGTCATGGGATGGGGGGGCACCAAAAAGCACTTTAGCCTGTGTAACCAAAAATCCTTCCACCGGCCCTGATTGTTTACAACTGGTGGTGAGATGTGTCAGAGTGTTTAGAGTGGATAGGAACTGATTTCCTCCTGAAGATGGGCTCCAAGAAGTTAAAAAAGGCGCTTCAAAATGTTCCTAAGTTTTCCATGTCTATAACATTCCACCTCTTGCTTCTTCACCACAAATATTGTGAAGTTATTGTCTAATGGGGAAGTTCTACAAAAATCTGTGTCTGCTAGCTCACTAAGCATATATGAAATGTACCCTTCCATAAAACAAACAAATATAAATGAATATGGCAATCAGCAATGTACAATTGTATTTTCCAAGCATCCCAACCACTCAAACACTCCAGTACCTGGTGTTTCATGGAACTTTTCATTTATCACTATCAGCTTAGATAGATCATAGTTAATCTCACCCTCATTATTCACTATGTGGCTGCAGCATTCCTTACCCACCAGGTCGCAATCTAGAGCTAGGTGATTTTGGAGAGTTACCATCCTTATTTGTAGCTGTTCTTGAGACAGTTTCTTTATAGCGTTTCTACTATGTGTATACCCCAATAATCTCTGCCCCCGTAATTAGTTACCTAAGCCTGAGAACAGTTTGATTCACCAAATATAATGATATTGTAGTAAATACTGTCATGTTGCCCTGCAACCTGCTTTCACCACAATGGGACTTTTTCACCATGAACCATAACACAGGCCACACATACTGTAGTAGAGCTTGCACTTACAAGAAGGTGACTGAAGGCTATAATTGAGTTCTAGTAAATAGCTGGATTTGCACTTTTCAACAAATAACAGCAGATAAATACTAAAGCACAGACTGAAAGGCCACACACAATTTCCATAAGTTTGCAGCAGGATAGAACGTTTGCACAGAATGTAGCTGAGCGTGCAATTCTTAGAAGCAGTGAGCAGATAAACACTAATATGCATTACCCAGTAATATGCATACCCAGTAATCAGAGTTGTTGATCATCTCTGCATAGAGTGCCAGGATGCTCATTAATAAGTTTGAGGCCACTCATCTGCTGGATTGAAAATAAACTGTTTTAGGGTAACCTTTCAATAATACAATTTTAGTATCACCTAGCCCATCAGAGATCACTTCTCCCTTCTGCCGTTTCTGATCAGTGGACCTGGGTAAATCCTTAGACCCTGCTTGTATTTCTGGCCTTTGATCCCAGGAAACTACAATTGTATGTCTCAGCCCTTTTCTTATCTCAGCTTGGCCTGTATTCTGTCTTTGACCTGCATCTTAGCTGCCTCAGTCTCTGTCCTTGCCTCTGTTTTGCTTCTCCCAGCCTGCAGAACCCTCCCTCCAGCCTCCAAGACTGGCAATATTCGTCACCTGTAATTCATTTTTATGTGCAATGTTATTTTCCAAACATTTAGCATTAACTATTTTTTATTTTACATTTACAGTTAAATCTTTTTCTGGACCTGTTTCTTTAGTATCTCCTTTTTAAGACATGTAATACAACCCATTTCTGCCTCAGCTCTGCTTTCAAATGTAGAATAGACCCCTAAATCAAGATAAGGACCATACTATCTAGTATCTTTCTCTTCCCCCAACCACTGGGTACACTGTAAAGTATTAGGTCTTCCATTATGGCATTCCACCTGCCTGTATTAGTACCCCAAATTTGGGTCCTTATCCTCCATTTATGAACTCAACTTCTTCTAAATGAAACTCATTTTATCAGTCAGATACTAAACAGACAACACAAACTCAAGTGAAATCAGATGGCAAGACAATCACACATGTTTGTAGCGAGCCTTACCAGTACCAACACACACAGGCCGCATTTATGCGTTTTTATTATTTGTATTTATGTGTTTGTTTGTGTTGATCCGTTATCCAAAATACTTCTGGTCCTAAGCATTTTGCTGTATCTTTAAGAATATGCTACACTTATACCCACAAACCTACTAAATGTACTGTATATTAGCATATTACAATCCACACAAAGGAACTGCCTACATGTATTGTTGTATTTTGTGTTCTTCATCCTTTATTTTTTATTATGTAGTGGTTTTCATGTTTAGATATATGGGTAAAGCCTTTATAATTGATATTGGGCATTATTTAATTAATTTAATTAATTTTTTAGATATTTATCGTTGTATAATAAAAAAAACTTTTACTATTGCTATTTTTGTGTATTCCCTTTTTATTCTGTATATTATTAAATGTACTGTATATGCTTGATAACTAAGTGGTTCTCAAGTGCCCCAAATCTCTTGTAAATGCTGAAAATAAAAGTGGCTGCTTTATGGGTTAAGATCAGATCCAGATGAGTACTTAATTGATAAAAACATATATGGATTTTAATGTTCTTTTTATCTAAATGTTCTCCTTCGTTACGCTGAGATATCCTGTGAAAAAGAAATTAGAACCACGTTCACAATTGATTAAGATGGAGGAGGAGATCTGTTGCTATAGACGCGTCTTGGTCTGGAGACGCGTACTGCAAAGTGAAAGTACTGGCACGTGACGTCACAACAAGCGACACCCGGAAGAAATATGGAGACACACAGAAGAAAGCCTACACTTGAAAAAGCCTTACAAGCCAGGCAAAACGCGTTGTGTGTGAAAGGAGAAGATCTCTTTGGACTTTTGGGACATATTCCATTTGGACTGGTACCATTTACACTTTCCCACTGGACCTTGTTTATTTTATTTTTAATGTAAGATTTTATACTCTTTTATTTGTAATAAATGTACCCATCCTAAGAGTTTCTCCTTGTGCTCTCTTATACTGATGGAAGTCTCCATGAGATTGTGGTGGATCGCTGACCCTACGTGGGGCTCCTGTGGTGCACTTTTTACTGAGCAGAATACTGCTCAGGGATATGTGAGTTTTCCACATTTATTTATTGTATATCTAAATTGTTCATGAATACTACACTATATTATTATTTGTATTTTTGTTTTTTATGTTTCCCTCTACAATTACATGGAGAGGATTGCCTGAGATTGAAGGGTAATCTTTGTATTTAGTGTTTGGTTGTAGCACACATCTTCACATTATTTGTAAAGATAATTATAGCTTTAAGATTTTCTCTTTTTTTCAGAGGTCTATTCACTAACATGTGAGTTTGGAGTCAGAAATGAGAGCTCATCTCAAACTCCAGACAGATTCGCCCATCTCTACATTCTGCATCCTAACATCACAAAATGCTATTCACTAATGATTTTTGCAAATGTAAGATGTGGCGAAGGCATGCAAAATAGAGGGGAGTGACATTAAATTCGCCTCACATTTATTTCAATTGAGAGAGGGAGGGGACATTTTTCAGAAAGTCTGATAAAAACGTCCACTACTGAAATCAATGGTCTCCATTACCCCATTTAAAAAATTAAGGGGCTGTTTGACTGAGCATACACTGACCAGAGAAAATTAAACATAGATTCACTTTATTAAGGATTAATTAAAAAAGATCTATGTATTCAGTAATTGATTGTTGCTACATATTCAGACACTAACATAGTGTATTTGTCTCTCACTATTATGTATCCTGAGACTACCACAATGTATCCATCTCTACAAGCCAGGAAAACCACAATATCCCAATTAGCATATAACAACCTACACCGACAGCTTTGTGAACTGAATTGAAAACCCAATATCCTGAGTCAACCTCATTGATGTTAGTCAGTAAAAAAACATTGCTAATTCACTCATTGGACTCAGGAGTGAAAAAGGAGTGTCACATAAAAAAAGTCACCAATGCACAATAGTTAGAAAAAATATATACACATAAATTGTTAAAAACAGAGTGTGTGAAGCAACTTGCAAAAATTAGAGGGAGAATACACAATTCTTCAAAGTATATTCAGCATATAGCAAACCTATTTTTTCCACCAGAAAAAAACACCTCCTTTTGTAATTTGCCACGTTAAGTCACTTGTAATAGTACAGTCCAAACACAATTAGTTTTATATTATACAGGTTCCAGCCGGCCGACTGGATCTTATTGCAGAACAAATAATCAGTTTCTGAAGCCAGTAGGGCTATTCTTAGTATTAATAATCAGTAGTGGGAATAAAGGTAAGGCAACGGGAGATTGCTCAAACACATAGGTGAAAAGCCCAACGGGAGTTTCGCTTGACACTCTGCTGATGAGAGGCTTAATCATAAGCTACTCAAATGTGTTGAAAACTATTTTTTAAATTGTTTTAGAACCAATTCATAAATTAGGTTAGTTTTGGTGAACCTTTACCCTCACTCTAACTCATCCATCTGTGGCACCTAAAAATAGACTTGGTCCTGTGTAGAGATGTGTTCAGACCACACTTATGTTAGCAAGAATTGCAACAGGTTGGAAAATTCCCTGACGATGTAAGCAGCCCATGCAAATTTTTGAAAAAGAAATAAAAGCCTGAAGGTATTAGGAAACTGTACTTGCACAAAATATCAATACTTTCTAGAAGTATACATTCCTGGCAGTCTTGGTATTTTGTTTCTTTTGAAGTTTTAAAAGGTAAGCTTTAGTGTTGAGCGAACCTGAACATTACGGTTTTTGGACCCCGGACCCAAACATGGACATTTCACTGTATGTTCGGGTTGGAGTTCGGGGTTCGGCGATTTAATGGCGCGTTTTGAAAGGCTGCAGGGCAGCCATTCAGAAAGCCCATAGCATTACATACATATACATTGTATGTAATACTATGGGTTTTCTATAAACCGAAAGTCTATAAACCGAATATCTTTCGGTTTATAGACTTTCGTTTTATAGAATGCATGTAATGCTATGGGCTTTCTATAAACCGAAAGTCTATAAACCGAATCTCTTTCGGTTTATAGACTTTCGATTTATGGAATACATGTAATGCTATTGGTATTCTATAAACCGAAAGTCTATAAACCGAAAGAGATTCGGTTTATAGAAAACCAATAGCATTACATGTATTGCATAAACCGAAAGTCTATAAACCGAATGTCTTTCGGTTTATAGACTTTCGGTTTATGGAATACATGTAATGCTATTGGCTTTCTATAAACCGAAATAGAGTCCCCATTCAAACGAATAGGTCAATTGACCTATCCGTATGAATGGGGACTCTATTTCGGTTTATAGAATAGCAATAGCATTACACGTATTACATAAACCAAAAGTCTATAAACCGACTCACTTTCGGTTTATGGAATGCATGTGATGCTATGAACGAATGAACGAATGGTTAATAAACGAAAATCATTAGTTTACATGCATTCCTGCACTTCATATCTGAGAGTCAACTAGAAACGTCAAATACTGTGCTTACAGCGCACTTTGAAAAATGCTGGCTACCTCCTCCTCCTCTTCCTCCTCCTCCAGCGCCGCTTCCACCTACACCACCATGGTCACCGCCTCCTAAACCTATGGGTCACGCTCTGCGGAACAGCACCACTTCCCCACCAATGAGTGGGCCTCCATGCGAGACCTGTGTGCCATTTTGTGTGCCGTTTCGAGTACTCCACCAACATGGTCAGTACCAATTGACGCCGTTCTCAGCCTTACTATCCTGCTTGTATGTCTCCTTGAAAAAACGCTTATGGTGATGATGGAAGAGTATGTGGCCCAGGAGGAAGAGGAGGAGGAAGAAGAGGGGTAATTTCCACAGTTATCAGGCCAGTCATTCACAAGTGGCTTGCAGGGTGGGTTCCTGCACCAACATAGGCCAGGTACACAACTGTCAAGCCAGGGCACACTTTTGGAGGAGGATGAGGATGATGATGATGAGGAGGAGGAGGAACCATGTTCACAGGAGGGTGGCACCCAACGCAGCTCGTGGGCATTACTGGAGCGTGGCTGGGGGGATACGGAGGACACAGATGATACACCTCCCACAGAGAACAGCTTGTCCTTGCCTCTGGGCAGCTTGGCACACATGAGCGACTACATGCTGCAGTGCCTGCGCAACGACTGCCGAGTTGTCCACATTCTAACTTGTGAGCATTTCTGGGTGGCCACCCTGCTGGATCCCTGTTACAAGGACAACATGCCGTCCTTAATTCCATCATTGGAGCGTGATCGCAAGATGAGCGACTACAAGCGCACGCTGGTAGACGCGCTGCTGAGGGCATTCCAAAATGACACCGGGGGCTCAATGGAAGCACAAGGCGAAGGCAGAGGAAGAGGTCGCCAACGCAGCTGGGGCACCGCCAGCACCTCAGAAGGCAGGGTTAGCATGGCAGAAATGTGGAAAAGCTTTGTCAGCACGCCACAACAAGCAGCAACACCATCTGATATGCAACATCTTAGCAGGAGGCATCATTTCAGCAACATGGTGGAACAGTACGTATGCACAGGCATACACGTACTGACTGATGGGTCTGCCCCATTCAACTTCTGGGTCTCCAAATTGGGCACATGGCATGAGCTTGCCCTTTATGCCTTGGAGGTGCATTTTTTTGAAGTTTGGTCGAACCTGCCGAACCCGAAAATCCAGGTGTCCGCTCAACTCTAGAGATTATGCATTAACACCAAAAGACTGTTTAAACTAGACATCTGACCTGTTATTATACTTGAGACCATAGGGTTTATTCATATAGCTGTGAACTGCACCCGAATTTCGATTGCATTGCGGCAATCATTTACCAGTTCAAATTGTCAATTTGAGCATATTCGGTCAGTCAAAATTCTCTTTAAAGGGACACTACCACTTACAAGATGTAACTAGATAACCTGGTGATTTAAAACAAACACATATATAAATCATATGCCACTATTTTGTTTTTTGTTTTTTATATTATTGAATTAATTGCATATAAAAGGAAAAATAAAATTAGGTGTTTATCTCCTGGCTCCATTTTGTGAATATTTCCCATGATGAAACATCGTCCAAAATCTCCCAGCCAG
The DNA here is from genome assembly GCA_036172795.1 of Pelodytes ibericus. NCBI lineage: Eukaryota > Metazoa > Chordata > Amphibia > Anura > Pelodytidae > Pelodytes > Pelodytes ibericus. The sequence goes on along the minus strand of CM069857.1, from coordinate 127,864,124 downwards.
TCTTACTTTACAACTTTCATAAGATACTCTCCCTGCTCTCTTTCTGCCTCTTGTGTATTATAGTGGGCAGGATTAGGTGTCTGTGTACAACTTGTTTTTAACTGTCTTCCAACACAATGAGAGGAGATTAACCTGATCAAATAGGATTATAACTCCGCCCCTTGTGATGTAATAGTTACATTACCCTCCCATTCAATGCGAGTCTATGATCAGAATTCTGACTTAAAGAATGCATTCTCTGTCCCCATCCCCAAAGTAAGAAATCTGTGCTATAAAGTCACTAGGGGGTGGCACCCAAAAATAATATATTTCACAAAATGGCCCTGTCAAACTTCTTTAGTTACATTTTTTTAAAGTCAGTCACATGACAAAACAAAAGACATATCTGAAATCAACAATACAAAATAAAAACTTTTCATTTTTTGGTGGGAGTGCCCCTTTAAATGTCTTTTAGAGCCACGAATTGCATTGAAAATAGTTTTTTTTACTCGCAGCTGTACTCTGTCATCATGTAATGAATATAAGTACCATTTAATTCCCATTTAATTTAGGATGCTAACATTGATTTGCAGTGTAATATTATCCACCGTGGAAATGAAAGGATACCTTTACTATTCACAAAGTCCAGGAAGATTGAAATTGGCAGTAATATCCACCTCCAGCCTTGGACAGATTTTGACAGGGCCGCACTGTCAGATTGGGGCAGCATTTTTTTTCTTTTTCTTTTTCTTTTCCGTGTCTGGGGAGCTTAATAGAAGGAGGTCTCAGCCAATCAGGTGAGACCTCTCAACTCTCCTGATTGGCCTCAGAGTTCAAAAGCCTCCCGTGATTGGCTCAGTCCTTCCTTCACACAAGGAGCTCAAAGAAAGAGATGCCTGGACCAGGTGAGTTAAAAACTGACAGTGTGTGTGTGTGTGTGTGTGTGTGTGTATGTCAGTGTCAGTGAGTGTGTGTGTGTCAGTGTGAGTGTGTGTATGTATGTATGTCTGTGAGTGAGTGTATATGTGTCAGTGAGTGAGTGAGTGAGCAAGTGAGTGAATGTGTGGATAAAGAGGTTAATGCTTCTGACACTGCCTTTATCTGTCTAGCCACCCAAGGGGTTAACTCCTCTGACAATGCCTATATCTGTCTAGCCAACCAAGGGGTTAGCTCCCCTGACACTGCCTATATCTGTCTAGCTACCCAAGTGCTTAACTCATCTGACACTGCCTAGATCTGTCTAGCTACCCAAGGGGTTAACTCCACTGACACTGCCTATATCTGTCTAGCCATCCAGGGATTAACTCCTTTGACACTGTCTATATAGGTCAAGCAATCCAGAGCTTAACTCATCTGAGACTGCCTAGATATATCTGGATTTTGTTATAGGTCATATTATGTTTTAGGGATTTGCACAGGGTATTATCATAATAATGTTTTACCATTACTTTCTTTTCACCTTATGGGTGAGCTCTTTGAAAACAAAAATGTATATAAGAAGTGCTTAAGTGGGCATATAAAATTAAAATATTTTTTCTAAGAGCTCACCCACAAGGAAAAGAAAGAAAATGGTAAAACAAACATTATTATGAAAATAGGCTGTGCAATTTCCCAAAACATCATAAGGGCCACTAACCTATAGCATGACTTGTTCAAATATTGTACTTTAAGTTTAAAGCACAAACATTTAGGGTACATATTTTAATCATAGTTTTCCAATACTCAAGCAAATACAGCATTTCATATAATATTGCATATAGAAAGGTGGGGAGATGTGTAGGGGGGGCAGCATTTTGTTTTTTCATTTGCACCCGCAGGTTTTTCACTGCCTCAACAATCTGCTTGGTCCTCTCAGTCCGGATTTGCTTCCAGGACAGATAATTAGACCACAGCATTATTCAGATGGATACTGGACCCCCGGTCACCGTCGGTGGAGACTTTTCTTCAGACTTGGCACTCTCAGTGAGCATATACCTTTGCTCCATTCTCAATGATTCTTCAGTCCCTCCATCGGGTGAGTCTTCAAGGTGTCATGGTTCTCCTCATCTCCCCTCTTTGCAGGACACAACCGTGGTTTCACCTCCTATTGGAGTTGTCATGCAGGGACCCTCTTCTGCTTCCACCTATTTCGGACCTGCTAGGGAATCCCAAGGGCAGTCTGCATCCTTTGCCACTTGTACAGTTTCCAGGGATCGTGGAATGTGTTGGTTTATCGATGGTGGCTCAAGAACTTCTCTGGAACTCACGGCCTCCAGGCACCAGGAAGTCATACCTTCATGCATGGTGGTCTTGACATAGCTGGTGTTTGGGGCAACAGATTGATTCCTTTACGGTGGCAATTTTAAATTGCTTTGACCCTTTGGTAAGGAACCTTTGATTTGCTGTCTAATTCAGGGCATCCGCTCGGCTAGACCCCCTGTCACTCGTTTTTCTTATTTTTGGGACATTTCTCAAGTTCTTCATTTAGTGGATTTGTTTCAGTTGTGAAGGGGTTTCGGTTTCCATTTCTCAGAGGACTAAGTCTCATTCTACATCAGTTTCTTATCCATACTTCACTGATCATCCCAAACTTTGCGTAGGGAATTGTCTTCAGGCTTATCTTTCGGCTACTGTTTCTTACTAATCCTCGTCTCTTGTTTGTTTCGTATGTTCGTCCGTGTCTGCCGTGTCTGTCTACTCTGTCACAGTAGATCAAATAGATACTTGACTTGGTGGGTATCGATGAGAACTTGGATGCACATTCAGTTAGTGATGCGGCTGCTTCAGCAGTGGTCACTTCGGGAGGTTCCCTATTGGATATACTAGCAGCAGCCAATTGGTTTAGGGAGTCAACTTTTTAGGTTTTTTTACCTTACTTGGACAGAGCAAGTGACCCTTCCCCCCTTAGTAAATGGGGCTAGGAGCTGGGCAAGAGCTCCCAGACCCCCTGTAATACTCATGGAGTGCCAGGGGAAGAAGCCCCCTCACTCACCTACTGGGGATGGGAGCCAAACAAATGTCTACTATTTGCCCCCTAGTAACAATGCCCCCACAAGCACCTGCACCTGTATCAGGCAAGAGTGTGTTTTTTTACATAGCAAATATATCTGCTGCCATTTAATAATCGGACTGACACAGCTTATGACTACGTGCCTCACAAGAAACACGTAACGCCAGGGCTCTCAGCCCATTCAAACTTTTTTGTCTTATACAGTTTTTGTCACCGCTCTTCATTTGTTCGATTTGCTACTTTTTACTACAAAAATAAAGGATTACGTTTTAAAGGATCCCCCACAGTGTCAGTCTGGAGACTTCTTTCCGTTTGTGGATTATTTTGCCATTGAGTCTTTCTTGCTGCATAGAAGCTCGTACACTTATTGGGACCTACCTACGGAGACCAGGTGCAGAACTCCACACTTTATTCCGTTGGTAGCTTGGGCATCCTACCGTTTCTTCTATATAATAATCTGCACTATATACTGGGTATTTGCTCTTACATGTACTACAACTGACTGTTTTACTATATTCCAGTTTACATTAACATACTTGTCAGCGACAGTTCGCCTGGCAGCAGCAGTGGCTCTTCACTTGCATCAAAATACCCAAAATAAAACACATTCATATTTTTTTGCTAACAATTATCGTCTCTACACATTATCATATAGAGACAGAAACATATATCTATATTTTCATATAGTTACACATGTACATATAATTCAGCTTTGTCTTTATGGCTCATCTTTGGGTCCCTGGATAAATCTTGTTTGGGGACAAAGAGGGCATTGTTAAGCTGTTTGGGGATAGGGATGAAACAGATTAGCTGTTTGGGGACAATTAGGATGCTGGGAAGTTTGTTTGGGACAAAGATGGCTCTAGGAGGCTGGGGACAAAGATGTCCTGGGAAGTTGTTTGGAGACAAAGATGCTGCTAGGAGGCTGTTTGGGGATAAAGATACCACTGGGGGATGTTTGGGAACAGGGATGGCACTGGCAAGCTGTTTGGGGACAGGGATTGTTATGGTACACCCCGGTATAAGAGAGGTTAATACCGCTGAGGACGTTCCCTTTCCGAATGAAGAAGCAGCTAACAGCAGTTCCAATTAGTCGAACAGGAACCATACAAAATCCTTCACGAACCAAACAGCTGCACGAGTAAATCATACGAATCCCATACCCCCAGGTACGAGACCAAGCTCTGTGTTGAGGGTTAAACAGAGCTCTACTTTATTTGTGTAACAACACAAACTTATAAAAAAACATAATCCAAACAACAAAATGAGGTAGGACCACTGGACATAGGAAAAATAAACAAAATAAGTTAATCAAAATTAAGTCCTACACCACCCAAATAAATGAATCTATACAAAAAGGCAACACACCAGGTATAACAAACATAAAAAATAACCTTTAATATAATCATTAAAATATCAAGGCAATAAAAATATACAAATACACAATAGAAAAATAGCAGTCAAATATAAACCAAATCCAGGCTAATAAAAATAGGTACATAGCACAAATGAAAAAGGAAATATATATAGTACCAAATAGGGGAAAGCAAACAAAAGGAAAAATAAGCAATAGCTAAATAAACTTACAAGGATGCAGAAACCAGGTAGAAAATACCCAAAAAGAACCAGCCCCCCAACGTTTCGGCTGAATGCCTTCTACAGGAGGAGCTAGCTGTAGAAGGCATTCAGCCAAAACGTTGGGGGCTGGTTCTTTTTGGGTATTTTCTACCTGGTTTCTGCATCCTTGTAAGTTTTTTTAGCTATTACTTAAGTCGGGGGAGAGGGTCTTACCTGGGTCTCAGCAGCAGGCGGGCCTGTCTCGGCGGCACGGGTCTGGGCATGGGTAGTCACAATGTTAACATCAGTGGGGCCCATTGGAGCGTAGGGAGACACAAGGGGGGCCAAATCATTTCCAAGGAGAACATCAGCTGGCAAATCCCTCATGACTCCCACATTCACATGTCTAGCGCCCACTCCCCATTCCAAATGCACCCGGGCAACAGGCAGGCAGAACACAGCGCCCCCTGCTACCCTCACTGCCACAGTGTCCCCGGTGTGCTGGTTCTCTGACACCAAGTTCTTTTGAAGTAAGGTCATAGTAGCACCGGTATCTCGCAGACCACTGACCTCTTTCCCATTTACTTTAACGGTTTGTCGATGCTGCTGTCTGTTGTCCCGGTGGGCTGCTTGAATGGGGTCTGCTTCGTGCAGGATGCCCCAACATTCCTCCTCCTCTATGTAGTGGGCAGCAGGCTGAGGGTTATGCTGGTTTCCGCCGGCAGGTCTCCTCCAGAACTGTGCTTGGTTGGTGGTGTTTAACGGACACTCTGGCCTTTTGTGCCCCAGCTGCTTACATCCAAAGCACCGGATGGGTTGGGAGTAGTCCCGGGAATTAAACCGGGATTGCTGGTTATAGCTTGCTGCTGGAGGTGGTGCTGTAGTGCGGTGTGCCGGGGGCTGGTAGGCATTAGTGGCCTAGGGCGTTGCTTGTCGGTACTCCACTCTGGCAGGGACTTTGGTTACAGCATGGTCGAGTTTGCGGGCATCAGTGTATTCATCTGCCAGGTTGGCAGCTTCAGGCATCATGGAGGGTTTACGGTCCCGGACCCACTCTCTGACTCCTGTAGGTAATTTATCAAAGAGATGTTCCAACAGGAACATCTGCAGCACCTCTTCCCCGGATACGGCTTGGCACCCCGCCATCCAGTAGGTTGCAATGCGGTGCACCCGGCATGCCCACTTAGTGTAGGAATCTCCAGCTAGCTTGTTTGTCTCTCGGAAACTCCGCCGGTATGCCTTTGGGGTAACAGCATACCTGGCTAAGAGGGCTTCTTTCACAGCCGGGTAATTTGTAATCTCCTCATCGGGAATGGCTCGGAAGGCTTCGCTTGCCCAGCCGGATAACTTCCCAGAGAGAATTGTGACCCACTCCTCTGCTGGTACCTGGTGTAGGGCACACTGCCTCTAGAAATCGGCCAGGTACCCATTGATCTCCCCCTCCGCTTCTACAAAGTTTTTAAACGCAGCGTAGTGTACCTTCTTTCTTCCATTGTTATTAGGTACCTCCACTGTTTAGTAGTTTATTAGGTAGTTTGTGAAATAAATGAACGGAGGGTACGGACAGGCAAATGAACCGAAAGATAGACGAAGGCAACGGAATAGAAGTATAGTTCCAAGACAGAGGGGTCTGTCACAGGGATGAAAGAGGTGTAGCCTAAAGATGTGATAAAGAAGAGGGATGGGACCTAACGAAGGGGTTAAATCCTATATAGTAAGGACAGGAAGGAATGGGTAAATGAAGATTGAGTAGGGTACGTGAGTTTAAGGCAGCACAAAACCTAAACACACTACTGGGCTCACCTGTTTTTCTAGGGTAAATTTTTCCCCTCTCTTTGATGACAGCAGGGGCCAGGCATTTTAAGGTGCTCAATATTTCATTCAAATTCAGTGCTACATGAATAAAGTCTTATTTCTGCATATATACATTAAGGGGTTTTATGTATAAAAATGTATGTACAAAAGATACAGAAGTACTCATTTGCTTTATTTTGTTTATTTTATTAAAAAAGGCAACTATGATAACTCCACATTGTTTTCTCTTTCCCTTTCCCATTTATCTATTGTTTTCATAAAGAAAGACTTATGGATTTTCTTATTCTCCTCTTATACTGTATTATCCAACCAAATATTTAGTGCCAAGAACAGAAATCTGACTGTTGGCAACTTGGGCCTAGAAGGCCAGCTGCTTGTCTCTTATGTAAGTAGGTGTCTCTGCAATCCTGTGTCAAATCTAATAAACAACAATTAATTGTGGATTTGATGTAAATGTTTCACAATAAGTTACACAACCTTAGTTACCCAACCTGCATTTTCATCAGCCTATATTATAGCTAGATATTCAGTACTGGTTCCCTCTTGTAACCTGCTGATATGGACAGCTTCCTAGTACTGAATATAATGGTGCCTCGTAAACTAAACAGTAGCAAAATCTAGTTTTCTTGCTTATTTTTATTATGCATTTCTCTAACTATAATTTCTGTCTTTCTAATTTAATGTACTCATCCACACTATATATATATATATGGAAACGTTTGGCTTTCTTTTGATGTCATATTCATCATATAAAGCTAAATGTAATGATTTTTTTTATTGGTCACGCCCCTTGTTAAATTCATGACGAGTATATATAGATAAATATTCATAGTAGAGGCACGCCTATTAATGTGGTCACCAAATTAAACTCAGAATGCACTTGGACATATTTGCAACATGACTTCTGCTTATTTAGTGATTTTATTTAGTCATATTTTAATGTATGTTTTGCTGCTGGCTAAGATGTAGAGACACAAAATGTATTGTTACATACTCCCTAAAGCAGTAGGCTGGCCATTGTTTTTATAGGGGTGGGACAGTTCATTGAGACTGCATTAATGCAGTCGCTTCACCGTCCACTCTCGCGTGATGGACAGTTCATTTCATTGTGGGATCGCTGAAGCTGAGTATTATTAATGTTTAATTGGTGTTAATTTTAGTATTAGGGTTCAGGGGTTAGGTATTAGAGTTCAGGGGTAGGTACTAGGGTTTGGGGGAGTAGCATTAGTATAAGGGTTAATTTTAATATTAGGGTTTGGGGAGTAGCATTAGTATAAGGGTTAATTTTAATATTAGGATTCGGGGGGTTAATTTTGGTATTAGGGTTCAGGGGTTAGGTATTAGAGTTCAGGGGTAGGTACTAGGGTTTGGGGGAGTAGCATTAGTATTAGGGTAAATTTTAATATTAGGATTCGGGGGGTTAATTTTAGTATTAGGGTTCAGTGGGGTCACTTTTAGGGGGGTCATTTATTAGGGGGGTGTTCATTTATTGGTGGTGTACATTTGTAAGCACTGACAGTTCAGCGCTGAACTGTAAGCGCTTACATTGCTGCGATGAAGCGGCCGCATTTATCTTCACCGCTGACAGTTCAGCGTTCAAACTGACGCGCTGAACTGTCAGTGATGGAGCAGCCGAGAAGAAGTGTCATAGACCCTGTTTTTTTTTCCTCATAAAGTACAATGAATTAACTGGAAAGCTGAGAGTTGGACTAAGAGAACCTAAAAGTGTTTTGCAAACTATAATTATAGAATGAAGCTTTTCAAGTTTGAAGGTATTTTGCTGACGTTAAAGCGACAGAAATATAAAAAATATTCAAAAACCCTAAAGACATTGTATGTTCTGCATTTTCCTTTTTAGAACTTTTTTTATAATTTATTTACTTTTTGCATTACATTAGATTACCAAAATATAGCAGATGGTATACACCTTCTCAATATAGTATGGGTAGAAGGGCTGTATTACTTATTGTATTGTATTTACAGTAATAGGACAAACATTACATTGTGGTGTAATATTTGTGATATTCCACTTATAAGGTGGTTGAAATATTCAAACCCCCTTATTTTCCCTAAAAATATCTTTGTAAAGTGTTTATTCTAATTCTTTCTGAAATGATAAAACTAGGAGAAAACCAATGGCTTAGTAAAACAATACATGTATTGCAAAAAAGCAAAGATGGGGGAAAAACTAAAAATGATATTAAGGGTTAATGCAGCATTTAAACATTTAAAAATAAATTTACAGTAAAACAATAGAATATGTATGCAAATTACATATTGACATACATGTATAATGTGATGCTTTACATGCTGAAAGTTCATTTTCCATTCTTGCACATAATTGAGGTTGTTGTCCTCTTGGTTTAGTTGCAGCATGCTCCCCAGTGGTAACTGGGTCGATGCTTAATTGGATCTGCTCCAACACATTAAAAAGGTTTTAAAGTGTAAAATAAAATAAAAAGTCTCAGAGAAGAGAATGGCATTGTACATATCTGATTCCTCTATTCCTGACTGGAAAATTCGCCTTATAGAATATTTATTGGTGACCCAAATACAAATCCCAAAACAATAACTGCCCTTTGCCTTTGAGTAAATTGACATTAATCTATGTACATATTTGATTACTGACTCCCTCCCTGCTTTGGGTTCTCTTGAATATTTGCATTGGTTAAACCCAAACTAATAATATATTATGTGACACAGTGAAAATGGTGTATGTGTGACAGACTCTTACAAGTGACCCTTCACACGTTTAATATCACTTACAATTTTGTATATTAACCTGCCACAAACATGATATCTTAACTATAAAACTGAAAATGTCTGTTTGTTTGTTTATCTGAAGTGTTAAAAAAAACTCTAGAACGCTGAATCTTAGAATCATGAAATTTGAGCAGCTTTTTCATGCTGGGATTTTTAGGTCAACTATTTTCAGCTCTCTCTTTTATTCCTTTCCTTAGTTATGAGTTAATTCAGTTTTAAGGTGAACCATAATGACATTGGGGTTGGGCAACAGAAGATTATGAACTCACTGGTGATGTAGAACAATGACCCATCATAGCACTTTCAAGATTTCTAAGTTAATTGGCCTGAAGTTCGGAAAGATTCGGTGTAACATAGTAACATAGTAATTTAAGTTGAAAAAAGACACAAATCAAGTTCAACCCTTCTACCTATCATTCCAGCTTTTGATCCTAAAGAAAGCAAAAACTCCTAAGGAAGTATTTTGAATTTTGCCTCCTACGGGGAAAAATTCCTTCTTGACTCCAAAGGGCAATCAGATCAATAAGCTCTATTATTAATGTTTATTCTATTATTAATAGTCCTGTATGTTCTTCTTTTCAAAAAAAAAAAAAAACATCCAGTCCATTTTTAAATGCATCTATTATAGTTGTTAGCACTACCTCACTTGGCAGTGAGTTCCATAACTTTATTGTCCTTACCATAAAGAATTTATTAGTGATTCACGTCACAGAAGCAACTTCATAAGTTCATATTAATTATGTGAAGTACCTCCCTTTAGATAAACCACTCCTTTGACTGTGGCATCCATTTGATACCTGATCTATGTAGAATTATAAGAAGTGCATTACTCCTACCAACAGGTGTCACTAGGGAGTGAGTGATGACCATTTGTTACACCAGGTAAATCCTGGAGGGGGGAGGAGAGACAGAACAATATCTGGAATGCGGGAAGGAGAGACAACACAATTTAGCAGGAAGCAGCATGGACAGAGTGCTCTGAAACTATTTCTAGTGAAAAGTAAAGATTTCATTTTGGGGGGCAAAGCGACTGGACGTATGTTGAAGGAGCTCCGCACACATTTAACAAAATTAACCTGTTACCTTTTGACCACATTTGCTTAAGGTGTACCCAACTGACCAGGAAGTTGTATTAACATCATGGGGCGCAGAAGTGAAAAGAAAGGGAAAGTGCAGAAACGAAAGGGGACAGAATTTGGAACTTTGTTATGGAGGCCTACTAGGCCTGAGATGTTTCGCCCGACCACAAGCCCACGGAGTGACACAGAGGATTACTCTAACGAATCAGACGCTGCTCCTGGCATCCATATGATACCTGATCTATGTAGCATTGTAAGAAGTGCATTACTCATGGCAATTGGTGTCACTAGGGAGTGAGTGATGGGAGTATGATATCCTTTTAGCTATATTGTTTTACCGCCAGAGGTATAAATTAGGTATATTATATATATCACAACGTCTTTTGGTATTCATCTTTACATAATTTCTCTGTATTCTCGAATCAAATAAATTTATTGTTGTACTCTTAGTCTTGTTTGTCTAAATAAATATTTATTAATTATTTTATTAATAATTATTTACCATAATTTAGCATACAGCAGGTCAGGGCCGCAAACAATTGGCGTAGTCGGCAGGATACAGTAACCGTTATTAGTGAATACCTTTTTACTGTGCACTTATTGCATAAAGTTACAGATTTATGTATTTAAGCTCTAGAGCTCTAAACCCATGTGCTTGTGTATTTAAGCTCTAGGGAATAGACCTAATACTGTGTAAAGATGTTTAAAACAATGAAACAGAAATCACCAGCTGTAGCAGAGCAAGAAAGATCAAAATATGGGGCAATTCCTATATGGGCAGAATTTGGTAGTTGGAAACCCATTTCTGAGGAATAAATAGGATATGCAGCTCCAGTATATCCTGACGCTGGTACTGAGCTTGGTGCGCAGGCATTACGGTTAGACCTAGGGGTTTACTCAAAGAGAGAGCGTAAAGCAGCTGCCACTACAGGCCCTCAGCCATGAGGTGCAGAAAAATGAAGCGCTTAAGAAAGAGTTGCAGGAAGTAAAAGATTCCCTAGTTTTGATTAAGGAATGTATGCGCAGTAATGCATCCCATGTGACTGCCATTGAAGAGAAACTAAGTACTAAGCTAGTGGTAAGCAAGATAAACCACAGGAGGTCACAGAGACGTAAAAAGCCAGTGCCTGTAAGCAATGTGCAAGCCATGGTTGCAGGCCCCACATGGGATCCTGCAGAGACTCTTCAGAAATCTGATGATGAGTATGTGTCCTTTTCTGAAGATGATAATGAGCTGGGCAGGCAACAAGCCGGCCTGTCATTATTCAACAGCAGAATAGGCGACTACCCTGTGACCAAAATAGAGAGCATGACTTGAGAGCTGGTGCGTGTGATGCGATGAAGGAAGTGGTAAAGAATTATTCACAAACTGAGCTGACGGAGCTAGCAAAGATACATACACAACAAGAAAAGTGCAGTGAAAATGTGGGTCAGTGGTTGCTACGAATGTATGATGCAGGAGCTGACAATGTGCTGTTGAATGCAGGGGGAGCCATAAGTATGGGGAAGCTGACAGTGCATCTGAAGCTCATGCAGGTATTGCAGAGGGGGAGAGAGATTAGGGGGACCTTTTCATTGTTTGACATGGTTCACCATGCATTGTTATTAATTTACCCATCACACTCCGATATTGAGCTGACGGCCCCCTGGGTAACAATGAAAGATGCCATAAATCATGTAAGGATTATGGGTTGTGTTGCAGGATTGACCAAGGATAATTGGGAAGGGCCTGAAATGGAGAATTTTAAAGATAGCATGCGGTCAAGGTTTCTAAAGACTGCACCGCTAGATCTGAGAAAATTAATGGAAGAACCAAAGACAAGAACTTGTTATCTATGGACAGTAGTGCTTGTGTTATCGGGCTACCACTAAGCATATAGTGGTCCGTAGCCTATCACCCTAAATCCTCTAGGTTGATAGAGTGGTGCAAAGAGTTTTCAGGGGAGCACATTCGAGTACTGTCCCCAGTAGTGATAGATTGCGGGTGGGAATGGGTTTGTAGCCATTATTCCCTTGTACAGCATTGTCCACAAAAGATTCTAGTGTTGGATATTGGGTTACATAGGATGTTGGTATATGAAACCAATTTCATGGATTGTGAGTGTTTTGTTTGTGACTAAAGTGAAATGTGTGGTTGATGTAATAAATGTAACATTGTTTGCTTTGTGAAAGGGGATCATCATCCAAATGATGATGGAGCAGGGGTAACACCATATTAGTAGGATGTTTTTAATGGCAGTTACTATGCAGAAAGAAGGAAATGTACTTTTGTGCATGATTTGTTGTGCAATGATAAGTATGATGCTTCACCTTGTTTCATTTTTCTCTCTAATAGATTGGTGGCCATTTTAAGAGATCCTGATTTTCTTTTGTGGATTGTTGAAGAAACTTCAAGCAGCAGGGGATATGGAGTTACACTTCCAGTAACTTTAAATTGATGTCTTAACAGGATCAAGATGGAGGAGTGCCTCGTGGTTACATCTGAGATATAATAGAAATATAAAGTGTACAGAGGCAAGGTTTTTCCTTGGTTACTTCTTATAACAGTATTATAACAGTTAAGTGCGTTAGTATTCTATATCTTCACCAAAACATTCCTGTCAGTTGCCTTCTCTACATATTAAAATTAACATAAAAACACATAAAGACAACACCACCGACATGTTAACATGTTAGAGTTTTCCCCCTCCCCCCGGGCTCCATTACGAAGTGCCAGCACGCAGGCGTGAAACGCGTAGGAGTTTTTTTGTCATACCCACCTGGTTTTCACTGCAGCAGATGTCTGTGCCATTTACTTAATAAAACGTTTATGCACAGACCTCCAGAAGTTTGTCTCATCATTCGCTGTGACGCCATTTCATCTTGCCTCATCCCAAACTGGAACTTTGTTTCTTTTTACTTCAGTCTGATCGGTGGAGGACCGAGAGGCAGAATTTGAAGGCTCACGCAGGCACTGGAGTGCACATGCGTTTTCTCCTTTTCTCTTGCTACTCCATTACAAAGGATCCCGGGGGAGAGGTTCCCAGGGGGGGTTCGCGGGGGGTGGAGAGGGAAAGGCGACTGTTCTTCTATTTCTGGCATTCCGATTATTGATTAAGTGTATCTATACAATCTAAGTCCGTTTCTTTTTTAATACTATCTGTATCTCCTTTCAGGGTTTGATTTTGAGGTTCAGTAATTATCCGTTTATATATTGGTTCCATATTTCCCAGCCGTTGTCCTGTGTTATTTTCCTACTATCTTCCATTTGGAATTGATATGTTACTTGCTTTTTAAATTGTTCCGAATTGGGAATCTCCGTTTGCCTCTGGTTCCTAGCAATTAAAATCTTTGTGGCTATTAACAAGTGAGTAAGTATATATCTATTTTTTCCCCAATCGAGGCCCATTCCAAATGTAGAAGAGCCAGTCCTGGGGTTTCTGGTATATCCATCTTAAATTCCTCAGGACTGAGAAGGTCAGAATCCATAATTTTTGAACTTTATTATAGGTCCACCAAATATGTAGGTAAGAGCACACTTGGCTCCTGCATCTCCAGCAACTTGGATCCTGGTTTGGATACATCTTGCTGATTTTGGTCGGGACCAAGTATGTTCTATACATAACTTTATATTGCATTTCAATGAGATTTAAGCAATGTATATTATTTTTTATATTTGGGATATATTTGGGATAATAACAGACATTCTGTTATCTCATTCTGCCAAATCTTCTCTTGTTTTTTGCCTGCAAATAGGGGATTTTTAGATATGTGCTTAATTTACTGTTCTGGGCTAACATCAATTCCAATCCTACTATTTCTTCATCTTCTTTACAATACTTTTTTTTGTTGTAATGTCATTTTTAACTCTCAAATATTTGAAGATATCTTCCGTTGTTAATTCAAAACTTTGGGTTAGTTCTGGAAATGGTATGATTTGTTTCTCCCTTATTATATCCGAGAATTTGGAAATACCCTTTTCTTCCCATTTTATTAAATTCATATCCTCTATGTTGTATTCTAGAATTTTTAATGGGCCTTCTATTCTTATAGTATTGTCCCAGTCCAATTTGTATTCCTTTTTAAATTTCTCCCAAAATTTCAATATCTCTTCTACCATTTTATTTTCTTTAATCTGACACCCTTTACCCCTTGATTTTGATTCTATCCATGGCAGCAAAAAGAGTTCATCTATTTTTATCATATTGCTTTCTATATCCCTCCATCCTTCCATATTACTTTTTCCATCTATCCATTTACTTAAATGTTTCAGGATGGAAGCGTCATGATATTTTTTAACATTAGGTATTACCAACCCCCCATTATTTATATCTCGATATAGTAGTTTACTTTTAATCCTTGCTTTTTTTCCCCTCCAGATAAAATCCAAGAATAAGGTTTGTAGATCTTTTAATTGACGACTCGAGACATGACACGGAAAGGCCTCAAAAATATACAGAAATTTCGGCATCACATACAATTTAATTGTATTTATGCGGCCCCACCATGATATCTCAAGATTCCACCAAGTTTTAAACAGTTCCTGAGTCTGGTTAGCCACTCTGCTGAAATTTATTTCCGCAATTTTGCTTATGTCTGATGGGAATTGAATTCCCATATGTTCTATATTGTCCTTGGCCCAATTAAAGTCATATTTGTTGCTTATTAAATCTTTATCTTTTTCTCCTACATTTAAACCCATACTAATAGATTTGGACACATTTAGTTTGTAATTCGATATTTGTCCTTAAGTCTCTATCTCTTCCATTAACCTGTCCACTGATTGTTCAGGTTGTATAATATAATGGACACTGTTATATCATCAGCATACAGGATTAATTTATATTCTTTGCCTCCGCATTCAACTCCTCTTATATCCTTATTACCCCGAATGCATTGTGCTAAAGGTTCCAGTGCCATGACATACAGGAGGGGGGACAAAGGACATCCCTGCCTGGTTCCATTCCCCCCCCCCCCCCCCCCCCCCCCACTATCCTAGCAGATGGACCTGTGTACAATGTTGTTACTGCTCTTTCCATCCATGTCCCTAAGCCAAATGTTTTCAACGTACTCAAAATATAATGCCAATTGACTGGGTCGAAGGCTTTTTCTGCATCTAAAGATAAAATGATTGTAGGTTTTTTACTTTTTCTAGCTAGGTCTATGAGGTTTATTAAAGTTCTAATATTATTTGCGGCCTTTCTCCCAGGAATAAATCATGTTTTTCTCTATATATTAATGAGGGGATACTGCATTTAAGTCTTTCTGCCAGTATCTCTGAAAAAAATGTATGTCTTCATTAGTCAGTGAGATTGGGCGATAATTTTCAGGGTTGGTTTTTTATTTGGCTTTAGGATCGGGATAATATTTACTTTAAGCAATTCTGGATCCATATTACCTCTATCCACTATATAATTAAACAAGAGTACCATATGTTTACTGATATTCATCTGGGCCTGGGGTTTTGTTGGTTTTTATTTTATCTATAGTTTGGATTATTTCTTTTTCAGTAAAGGGTTGATTTAGGCTAACCAGCTGTTCTTTAGATATCTTAGGCAATTGACATGTCCCCAGATATTCTTGAATCTGTATGTCTCTATTCTCTGTGTTCAGATTGTACATGGATTGATAAAAGTCTGCAAAAGCTTTTCCTATTTCTTCTGGGTCATAGATCTTTTTTTTTATATATTTTATCTTGAAAATTCGCTGGGAAGCAGTCTTTTTTTTTTAGTTTAACACTAAGGTTCTTATCTGCCCTATTGCCTTTGGAGTAATAAAGTTGATTCAGTTTCACCAGGTTATCTTTGACCTCTTTCATTAGTTTATTGTTTATTTGTGACTTAATTTCTTTTATTCTTGTCATTAAAAGTGCTGTTGGTGATTCTTTATTTTTGTATGTTAGACCAGTGTTTTTCAACCTTTTTTGGGCAAAGGCACACTTGTTTGATGAAAAAAATCACGAGGCACATCACCATTAGAAAATGTTAAAAAATTTAACTCTGTGCCTATATTGACTATATATAAAGTAATTCTCTTGAACCCAGTAATATTGTGCCACTCAGAGCCCAGGAATATTGTACCATTCAGAGCCCAGTAATATTGTGCCAATCATAGCCCAGTAATATTGTGCCACTCAGAACCCAGTAATATTGTGCCACTCAGAGCCCAGGAATATTGTACCATTCAGAGCCCAGTAATATTGTGCCACTCAGAACCCAGTAATATTGTGCCAATCATAGCCCAGTAATATTGTGCCAATCATAGCCCAAGAATATTGTGCCACTCAGAACCCAGTAATATTGTGCCAATCATAGCCCAGTAATATTGTGCCAATCATAGCCCAAGAATATTGTGCCACTCAGAACCCAGTAATATTGTGCCAATCATAGCCCAAGAATATTGTGCCACTCAGAACCCAGTAATATTGTGCCACTCAGAACCCAGTAATATTGTGCCAATCATAGCCCAAGAATATTGTGCCACTCAGAACCCAGTAATATTGTGCCAATCATAGCCCAAGAATATTGTGCCACTCAGAACCCAGTAATATTGTGCCACTCAGAACCCAGTAATATTGTGCCACTCAGAACCCAGTAATATTGTGCCAGTCAGAACCCAGTAATATTGTGCAAATCAGAACCCAGTAATATTGTGCCAGTCAGAGCCCAGTAATATTGTGCCACTCAGAACCCAGTAATATTGTGCCAGTCAGAACCCAGTAATATTGTGCCACTCAGAACCCAGTAATATTGTGCCAGTCAGAACCCAGTAATATTGTGCCACTCAGAACCCAGTAATATTGTGCCAATCATAGCCCAAGAATATTGTGCCACTCAGAACCCATTAATATTGTGCCAATCATAGCCCAAGAATATTGTGCCACTCAGAACCCAGTAATATTGTGCCAATCATAGCCCAAGAATATTGTGCCACTTAGAACCCAGTAATATTGTGCCAATCATAGCCCAAGAATATTGTGCCAGTCAGAGCCCAGTAATATTGTGCCAGTCAGAACCCAGTAATATTGTGCCACTCAGAACCCAGTAATATTGTGCCAGTCAGAACCCAGTAATATTGTGCCACTCAGAACCCAGTAATATTGTGCCAATCATAGCCCAAGAATATTGTGCCACTCAGAACCCAGTAATATTGTGCCAATCATAGCCCAAGAATATTGTGCCACTCAGAACCCAGTAATATTGTGCCAATCATAGCCCAAGAATATTGTGCCACTCAGAACCCAGTAATATTGTGCCAATCATAGCCCAAGAATATTGTGCCACTCAGAACCCAGTAATACTCACACACACCTAGACACCCTGACACACACACACACACACACACACCTAGACACCCATACACAGTCACACTTTTTTTTTTTTACTTACCTTACACTTGGTCCGTCATCCAGGACCTTCTGCCGGATGTCCGTCCACCTGACATCCGGCAAGCAGCTGACACAGCGCGACGGAGGCGGAGCTTGCACCCGTCGCGCTGTGGTCTCTATGGCCAGGAGGAGAGGCTAGGGAGCGAGCTCCCTATAGCAGCCTCTCCTCCCGATTGGCCCTCACCCCCGCGTTTTTATACTCTGCCCAAATCTGTCATTTCTTGTATATATTTTACATTTTCGTCCATTTCAATTCATTTATTATTTAGTCTCCAGGACGTGCGGGCTCCTCCATCTCCCATCTCTCGGAGATCCCACTTGATTGGATTGTGATCAGTCCATGGTTTTTCTATTATCACTATTTTTTTAATCTTTTTCATTAACGACAAGTCTCCTAGAACCAGGTCTATTCTTGAATACGAATTATGTACTTGCGACCAGTAAGTATAGTCCTTGAAGTCGGGATGGAAAGTCCGCCACACTTCGTGGAGACGATTTTTTTTATGAATGTTTTAAAATTTTGAGCTTGTCTATGTATAGATTTCCAAATTGTATTACCTATAGGAATGCTTTTATCCAAAGCTGGTTCTATTTTTAGATTAAAATCTAATGCTCAGATAAGTGGGCCTTTTTGAATTTTATCAATTCTATTGATTATTGTATTAAGGGTGGTCATTTGATTCGTATTTGGGGCATAGATATTAATTATGGTGTATAGATTGTGGTTGATCTTGCAAATTAAAATGTTATATCTTGCTTCTTTGTCATTTTCTAGCATTAGTATTTCGATTGGTAATGTTTCTGACACTATTATTGCTGTACCTCTTTTTTTTCTGTCTACAAGGCAGCACTTGAAATAATTTTGTATCACTGAAATCTCATTTTATGTACGTCCATAATTTTCCAGTGTGTTTCTTGTAATAAGCATAGCTCTATTCTTTCTTTCCTCAAAATTTTTGTTAGTAACACTTATATTTGCAGAGTTCAAACCCTGAATATTAAGGGACACAGACCTAACCATTATCAATTATCATCATCCTCCTTCCCCTCGCCCCCCACTCCCTCCCCCAGGGGCAGCATACCGGTTATACATACAAAAACACAACATTTAACATAAAAGACATACACCTCCTGAGCACAACCTTCCCCAGAGGTGTCTCCAGCTATGCTTAACCCCCCCCCCCCCCCCCCCCCCCCCCCCTGGGGTGTGCACAATAACAAATACATTAGGTCTCTTGACCCGTAACATGATGGCTCTGAGAGATTATTTATCCTTATATGTCCTATATTTTGACCCATATATTTTCTTTATATTTCAACTTTTTTTCCCTTTCCCCTTTTTTTCCCTTCCTTTTTTTCTTTTTTCCCTTTTTCCTTCCCTTTTTTCTTTATTAATTCCCTGGTCTTACTCCCATAATCCGTAAGTTGGAGATGTATAGGTTATATTAATGCAGTGATAGATGCCAACAGATAGATGAAAAAGGAGGGAGGGAAGGGACGAGGAAGGGAAAGGAAAGAAAAGGAGGGGGAGCAGAGAGAAGAGAGGGAAAAAAAAAACATTGTGACTCCACAACCATATATATTGTTCCTAATAAATTCTTTTAACCACTTATTTATATCATTGTGTTTTATAATTTTCCCAAGTTCTTTATTAAGGTTTAAATTTTCAGTGTAACAGTAACTTTCATCAATTAGGCAGGCATAATCATGTCTTACCAAGCTCTATATGTCCTCACACCCAGAATAGCATATAATCAAGGGGTAAATTGTTTTACTTATCCGACTCTGCCACCTCTTTGGAGATTCCACGGTATCACAGCGGCTCTGTTCCATAAAATATCTCTGAATATTACGGTGTGCAGATATGGAATAGTCGGGTTGTAATTTCTGTGCTGAGTGGAATATTTGAAGGTTGAGGTACGTTGGTTAATTTGTATTGGGTCTTCCGAAGTCCCGTTGGGTGGCCTTTTCGGCAATTGCAAGATCTCTGTGTCGAACCTCCTCAGGATGACATACAAACCAGGGAAATATGAAATATCAAACCTTTCTTGCAGCCTCTTTTGAGGATTCCGGATAAGGGGTTTCTCCACGCCTCCGCGGCGGTTCCGGATTTCTCTCCTAGCACTGCGGTCTGATAATCTTTGAAAAAAAGATAAGTTGTGTGTTTCCGTGCTGACTGAGGGGCCCAAGGCTGGAACTCGTTGTTAAATCTGCATTCAATCTGCAAGTCGCGAATTTCCACCTACCGGACTGCCCAGCTCTGCTGCATCTATCAGCCGGGGACTTCTGGTTGGCGTGTATCCAGGTAAATCTTGACCCCCAGTGTCTTCTCTTGGCCAATGATTCGGGATTAGTAAGCTGGATCTGAGTGGGTAGGTACTTCACCACTCCACCTGCAGTTTTCAGTAGTACCTCGAGTTCCTTCCAATACTAATATGAATGCATATAAAAGTATAAGAAATTCTTATGAATTGGGACTCTATTTCGGTTTATAGAAAGCCAATAGCATTACATGTATTCCATAAGCCGAAAGTCTATAAACCGAAAGACATTCTGTTTATAGACTTTCTTTTTATAGAATAGCAATAGCATTACATGTATTCTATAAAACGAAAGTCTATATACCGAATGTCTTTCGGTTTATAGACTTTCGGTTTATGGAATACATGTACTGCTATTGCTATTCTATAAACCGAAATAGAGTCCCCATTCATAAGAATAGGTCAATTGACCTATTCGTATTAATGGGAACACTCACCCACATTTTACTTCATTTTGCAGCCCTCTAGCCCTTTCCAGGACTTTTTTAAAGGCATTTTAGTGGCCAAAAGTGGAAAAATATTTTTTTCCGAAGTTCGGCCAAACCCGCCGATCCCGAACATCCAGGTGTCCGCTCAACTCTATTTAGCATAATTTAGCATACAGCAGGCCATGACCGCAACATTGTGGAACTGTATCAAATGCTTTAGAAAAATCTAAATATATCACATCAACTGCCACACCTAGATCTATATTTTTACTGACTTCTTCACAGAATGTTATTAAGTTTGTTTGACAAGACCTGTCTTTCACAAAACCATGTTGACTTTTACTAATTTTATTCCGATTAAAGATGTATTCTTGAGCGTATACCTTTAAGAATCCTTCAAATAATTTCCCCACTACAGATGTGAAGCTCACTGGCCTATAATTACCCTGCAGAGATTTTGATCCCTTTTTAAATATTGGAATGACATCCGCCTTTTGCCAGTCTTTTGGCACTATACCTGAACTGAAAGAATCCCTAAAGATCATAAATAGTGGTCTGGCCAGAAATATGCTTAACTCTCTAAGGACCCTTGGGTGTATACCATCTGGCCCTGGGGCCTTGTCTATCTTAACAGAGTTGAATTGCTTAAGCACATTTTCCTGTGTCAGTTAATCCCATGTTTTTGCCGTGACTGTTCCGTAACTTCCAGTAGCAGGGGCTCATCCATCGGTTTGTTATTAAGCAGGTTCAGAAACTTGCTGCCCTTAGCGGAACTAGTTGTGCCACAATTCCAGTCTATATCTGGGTAATTAAAATCTCCTGTGATTAAAACTTCAGATTTGCAGCCTTTTCAATTTGTAATAAAAGCTGATCTTCTCCATCTATGCTAATATTTGGTGGCTTGTAGCATACACCTACGAGCAATGTGCGATTAGTTTTAGTGTCTATGATAATCTCCACCCACAGTGTCTCCACATTAGTTCCAGTTACATCATGCACACCTTCTTTACTACTGGGCTTTAATTTAGTATTTACACATAGACACATCCCTCCCCCTTTTCTATTTACTCTGTCCTTTCTAAAAAGTGAGTAGCCTTGTAAATGAACTGACCGGTCATGGGTCTCATCCCACCACATTTCTGTGATTCCGATTAAATCATACTATTCAGCACTTACCAGTATCTCCAGCTCACCCATTTTGTTTGTCAAGCTTCTTATATTAGCTAAAAGACATTTAAGATTATTACCCATTTTCTGTTTAGTTGACAAACACTTAATGCCCGCAGGTTTAATTGTATGTATCTCCCTATGATCTATGTTACCACTGCTTTCCTCATCCTTCCCCATAGCTAGGTCCGCAACATGCCGAACCCAAGCACCCGGGAGACAACATACAGTACAGTATTCAGGGTCCTGGCGCCAGATTACCCTAACTACCTTCCTAATAATATAATCCACTACCACCACTAATTGTCTAGCCATCCTAGTATCCTGGCTCCCAACTGTCCTAGGGAGGCTACTCACCTGGCTGCTAGGAGAGTCAGCTTGCCCCAGAAATGCCTCTTCTGAGCTAATTTCCCCAGCATCCTCACATAAGCTGGCAAACATGTTGGGGTGAACTAGTCCAGAACAAGCCTTCCTAGCTCTCCAACTCCTACCTCCCTTTACACAGCTAACCCAGATCTCTAGCCTAGAAACCTCTTCTCCTCCATCATCACCCTCCTCTACACTGGCCCCAGCCAATGCCTGCTCCGTGAGCAGTAAACTCCATTCCATGTTGTTTATGTCCCTCAGTGTTGACAGTTGCCTCTTTAGATATAGTATTATTTAGAGAAGAGAAGGTTAATTAATTAATTGGCAACACCCTTCCAAGCCTTTTCCCTCCAAAACAGGTTGGGTTTTTCAACAGATCTTTACACATAATAAACAGTGCTCCCTTTGAAATGAAAATAAAAATATCCCTTTCCTTATTTGCTTCTAACTTCAACACTTTAGAAGCTGCTCACCCAAATTCACCTGGCTCAGTATTCACCTGCTCATTTCAGATAAGTAGCTTTCCATCAGTGTCATATCAGAAACCAAATTTCGAGCTACACAATATAGGATCCAAAATAACCTCGCAATTTGGCCATCATGACCAAATACATGCCCAGTGCTTTCGAAACCACAGTATGCATAGCGTGTCGTTATCACAAACCGTCCAGAAAATCACAAGCACATGAAGCAGACAAAACTCAACAAGCTGTTCGACAAAGCAGCAAAACTGTTGAGTCATGGCATGCAGAAAAGCAATTGCAAACTGCTACAAGATAGAGTAATAAAACTGCTGAAAAAATACCGTATTTTCCGGCGTAAAATCTTCTCAAAAGTTGGGGGGGTCATCTTATACACCCAGTCGTCTTATACGCCGGAAAATACGGTACATGTCCAACTTGCTGAACAATGATTGCGAACTGCTACAAGACAGCTGAAGAGAGTGCGGTCCAGCAGAGTTTCTCAGTGGAGGGGCAGCAGCAAAGAGGACAAGTTAGAGGCAGAAAAATTAACTCTGGCAGCAGATTATTGATGCTCTTACCACAATTGGTGGGCATAACAGGCCCAAGGAGGTGGTGAAGAAAATGTGAGTGCATTTAAAATACTTATATACCATAGGCAACATGTTATATCAAAAAGAAGTGGAAATTAGGAGCACAAGAAAATATACACTGTTTGTAAAATAATGAAACTTAAACCTTATATTGAAACCACTTGCATGTGTGGTTAATGTTTTGTACAAAACAATTATAAAGTGATACTTATAGATGGAACGTTTGGTCTTGGGTTGTGTAACTTAATAGATGGTCTCGATTTGCAGGATATTGACCCAAAAAATAAAGAAAAAATCCACAAAAGTTTTCACTGTTTTCAATTTAATTCCACACCCAAACTGATTGTGACAAGGGTGGAGTAGTTCAATGCTTTATTACGTCGCTCAATAGGTGGCCTTAAACTTGGCAACAGGAAGTTCTCTTTTGACCAAGATATGACGACTTAGGATATTTTCATAACCATATTCATTTAGGTATACCGGTATTTGTGGGAATATAAATTAGGCATAAATTAGGCCACAATTAGTGTAAAAAATACAGAAATCGGATTAAATAAAAACGTATACAAAGGCTTATTTTTAAAATTTGTGAGCACAATGTCATGTCAGGGAATACAATTATTCATGTTAGATCTCATCACGGCTGTAGAGAATAGAGGTCAAGTCACAGTGACATATTAATGGTCAAATTATCGGTGGCATATTAATGGTCAAATTATCAGTTGCATATCAATGGATAAATTATCAGTGGTATATTAATGGTCAAATTATCAGTGGCATATTAAGGTACAAATTATCAGTGGCATATAAATGGATAAATTATCAGTGGTATATTAATGGTCAAATTATCAGTGGCATATTAATGGTCAAATTATCAGTGGCATATTAATGGTTAAAACTGTCAGTGGCATATTAATAGTCAAATTGTCAGAGGCATATTAATGGATAAACTAACACTGGCTGTGGCATATTAAGTCTTGGATGTGCAATGCAGGTAATGGTGCAGCATCAAATCCTAGATGTGCAATACAGGTGATGGGGCATGTCCCGGGGTGTATTTAAATCATTGGCATGCTATAAAAAGACCTGAATAAAATTACTTTGGGAGGGTAGGGAGGAGAGGGTAGATATGGGGTGGGGCCAGTATTGCTTTCAGTAAGGGGCCCTGAAATTTCTGATGGTGGCCCTGATTTATAATATCCAAAATCCACTATGTATTTCTGACAAGCTCTACAGGGACAGAAGCTTAAAAAGAACAGGACCCATTGCTACCACAAGGTGGCACTGTTCATCTGTGGAAAATAGGTGACTTACATTACCAGGTTTTACTCTTGAACAACAGCATTTTTTCTTTATCAAACTATGGAGAGATTTTTGGATAGTTCATAGATATTCAGAGACCGCACCATTACAGATTGCAGGGAACAATACTGCAGGCCATGTTAAGTCATTTTTAAGGTTTTGAAATTTGTGGAAAAAAAACAAAAAAAATCTTACAGGACACAGCAACAGTTATAACATGGTAAAATCCTCCTGTTTCAGGATTCTATGCAGCGGTAACAGCAAAGAGGAAGAAATTTATATCCACTGTCCATTTTATTCTGACGGGCATACCCCATGAGTTGGAACATGAGACAAAGGTAAATTCTGATGTAAATTTCTACTAATTTCTAGCTAAAATAACACAATTAGTGGTGCCCCAATTAAAAAAACTATAGATACTAAAATAAAATTAATATCATTCCCTGATCAAAAGCCCAATGGTGTCTTGTAACAGTGGCGTCCCGAAGGGGGGCGGTGGGCGGACCGCACCGGGTGACACGATACGTCACATCAGGCGACAGGAGGGAAGAGAAGACTGCACGGAGGAGGCGTCCGTCCGGCGACACACAGCAGCCAGCTACTCGGTAAGTGATGGGAAAGGGGGGGAGGCGGGTGGTTTAAAACGAGCACTGGCATGGCACAATATTACTGGGCTCTGATTGGCACAATATTACTGGGCTCTGACTGGCACAATATTACTGGACTCTGACTGGCACAATATTACTGAGCTCTGAATGGCACAATATTACTGGGCACTGACTGGCACAATATTACTGGGCTCTGACTGGCACACTATTACTGGGCACTGACTGGCACAATATTACAGGCATCTGACTGGCACAATATTACAGTCATCTGACTGGCACAATATTACTCGTATCTGACTGGCACACTATTACAGGCATCTGACTGGCACAATATTACTGGGCTCTGACTGGCACAATATTACAGGCATCTGACTGGCACAATATTACAGTCATCTGACTGGCACAATATTACTGGGCTCTGACTGGCACAATTTTACAGGCATCTGACTGCCACAATATTACTGGGCTCCGACTGGCACAATATTCCTGGTATCTGACTGGTACACTATTACTGGGCTCTAACTGGCACAATATTACTGGGCTCTGACTGGCACAATATTACAGGCATCTGACTGGCACAATATTACAGGCATCTGACTGACACAATATTACTAGGCTCTGACTGGCACAATATTACAGGCATCTGACTGGCACCATATTACTGGGCTCTGACTGGCACAATATTCCTGGTATCTGACTGGCACACTATTACTGGGCTCTGACTGGCACCATATTACTGGTATCTGACTGGCACAATATTACTGGGCTCTGACTGGCACAATATTCCTGGGCTCTGACTGGCACCATATTACTGGGCTCTGACTGGCACCATATTACTGGGCTCTGACTGGCACAATATTCCTGGGCTCTGACTGGCACCATATTACTGGGCTCTGACTGGCACACTATTACTGGGTTCTGAGTGGCACACTATTACTGGGCTCTGACTGGCACACTATTACTGGGCTCTGACTGGCACACTATTACTGGGTTCTGACTGGCCCAATATTACTGGGCTCTGACTGGCACACTATTACTGGGCTCTGACTGGCACACTATTACTGGGTTCTGACTGGCACACTATTACTGGTCCTTGACTGGCACACTATTACTGGTCTCTGGCACAATATTACTGGGCTCTGACTGGCACAAAATTACTGGGCTTTGAGTGGCACAATATTACTGGTATCTGACTGGCACAATATTACTGGTATCTGACTGGCACAATATTACTGGGCTCTGAATGGTACAATATTCCTGGTATCTGACTGGCACAATATTACTGGGCTCTGAGTGGCACAATATTCCTGGTATCTGACTGGCACAATATTACTGGGCTCTGAGTGGCACAATATTACTGGTATCTGAATGGCACAATATTACTGGTTTCTGACTGGCACAATATTACTGGGCTCTGAGTGGCACAATATTCCTGGTATCTATAATTGTACAATTGTCACCTCGTGGAGCTCCTATGTGTTGCTTAATTAATGGCGGTCCCATGTGTGCATAATTATGGGGCGCTTGTGTGTGGCATATTTATCGAGCCCCATGTGTGGCATAATTAAGGGACTCTTTTGTGTGGCATAATTAATTGGGCAGAGGTGAGGCATAAATAGTGGGGCCCTGGTGTGGCGTAATTTATGGGGCTCTGGTGTGGCATAATTTATGGGGCTCTGGTGTGGCATAATTTATGGGGCTCTGGTGTGGCATAATTTATGGGGCTCCTGTGTGTGTCATAATTTATGGGGCTCCTGTGTGTGGCATAGTTAATAGGCCATCTAAGGAATCTGTTTGGCATTGTATTGGAGGAAATCCAGGGGGGTGACACCATGAGTTTCCGCACCGGGTGACACCAACCCTAGTGACGCCTCTGTCTTGTAAACTTAAAAAGTTTCACCCAAACATGGAAGGTCGGTGAGGATTGTATGTTGAAGGCTACTTGGATACAAAAATGCATTGCAGCTTCTTACTTTAAAAAAAAGAGGTATGTTCAAAAGAATTGATTCGGAACTCCGATATCTCAGTAGGTGAGGAAATATTCTTATTGGTTAACATCTATGCACCCAATACCCCAAATGGGGCCCGCTGGATATGGTGGTGCGGCCCGCCTGCAATCTATAGAGGTAACCACACCTCCACTGCATGTTAGCACACTGAGAAAACAACTTCCTTTGCAGTTCGCATCATCCCTCCTCTATCCTGCGCGTGGGGTCATGCGCAAGGGTCAGAGGGAGGGAAGTCAGAAGCGCACCGGATGAGGAATGGTGCTTGGAGGAACATTGGGTGTCCAGCTTAAGGTTTTACCTTGTTTAAAAAATAAAATAAATGGTGTGTGTATGTAAGTGAGCTTGCCTGCATGTGTAAGTGTGCCTGTCTGTGTGTGTCTGTGATTTTGTTTGTAAGTGTGGTCTATGATTGTGTGTGTGTAAGTGTGCCTGTCTGTGTCTGTGATTTTGTGTGTAAGTGTGGTCTATGAATGTGTGTGTAAGTGTGCCTGTCTGTGATTTTGTGTGTAAGTGTGGTCTATGATTGTGTGTGTAAGTGTGCCTGTCTATTTGTGTCTGTGGTTTTGTGTGTAAGTCTGATCTCTTACTGTGTGTGAAAGTGTGCCTGTATGTGTGTGTCTGTCTGTGATTTTGTGTGTAAGTGTGGTCTATGATTGTGTGTGTAAGTTGTGCCTGTCTGTGTGTGTCTATGATTGTGTGTGTGTAAGTGTAACTGTGTGGTTGTGTATGTATTTGTCTAAGTATCACAGAAATCTTTGGGTGTGTATAAGTGTGATGTTGTGTGAATCTGTGTACAAGTGTGACAGCATGTGTAAGTGTGTGTGTCTCTGTGTATGTAATTGTATATAAATGTAGGTGTCTAAGTATCACAGAAATCTGTGTTTGTGTAAGGGTGACTGTGTACTCACACTGCATATTTCTGTGAAATATATACACACACACACACACACATATATAATATATATATATATATATATATATATATATATATATATATATATATATATATATATATATATATATATAAGATATATATATATATATAAATACACACACACAAACATACATTTCTAGTGAAGTGGCCCTCTCCAGAAAAAACTTGGACACCCCTGATCTATTGTATTGTAAATTATATGAAACCTTGACTGATTTCTCTGATTCTGGGCTGATTACTCAGGGGGAATTTCAATGTGGTACAGGTCTGGGACTTTAACAGACAAGGGATGACGATAACAAAATACACAAACTACATCTGAGGTTATCAATTTCTTCACCCATAACGTACAAATATTCGACCCATGGTGTATTCCTTATGCCTCAGGTAAACGGTATACTTTCCTGTCAGGTGTACACAATACAGTCACAAGAACTGACTACTTTCTCATATCCCCGGAATTAGTCTCCAGAGTGATAGATAGAAAAATCCATAGCATTCACATTCCTGACCATGCCCCTGTTGAGTTATTGTTACTGGTTACCTAATCAACCCTACACTCAATGCTGGCAGTTCCCCACACTATTCTTTACAAAAGAAAATGTTAAATCCTTTATGGTAAACACCTGCCATAATTTTGTGAATGAAAGTATTATAAATACGGACACCCCACTGGGAAACGGCAAAAGCAATGCTGACCAGACACATGAACTCTTATGTATCTAGACAAAAGAAGGAGTTGTCAAAGAAATATAATATTCTTTACAAGGATTAAGGTCTAAAGCATTAGCCAATTACCAAACAACACAAACACTAGACAATAAACACAAATACGCATAGACAAAACAGTTACTCAATACATACTATTAGCAATCAAAAACAATGGTGGAATACACAAGAAATAAATTCTTCACATGGGGCAACAGATCATGAAAACTACTGGCCTCTATGGCAAAAAAAAACAATCAAGGCCAATTTGTGCAGAATTTTCCAAAATCAGTTTCAATCCCTACATAATACAGAACCAGATAACTTTAACATTGACATTGAACTATTACAAAGAGCAAGCCTTCAAAGACTGAAAGAATCACATAGATAATATCTCAATGCACCCATTACAGCACTCAAAATTCAGGCAACCATAAAAAAATGAAAGAATATGAAATCCCCCGGACATGAATGTTTTTATAAACTCCTTTCGGCCCACCTAACATCTTATCTGAAAGTACTGTACAAAGGTATTTTTTCATGGAGAAATTCAGTTGGACACAATGACCAATGCCTGCACTATATTAGTCCCAAAACCTAATAAAGACCACTCCCAAATCATATAGACCAATAACGCTACTGAATCAAGACGTTAAAATTCTTACCACTATAATTAGCGGTCAACCTACTCCTTTTCATAACAAACTCTCCTGTTGTCCTACTCAAAATTGTGACCCTAATAGAAAGATGGGACTCCTGTACAGGCATCAGAGTTAATATGTGTAAACCTGAGGGCCTATCTATACCTGACCAAAATCGACTCAACACCTGGACTATAGCCGCCTGGTATAACCTGGTAAACAAATGATATCAATTACCTTTGAATTAAACTGCCAAAACCCCACATCAGCTTTAGAGTATAAAAATGTAGCACTTTATCAAGAAGGAGCCTTGATAAAGCACCACTTTAGTGAGCAAAACATGTAGGCATTTTTCCACTGGAATACGCTGTATACACCACTTTTTTAAATTAAAATCTTTCAAAGGAGTTATACTGTCCCTTGTCGAAATGTTTTTGTCTCATGTACGTTATATTTTATTGTAATTGTCTCTGTCCAACGAGAGCGCTGGGGAGATGAAAATATCCGAAAGGATGCAGGTGGAGATTAATAGCGAAGCCGACAAGGTGCATTTTTGTTTCTTTATTTTCTAGTAAATATACTGCCAAAAACAAAATCCTCACATAATTAAGACCATGGACATCTATACTTTTAACATTTTCTAGGAGAATATTGTTCTTAATAATTATTGGCTTTCCCAAAATACTCTACTACATACAGATCTCACCAATTCTCATCACAGAAACAGATTTAAAACACACATTAACATGAGTTTCTCTAAATTCATATGGGGTAGACCCAGAATAGGCTTCACTAAACTACAACAGGCAAAATCGCAGTTGGGTACTGGATATCGCCATCTACAATTTTAGCAGCTGTGAGGCCTCACCCTGTTTGTAGACTCATCCAAGTGATTTCAGTATCCTTTAGCTTTGCTTGTTTGTTCATTTTCTTTGCTCGCTCCTGCTTGTGCTATCCTCTCTCCCTGAAGCACCTGACGATCTCAGCTCCTGTCTCCTATCCCCATGCCCAGCTTGGTTGCCCTTATAAAGCGTCATAGGATCTTGGCTCCTCACTCCATCCCTTGTGTTCCTTACCCTGTCCTTTGTATTTTGTTCTGATATATATATGTATCTTTTTATGTCTCCTCAGTTATGTAGTGATGTAGTTATGTGTTATGCTTTACCCTTCCTTGTATGCTTTAGTTCCCTCCTTGCTCTGTCCTGCAGCCCTGAACGCTGTATTTCTGCTCTGCCTCAGTTCCTTTGTACTCGCTTTGCTCTGCTTGGCTCATCTTTGGTTTAGCCTGCTACATCCTGTTAACCTGTTCTAGTTATACTCTATGCACGCTGCAGGATGTTTGCAGGATCACTTCAGTTGTCTCCTCTGCTTCACAATGCCTGGGAACATGGCTGCATAAACTTGGGGTCTCAAACCACCGAGGGATTGAAGTTACCCAGTATCAAGTCCTGTGTCTCCATTTCCAGCTAATTGAACTCTTAAATCGAGCACTCAGGGTCAAATAACATCCACTACCTTCAAACAAAAAGCCTGGAGTTGAAAGGTAAGGAAATGGGTATGACAGAATACAAGACAGACTAGCTGCAACAAGCTTCAGTGAGTCCCCCTCAAGGCCATGTAAGAGGGAGGATAGACATGTATGTTGAAGTAAGTGCTAATGGACTACACAGAAAACCTATTACAGTTAAAATATTTAATGATTTAATAAAAGCAATTCTAATAAAAAGTATGTCATGTACAAAATAATATATCCATATGGACAAAATAAATCAAGTATTGAGATTCTTGCATATTAGTATAGGGGTCCTTTTTTTGGAGACCTGACTCATTTTGCCCTTTTTTGGGCTTCATCAGAGGACAAGATGGCAATAGACACTGTTACGATAGACAAGGAAGATATCATCTTGCCTTTTTACCAAGTCAATGGTAAGACCTCACCTTGAATGTGTAGTACAATTCTGGGCACCAGAAGTATATTATGGAACTAGAAAAAGTGCAAAGGAGGGCTACAAAATTAATAAAGGGATTGCAGGATCTTAGTTATGAAGAGAGACTAAAAATGTTGCATCTATATATGCTAGAAGAAAAGGCGTCTTAGAGGGGATATGATAACATTATATGCCTTGGCAGTGCTGCTATGATGCCTCAATGAATACCAGCCATACCACACTGACGAGGCCATTGAAGGCCGAAACGTACGTCTGCGGTTGCTGTATTCTTCTTACAGAGGAGACCTGCCAGGCTATTTGGATCTGGACTGCCCTTATGGGTGGGACCAGTCTAATATGCTAATGGAGAGGTTTCCTCTGTAATGGTGCAAGCGAGCAAAAAACGGTGATTCCTCTCTCGAGTAGGTTACATCCTATAGGGCTGGCTATTTCAGCTTTTGCCCGTTCTCGCTGAGAGGGATCCCACACATTTGTTTTTGTCTCAATGAGTTATCAGGGTATGCCCAGATGTGGGTCCCTAGCTCACTGCACCTAGAGGGATACCAGCCGAACCACACTGACGAGGACATTAAAGGCCGAAACGTACGTCTGTGGTTGCTGTATTCTTCGTGCAGAGGAGACCTGCCAGGCTATTTGGATCTGGACTGCCCTTATGGGTGGGACCAGTCTAATATGCTAATGGAGAGGTTTCCTCTGTAATGGTGCAAGCGAGCAAAAACCAGTGATTCCTCTCTTGAGTAGGTTACATCCTATAGGACTGGCTATTTCAGCTTTTGCCGTTGTCGCTTGAGAGGGATCCCACACCTTTGTTTTTTGTCATGTAAGGCTTTTGCATTTTTCCAATTGCGAATTGATTTTGCCCGACTCTCTTAAATGGTAGCACCACTTGATCTGTGGCCGGACGGACCGTGCCTGATTTTGGGGTTTTGGAGCCATGTATATGATGAATCTTTTCTGACGCTTTGAGGCCTACAGTGATAGGAGCTGCCGCATTTATGTGGGATCTAATATGTGTTAGTCATATTTCACACACATGCCTTAAAATAGATGTAAAGCAGTGCTCCTCAACCTTTTCTCACCCAGGGCACACCAAAACTCTTCCCAGAATTCCGTGGCACACCACAAACAAAAATATATAAAAATTAAGTTTTAAAGACAAGTGTATACACAGAACATAAGAACTAGATGCCTTTGTTTACCTTTAAAAACCAAATAAGTGTGCAAAATAAATAACAAATGCACACACCAAACCAGTGCATTACCAGTGATAAACAGACAAACCAAGAAAAGTGCATTAGAAATAATCAGACAAAACCAACCATTAACCCCTTAGTGACATGACTTTTTTGTCTTGTCCGACGCTTGGTGACATGGGCTGTTTTAACATTTCTAAAGGTGTTTGTCTGTAATTTATTTCTGTCTCAATTAGTGTACCTGCACAAACTATATATCGTTTTTATCGTTATAAGAAGGGCTTTCTTTTGATACTATTATTTTGATAATAGCATATAATTTGATGTAAAAAAAAAAAATAAAATATGGCAAAAAAATTGAAAAAATAATTTTTTTATGACTTTTATTTGAAAAATCGTATACTCATGTACAAGAAACAACAAAAAAACACTGCTAAAAAGTTTCTAATATATGTCCTGAGTTCAGAAATAGCCCATGTTTTTATGTTTTTGTGCTTTTTTATTCATGTTACAGGGCCAGAACTATAAGTGGTGCAAAGCTATTTTAAAATCCTTTCTTTCAAAATTAGCGATAGTGACATTGTAACACTGATTTCTGTACTAAATCCATGAATGACCCCCAACATGTACATATTTTTGAAAACTAGACAACTCAGGGCATTTAACTTGGGGTAATTTGACACATTTCATGTAGCCATTTTACCACCAATCTATGCCAAAGTTTGCAGCAAAAAATCTTTTTTTTAAATTTTTCACATATATTGCAATTTAGGTAAACATTACCTTAAAATGTGAAGGGGTATTTCCAAATAACACCTCAATATGTGTTCAGCAACATCTCCTGAGTACAGGGATACCACCCATGCATAGGTTTGTTGGTTTGTTTTGGGGCTAAAAGGCCACATTTAGGGGGTGCGCATTTTGGTTTTCCAACTTGGAATTCTGACATGCAGAAAACTTGTGCCCATGTCCCATTTGGGACATTTTTGAAGCCAGAAAGTGTATTCTACCCCAAAAAAACATATATTTTTTTAAACTAGACACCCTAGGGTATTTCAAATGGTAGTATTTTAACACTTTCCATGCACTAATTATACTACCAGCCTATGTCAATGTTTTGGGTAGTAATTATTTTTCACATACATTGTACTTTGGGCATGAATTCACAGATCCTGTTATATGTCAATGCCAAACAACACCTCAATATGTGTTCAGCAACATCTCCTGAGTACAGGGATACCACCCATGTATAGGTTGGTTAGGTTATTTTGGGGTTAAAAGGCCACATTTGAGAAGTGCGCTTTTTGGTTTTCCATCTTGGAATTCTGACGTGCAGAAAACCTGCGCCCATGTCCCATTTGGGACATTTTTGAAGCCAAAAAGTGTATTCTACCCCACAAAACCATATATTTTTGAAAACTAGACACCCTAGGGTATTTCAAATGGAAGTATTTTAACACTTTTCATGCACTAATTCTACCACCAGCCTATGTCAATGTTATGGATAGTAATTTGTTTTTCACATTCATTGTACATCGGGCATGAATTCACAGATCCTATTATGTGTTCAGCAACATCTCCTGAGTACAGGGATACCACCCATGTGTAGGTTAGTTAGATTATTTGGGGGCTAAAAGGCCACGTTTAGGGGGGGTGCATTTCCAACTTGGAATTTTGACATGTAATCAGCCTGCGCCCATGTTCCATTTGGGACACTTTTGAAGCCTGTCAAAGTATTTTACCCCATAAGACCATATATTTTGGAAAACTAGACATCCTAGGGTATTTAAAATTGTGGTATTTTAACACTTTCCAAGTGCTGATTCTACCACCAACCTATGTCAAAGGGTTGGGATGTAATTTTTTCCCCACACACATTGTAGTTCAGGCAGGAATTTTCAGATTCTGATATTTGCCACTGCCAACCAACACCTCAATATGTGTTCAGCAACATCTCCTGAGTACAGGGATACCCCCCATGCATAGGTTTGTTGGTTTGTATTGGGTCTAAAATTCCACATTTAGGGGGTGCGCAATTCCAACCTGGAATTTTGACATGTAGTCAGCCTGCGCCCATGTTCCATTTGGAACATTTTTGAAGCCGTCCAATGAATTTTACCCCATCAAACCATATATTTTTGGAAAATAGACATCCTAAGGTATTTCAAATGGTGGTATTTTAATACTGAATAGGTACTAATTCTACCACCAGCCTTTGTAAAAGTTTGTGGTAGTACTTTTTTGGGAGTTTTTTTTCCACATGCATTGTACTTCAGGCATGAATTCACAGATTCTGGTATATGTCACTGCCAAACAACAACCCAATATGTGTTCAGCAACATCTCCCGAGTACAGGGATAGCACCCATGCATAGGTTTGTTGGTTTGTTTTTGGCTAGAAGGCAACATTTGTGAGATGCGCATCTCAAAATTCCAACTTGGAATTTTGACATGTAGTCAACCTGCGTCCGTGTCCTTTATGGGATATATCTTTGAAGCCAGCCAATGTAATTTACCCCCACCAAACCATATATTTTTTTATCGGTAGACCCCCATCACTACTTGTGGCAAGGGCTCAGCAGCCACCGATACATCGCTAGATGATGTATCAGAAAGCTGAATAGGGTCAAAATCGAACCCTGAGTCCGCGGCCTCAGAATCAGTGCGTAAGCAGTGATCTCGAGCAAAGAAGGGGTTAATAGCTCTTAGAAGAGCCTATCTAGTACTGTAATACATTACAGTACAAAGAAATTAATCCATAAAACAGTGCAGACAGCAAAACATACTGTTGCTGTGCAAGATTACTGCTTACACAGTGATGAATGGCAGGGAAGGGGTTAATACACAGTGAAAGACTTTCATAAAACCTGCCAATTTTATAAAATGTTATTTTATATCACTAATACTGATCTGTCTCTTTCCGTCACAAAAATGTAAGTGAGGAGAGGGAGGCAGATCAATATTTGTGAATATTGATCCGACCAATTTTGATCTGACCAGGGCGAATGGTGAGCTTAATTGAGAAATCACCAAACCGCCTTTGCTACTAATTCGCTGTTACTGATCGCTATGCGCTCAGGCAGCTTAAAAAAAAAAATCTCAAATATTTTTACTTTACATGTAATCCCCTAGCGGGTATGTGTAAAAAAAAAAAAAATAATTAAAATATGCAGACAGATAAAAATTGCTTTGGCGTCAATATCATTGCGTAAGCAGTGATCGACGGCAAAGAAGGGGTTAATAACTCTTAGAAGAGCCTTTTTAGTACTGTAATAAATTACAGTACAAAAAAAATTAACCCCTAAAAAATGCACAAACAGCAAAAATAAATGCGCTGATGTGCACGATCACTGCTTATGCAAGATCAGTGGCAGGGAAGGGGTTAAACGCAGGGAATTGCTTTAATAAAAATTGTTTTATTGTTTTATTATTTGTGTGTTGTGTATTTATTGGTTTTTTTAACTTTTACTTACTTTTAGAACTTTGATCTGTCTCTCTCCTTCACTAAAAAAAATGTGAGGAGAGGGAGGCAGATCATAACTGGTCAGATCAATATAGAGTTAATATTGATGTGACCAGTCAGTGGGGATGTTCAGCAGAGCATCCCCACTGCCTGTCAGTGTGCCTGGAAGTCACTGATTGCCTCTGTGAAGAGGCAATCGTGTGACAGCCAGAGAGCACAGGAAGCAGGTACTTCCTGCCTCCTGTGCTCTTGCCCTTAGAAGGGCAGCGCCATCTTGGTCACTCAGTGACCAAGATCGTGCATTTTTTTTTGTGTTCCTGATTGCCTCGACTTGCGAGGCAATCAGGAACACTTTCTGAGCATAGGAAGCGAAAATTTCGCTTCCTATGCTCGTTTTTTAATGCCCGTCGTTTTAAAGGCGCTGTGCCGACGGGCATTTTTTTTAGCATTGTAAGATGCTTCCACACGGATGCATCGTTACAATGCCGCTTGAGCACTGAAAGCAGAAAAACTCCGCTTTCAGTGCTCGTTTTGACACAGGACGGACTAGGTCCGTCCTGTGTCACTAACGCCTCGGCACACAGGACGGACCTAGTCCGTCCTGTGTCGCCAAGGGGTTAATATGCCAGTATTTCTTTTGCCATTAATATGCCAGTATTACTTTTTTCATTAATATGCCAGTATTATTTTGCCATTTAATATGCCGCAGCCAATTTGCCCAATGATATGCCACTGTTATTTTGCCATTTAATATGCCCCAGCCAATTGCTCAATAATTTGCCACTGTTATTTTGCAACCACAACCTCCGGCACACTGGTTGCAGAGGGCTGATGTAAAGAACCGAATTAAGCATCTATGTAGCAGTGTCAGAAAGGCAAATAGAACTATTTACTATGCAATAAAGTTTCTGACCACAAGATGGCAGTACACATTTTGTTATTCAGATTCAGATATAAATAATTAAGCCAATTTTCTCTCTATCCGCAATGTCATCTTTAAGTTCCCAAAATGTCTGACATATGACATCACTTTACTATGATCTATGACATCACTATACCGTGCTTTATGACATCTCTATGCACTAGTCTATAATATCACTATGCACTATTCTATGACATCATTATAAGATGTTATTTGGCAGGGCTTGACCAACTTAAAAGAGTTTCAGGAGGCAGTAAAAAAATCTAGAGCCAGACAACAGCATATACACACATCACACAAACATCCAGACACAATCACATGCTGTCACATACACACATACAGTCAGTCACATTCACACAGATACAGTCAATCAGTCACATACACACACACATAAAGTCAGTCACATACACACACAGCTACAGTCCGCCAGTCACAAACACACACATCCACTCCGTCATTCACATACACACACATACAGTCCGTTAGTCACATACACACAAGCATACAGTCAGTCACATACACACACATACAATCAGTCACATTTACACATACAGTCAGTCAAATAAACACATGCAGTTTGTCAGTCAAATACACAAACACTCACATACAGTCACTCACATACACACACAATCAGTCAGCCATATACACACATATACACTCAGTCACATAGACACACATAGAGTCCATCAGTCACATACAAAGTCAGTCACATACACACACATACAGTCCCTCAGTCACATACACACACATATACAGTCCCTCAGTCGCATACACACACAGAGTCAGTCACACACACAGACGCAGCCAATCACATACACACAGCCAGTCGCATACATACATCCACACAGACAGACAGTCACATACACACAGCCAGGCAAATACACAGACACGCACAAAGCCAGTCACACACACACAAACAGCCACTCACATACACACACACACAGTCAGTCACATACATACACACACACACACACACCCAGCCTGTCACATACATAAACACACAGTCACATACATACACACACAGTCACATCCATATGCACACAGCCAGTCACATACACACACACACAGCCAGTCACATACATACACAAACCGACAGCCACTCACATACATAGACATACACACCTGCCACTCACACACATAGACACACACACATACACACAAGGCAGCCATATTTTCTGTGTCCCTCCTCCCTGCTACTATACCTCATTGCTGGGAAGGGGGTTTCCTTTCCACCCCGGTGGCACAGACCAGCTTTCCTTCTAGACCTGCTGAGCATACCCAGTGCTCGGACATTATATCGCAGTGCAAGCGGGGGTGGAGCAGGAAGTCTGTGCAGCCGGGCACAGAGGGCTCTGCTCCCTCGCGCACCACTGGATTAAATAAAAGAAAAAAAACGATCAGGCGAGATCACATCACAATGCACTGTTCTATAACTTCACTAAATACTGTTCTAAAAAAAGTATTCCCCGCTGAGCTTTCCTCCTTCTGGGACATGCTCTCTCCCTAGCACCTCCTCCTCGAGATGCAGCTCACAGGCAAGTGCCTGCGGTGACCGCCCCTCCTGGCCATACTGACACAGCACAATGGGTGCAAACTCCGCCCCTGTCGCACTGTCAGATTGTCTGCTCCAGGATGTCAGGTGACATTCGGCAGATGAAACGTGATGGAGGTGTTCTGCAGCTGCAGACACCGTCAGAAATTTTCTCCTCCCAGCAAATAAAGGTAACTAAGCAGGGAGGGGGACCAACAGTATAAGATTTTTGTTTTATTTTTTTGTTAAAAAAAAAACAAAAAAAACAGAAGAAGTGTGTCTGCTTGTAAGTGTGACTGTGTGTGGGTGTCTCAGTGTGTGTAAATGTGTGTGTCAGGGTGTTTGAGTGTGAGAATGTGTGTCAGTGTGTGAATGTGTGTCTAGGTGTATGTCTGTAAGGGTCTGTTTTGGTAAGTGTGTGTGTGTGTGTGTGTGTGTGTGTGTGTGTGTGTGTGTGTGTGAGAAAGAGAGAGACAGAGTGTGTGTGAGAGAGAGACGGCATCATAGAGAGAGATGGTATGTGTGTGTGTGAAAGAGAGAAGGAGAGTGAGAGAGAGACTGAGTGTGAGAGAGAGAGACAAAGTGTGAGAAAGAGACGGAGTGTGTGAGAGAGAGACGGAGTGTGTGAGAGAGACGGAGTGTGTGAGAGATGGAATGTGCGTGCATGTGTGAGAGAGACACAGAGTGTTTGTATGTGTATGTGTGAGAGACGGTGTGTGTGACAGAGCCCGTCTGGGCTCTAGCCCCAGATCATTTGGAGACCTAGCAACGCCCCTGTCATAGAACACTGTTTGGCAATGTCTTAGAACAGTATATAATGATATCACCAAACAGTGTTCCATTACATCATTATACCGTATTCTATAACATCACTATACACTGTTCTATGGCATCACTATACACTGATATGTAGCATCACTATGTATAGATTTATAACATTAATAAACACTGTTCTATGGCATCATTATACACTGTTCTATTACATTACTATATAGTGTCCTATGGCATCACTATGTACTTTTCTAAATCTTCACTAATACTATTCTATGACAAAACTATACATTGTTCTACGGCATCAATGTGTATAGATTTATAACATCATTAAATACTGTTCTATGGCATCACTATCCACTGGTCAAGGACATTACTATTCACTGGCATTGATAAGGGGTTCTGTTTTTGGGGAGGTTAGTACAGTTGGTAAGTTTGTAGTTTGCATGGACTTTACTCATGTCCCCAGATTGTGCCATCTGTCATCCTGACCCACCCTTGCTTATATGCTATAACTGTGTATTTAATAACCTCACAGTGCCAACACCACATACACACACACATATACTCATACTCACACTCACTTATATACTCATACACATTTATATACTCATACATACACACACACAGAAATGGTTCACCTGTCACTGCTTGTGTTCTCTGTCCAAGAGGAGCAGTCATCAGTGGGTAAAATATGCGCCGCCAGTCATCTGCTCCTTCTCACGATAATCGGGTGAATGCACGCTATGTGAAACGTTCAAGTCAGAGGGCGGTGAGAGCTGAACCTAGCTGTGTGCCACAACTGAGGGCTCGGCGTGCCATCACCATAAAGTTGTGGCACACATGCCATAGGATCGCCACCACTGGTATATAGGTTTATGGCCAATGCATAATTCTTAAAGGAGACCACTCTGATTGATTACAATGTGTCACAGAGGAGTCAGGGACAATGATTGATAGCTTTAGTATCTGTTACAGGTCTGGTTAATTGCTGTTCAGTTCCTGTTGTGTTCAGTTTCTGTTCAAATAAAGCTGTTATTCTTCATCCTACACTTCATCCTGCTTCGACTAGTGGTCTGGATGGCTGGAGAGATCAAGAGATCCCAGGGCTAAAATCACTGGTCTCAGCCCTTGGGAGCACTGAGTGTCCCTAGGAAGCAGAGACTGACGGAGGTATCCAGCCTGGGTAGCAGGGGTTTCCGTCACAGACATCACTATGCAGAAAAGTATATAATGATGTCATAGAACACTTATTGCCGATGCTATAGATCAGTATATAATGATATGGCCAAACAGTGTTCTATGACATCACTATACCGTGTTCTATGGCATCGCTATAGTGTTCTATAGCATTGCTATACTGTGTTCTATGACATCGCTATGCACTGTTTCATGACATCTCTATTCAGTGTTCTATGATATCACTGTTCTATGATATCCCTGTTTTATCAAGTTACACTATTCTTATACACTGTTGTGATACATTGTATGACATCTCTATTCAGTGCCCTGCAAGGCAGCATGCAAAAGTTATATGTGACCTAAACAATTGCCATGGTTGCAACCAGGGCCGGCGCCACCTGTAAGGCGACCTTGGCAGCCGCCTAGGGCGCAACTTAGCAGGGGGCGCCAGAACCGTGAGTTAAAAAAAAAAAAATCCTCCCCCTTCCCCCTTATTATGCCCCTCAATATCCCAGGATTTTGCCCCTCAATATGCCAGGATTTTCCCCCACAATATGCCAGGACTTAGCCACCCAATATGCCAGGATTATTATGCCACACAATATGCCAGGATCCTCCCCCCTTCCCCCTTACTTACCTCTTCGCTGCTGCTCTGTCCCCCGGTGCTGCAGGTCCGTGGCTGTGAGGGAAGCATTGTGCGCTCCCCTCCAGCCGATGCGGATTCAATAAAGTCTGTTTAAACTTTTTTTTTAAACAAACTGTATTGAAGCTGCATTGGCTGGAGGGGAGTGCACAACTCTTCCCTAACAGCCACAGACCTGCAGCACCGGGAGACAGAGCAGCAGCGAAGAGGTAAGTAAGGGGGAAGGGGGGAGGATCCTGGCATATTGTGTGGCATAATAATCCTGGCATATTGGGTGGCTAAGTCCTGGCATATTGTGGGGGAAAATCCTGGCATATAGAGGGGTAAAATCCTGGGATATTGAGGGGCATAATCCTGGCATATTGTGGGGGGAAATCCTGGCATATTAAGTGGCAAATCCTGGCATATCGTGGGGGGAAATCCTGGCATATTGAGTGGCATAATAATCCTGGCATATTGGGTGGCTAAGTCCTGGCATATTCCTAGGGCAGCAGGGCTATAGTCCTAGGGCAGCAAAAAATCCTTGCACTGGCCCTGGTTGCAACCCTATGCGTCAAAGATAGTTTGTCACATACTGACTAATCTTTGTTACACACAAATATACGAGTGCCCATTATTAAACCATTTTATTGTAATACTTTGTTACAAATGTGCAAAACGAACATTTGTAAGATGTACACTGTAGTCAGTGCACGATCATTCACTTAGTTGGCTATCATGCGAGCCGAAATTCACAACAGTTATTCCAAAGGTTTTCCTCACAGATTTAGAGTTTATTGCCCACACTTGAAGATTGACGCCTCTTTTCTAGCTTGGTTTGAGGGCCATAGTTCACGGTCTCCTCCCTCTCTGGACTTTGCTACAGTCCGTTTGTATCACCTGTTCCTAATGTTAAACCCAATACAATACTGACTGCAGCGTGAATCACAACAATGGGTGTCCCGGTGTCCCTGACTATGCCACCTGTGAGCGGGCCACATTCCGTGGGCTGCACTGATGTGATGGTGGGAGTCGGCAAAGAGGTGATACATACTACGAGAGGGAAGAAGGGGGCTCTTGGGCGGGCAGTGTCTGTCGTTCTATTCTAATATAATGCCTGGAGGGTTTTTTTTTGGTTTATTTGCAGGGCAGCTTCTTCCGGCTTTACTATCCCTGTGGCGCATCACGTGACCCGCAACACCCACTGTGGTTTCCCAGTCAAGAATACATTGCTGGGTTTGTCAGTTCCTTGGGCTGGGAAACCAAAGCTGCTCAGTATGGAGCTTCAATGATATTTGGTATGCGTATTAAAGGGGCTCTGTCAACCGAGTAATGTTCTCCAAATAATCATTTACGTGTTTTAGGAGAAAACAGATTGTAATATTTGACTGTACTTCTTCCTCTACTCAGGAGAAGACTAACCCCATAGCTTCTCGAGTTCATCTCTATTAAAAGAAAAAGGTTAGATTACACAAAGGATTATATATTTTTTTTTTTAAATAACCACGTAAAAAAAATAAAGGTCCACTTCTCCTTAAAAATGATATACCCTTTTAGAATGCACAGTCAAATTTTCAGCATTACTGAAGATGCATGCATTTATTAAAAATTACATATTTTACCATCCTTTGCAAGTAATCCACACATGAGATTATTTTTAGGCTCCAGCCCTCTAGTTGGTGTGACATAACATTGCATTGACACTATAAAAAGTTTCAGTATTATAGTGCTTTGTCCTTTTTTTTTACTGGCCATGTTGCACCCCTAATTGTCCACACAGAGTATATTTTTTAATACTTCCTAGGCCATAAGTGCCATTCAAATCATGAAATATGCATTACAAAACTCAGTATCAATCAAAGCAGTGCTAGGTTTGTGTCGCAAACCTATACTTTTCGTGCTGGTCGAATTGGCAACAGAGTGAGTGACTGATGCCAAATTCACAGCACACAAGATACGTTGTGCCAGTGGCGTCACGAGGGGGGTGTGGACCACACCGGGTGACACCTCCAGCGGGGGTGACACCCGTGCTGCCGGCGCCCCCTGCATTAAAAAAAAAAAACAACTTACCTCCTAGCTGCTGTCTCCCGGTGCAGGTCCGTGGCTGTGAGGGAAGCGTTGTGCGCTC
The DNA here is from genome assembly GCA_036172795.1 of Pelodytes ibericus. Lineage (NCBI taxonomy): Eukaryota > Metazoa > Chordata > Amphibia > Anura > Pelodytidae > Pelodytes > Pelodytes ibericus. The sequence continues at coordinate 127,821,278 of CM069857.1, read as the reverse complement.
CCCTCCAGCTGTGCGGAGGAGGGTGGCATAACGAGCATACTAAGGGGCAAAATCCTGGTATATTAATTGGCTCTATCCTGGCATATTAATTGGCTCTATCCTGGCATATTAATTGGCTATATCCTGGCATATTAAATAGCATATTGGGGGGCAAAATCCTGGCATATTAAATGGCATATTGGGGGGCAAAATCCTGGCATATTGAGCGGCTAAATAATCCTGGCATATTGAGTTGCAAAATAATCCTGGCATATTGAATGGCTAAATCCTGACATATCGAGGGGTTAAATACTGGCATATTTGAATTAGCAAAGTGATGCTGTGGCATGGTCTGTGGGGCAAAATAACATGTACTATGTGGAAAGTGACACTGGCTAGTTCTGTGGGGCAAAGTGACACTGTGGCATGCCAAATCGTGTAGGTGCAATATGAGTGCAAGCCAAGTGCTGTGGGTGCAATATAGGTGCATGGCAAGTTCTGTGGGTACTGTATGGTGCTGTGTTAAGCCCTTTAGGTGCAATGTGGGTGCAGAGGAAGGGAATAAAAAATAGGAATGCAATTTTTCAATAACATTTTTACTAAATAGAATATTAAATAATTCAATTAAGTATAAATGCAACTAGTTATAGAGAGATGTCTGTGTTTATAGATATGTATTGTTTTCGAATTGTACAATTGTTACCTTGTGGGGCTCCTGTGTGTCGCTTAATTAATGGCTGTCCCATGTGTGGCATATTTATTGGGCCCCATGTGTGGCATAATTATGGGGCGCATGTGTGTGGCATAATTAAGGGGCGCCTGTGTGTGTGCATAATTAACTGGGCTCCAAGGTGAGGCATAATTTATGGGGCTTTGGTGTGGCATAATTTATGGGGCTCTTGTGTGTCATAGTTATGGGGCTCCAGTATGTGGCATAGTTATGGGCTCCTGTGTGTGGGCTCCTGTGTGTGGCATAGTTAAAGGGCTCATGCGTGTGACATCATTTGTGGGGCTCCTGTATGTGGCATATTTGGCCATCTGACTGGAATTACTAAGGAATCTGTTTGGCCTGGTATTGGAGGAAATCCAGGGGGGTGACACCATGAGTTACCGCACTGGGTGACACCAACCCTAGTGACGCCTCTGAGATAAGCCCCAATTATTCCCTGTTAGAGATGACTGAGTAATAACATAGTTGCCAACGTCCGCCATGTTTCCAAGGACACACATGTGTTCCACATGCTGCAGAAAGAGCATGCAAAGTGCGGCCCGGCAGTATGTAGGATGGATATACGCACAGGCACAATCCAATTAATTAATCATGGTAGGTCCTATGATTAATTAATTGGATTGTGTCTGTGTTTATATGCAGCCTACACACGGCACTTTGTATGCTCTTTCTGCAGCAGGTGGAACAAATGTGTGTCCCTGGAAACATGGCCAATGTTGGCAACTATGTAATAAGGGAACACCTACCATACCCACAAGTGTCCTGGTGCTTGTTTTCTAGATTATGTCCCTAAATTACAAGTGATATTGTCGTAACAAAACATGATAGATCAATGAAAAGTGAGACACTGCCTATTTAACCCCTTAGTGACAAGAGATTTTCACCTTGACTTTCCCTTGGTGACAATGGCTGTTTTGACATTTCTAGGGTGTTTGTGTTTAGCTGTAATTTTTTTCTTTCTCACATACAGTACCCACACAAATTATATGTTGTTTTTATCGTCATAAGAAGGGCTTTCATTAGATACCATTATGTTCATCATATCTTATAATTTACTACCAAAAAAATCATAAAATATGATGAAATATTTAAAAAAAAACACTTTTTCTAACTTTGACCTAAAATATAATTTACACACATAAAATCATTAAAAAAGACCCCATCTAAATAGTTTCTAAATGTTGTCCCGAGTTCAAAAATATGCATGTTTCTATATTTTTCGGTATTTTTTTGCAAGTTATGGGGCAAAAACCAAAAATAGTGTTTTTTTCCTATATTGACCTTTTGACCCCAACCCGAACCCAAAATTTAACCCTAACACTAAATTTAACCCCATCTCTAATCCTTATTATATCCCTTAATATTTTTTAAATTTAATTTTAACCCTATCCCTTATGCTAAAAATTATTTAATTTTAACCCTATAGGCTAATATAGCTATATAACCTGTTTTTAATTAATTAAATATGTATTTTAAATATTTTTCATTGCAATGCTACTTAACTACCACTAGGGGCAGTCAAGTAGCATATTCAGAGCGACGGAAGTGAAGTTACTTTCACTTCCGAAGCTCAGACCGGCAAAGGGCTTAGCCATATTGACGGAGCAGCATGCTCCGTCAATATGGCTCCCCACGATCGCTCCGTGGGGCGATCGTGGGTGCTCCAAAACAGAAATTTCAGTGCTGGCTATTGCCTCGACATCGAGGCAATAGACCAGCACCGTTAAAGCGATTTCATTGATCGCGAAAACCGCTTGATTCACCGCAGGACGTGCCAGGCATGTCCTTTTGTCGTTAATGTAGTTTCTCCCAGGACGTGCCTGGCACGTCCTTTGTCCCGTAGGTGTTAATAATAGCTTTACCCACTACTGCAAGGTACAAATAATTAAGCTTGACAGAGAGAGGAATTGGTCAAAGATGTGATAAATTAATTTTAGACAGTGCTTTGATACCAAACTTGAGAGTAATTATATTACTACTATATTTTGAACTGTTTCCGTTCAACAGATAGAGGCTGATTCCACAGTAATAACCAATGACAACACATTCTCAGAGGGTTCAATTTACCATAATAAGCAGAGTGACAGAATTTAGAGACCCATAGGGAAATCACTTTCAATAACTATCTACTGGAGAACTATAGCTTGGTAAAAAAAAAAAAAAAAAAAAGTTTATTTAACCCATACCAAAACCATGTACAACGTACAGAAAAAATCAGAAAAGTTTAGTGTAGGTACAACTGCACTTTTAACAGTGAACACTCTGCGCATTGATTTTACCCCTGTATATGTGTATTATCTCACTCTTTCTACCAAGTATAATCACAACATAAATCCAACCCTTCTACTATAGCATACAAAGGCAACACAGGCGTTTCCAGATATACAATAATGGGTTTCAACTAATCAGTTTAGTGGCATTTTCCTAATGATCAATTTATCGACGCTCTACTTGTACCGTGGTGGGGGTGGCCACGTGATTACTTTGAGAAGTCAAGTCAATAGAGCATTATTAAAAATATGTGATAATCCCGGACAAGACAATCCCAAATTTACAGTGCCATCACCACCGCAAGGGATTCTGGGTAGGAAGATCCAAATAAGGTCAACAATGAACACCTTCTAAATCCAGTTCACACATGGAACCCTGGGGGCACATGCCTTCATATTAAGGCAAGGCATGGAACAGCAGCCCCATGTTTACCGTATTTGCTCGAATATAAGACAAGGTTTTTTTCAGAGCAAATGCTCTGAAAAATCCCCCTCGTCTTACATTCGAGGTCGTCTTATAATCTGACCTCAAATTGAGGTCAGACTATAAGACAGGGATCCAGGTCCCCAGCAGAGCTGCAGGGGACCTGGATCCCCCTCTCTAACAGCAGGGGATGTCTGTGCGATGAGCGCAGACTCCCCTGCTTCCGCCCGGCACGACCGCCCGGGCTTCTATGAAGAACCCGGGTACTTCCGCTTTCGTCACAGAAGTCCCGGCGATCGTGCCGGGCGGCAGCAGGGGAGTCTGCGCTCATCACGCAGACATCCTCTGCTGCCCCACTAGCCACCAGGGTGAATCGGGCAGCTGGGGGATGTCTGCACTATACGTGCAGACATCCTCCATGCTGCCCGACACGGCAGTATATTATGACGGACCAGCTGTCCGTCATAATAGACTGCCGTGTCGGGCAGCATGGAGGATGTCTGCACGTATCGTGCAGACATCCCCCGGCTGCCCCCACTAGCCACCAGGGAACAAAACCAGGTTAGGGGGAGGGGGGGGGGACACACAGACAGACAAGGGGAGGGAGGGGGGAGAGTGAAGAGAGAAAAGGGGAGGGGAATAGATACAGACAAGGGGGGGGATAGAGATAGACAAGGGGAGGGGGAGACAGACAAGGGAGGTGGAGAGAGAGAAGACGTTTGGGGGGGGGAGAGAAAGACAATGCTGGGGGAGGGGGAGAGAGGCCGCACTGGCACATAAAAAGGAAATAAAAACAAGAAATGCATTTGTATAATATACATTTTTTATTAAATATTAAAAAGCAATTTACATATATACAAGTTAAACTTTTTTTCCTATAGGGTAGTCTTATATTCAGGCTTTTCGTTTTTTTCCTAAAGGAATATACAAATTTTGCGGGGTCGTCTTATAATCAGGGTCGTCTTATAATCGAGCAAATACGGTATTACCGACTGCATGCTTGTGGTGAAACCAAAGACATTTACTCACGCTGTGAACGGTATGGAGTCTCTGATGGTGGTTTTGGTGTATATATCAGTGAGGCTGATAGTTCCTTCGTCTTTGATGTAGAAAGGTTTCCCAGACAGTGCCTTGTTCTCTGTAGAGGCCACTATGGACTAGACATCAAAAAGAGAGACTGAATATTTCTGTTCTTAGCCCTCAGCGGTATATTTTACAGCATTAATTAAAACATTTTTCCTGAAATCGAGAACTGTTTAAGCCATACAGACAAGAAGGGAGATCTGTTTGGAAAATGGTTGCCAGATCAGTATTTTTTGTTGATGGACGTATATAACTTTTACATGCTGCCCTGCAGAATGTATAATTCCTATGTGCTCCAGGAGAAAGTAAATAAAGTTAATCAAGGTATTTCCTATGGGATCCACTCCTTGATTAATTAGCCAGTTCCCCCTGGATAAACTTGAATTCTGCAGGTCGGTATGTAGAAGGTGTAAGAAAAACATGTCCAATCTGCTAACCCTTGTTTATAGGGTTCAGCTCAACAGCAGCTTCTTACTTTATTTTTTGCAATCCCTCAGATCACCAATAGATGGAGTGAAGTTAAGAAATATATGTATCATAACTAGATCAGTATTGTGCACCCTCTATCCACTTTTTGTGCCACCATTTTTGCCACGTGCTGCAAAATGTATAAAAAAAAATGTTCCCAGCAAGCCATTATGTTCGGTGGTAAACACCGATTATAGTATGTGCTGATTTCTTTGCAGTCACATTTGCATAGGGTTCACCATACATCTGTCTGTACATCAGTATACCTACACCATTCATCTGTCTGTACATCAGTATGCCTACACCATTCATCTGTCTGTACATCAGTATACCTGCACCATTGATCTGGATGTTCATCAGTATACCTGCACCATTCATCTGTCTGTACATCAGTATACCTACACCATTCATCTGTATGTACATCAGTATACCTACATCTACCTACCTTCATCTAACTGTGTGTGACTTGTTCTAAGATTCAAATGTTTTCGCAATGCATACCACGGATTGATCCCTCCTTCACAAATGGGCATTCCCAGTGTATCTCAGAAGCCAATCAACATAGAGATATATGCACAGTCAGAAACTGCAAAACTGTACTTCAAGGGACACTCCCACCAAAAAATGAAATGGGTTTATTTTTTCTTTATTTTGCATTGTTGATTTCAGATATGGATTTTGTTTTTGTTATGTGAGTTTATTTTATGAAATATTTTATTAAACAAGTGTGAATGGGCGCCGCCATTTTGTGAAATATAGTGTTTTTGGGTGCCACCCCCAAGTGACTTTACAGCACTAGTAACTCACTTTGGGGCTGGGGACACAAAATGCAGTCTATAAGTCAGAATTCTGACAATAGACTTGCGTTGAATGGGAGGGTAATGTAACTATTACATCACAAGGGGGCGGAGTTATGATCCTGTTTGATCAGGTCAATCTCCTCTCTTTGTGTCCTGCCCACTATGGTACACAGGAGCCAGTAAGAAAGCAGGGGAGTATCTTATGACATCATCATGCAGGCTTGGGCCACAGTTATAAAGTGAGGCTTGATGAAAGATTTTGGACAATGTTGCATCATGGGTAAAATTCTCAAAATGGATGCTGGAGATAAACACCTCATTTTATTTTTTACTTTTATATGCAATTAATTCAAACATAGAGAAAGAAAAACAAACCGTGGAATATGTCTTATATATGTGTTTGTTTTAAATGCACAGGTTACATTTCATGTAAGTGGTCTCTTTAAAGGTGAAACATGCCCGCTTTTTTGCATGCTGAAGTAATAATGTGCCACACCATTTATAAACCCCATGCCTTACCTTGCCACAGAAATCCTTGTTATAATGGGCCGTCCAATGTGGGGGTGGCATGGGATAGCTGGGCTGAGAGAGGACACCCCCGGGGTATTTTCTGGGAAAGGAACTTCCACTTGTCGTCTCATGGATTTGTAAGTCTGTCTAAACGCGTAGGTTCATTTTTCCGTTTCCAACTGAGTGGGAGGGGCTTGCAAATGGTCGACTGAAATAAAAGGAATAGACAATAGCAAACGTAGTGATGTATAATGTATCTGTATATGTGCAGGCTTTGTCAAACAGTACCTAAAATAATACCAATCATTTGCAAGCCTAGATTTGCACCTCAAACAACCCTAAAAACCTAAGGACCCTTTCAGTCATTTTTTCCCCCTGAGCACAGCGGCCACACTGCATCACCAGACAGGTCTCTCACTCCCTTCCACATATCCCACACAAAAAAATGCATCAAATCAGGAAATCCCTCTGCACAGCTCTGCAAACAATATATAACACGAAATAGATTGTAAAAAAAAGTTGTTGTTTTTTTTACAATATATTTTTTTAACCCTTTCAGGACCCCCTGGGCCATGGACCAGGGCGATTTTTTCAATTTTTGATATGTGTTTGTCTCTCTCATTTAACTCACCTATACAAGTTATATGTTGTTTTTTTAAAGGACAATTGGAGCTTCCTTTTGATACCCTATACATAAAAAATTATCTACAATTTAGTATTAAAAAATACATATAAAAGAGGAAAATTTGGGGGGAAAAAACGTTTTTCCCCATTATTTTCCCAATAATAAGCTACACAACTAGTGCAACACTAACCCACTTATCCCACCTAATTAACTAACTAATAAAAAATAAAAATATTGGTTCCCAAACCTTGCTTAGCAAAAAAGACGGGGGGAAAGAAACTCTGAAGTGTGCAATGTCAGGTGCATAAGAATCACGGAACAGGCAAGCAGGGGGTTAAATTTAATTAAATAAATATATTATAATTACATTTATTTATTTTAAAAAAAATTAAAATTGCAAAAATAAAAAATGTTTGGGGAAAAAACAAACAAAATGAGGACCATAAAAAGGAAGGAAACTGATCACACTAACAAACTGTAATCAGCAAGGAAAGAGTTGATTTTTTTTTTTTTACAGGAAATGTTCTTTATTTATTTTTCACTTGCAGGTCACTCTCTGTGCTCCACTATAAGTATGTGAAGCACAGAGAGAGAAATAGAGGCAATGTGTGAACACACTGACTTTCCCATCTAATCGGCATGCTATCATACCCGCGATCACATGGCCGGTTGCGAGGCAGAGTCCTGGACCCGTTTCAGACTGGCTGGCGGTGCGCACGGAGTTAACTCATCGGAAGGTCGCAAAGGGGTTTTGCTTTTGTTTTTTTCTAGACAGCTGCAAAAATTTCCCCAAATCTGACCTCGCTTCTGCATTGATTTACTTCCGTTTTCCCTCCTGCCTACCTAGTTTCCCCAACTCATTTCACCTTATTTCCCTTTCGTGATGGTTCATTAATGCAACTACTCCAGCAGCTATGTAATAGAATATCACAAGTGAGTCTCTCTTTAAAGGGAACCAGAACATTGCTTGTGCTGTGCTTGTAGAGAACAAAAACTCATGTGCACATGTGTGTTAGCAGAATTGCAAGCAGATGCATAGATTAACCCCTTCCCGACGCTAGGACGTACTACGCTGTCCTGATTCTACAGTGCCTAAAAGACGCTAGAACGGGATAGAACGTCCAGCGTTAAACAGCTCATCGCGGCTCCCCGTGATGAGCTGTGCTTGTACCCCGCTGCGGGGACTTGCTGCGGGATCCTACCTGTCAGTTGAGGCCACTTTGAGCAGCCTCAGTCTGACAGGGAAAACGTAACCGGCGCTCAAAGCGAGCACCGGCTACATTTCACTAAATAGGGTTATGGTAATGGGGGTCGAGGTCTTGGAGGATATGATCACAATATCATCACAATAGATAGAATACACTACGCATCACACTAGCAGAGAGGAAAACTAACTGCATATTGGCATCCAATCTCTATAGGCCAGACAATATGCCATTCAAATGGAATTGTTTGCAATCTGGGCTTTAATGGAATAATAAAATAATCGTGATTTGTTTTACTATCCAGTAGTTTTCCTTTTAAAGTTGTGGGTTGCTCAAATAATAATAATGATAATAATAATATATAATTTAATAATTATGGAATAATAATACATAAATAAATCTAATAATAATAATTAATTAAATGATAATCAAATAATAAATGTGAATAATTACGCAATAACAGTAATACAATAATCAAACAAGAAATAGCAATAATAATGAAATAACAGTAATATAATAATCAAATAATAATATCATAATGAAATTATAAAATCAAATAATAATAAAATTAATCAGATAATAAACTTAATAATATTTTCCAACAATGATAGTAGAATAATAGTAATACATAAATATGGAAATAATACATAATAAATATAATATTAGTAATTAATAAAATCATAATCTAATAACAAATACGCAATAACAGTAATATAATAAACAATAATAAATAGCAATAATAATGCAATAACAGTAATATAATAGTCAAATAATAATATCATAATGAAATAATAAAATCAAGTAATAATAAAAAGAATCAAATAATAAATGTTAATATTAAAGAGAATAATGGTAATAATAAGTAGTAATGAATAATATAATAATAATAATCAAATAATAAATAATTATAATAATACAATAACAATAATAGATACATAATAATCAAATAATGTATTGGGCCCCATGTGTGGCATAATTAAGGGGCTCTTTTGTGTGGCATAAATATGGGGCTCTGGTGTGGCATAATTAATTGGGCTCCAAGATGAGGCATAATTTATGGGGCTTTGGTGTGGCATAATTTATGGGGCTCTTGTGTGTCATAGTTATGGGGCTCCTGTATGTGGCATATTCATCTGACTGGCATTACTAAGGAATCTGTTAGGCATGGTGTAACGGACCGTCACACCCAGCAAGTCTTTCCTGGACCCTTGCTCTTTGTACCCAAATAGACAGGACATCTAGCAGTTAGGTACAGCAAGATTGAACTACTTTATTTGACAAACAACACAGACTTATAAAAGACATACACATGACATCACAGACATTAGTATACAATGGGGGGATGGAACTAAACATAGTTCAACTAACTGGGGCTAGGAAAACATTAGACATTCAGACTGCAAACCAAATTACCATACAGTGAGTAGACACACAGTAAGAAACATAATCTACACAACTTAATCAGTTTACCAGTTAATCCAGTTAAAACAGAACAATGGATGTTGGAGTAAACTATTGGAGTCACTGTCACATTATAAACCTTCAGAGTGGTCTACTCACAGAATTAAACGTTACACATAAACCAATATACTAACAGAATATAACTAACTAACAATATTAACGTATAGTGTTATGGCACATCCCTTGCCCAGGTAGTCCATTCATTTGTGAGTTGGTTCGGTAGATTTATTCTACCGAACACCCAGGCAGAAAGGTACGAACAAGCCTTTCTGCAGGGGAAAATGCAGGCTTTTACAATGGGGCCATAGTCCAGAGGCAGCAGGCGAGCAACCAGGCTTCTCCAGAACATAGTGGCGAGGTTGGTTTCGCCACACATGGTATTGGAGGAAATCCAGGGGGGTGACACCATGAGTTACCGCACCAGGTGACACCAACCCTAGTGACGCCTCTGCATTGTGCCCCTGAGTGACAGGTGTGTTCCGGACTGGCAGCACACCCGTTACTCAGGGGCACGATACGCTCCTGATTCCAACCCTATTCTCTCCCCAGCAATGGCCACTGCCTAAACCACAGTACCAAAAACATGCACTTCACCTAACTGTACCCCACAACCAAACCCTTCTCTATAATTCAATGTGCTGTGTAAACACCTCACCATAAAATATCACTATCTCATCTAATGCAATGTGATGCACCAAATAGCATGTAGCTTAAGTGTCAATCCTGCTACCTTTGCAGGAATCTTAAACTTAAGGCCAAAGTAACCAAGTTAGAAAAATTCTCTCATTAAACTGCAAGGCATCATTTGAAATTCCCGTCTCAGTTCACTGAAAGTCTCTCTTTCATGAATAAACATGATACCCGGGCGCCAGATCTGATTCCCTAGTCGCCATAGTGACCTGGCGCCCATGGTTTGTTGAGCCCTACATTAAATGATTATTTTGCCATTAATATGCCACAGCCAATTTTCCCATTAGTATGCCAGTATTATTTTGCCATTAATATGCCACAGACAATTTGCACAATAATATGCCCATATTATTTTGCCATTAATAAGCCACAACCAATTTGCACAATAATATGCCAGTATTATTTTGCCATTAATAAGCCACAGACAATTTGCCCAATAATATGCCCATATTATTTTGCCATTAATAAGCCACATCCAATTTTCCCAATAAAATGCCAATATGATTTTGCCATTAAATATGCCAATATGATTTTGCCATTTAATATGCCAGTATGATTTTGCCATTAATATGCCAGTATGATTTAGCCAATTAATATGCCTGTATTATTTAGCCAATCAATATGCCATTATAATTTTGCCATTCAATATGCCAGTATACTTTTGCCACTCAATATGCCAGGATTTAGCCATTCAATATGCCAGTATTTAACTCCTCCATATGTCATGATTTAGCCACTCAATATGCCAGGATTTAGCCATTTAATTTGCCAGTATTTAACCCCTCAATATGCCAGTATTTGACCCCTCAATATGCCAGGATTTAACCCCTCAATATGCCAGGATTTAACCCCTCAATATGCCAGGATTTTGCCATTTAATTTGCCAGGATTTAGCCCCTCAATATGCCAGTATTTAACCCCTCAATATGCCAGGATTTAGCCCCTCAATATGCCAGGATTAAGCCATTTAATTTGCCAGTATATTGCCACTCAATATGCCAGGATTTAACCCCTCAATATGCCAGGATTTAGCCATTCAATATGCCAGGATTTTCCCCCGCAATATGCCAGGATTTAGCCATTTAATAAGCCAGCTCATTATATTCCTCCTCCCTTCTCCAGTACTTACCTCCTGGAAGCTCCGTCACTGAGACGATGCTCGTCTCCTCAGTCTTCCCTCCTGCACGGAGGAGGGAAGCACAGACACCGAGTATGAAGTAACGTCATATCAGGTGTCAAGGAGGTTTTTTTTTTACTTACCTTACTTTTTTTCCGCAGGTAGTTGCAGCCAACTAAAGATAATGCCGTGTAGTGTGTCTTTGAGATGCACAGCAAACATTTTGTAAAATGTAGTGATAATAAAAATTAATAAAAGTTTTATGGTATTAGAATTCTATATTGTTTTGAAAGCTGTATTATAATTATTTAAACTCTTCCTTTCACAAAGTTTGAGTTTGTAGTGACAATACAATGCCATGAATTATTACAGTGCTTGCATATTTTGGCTCTAGGGCGCACTCAGACTACTGCTTCATGGAATGGCCCATTTTTAAATGAAAAAGACAGGATACCACTCATCATCTTTTCACATGGTTTTGGAGCCTTCAGGTGACTATTCAATATTTCCTCTCATGCAGTCCCAACCTACTCCTGGGAGGCCACACGTGTGACATCACGCAAGATCATGACAACCAGATCAATAGAACTTAAATAACCTTCTGTTGTTTCAGGACAGTGTACTCATCACTGTGCAGTGAACTGGCATCACAAGGCTTCCTGGTGGCTGCTGTAGAACACAGGTAAATTGATCTAGAAGCTCTGCATCAACAATGAAAATGTTCAACTACAGGAAATTAGTAAGGCTTAAAATGACAGTGATATCTGATTTAAGCTGACTGTGCTTATGTTTCAGTGAGATTGCAGGTTATGTAATGTATATACTTGCTAAAAAAATTTGGGCCAGATCCAGATTAAATTTGTATTAAAAAATGTATATATAATGCTTTAAATTAATGGCTACTCCAGCCAAATTGGTGAAGAAACACCTTCAAAGACTTCCAGAAAACATGGGTCGCAAAAATAAATCGAAAGATCAAACATATCGTGTGGCCGCCCATGATATCGGGTCTCTTTTGACTAGGCCGCAGACGCCTGGAACAAACCCGCCAAAAGCAATTCCGATTTCAGGATCATCTGAATCTAGCGACTCGTCGGAAGACTAGATAATTACTAACCGCCTTGATGGATCCAAAAGGCTACCTGACTTGACCCAGGATAAAACTCCATCGACTAAAGGGGACATCAGGAATCTTTCTGGACATACAGTCCATGATACAAACACAAATGGCAGCTATCTGTAAGGAAATTTCCTCACTGGACACACAAATTGTAGCCCTGAAAAAAGCGCAAGAACTCTCTACTTCCGACCATGCTGAAACCAAACAGCAGGTGACCGCGCTGACTATGCATGTTCGAGATCTAAGGATACCTGGAGACCGAATGGGGACACACTACTTAAGTACACTACAATAGGCCAGTTCTTGACTGGGAGTTCATGAGAATATTGATAGGGACAGATTCTATGGTGACTGGCAAACATTTTAACATGTGTTGTGTGCATTTCTTGTAGTGCCCCTAGTATATGGATACACTGAATTGTAATTTTGATAGTACATGCCAGTTTTTCCTCAGGCAACTAACATGCTTCCATTAAAAGCGGACAGCCCGGTCTGGTAGACGACTGTCTCTCATTTTTACATGAGAGGCCCTCGTTTTTACATGCGATCAGCAAAGGGAACCTTAACTCTGCATTAGCAGAGAGTACAGAGAGGGACTCTCTTTTTCAAATAGGATGTTAACTAGGTCCTGTTGTCTAGAGCAGACTCCGGGCAAAGGAGGGTGGGGTAAGCCCCCTGCTCTTGAAGGTGTGAAGGTACATACACTGATATTAAGGCAGAGCCAACCCACATATATCTATAAAGATACATGCTGAGTTTACTTCATAGACGTTAACGCTGTTAGTTAAAAATAAAACTTCACTTGTCCTTTAATGAAGACTAGTAATTACATTACTTGCCACTTATGTATCATTGGACCCATTATTTAACCTTGTATTACAGGGATGGGTCAGCTTGTGTTACCTATCACATAACCCAGAATCCTGCCCATGTCAATCCACAGGTGATTTGGGTTCCATTCAGAAAAAATGAACCAGGAAGCAAAGAGTTTTATCTCCGAAACTACCAGGTATAGAGAAAATTTGCTACTACTGGCTCTGCTCTATCACTTTTAATACCACTCAACACCAGTATCATTCAATCCCAATGTCATAACTAATTCATGAATACAGCAGAATATAGGAAATAAGCAACAGGAATAACTGCTTAAAAATGTTACGTAATGTGTTACCCAGTCAGCCATCACCAGAAAAACCTATACCATTACCTTTTTCAATGGCCTCCAATAGTCCTCTCCTTCTCTAACTCCCTTTAATAATTATGGATGATCAGTGGCTAACTAGACATTATGGAAGTTGTAGATTTCAGATAATCTTTGATACATAAGTTTCTGCAAACTGATATTCTGATAATGCCCAACCAAAACTTAACTTACTTACAGAATCTAGCATTCCCAAAGTTAGCTGAGGACTATGGCTCCTATTATGTTCAGCCAGGCTTTCTTCCTAGATGAACATCATAAGAAGCCTACTACTCAGCAAGAGCTTTCCAAGTTTTGCTCTCTCTCATTTCCTTCTTTTACTAACTCAAACCTATATCTTTCTTACTCCTATTATGCTGCCCCTCATATTCCCATAACCCTTTGCTGCACTCTATTCTTATATTTCGTCACTTTCATTTTATTTCAACCCCCACCTCAACCCAGATCTAATTTTCCTCATCATATCACCTAATCATCATTTCAGCACCGTGCTAATGTTAGCCACGTGTAATTGTTGTATCCCATGTTATTAGTCCCCTTCCTGGTATCTACAATACAGAGACAGAAAAGGGAAGAACTCCCAGTGCATTTTTGGACTGAGTATATGGACCTGTTCCTCACATGGAGCTCCCATCCTAATAGAAACATACAATGTGTAGGCAGATAAGAACCATTTTGCACATGCAGGCTGCCCCTTTTTCAAAATACTTTTATTAATCCCTGGCCCTATCTTATATCTAGGATACCCTTGTGCCTATCGCACACATGCTTAAACTCCTTCGCTGTGTCTATCTCTACCACTTCTGCTGCAAGGCTATTCCATGCATCCACTACACTCTCAGTAAAGTAATACTTTCTAATATTCGTTTTAAATCTTTGACCCTCTAATTTAAGCGTTTTTCTTCTTTTAAATATACTCCCCCTTTTATGTATTTAAATGTTTCTGTCATAACCTCCCTGTTATGTTTATCCTCCAAGCTATACATGTTAAGATGCATTAACCTTTCCTGGTAAGTTTTATCCTTCAACCCATGAACCAGTTTAGTAGCCCTTCCCTGAACTTTGTCCAAAGTATCAATATCCTTCTGGAAAAATGGTCTTCAGTACTGCGTACAATACTCCAAGTGAAATTTCACCAGTGCTCTGTACAATGGCATGAGCACTTCCCTCTATCTCATGCTAACACTCTCACTGTGCAACCAAGCATTCTGCTAGCATTTCCTGCTGCTCTATTGCATTGCCCACCTACCTTTAAGTCCTCTGAATTTATTACTCATCAATCCCTTTCCTCAGATTTTGAGGTTAGGAGTGGAATCTATGTCATTTTAGATGTTCAACAACCCCTTCCTTTAACATGCTTTCTATTATTTTCCCCACTGCTGAAGTAAGACTTACTTTTCTATAGTTACCCGACTCCTGGGGCACAACATTTGCTAATTTCCAATCTTCTGGGACTACTCCCATTACCAATGATTGGTTAAATAAATCTGTAAACGGTTTTGCCAGTGCAGAACTAAGTTATTTTAATAACTTTGGGTGTATCTTATCAGGGCCCATAGACTTATTTGTCTTTACTTTAGACAGCTGAAGTAGAACCTGTTCCTCTGTAAACTCACATGTATCAAAAGACTCATTGGTCTTTTTTCCTAATTTTCATCTGTAAACATTGAACAAAAATATTCACTGAGGCAGTCTGCTAGACTTTTATCTGCTTCTACATAGCATCCATCTTTAGATTTTACTCTAACTAATCCTTGTTTTACTTTGCTTTTCTCATGTATGTGTCTAAAAAATGTTTTATCCCCCTTTTTTACTGAGTGGGCTATTTTTTCTTCTGTGTGTGCTATGGAAGCTCGTATAGCTTGTTTTGCCTTTTCTGACTATTCTTACAGATCTGTCTATATTCCTTACTCAGACTACCCATGTGATATGTTTCCACTTTAGCTCCACCAAAGAGCGACTGAGTGTGTAAGAGCTGTGCGGGTTCTTGAGGACATTGATGCAGGAATATTGCAGTCTAACATTGCTGAGTCCGACTTCGACCTGAAAACTCTGAAGGTATTAAGTGTTAATATGCATAACTCTGCATGAACATCAGTTCTTAATGCACAGAACTTGTAATCATTTTGCTTGTGTAACCGACCGTCACACCCAGCAAGTCTTTCCTGGACCCTAACAATATTAACGTAAAGTGCTATGGCACATCCCTTACCCAGGTAGTCCATTAATTTGTGAGTTGGTTCGGTAGATTCAATGCAGGGGAAAATGCAAGCCTTTACCATGGGGCCATAGTCCAGAGGCAGCAGGCGAGCAACCAGGCTTCTCCAGAACATAGTGGCGAGGTTGGTTCCGCCACAGCTTGGGTATGTTAGCTTTTTGTTAGTGGTGTGCAGTGCGTTCTGTGCTTCTCATAAAGAAGCACAAGGACATCCAGTGCACGTGTGTCCACTGCTGACATGAACGTTGGGCATCCCATTGCATCTCTATTGGAGCCCTCTAATTGCATATAAGAGAGGGGGCTTGTGTTATAATCACTGGAGCTGGAAGGATGGATATGCATATTTTTTTTTAAACTGACTTCACATTGGCCATTTTTCTTGTCGATTCGATTGGGTCTGAAACTTGAAACTCTTCTCAAGAAAATCGGAGCTTCCTGAGTCACTTCTGATTAATTCCACAAATTCATACAATGGAAAAGTCAACTTATGCAGCATATAAGAGTCTACTCTGTTAGATCCAGATCCTTGGCTAGTACTGGGCTTGGGGCTTCCCAAAGGCTCCCGGACCAAAAAAAAATATAGCTACACACAGTCTGATCTACCAAAAAGCGACAAAAGTGTATAAACAGAGAAATCTCCGTATAGACACTAGTACATTCCTAAGCTACCAAAAAAGAGAACAAATAGCGCTAGAAAGCGTTGTTGCAATTATGAATGAGGTACTAGGAAGTGTATTAAACACTAATTAGTAGAGTGCAAATAATGAGTGAGTATACAAATAATAATGTGCAATTCAAATGCAAGCAATAGTGAGCAAACAATAATAAACACAAATCAAGTGTGAAAAATTGTACAGTAATCAATATAATAAAAGGAAATTCTCAAGTTTTTGTTAAAAAACCGGCAATAATGGTTTAAATAATCCAAAAGTGTCAATGGCTGTTTCCAGAGATGTAACCTAAAAGGAAAAGACAAAGACAAAAATAGTGTGTAAAGTAAAAAACAACATTTAATAGCGCATCTAAAAACTACTTACAAGATTGAGGTCTGACAATAAAAAACAAAAAGTAGACAACGGACTGCCAATTCTTATCTTCCCTCTTTGAAACGGGACACAGAAAAGAAGCCGGCCGGACTAATTCGCCGTGTAGAAGGTTGAAAAAAAGCGGGATCGAAAGAGAGGCTTGGAGTCCGTGGAACGCAAAAAAGAAACTCCCACCCTACGCGTTTCATGACGGACAACGTCACTTCCTCAGGGGCGATGGGAGTTGTAGGAAAACGATGAGCTTTATACATGCACGCTCATTATAATACGTCTCATAAGGTAAACATTAAAAATAGATTCAAAAGAACAAATACGAAATAAAAAAGGGGATTGTTCCCAACAGACTTCAATAATTCCAATACAAATATAAAACAAGTATACATTTTATTCAGTAGAAATGTTTGGAAATATGTATTAAAAGCTATTAGAAAAAATATAATAAGTATTGAAAAAAATAATAACTATAGAGGACAAAAAATTGGAATAACTCCAATATAAGGGGAAATACTAATAAATAAAAAGAAAACACTTATACTGAATAATGTAAAAACATATTACACACAAAAGCATAAGAAATTTTGCATATTGTCTTACAAAGGGGATCATTCTTTTAATTAGATCTCAGGAATCCTTAGTGAATGCCTTTAATTCAAAGTCTAGATTTAGGCCATTGGGAGAAAGTGTATCTAATTTGTATATCCACCTAGCCTCAAATCTGTCCAGCTGATCTCCAAAATTTCCACCTCTCCAATTATTTTTAACTAGTTCTATTGCCAGAAAGGTTAAACCAGACGGGTTCCCTCTATGGCAGGTCAAAAAATGGTTGGAAAGTCCATTAGTAGTTACACCTTTTTGGATGTTTCTCACATGTTCAGACATCCTGATACTTAGGGTCCTTGAAGTCCTTCCTATATATAGCTTGGAACATGGACAGCTGGCACAATAAATGACCCCCTTAGTTCTACAAGTGATCACTTGTTTGATGTTAAAGATCTCACTGGTACGGGGATTGGTCAGATTGGCTTGATGTCTGGGTATCTCCACATTATTACTACAACCTATACAGCGTCCACATTTATAAAAACCGGAAGGTAAGTTAAACATATTTATGGTATTTGTGACTGGCCGTCTATCCGTCGGGGCGATCATTAGTTGTAAGTTAGGTGCTCTAGAGAATATAACTCTTGGAGTTGGGGTAAGAATATCTCTAAGGATGGTGTCACCCTTTAAAACATTCCAATGTCTCTTGATTATCCTTTTAATATGTAAGGACTGATCACTGTATTGGGTAATGAAAGAGACTACATCTTTGGGCCGTTGCTCAGGAGTAGTGTGTTTCATGGCTAAAATCTCATCACGTGGGAGTTGCTGGACTCTATCTCGGGCAGTTTTCAAAAGCTGGTTGTTAAAGCCCTTATCCCTGAATTGTTGCTCCATTTCTGATAGTTGGGCTTGTAGCACATTTTCCTCAGAACAGTTTCTTTTAATACGTCTAAACTGTCCATAGGGAATGTTGTTTAGCCAAGGGGCATAATGATAGCTGTCAAATGGTATATAGCCGTTACAATCCACTGTCTTTTTGAAAGTTTTAGTTTGGATAATTGCCCTCCTTAATATATATTTATAAGTCCAGAAATTCCACCGAGACTGATGAACTTTTATGGGTAAATTTAAGATTATATGGGTTATTGTTAAGATAAGCCAGAAATATGTTTAATGAGGTGGAGTCCCCCTTCCATACAAATAGGCAGTCGTCGATGTATCTACGCCAGAGCACCAGGTTTGCGCCGAATGGGCATTCGTCCCAGATGAATTCGTCCTCCCATTTGCCCATAAAAAGATTGGCATAGCTCGGCGCAAACCTAGTGCCCATAGCTGTCCCCTCAAGCTGCAAGTAATGACTGTCCTCATACCAAACGGAATTATGGGTGAGGGTAAAGGCGACACGCGTAACCAGGAAATCAATTTGACTATTATGGAGGTCTGAATATTTAGCCAAGGAATATTGTATGGATTCACAGCCTTATAAGTGCTCTATGATTGTGTACAGTTAGCTTACATCGGCGGTGACGAGGATATAATTATCCTCCCATATAAGGTCATTTAAGATGTTTATAACTTGGGTTGTATCTCTCAAGTAAGACCTTAGTTTTTGGACCTCTGACTGTAAAAATGTATCTATATATAATGACAAATTGGCTGTAAGGGAATTTATGCCCGATATAATCGGGCGTCCAGGTGGCTGTGTTAAAGACTTGTGTATCTTCGGTAATTGATAAAATAGCGGAGTCTTGGGATATTTTATCATAAGGAAGTTGAATTCCTTGGGAATTAAGATGCCTTGAAGAAGGCCATCCTGTAATAAGGACTCCAATTCCATTTTAAAAGCTTGACTAGGGTTAGATGACAATTTCTGATAGGTGTTGGTATCACTTAGAAGTCGTATACATTCAGAGTGGTACTGTTCTGTATTTTGGATTACAATGCCTCCACCTTTGTCTGCTGATTTGATGGTTAAAGTTTTATCATCCATTAGTAATTTTAGGGCCTCTCTCTCTTGTTTATTGAGGTTGTCTCTAATATGGGACGTCGGTTTAAGGGCTTTCAAATCACCTTCCACCAATTTCGGAAAGGTTTCTATAAATAAACCCTTGTTCTCTTTGGGATAAAAACCAGACTTGGGATGGAGATTAGTATGTTCATAATCAAATATGGAATGTTTAGTATTTATTGTTCTGGGTTCTTCATTGAAATATTTTTTCAAAGTTAACTTCCTAATAAATTTGTGTAAGTCAATATACGCATTAAAAGGGGAGGTCTTATTCATAGGTGCAAATTTCAAACCCTTATCTAAGATAGCAAGTTGACTATCATTTAGTTTTTTGTTAGAAAGATTGAAAACATTGGAACCTAGTTCCGTAATATTTTCCTGGGGGGTGATGGCCTGTTTGGTTCGCGTCCTTCTCTTCTTCTTTTGTTTCCTTCTGTTACTACGTCTCTCTCCCTCAATCTGTATGGGAGGTGTGACCGTGGGCTCCTGTCTAAAAAAGGAGAGTTAGCTATAGTCTGGAAACATGAAGGGTCAGAAAAGGTTCTCGGCTGGATAGGAGGCTCCTGATATTTTCTTACTAATTGAGTCGGTTTAGACACATTAGAAGAAATGTACCGACCAGAATGAGGCTGGACTGAAGTACGTCCTCTATTTCTATTCACTATGTCTGAATAGAGAGGTCTATGGGGGCGTTCTATCTCCCTCTGAGGGACAGACTGTGAGTCCAGCCTCTGTCTTTGTCTCCAACTTGGATTGTTGGTTTGTTGGACATATGATTTAGAACAAGAGAGATGTGAGGCTGTAATCTTAACAGTCGGCTCATGTCTAGATGGTTTCTTTTTCCAATCTCTCTGTAAGTTATTATCATAATCGTGTCTGTCCCTATCTATTTTACTTTTCTTAATTTTGCGAGTATCCAACTCTAATTGATATGCATGCTCGTGGATCTCGCGATAGATCCTGACATATTCTGGTTCCTCTGTGTAGGGGATCAGCAAAGTTTGAAGTTTGCTGATTTCCGCTTCTAAGGTTCATAGGTCTATCCTCAGGACATCAATTAAAATACATGAACATTTATCCAGCGTCACATTCCATTTATCCAAAAAGGTGGGGTCCTCAGTTTTATAAGCTGTGTTTTTAAAAATGCGTAAGCCTCTTGGTACAATTTTATTACTCAAAATTATCAATCTTAGTCCAGCAACTCCCACGTAATGAGATTTTAGCCATGAAACACACTACTCCTGAGCAACGGCCCAAAGATGTAGTCTCTTTCATTACCCAATACAGTGATCAGTCCTTACATATTAAAAGGATAATAAAGAGACATTGGAATGTTTTAAAGGGTGACACCATCCTTAGAGATATTCTTACCCCAACTCCAAGAGTTATATTCTCTAGAGCACCTAACTTACAACTAATGATCGCCCCGACGGATAGACGGCCAGTCACAAATACCATAAATATGTTTAACTTACCTTCCGGTTTTTATAAATGTGGACACTGTATAGGTTGTAGTAATAATGTGGAGATACCCAGACATCAAGCCAATCTGACCAATCCCCGTACCAGTGAGATCTTTAACATCAAACAAGTGATCACTTGTAGAACTAAGGGGGTCATTTATTGTGCCAGCTGTCCATGTTCCAAGCTATATATAGGAAGGACTTTAAGGACCCTAAGTATCAGGATGTCTGAACATGTGAGAAACATCCAAAAAGGTGTAACTACTAATGGACTTTCCAACCATTTTTTGACCTGCCATAGAGGGAACCCGTCTGGTTTAACCTTTCTGGCAATAGAACTAGTTAAAAATAATTGGAGAGGTGGAAATTTTGGAGATCAGCTGGACAGATTTGAGGCTAGGTGGATATACAAATTAGATACACTTTCTCCCAATGGCCTAAATCTAGACTTTGAATTAAAGGCATTCACTAAGGATTCCTGAGATCTAATTAAAAGAATGATCCCCTTTGTAAGACAATATGCAAAATGTCTTATGCTTTTGTGTGTAATATGTTTTTACATTATTCAGTATAAGTGTTTTCTTTTTATTTATTAGTATTTCCCCTTATATTTTTTATATATATTTTTATAGTCTTATATATATATATATTTCCATTTATATGGAGTTATTCCAATTTTTTGTCCTCTATAGTTATTCTTTTTTTCAATACTTATTATATTTTTTCTAATACCTTTTAATACATATTTCCAAACATTTCTACTGAATAAAATGTATACTTGTTTTTATATGTGTATTGGATCTATTGAAGTCTGTTGGGAACAATCCCCTTTTTTATTTCGTATTTGTTCTTTTGAATTAGTCCGGCCGGCTTCTTTTCTGTGTCCCGTTTCAGAGGGAAGATAAGAATTGGCAGTCCGTTGTCTACTATTTGTTTTTTATTGTCAGACCTCAATCTTGTAAGTAGTTTTTAGATGCGCTATTAAATGTTGTTTTTTACTTTACACACTATTTTTGTCTTTGTCTTTTCCTTTTAGGTTACATCTCTGGAAACAGCCATTGACACTTTTGGATTATTTAAACCTTTATTGCCGGTTTTTTAACAAAAACTTGAGGATTTCCTTTTATTATATTGATTACTGTACAATTTTTAACACTTGATTTGTGTTTATTATTGTTTGCTCACTATTGCTTGCATTTGAATTGCACATTATTATTTGTATACTCACTCATTATTTGCACTCTACTAATTAGTGTTTAATACACTTCCTAGTACCTCATTCATAATTGCACCAACGCTTTCTAGCGCTATTTGTTCTCTTTTTTTGGTAGCTTAGGAATGTACTAGTGTCTATACAGAGATTTCTCTGTTTATACACTTTTGTCGCTTTTTTTAAGGTATAGTGTAGTATACCTATACACATTCCCGCCCAAATAAGTCTGACTTTTGTTCTCCGCCCTTTCTTCTACTCTCCTCTTTTTGGGGGGCTTCGTTTTTTCCGCTTACTGATCTACCAAAAAGCCTCAGGATCCTAAAATAAAATAAATACCCCCCTTGTCCAGAGTCAACACGAAGGCCTCCAAGACCCAATTAACTAAATACCTACCTACTCCCCTCTCCTTCCTACCTCTGCCCAGGTAGGGTAAGACAAATCAATTGGATTACCTGAAGAAAAAAAACACACAACTTCCCTCGATCCTTAGTTTTTGCCCAGAGAAAATGGACAAAAATAAAAATAATCCACCTATAGTTAGAAAAAAAAAGGTGCCAACAAAGAAATTAAAATGCCAATTGAAAGCGGAGGATCATGGACATTGTGGATATCATGGGACATTTTAAACAGTAAAATTTGATTTGCAGGGCAACCTTTGGGTGATTTTCACTGCCCAGCTTCACCTTTTTTTTTTACAGGTAATCTAATTGATTTGTCCCCCCTACCTGGGCAAGGTAGTGGTAGGCGATGTAGGTAGGCATTCATTTATTTTTATTAGGTCTGGGGGAGAAGGGCAGCATCCGGACCAGTGTTTAAAGCTCGGGTATCTAATAATGAAGCTCCTGGCTTATTACTACTCAGGTGGTCTGGGAGCCATTTGGGTGGCTTCCAGCCCTGTTTCTTATAGGGGTCCAGGGCTATTTGGCCCCCATGTCTGTTTTATATTGCCGGGAGCACTTGCATGTAGTCCTGGCCCAAGTACATTTAATAAGGGGCATTTCGCTGGTGTAGTCGATTTCAGGGAATGTCAGCCCTTAATGAGGACAGGGAATACTATGGATTCCCCAGGCTGATGTCCCTGAACCGAATAATGATGAAAATCCACCCAAAATCGGTGGTAATTGACATTTTGAGGCGGAAATTAAACTACAAACACCAGTCTGGCCCCATTTCGATTTATATTGAGTAGACACTATAACTTCATAGAGAAAATTATTCTTGATTTGGAAACATTCATCTCCAGCCTGTTTAGATATTAAAATGTGTAGGTTCATCCCTTTTATTCTACATGTTCAAATTATTGAAAGGGACATTGCCAAAGATGCTGCCACACCATGCATATTGTCCTGCCTACACTAAAATGTTCTTATATGTTCTCAGTTTGTTTGCTTTACAGTTTGTGTGTCATCATTGGCTTTCACTATGTTAAATGTGGCAATTCTCATCCATTGTGTCAGGGCAGGATCGATCTCAGCAGGGTTGCAGTAATGGGTCATTCTTTTGGCGGATCATCTGCTCTGCTCAGTTTGACGAAGGATGATATTTTCAGGTAAGTGTTGAAATAAATCTGTGAAATAAAGTGAATCTACCAGCGAACCATTGAACTAGACACTTCAGGGGTTTAGATTTAATATTTACATAGTGCTAGTGATTTCAAATCTTTTTTTAAATGTCTCTCTAAACCAGTGATTCCCAAACAAGTCCTTACACTCCCCTTAACAGTACAGTACCCTTAAAACTGGATTTAGAAATTACCCACTTGTGTTAAAAAATGTGTGGTTTAGGAACCACTGCTCTATACATATCTGTGTAAAACCATTTTAATTTTACATTGTCTGAGTTGTTCATATTATGTGGTTATTTAACTTTTTTTTACCCCACAAAAAAAATCTGCTTTAAACAGAAATCTAAACTATGAACATAAAGCGGACTGTTAAACCACTAAATCAGTGGTTCCCAACTCAGTCCTCAAGGTCCACCCAACATTCAAGGATTTAGGGATAGCCCAGTTGTGTCTAAGGTGTTTAAAAAAGCACCTTGAGCACTCGGTTGGAACCAGTGCACTAAATGACTATCATTCTGTAGTTAGTTCCAGCAATCTTCTTTGGTACTACATTAGGCTGTACATAAATCTCCGACAGATGTTTGGAAAACTAAAATTACGAATATAATTTCCAGCAGAATTTTCAGCGTACATCATTTTGTGAGCAGTACATTTAGAACTCCTCTCTTTTGATAACTGGATAACTATTACATCCTGCTATGTTACATGCTTGCATCTTCCATTGCAACGGGTGTCTTTGTATAAACATACCACATTCTGTTGATGTATTTGAAAATAATAGTATATTATCAGGATTGCAGTTAGGATTGCTATTCTTTTCATTCTGCATTGGAAGCTGGTCAGTATATGGTTCATGATTTGGAAGGAAACCCATTCTATTCAAAGAAGCATAAATCCAAGCAAATGTGGGGGAAAAGTAAAATTATATTTTAATCTGTCATTCACTTATTTGGAGAAGCACAATATCCCCTCCCTCAGTCTACAAAGTTCCTGTGTACTTTAAATAGAGTATACCATACTTAGCAATTTCACATTGAATCACATGCTCCTTTCACAACTTTGGGTTCACTACCTAAAGTGCAGGGGAACCTAACTTTAAAAGGACACAGAAATATTTTTTTTACTTGTGCTACATGAGAATGTAATTGTCCCTAGTGTGAGGGTTAAACTGGCATGCACTTTTGACAGCATATGCCAGTTCATCTTTTGACTGGCAGCTGCCATGCATCATAGAAAGCGAACAGCCCAGTCTGATCGGAAACTGTCTCTCTCTATTAGCTCAAAGAGAGACCCACATTTAGACATGGGATCGCAGAGGAGACCTTAATGAGGTGCTAGCAGAGAGAGAGCCCCTCACTCTGCAGACCCCAATCAGACGAGTGGGGCAGCCCCTGCTCTGACTGGATGTGCGTGCATGGACAGTCAGCCTACAGACTTGTTGTGTCTCAGCTGTGAGACGCAGCAGAAAGTAAATTTCTGTGAAATGGATTTCACCACAGTGAAATCCACTTAAACTAGATATACATATGAAACAAGCAGAAGAAAGTGGACTATTAAATTAAATCTGTTCTTCTTTAACTCTTCTTCTTTGAGGTGTAGTAACGCTTTCATCCCCACATTTGAACCATTGCAACCAATCTTTCTTTTTTTATTTAAAGTCTTCCTTTGCTCTTTCTCGTTGTCGCAGGTGTGCCGTTGCACTAGATGCCTGGATGTTTCCTCTGGAAAAATCTGCTTATCCAAACATCCAAAAACCAACATTATTCATCAACAACGAAAAGTTCCAAACAACTTCCAGTATTCAGCAAATGAGGATTCTGGTTTCAGGTCAAGAAGACAGCAAAATCCTGACAGTCTTGTAAGTATCAGACTAGTTATAATGATAATAACAACAGTATTTAACAGACTTTTTATAATGATAATAACAACAGTATTTAAAATAAAACTGAACTTTATACTTCACTTTAGATGCAGCTGAGAGTAAACTCATGTGTATCTATTAAGATACACATTGGATTTATTTAGAAGAAGCAGGACATGTTTTTGAAGGAATGTTTAACTGTCCTTTAACTATACAAGGTACATAGTTTCCTCTGTATATGTTTGTTGGGCTCTGTTAAGATGGGTTGTCACCAGGTCACTGGCAACTGCTTATTGAGTATTTATTTTTTCATAGACATGCATGAAGATGCGTAATGGGCAAGTTATATATAGGGAATTTTTAAATGGCTCCTATTTGTTCATGTTAGATTTCTGCTTTTCTGATGAAGCTGAGGTATTGATTGGTTCCCATTTGTTGAATTTAGGAGCCAGGCAGACCAATGTATGAGCCAGAGAATTGGTAAAACAAATGACAGATTTGCCAAACCCTGTCTGACTATTTTTGAGCAACTACATACTTTGACATAAATAAATATATGTTTATTAATGTCTATTTTTTGTTCTTTCCTTAGGGGATCTGTTCATGAGAGCCCCACAGATTTTGCCTTCCTCACAGGGTATTTGGCAAATAAAATTATTGGTTCTCGTGGAACCATTGATCCACATACGTGCTTGGATGCCACAATCACATCCACACTGAACTTTCTTCATAAGCAGCTAGGTAAGATTTGGTTTTACACTTAATTCTTAGTGTCAGGCTGTGCTTTTTCCTGTCCTTTATTATCTCCGTTCGTCACTTTACATAAGCATAAGTTGTAATGTTTTCATTCTGTGTTGATTTTTTGGATCATACAGGAGTTGTGCCAATAATTGTCTAATATTACATGATGAACACTAGGCTTCCATTCATTATCAAGTATGAGTAATATGAAGCATTATTCTAATTTTAGATAGCTGTCAGACCCATCTGTCTAAAGCTCATTTTTTAAGTGATGTTACCATTTAGCTTTTTTTTTAGGGATCAATACTTTCAATAAGCAGCTTGCTTTCCACAAAAAAATCTTCAATATGTAGAAAAACAAGTTTTGTAAGAAGCTTAATCTTTTTGAAATCATATATCCTTTCTGGGTTTCTGTAAATAACGTTAAAGCCTCAAATAAAAATCATAAAAAATAAGATCTCACCCAAATCTTGTTGGTAGGGATACTGATAATGGGGAAAGTACACTCTGTGTATGGCCCTTGTCCTCTTTGGTCTTTGTTGGGCTCAGGGGGAGAAACTGCACAATAAAAAATAAAAAATGTGCTCCATTTGGCAAGATTACCATATTTGATGTTTACATGAGACAGTCTCCCCTTGTTGCAGGATTGGCTGGGCTTCTGCAGCAAGAAAAGACAATCTTATTTAAACATCAGATATGGTGTCTTGCCACATGGAGCAAATTTTGCCTGGTTATACTAACCTATTGCTATACTTCCAGCTCCAGCAATTAATGGAGCCTAACAAAGACCAATGAGGATCAGTGTGATACACAGAGTGGACTTTCCCCATTAGGCGTTCACCTAGGGTGCCAGCTCTGTGGGAGCCGTTGCTGCCTAGGCATTGAGGTGGGGAGGGTAGAAAAAGAGACACCAGGCATAAGGGGAGGGGGGGGTGAAGGGAGAAAAATGGATGCCAGGCATTGGGGGTGGGGAGACGCCAGGCACTGGGGAGGAAGATTGAGAAAAAGGGACACCAGGCATTGGGGGAGGGAGAAAAAGGGACACCAGGCATTGGGGGAGGGAGAAAAGGAGACACCAGGCATTGGGGGGAGAAAAAGAGACACCAGGCATTGGGGGAAGAAAAAGAGACACCAGGCGTTGGGGGAGAAAAAGAGACACCAGACATTGGGGGGAGACAAAGAGACACCAGGCATTGGGGGGAGAAAAAGAGACACCAGGCATTGGGGGGAGAAAAAGAGACACCAGACATTGGGGGGAGAAAAAGAGACACCAGACATTGGGGGAGGGAGAGAGAAAAAGAGACACCATACATTGGGGGAGGGAGAGAGAAAAAGATACACCATACATTGGGGGAGGGAGAGAGAGAGACACCAGACATTGGGGAGGGAGAAAGAGAGAGAGACACACACACCAGACAATGGTGCTTATTTGCTGTATATTGTATGATATTTTCACTGGGGCCTCAAATTCAGTGACATCCAAAAAGGAATGCTGGGAGAGATAGGTAGAACTGTTGCTATAGCATACTCTTTTTTTGCAGTTTTTAGAAACACTGATAAGACAGATTTTGATCTTTTTCCTTACTTTACATGATACAGTTCTTTTATCTATATATATTTAGGTGTCTAGGTATCTTAGTTCAGTACTTTTAATGCCAACGGTGTTGTTTAATCTCATCTCTCATTAGACCTGTCTGGAGCCATCCCAATGTTGAATAAGCTAAATGAAATCAGCGCTCATATTGTTGCGGATGTACCGGCCAGCAAACTGTGATATTGTTGGGGAAAAAATACAATATTCCATCCTTAAAGAGCCTGGAACAGAAACAATTATTATTACAAGGCCCTGTGTACTATATTAAATCATATGTTTTGCTAACACATTTATTTTGCATACGCTGTCCCTTGATTTATGATACAGAGCAAGTTGCTGGATGTACAGTTAGACTGTCTACAGAGGACACGCTGCATGTAATATTTAGCTACTGAACACAGAACATCATCAATTCTGCAAGACTGTTATGTAAGGATTAGGCTGGGACAAGAAACTGAAATGACACATTCAGTCATTTTGCCATAACAAATTATTAAAATAAAAAATATATAGTAGTGCTACAACATACACAAAGTGCAAATGAAGAATTGTTTAGATTTGATTGATATGTACATCATTATTTTATATTAAATTACAATTCAATGCCTTCATTCTTTAATCTGGACTTGATGATACCATGCAGTGCAAACAAAACAGGCACATTGGGGTTAAGTAAAAAAAATGTGCCGCATGTGTGTTGGCTATTTATTTAATAAAAAGTCGCAGTTTGGCAGAGATTCCTCAACTACAGGTTATAAAAAAGTGTCTGGATCTTTCTTCATGTGTTGCGCTGGCCAGGGCCACTATCACCATATCAAGCGCCTGGGGGCCTGCTTGGGTCCCCTTAAAGAGATGCTGGCTGGGGATGGGCTAGCAGGCAGTGTGGTGTATCTTGGTTTTGTGCTGCCCTAGGCAGGCAAAATTTGGACACCCCATCACCCACGTTGCACACCCACGACATGCCCCATCGTCCACGTTGCACACCTAGGACATGACCCATAACCCATGTTGCACAGCCAGGACATGCCCCATCACCCACATGCACACACATTAAATGCCCCATCACCCCCATTACTTGCCCCAATCACCCCATTACCTATACATTACATGTCCCCATAACCCCCATTATATGTCCCCTTCACATGCTCCATTACCCGATGACATGCCCCCATCATCCCCATTACATGCCTCTATTGCCCCATTACATGCCCCCATCACCCCCATTACATGCCTCCATCTCCACATTACATGCCCCCATCACCCCCATTACATGCCTCCATCTCCACATTACATGCCCCATCACCCCCATTACATGCCTCCATTCACTTATCATTACCCCCATTACATGCCTCCATCACCCCCATTACATGCACATGACCGCCATCGAATGATCCCCATCACATGTGGTGTGACCCCAGCCTGTGTCTGTGGGCGAAGTATGTAAGATGGGAGGGAGGGAAATATTTCTGAATACAGGCAGACAGTGGGTGGGGACAAAGGGCCTTACACAAGATGTTTGATCTGTAGTCAAAGATTACACACACAGTCATACCTACATACACAGTCACACACACACCTTTGTGTCCAGTAGGGTTGCCACCTTAAAATACCGACCATGCCTCTACCTCTATAGACTTAACATTGGGGTCAAGCCTTTTTTTTATTGGCCTGCTGGTAAAATACCAGCTAGGTGGCAACCCTACCAGTCCCATGTTAGACATCACTGCATTAGGGGAACCCTTGTAACATGGTATATTTTTGGGGTTTAATCTAGCTTTGAAAGTCATAGACTTACCAGCATAAAGTGCATATCACCCAGCTTGCAAATGTACTTTAAACGGATGTCTGTTGATCAAAGAGACTTTGCCACCTGTCTTTGTTGTAAACTTGTAGTATGTTGCAACATGTGTTTGTATTTCTCATGTTCAGACTGGTTTGAAGGTGCCTGCATGTTTTAGTGTAATTTTATTCAATGTGCCTACAATATTTTTTAGAACCATATCATTTATTTAGCTTACATGGCTATACTTTGAGTTTTTTGTTTGTAATTGTTTATTGAGAGAATAAACTCAACCATAACGTTTTTAGTAATACAAAATAACACTATTTAGTTTAAAAAAAATAAAAAAAAAAGACGTGTAAAAAACACTTGATCTGATGTGGGCACTTCAAACAAGTTTTGTACAATGAATGACCACTTGTGTTGGAGCAGTAAAGACAGTGCTCAAAAAGTGCACATAAAATAGTCCTTCAGCCAGGACTTTAGAGGTATTCTGCAAAAGCATCAAGCAGACAGGGCACAGCATGCAGCAGCAGATATAACAAATTCAAGGAGAGGAGGATGTGGTGTACATTACGTTGGCTAATTTTAGTATTAAAATGTTTAATTTGCCTAGAAGTGGGCTATCCTTTGTGAGGATTCTGGTATCAGCTGTGAATTGTACAAGTGTTCACATCACTCCTCCCTTTCAGTATTATGCAGCCAAATTAGGACCATTTTTTCACTAATAAACAGCTTCCTCTGGTATGTCCCATTTCTAAGTGTCTTTCCCCCATATACCATGTTGCCAAAGTCCTGAAATGTTTTAAGTGCCAAAAAATTGCACAATCGTTAAACAGCCTACTTGATAAAGAGTTTGAAATCTCCATCTCAGTTCCGTGCAATGCTATCTTTATTGCGTACATCCTCTAATTTTATCTATACATCTTCTGAATAGAAGTCATT
The DNA here is from genome assembly GCA_036172795.1 of Pelodytes ibericus. Taxonomy (NCBI): domain Eukaryota; kingdom Metazoa; phylum Chordata; class Amphibia; order Anura; family Pelodytidae; genus Pelodytes; species Pelodytes ibericus. The sequence goes on along the minus strand of CM069857.1, from coordinate 127,790,619 downwards.
TCATTTACTGCCTTCCTGTCTTTCCTTCTTCTAAGACTTGTCACTTGCAAAACATTTTACTTAGACTTTTGCGAATATACATAAAAAATGTATGGATTATGTAGATGCCAGTCCCACTTTAAAGGCTGACTGTCTTAGGTGGAAGAGATTGTTGCGAATTCGTGTCTTATCATGTCAGTTTTTTCTTTGAAGTACGTTGCAAAGCAATAAGCATAGAGATCACGAGGTGTGACACGCTGAAATAGCAAGTTAAAGAGTCTGAAGAGACGTTTGGGGTAATGAGACAAGACAGGGGATCTACTCCATATGTGCCAATTTTAAGCGCCAAAATTATGCTCAAAAGTCAGGAATAATTCAGGGAACATCGGAGAAATAGTGTGAACCAAAATGCGAGCTACCCAATATGCCCTGATGTGCCTCTGAAAAGCGTTGCACACCGAGATCTGCCAAAACTGAAAGGAAAGAAAATTAGCTCTATCATCCCCATAGATTTCTCATACTTATTTCGGGAGCAATTCGACTATCATGAAAATAGCTAAAGTCCTCCTGGCATGATAAAAAAAAAAAAAATACATAGCCCTGACCGCCTCTGTGAAAAACAGGGCTGAGAGCAGCCCAAATAGAGCCCAGACCATCACACAGGGGGCAATGGGTCTGATTGAAACACCTAAATTCAATTATTAAGTGGTGTGTCCCAATACTTTTGTCCATATAGTGTACATGGACATCGCCTGGAACTAGAGAAGGGGAGAAGATGATAAAGGGAGGCAAGTTAGAGAATTTTTCCAATACTGACACAGGTTTTTGTAGTTTAATTGTCAGTTTACCACAGTTCATGTTTTATAGGTAGATATCTTCAGGTGCTATAAAGAAGAAAACTGCTCTAATGGTACCACCACAATGTGATAACAATAAACAATACTTATATATGTTAAATCTCGATAGAACTAAGTAGATGCTTGTCATTAGACAGTTAGGCTTATAACTTAAATGACCATATATCCTCATGAATATATTCCCCCATAGTGTACATTGGCTTTACTTATGGACCCAAAAAGCCCCTTGAAATTAAAGTCACTTTCATTTGCTCATAAAATATACTGCTTAATATGAAAGGGACACTGACCAAAAAATGAAAAGTAATCCTGCGTATATTGGCTTGCCGGGGTGATTGTATCTCGTGTGCATTTCCAGGTTCCATCACTATGCATTTTACCCCTCCTTAGGCTTCCTCAGGTGACTGTTGATTGATCTGATTCCACTCTATGTAATGCAGTACTCTCTTGCTGTCGATTGGTAATTCAAAAACGCTTCCCCCACTGATACCAGCATCCTATTGGTTGTTATAAACCTAAATAAGACATAATTAAGCCAAGTGCTCATACACTAAATACCTTACTAGTTACATATATTTATTTTGTCTCAGCATACTTATGTAAATATAAAAACAGAAATGAGAGAGAAATGAGGAAGCGATATAGTGCAGCCCACTTACTTCTTTCATAATGTTACTTTAAAACTAAAAAAAAACTCCATATTAACCTGTAAATATAAGTGCAATAGCAGAAATTCCTCCACTTATCCTCTCATCTCCTAAAAACTACATAATAACAATGTTCACAGCATATTACAAGAGGAGCATTTTATAACTCTATAAAACACTATGGGGGTCATGTATAAAAACTCCTGCACTGCAAAGTTTTTGGGAGTTTTATAAAAAGGCACAATCACTATTTGTTATGTATAACAACGATTGCACTTTTTTATAACTCCCGACCTAAATTTTTCTGCATTATACAGTGGCGCACATGCCAAAATTTAGCACAGTCTGTGTGTGCGGCATGTTTATACATGATTAATACAATATTATCCAAGAGGTATCATGACCCATTTATATGGGCACATGTATATATTCAAAACCATTTAAAAAAAACAAATTAATCATAAAATATCTGACTACTACATCCCAGTTGTATATAAAGGTGATATAAATGCAATAATGAAAGTATTAATAATAATTGCCAAACAAATTCCCAAGTACCTATTCCAAGATAGATGTGGACCCTTATTAGTTATTCCTTATAGATATCCAAGACAAAAATCCCCAAATTATCTAACCTAAAAATATATGGCCTATATTGTAAATTGGGGATTTTTAATTGGATCAAGCAAAAGTAAGTTTAATTTCAAGGGGCTTTTTGGGTCCATAAGTAAAACCAGTGTACATTATGTTTATCTCTTCCTTTTTTTTGGGGGGGGGGGGGGGGATATACATGAGGATAGATGGTAACTTTAATTCCAAGCCTGGCTATCTAAGGACAAGGATCTACATACTTCTATCAAGATTTAACATATATATAAGTATTGTTTATTGTTATAACATTGTGGTGGCACAGTTAATTAGTGCACTCTTTTTACACAGTTCATGTTTTAGTAAATAACCCCTATTGATTCTGATTCTGCTTTTAGCAATAATGAAAGATATAAAGAAATCTAAGCACAAGCAAACTAAAATATTATGTTTGTTTTCTTTTGAATTTTGGAAATCTGACATCCAAAATAACCTATTTTGCAATCATTTAAGCTGAAGTTAAATATGAGACAAAAAATTGTTCACAGTAGTGTTCATTTAAGATATGGCCATGACTCCTTGCTGACCCAGTCGCTTGATGTTGAAATTTTTTTTAACAGGGGCAGTTGGGGCTTCATGGATGAAGTTTTGGACGTTTTTGAAATAATGGGTTAAATGCATTCCACGATAGGTGCATTCTATAGCTCCCCCCGCCTAGGACAATAATATGAGAAATATTAGTGAAAAAAACTGCTGTACACAAAAAATGGCCTCCATTCAATGATTCCCAGGAGGACTGGATGCGAGGGATCCTACCATCTTTCCAGCTCACAGAAAGTTCTACTCCATCACTAACACCTGACAATGTAGACACCTGTCAACAAAAATAGAACATTCCCATCACTACTGAATACTGAAATGGTGACGGTGGACAAATGTGGTGGTCACAATATAGATGCATTTTGGATACTAGCCATTAATGGTACTCTAGAATGATCTTGAATGTTACTTCATAAGATGACTGACACAAAGTATTAGATCCACTTAACGTGAAATGACAAATGTGCTGCAAAATTAGCCATTAGTATACTGGGTTTAAAATGGTTTGTAATGAATATACCCATAACCTCATTAATAGCGGACTTATCATTTATGATCCCACAATGGTAGAAGACCACATGCAACTTGACCCTGGACAATTCCTTACCAAAATACTGATCAGGACAGTATTACATGTTATTTGAACAAATGCTCATCATTGTCTCTAACATTCCCCAATAAAAATCCTTCTGCACAACCACACAAGAAGGATAGACGGTCCCAAAAGTATTGTGGCACCACCACCTGTCCCACCTATTCCACATGTGCCAATAGTTTCACTTTCTGGACAGGTATAAGCCATACCACACCAAAGCTGCCCCTTTTTTTAGAGAATGGCAATAACCTGCTGTACTGTACTTCTACAGTTAACTATGGTCATCTGTCTTCTAAAAGGTTTCAAAACCTGCACCAGGTGCTGCTAGCTATGTACTACTCCGTTACACATAAGTGGAAGAGGATTTTGTGCAGGTCCAAAGGAAGATGCAAAGGTAGATTGCTTCACAAATGCATTGCTACCATGTGGCACACAATGTCTGAACAGAGCATTAAATCAACATGCAGACACAGTACATGCACAAACAGGTTATCAGAGGTGCTGGAGAGCTTTCTACTCCTCATTTTTGAGGATCTTCTGTTATCATCCTCTTCTACTGCCACCCCAGCTGACACACCCAGAAGTGTGATGCACGGTACCATCCACCATGGGCGTAGGAAGCGGGGGGGAAGGGGGGGACGGATCCCCCCCAGGAAAAAATGTGGGGGGACAGGTAGGGTGAAATCCCCCCCCCAGCAACGCGGGGCCCCCATCCCCTGTTTGCCGCGTTCACATCGCATTGCGCTTGTGAACGCTTTTTTCCGGCAAGCCGCATCCGATGGATGCGACGGCCGAAAAAAAAAATTAAAAAAAATTGCCGCCGGATGTAACGTCGCGTCACATCCGTTGACTGTTTCCCTCCTCCGTGCAAGAGGGAAGAGTGCACGGAGGAGACATCCGGCGGGGGACACGGAGCAGTGAAGTGTAAGTACTAGGGAAGGGGGAGGGGGGGGCTGACTGGCACAGTATTACAGGCATCTGACTGGCACTATATTACTGGGCTCTGACTGGCACAGTATTACAGGCATCTGACTGGCACAATATTACTGGGCATCTGGCTGGCACAATATTACAGGCATCTGACTGGCATAATATTACAGGCATCTGACTGGCACACTATTACAGGCATCTGACTGGCATAATATTACAGGCATCTGACTGGCACAATATTACAGGCATCTGACTGGCATAATATTACAGGCATCTGACTGGCACAATATTCCTGGGCTCTGACTGGCACAATATTCCTGGTATCTGACTTGCACAATATTCCTGGGCTCTGACTGGCACAATATTACTGGGCTCTGAATGGCACTATTACAGGCATCTGACTGGCACAATATTACTGGGCTCTGAATGGTACAATATTACTGGGCTCTGAATGGCACAATATTACTGGGCTCTGAATGGCACAATATTACTGGGCTCTGACTGGCACAATAATACTGTGCTCTGAATGGCACAATATTTCTGGCATCTGAAAGGCACAATATTACTGGCATCTGAATGGCACAACAATTATGGCATATGTGTGTGTGTGGGGGGCGGGGGTTAACATCGCGATGGATGGCGGGATTGCATGCAGGGGAGGGGGCAGGGTCCAGGGGGCCCAAGCAAATGCTTGCCCAGGGTCCAATCACTATTAAAGACGGCCCTGAGCATACTTGCCAACCCGGGACAGTCCCGCAACGTTTTCGATCCTGGGACTGTCCCGGGAGAATCAGCTCTGCAGCGATCACGGAGGTCACCTGATCACGTGACTTCATCGCACGTCATGTGATCATGCGCACGGCTTGTGCGCGTCCTCCACAAGTCACACAGCCCCACACTGGGAGGAACGAGGTAGGAACAGTGACTGTGTCACTGCCAATAATGTACCGTTTTTCTTTTTATCAAGGCAGCTTTGGAACGTGATTGATTATTGCAGCTCTTAGGGGCATTTAAAAAATGTCTCTTAGAGCTGCAATAATCAATGACTTCCGAAGCTGCCATAATAACATGTCATCTGCCAATGACTTCTACTAATGATGAGATGATCAAAAAATTAGGGCAAAAAAAAACCCTGGCAAATGAATGTGGGCAACAAAGAACCTGGCAAATGAATGTGGGCAAAAAAAAAAAACCCTGGTAAATGAATGTGGGCAAAAAAAAAAAACCATGGCAAATGAATGAGGGCAAAAAAAAAAAAAACCCTGGCAAATGAATGTGGGCAACAAAAAACCTGGCAAATGAATGTGGGCAAAAAAAAAAACCCTGGTAAATGAATGTGGGCAAAAAAAAAAACCATGGCAAATGAATGAGGGCAAAAAAAAAACCCTGGCAAATGAATGTGGGCAAAAAAAAAAAAAAACCCTGGTAAATGAATGTGGGCAAAAAAAAAAAACCCTGGTAAATGAATGTGGGCAAAAAAAAAAAACCATGGCAAATGAATGAGGGCAAAAAAAAAAAAAACCCTGGCAAATGAATGTGGGCAAAAAAAAAAACCCTGGCAAATGAATGTGGGCAAAAAAAAAAACCCTTGCAAATGAATGTGGCCAAAAAAAAAAACCCTGGCAAATGAATGTGGGCAAAAAAAAAAACCCTTGCAAATGAATGTGGGCAAAAAAAAAAAAACCCTGGCAAATGAATGTGGGCAAAAAAAAAACCTGGCAAATGAATGTGGGCAAAAAAAACCCTGACAAATGAATTTGGGCAAAATAAAACTGACAAATGAATGGGCAAAATAATGTAATTAATAAGTAATGATGGTCTGTGCCTTTGTAAGAGGCACAGACAAACCTGGAACGGAAATGCCCACCTTCCCTGCAATGAGATATAGCTTTGATCCCTGCTATTGATCTACATTTTTTTAAAATGTATTTTTTAAGATAAAAAAAAACTGCTCACTTGAATGTGTGTATGTATGAGTGTATGTGACAGACTGTGTGTATGTATGAGTATATGTGATAGACTGTATGTATGTATGAGTGTATGTGACAGACTATGGATGTATGTATGTATGAGTGTATGTGACAGACTATGTATGTATGTATGTATGTATGTATGTATGTATGTATGTATGAGTGTGTGTGACTGACTGTGTGAGTTTGTGTGTCTGTGACTGACTGTATGAGTTTGTGTGTCTGTGATTGACTGTATGAGTTTGTGTGTATATCTGACTGACTATGAGTGTGTGTGTGTCTGTGACAGACTGTATGTATGAGTGTATGTGAAAGACCATGTATGAGTGTGTGTGTCTATGTGACTGACTCTGAGTGTATGTGTCTATGTTACAGACTGTATCTATGAGTGTGTGTCTGACAGACTGCATGTATGGATGAGTGTGTGTCTGCGACAGACTGTATGTATGTATGTATGAGTGTGTCTGTGAACGACTGTATGTATGAGTGTGTGTGTGTATGACAGACTGTATGTATGAGTGTGTGTGTGTCTGACAGACTGTATGTATGTATGTGTGAGTGTGTGCCTGGCAGACTGTATGTATGTATGTATGAGTGTGTGTCTATGTGACAGTATGTATATGTGTGACAGGCTGTATGTATGAGTATATGTGTCTATGTGACTGACTGTATATGACTACATGTGATTGTGTGTATGTGCTGTTGTCTGGCTCCTAGATTTTTTTCCTGGCTCCTAAAACTTAAGTTAAGGTTGTCAAGCCCTGGTATAAATGTTACTAGTTATATACATATATTTGGGGTCCACCTTAAGCTTTTGGAAATGCTGGAAATATTTAATATTTTACAGTTTATTTTCTGGTCAGAAATGTAATGTTTGTTTGCTGAGAGGGTAGTGGATGCATGGAATAGTCTTCCAGTAGAAGTGGTAGAGGTTAATACAGTAAATGAGTTTAAGCATGCATGGGATAGGTATAAGGCTATCCTAGATATAAGATAAGGTCAGGGACTAATGAAAGGATTACATTACTGAGAGGGTAGTGGATGCATGGAATAGTCTTCCAGTAGAAGTGGTAGAGGTTAATGCAGTGAAGGAGTTTAAGCATGCATGGGATAGGTATAAGGCTATCCTAGATAAAGGATAAGGCCAGGGACCAATGAAAGTATTACTATACTGAGAGGGTAGTGGATGCATGGAATAGCCTTACAGTAGAAGTGGTAGAGGTTAATACAGTGACAGATTTTAAGCATGCATGGGATAGGTATAAGGCTATCCTAGATATAGGATAAGGTCAGGGACTAATGAAAGTATTACTTTACTGAGAGGGTAGTGGGTACATGGAATGGCATTCCAGCAGAAGTGGTAGGTTCATACTGATGTATGTTTTATGGTGTACACACAGCTTGCTGACTATATTTCATGTAACAGTGATAAAATGCACCTGCCTGATGTAGATGTTGTGCTGTGAATGTATCTGTTGTATACCAAGGATCCTGGTAATGTTGGTGGGAACTTGGTGATATAATATACACTGTGACAAGCTTTATTTTTACTGCTGCTATACCCGGCGAGCAAAAATGCTGTCCCCCCCAGATTTTTGGGGGTTCCTACACCCATGCCATCCACAAACTGAAAAATTGAGAATCACCATTAATCGTTATGTTATATTTTTGTAAAAAAAAAGATTTTTTACTCCACTAGTATAATTCAATATGGCTGATGTTAAATTTTGTGTTGCACTATTGGCTATTCCACTGTTTTTTGGCTTTAGCTCCCATCAAGTTGCTCACTGCTATTTATCATTAGTGGACTTAGATTGTCCTACAGTAGACTAGTATCCACAGCAAAATTTTGTAAAACTTTGTAGAAACATTGGTTTCATGTAGAGTTGTGCGAACCCGAACCGCATAGTTCGGGTTCGTACCGAACTTTACGGTTTTTGGACCCCGGACCCGAACATGGACATTTCACTGTATGTTCGGGTTGGAGTTCGGGGTTCGGCTATTTAATGGCGCGTTTTGAAAGGCTGCAGGGCAGCCAATCAACAAGCGTTTGACTCATTTGCCCTTAGAAGCCATCACAGCCATGCCTACTAATGGCATGGCTGTGATTGGCCAGTGCAGCATGTGACCCAGCCTCTATATATAAGCTGGAGTCACGTAGCGCTGCTCACATGAGCTTTTCTTAGTGTAGGGAGAGGATGCTGCAGCTGTGATGGACAGATTAGGAAAGAATTCTGGTGTTGAATCTGCAAACTACAGCGATTATTCAAACTACAGCGATTATTTTAGTGGGTGCTATACTACATATTTGTACCCTGCCCTGAGCCCAGTGCCACGGAGAGTGCAGTGCACTTACAACTGCATGTGTGCCAGGCACATGACTTTAATCCTGTTCTGGTAGCTCAGTGGGCAACATCAAGGCATTTTTAAATACTGCAATTTTTTTGGTGCTAAATAGTACATTTGAATACTGCATTTCTTGCAGACTAATAAAACGCTTAAATACTACTATTACATTATTGTTTTAAAAAAATCACACTTTTTTGTGCTAAATAGTACATTTGCGTCCTGCGGTGCACTTCATATCTGAGAGCCAAATAGAACCGTCAAATACTGTGGTTACAGATCACTTTGAAAAATTGTACTAGTTTTGGGTGCTAAATAGTACATTTGCGTTCTGCGGTGCACTTCATATCTAAGAGTCAAATAGAACCGTCAAATACTGTGCTTACAGCACACTTTGAAAAATTCTAATTGTTTTGGGTGCTAAATAGTACATTTGAGGCCTGCACTTCATATCTGACAGTCAAATACTGTGGTTATAGGTCACTTTGAAAAATTCTAATAGTTTTGGGTGCTAAATAGTACATTTGCGTCCTGCGGTGAACTTCATATCTGAGAGTCAAATAGAACCGTCAAATACTGTGCTTACAGAGCACTTTGAAAAATTCTAATTGTTTTGGGTGCTAAATAGTACATTTGCGTCCTGCACTTCATATCTGAGAGTCAAATAGAACCGTCAAATACTGTGCTTACAGCGCACTTTGAAAAATTCTTTTTTTTTTTTCATCCAGAAAATATGTATTAAACCAGTTAAAGGTACAGGTCACTTTAAAAACAAAAAATTAAACCAGATTGTTTAAACAGTTATAATAAAAACGTGCACATTAGCCAACCAGTGTCTTCGAAAATAAGTATTAAGTGTTCCATTCTTGATTTCACTCCCACTAACCCCTTTATACATCGCATCCATCCCTTCCTTTAACAATGAAATGTATTGTTAATTGGCTAGATTATAGAGCATTGTGCCTACATATAATAAGTGATCTACAGTAGCATAATCATTTTAGTGTAAAATACCACTAGAAAATAAAAAAAATATACAGTGGGGCAAAAAAGTATTTAGTCAGCCACTAATTGTGCAAGTTCTCCCACTTAAAAAGATGAGAGAGGCCTGTAATTTTCATCATTCATCAACTATGAGAGACAAAATGAGAAGAAAAAAAAACAGAAAATCACATTGTCTGATTTTTAAAGAATTTATTTGCAAATTATGGTGGAAAATAAGTATTTGGTCAATAATAAAAGTTCATCTCAATACTTTGTTATATACTCTTTATTGGCAATGACAGAGGTCAAACGTTTTCTGTAAGTCTTCACAAGGTTTTCACACACTGTTGCTGGTATTTTGGCCCATTCCTCCATGCAGATCTCCTCTAGAGCAGTGATGTTTTGGGGCTGTCGCTGGGCAACACGGACTTTCAACTCCCTCCAAAGATTTTCTATGGGGTTGAGATCTGGAAACTGGCTAGGCCACTGCAGGACCTTGAAATGCTTCTTACGAAGCCACTCCTTCGTTGCCCGGGCGGTGTGTTTGGGATCATTGTCATGCTGAAAGACCCAGCCACGTTTCATCTTCAATGCCCTTGCTGATGGAAGGAGGTTTTCACTAAAAATCTCATGATACATGGCCCCATTCATTCTTTCCTTTACATGGATCAGTCGTCCTGGTCCCTTTGCAGAAAAACAGCCCCAAAACATGATGTTTCCACCCCCATGCTTCACAGTAGGTATGGTGTTCTTTGGATGCAACTCTTCCACATCTGACCATATGACATTCTCCCAATACTCTTCTGGATCATCCAAATGCTCTCTAGCAAACTTCAGACGGGCCCGGACATGTACTGGCTTAAGCAGGGGGACACATCTGGCACTGCAGGATTTGAGTCCCTGGCGACGTAGTGTGTTACTGATGGTAGCCTTTGTTATTTTGGTCCCAGCTCTCTGCAGGTCATTCACTATGTCCCCCCGTGTGGTTCTGGGATTTTTGCTCCACGTTCTTGTGATCATTTTGACCCCACGGGGTGAGATCTTGCGTGGAGCTCCAGATGGAGGGAGATTATCAGTGGTCTTGTATGTCTTCCATTTTCTAATAATTGCTCCCACAGTTGATTTCTTCACACCAAGCTGCTTGCCTATTGCAGATTCAGTCTTCCCAGCCTGGTGCAGGTCTACAATTTTGTTTCTGGTGTCCTTCGACAGCTCTTTGGTCTTGGCCATAGTGGAGTTTGGAGTGTGACTCTTTGAGGTTGTGGACAGGTGTCTTTTATACTGATAACAAGTTCAAACAGGTGCCATTAATACAGGTAACAAGTGGAGGACAGAGGAGCCTCTTAAAGAAGAAGTTACAGGTCTGTGAGAGCGAGAAATCTTGCTTGTTTGTAGGTGACCAAATACTTATTTTACCGAGGAATTTACCAATTAATTCATTAAAAGTCCTACAATGTGATTTCATGGACTCTTTCCCACCATTGTGTCTCTCATAGTTGAAGTGTACCTATGATGAAAATTACAGGCCTCTCTCATCTTTTTAAGTGGAAGAACTTGCACAATTGGTGGCTGACTAAATACTTTTTTGCCCCACTGTATATAATTTCAATCATCTGCTCAAACCATTAATGCAGTATTGGAAGCCATCATCTGTTACTATAGGTAACCACACATTCTACAAAATGCCAGACTTTCCATAATAGATGGGTCTACTGGGAGCAGAAAGCTATCCATTGGAATTTGGAAGTTTTACTAGGTCTAGTGCAGAATACATTCTGACACTGCAGTCATATCCAGATTATAGATCAGTTTACATCAAATATAAATGGTGCTCCTGCACTAAAGCTATTCAAGAGATCTTGCAATATAGATGCTTGTAGCATTCTCATATTCTTTCTATTTTTCTGCAACGGTGAGAAATTGCAGCCCTTCCTTTTGGTCTAGAACTTCCATATTCTGGTCAGGAGTATACAAGATTTAATCCATCGGCAGCCAGAGGGCCAAAGTTGGAGACCTGCTGGTGTTTTGTGGTGCTGGGACCCTTAACTCATGAAACCAAGTGGTAGGTCAGCAGTTTACAGGGCCACTATTGCCTGAAAACAAAGTTTTGATACCCAATTTGTTCGTCCTTTGCAGACAATATTCATGATTTACATTTTCTACAGTGATTGTATCAAAAGTGACAAAATTGTAGTGAAAATACAAAAATATAAAAAAAAATATAAAGTTTTGTTTACAGTGGTTTTAAAAAATTCATTCCGGGTGTCCAGTCTAGTTGGCCTCTTGAAATTGGCACCGCCAGCATCTCAGAAGACAGGGTTAGCATGGCCGAAATGTGGAAAAGCTTTGTCAGCACGCCACAACAACCAGCACCACCATCTGATATGGAATTTCTTAGCAGGAGGCAGCATTTCAGCAACATGGTGGAACAGTACATGTGCACACACCTACACGTACTGACTGATGGGTCTGCCCTATTAAACTTCTGGGTCTCCAAATTGGGCACATGGCCTGAACCAGGCATGGATCCCACCAGACTTGTCTGTACGTTGTGCAGAATAGACATTTATACCGGCCTCACCCAGCCATTGCTATACTCAAGTGCACTTATTCTTTGTATTCTTTTTTATATGTCCCAATATTTTGGGGGCTACCCCAATTAAAAAACAAACAAAAAAAAAACAAATAAAAAACAGTGTTGGCTACCTCCTCCTCCTCCACCACCATTTCCACCTAGACCGCCACAGTCACCGCCTCCTCAACCTATGGGTCACTTAGTATAAACTATGTACACAATAGCAGAGGCTTGTGAAGGCCCTTTCTCCATGCATCAGGAGTTAAGCTCAGTTTGAACAATGAAAGAGAATACCCTGTACTCCAACCCTCTCTCAAATGGATAATTCTGTTGATCCTCCTGGTAACCATGCTTTAGATTTTGATTTATGTTCTTCCAAAGCTAAAATCAAAGATTCCATTCTTCTATTTTATGGCTCAGCTGTATTTTTAATTTGTATGTATTTTATGTTATTTCCCTATCCACATTTGTTTGCAGGGCACTTGTCCTACTCTTACCCCCATTTTACTTCCTTTTGCAGCCCTCTAGCCCTTTCCAGGACTTTTTTAGAGGCATTTTAATGCCCAAAAGTTCGGGTCAATTAATTGATAAAGGTTTGTGCAAATGAAGTATAGCCACAGTCTGGAGGATAACATCTGTATGTGAGATACAGTAATCTACACTGATCTGATAGTCAAGCTGTGAAAATCTAGCTTAAATAGCTTTGTTCGAGTAATAGGTGCATTGGCAATTGTTTCCATCCAATTTTTGTACTTTGCCAGTTAATCGACCATAGTTCACTGATGTTGCCACCTTTTCCCTCCTGCACGACAGACATCCTCCGTGCTGGCAAGTCCTCTGAGTGTAATCTAATAGCTAGGGGCAATTCCTGAGTGCAAAGCAGCTTCCAGGGCAACTCCGGATTGCAAAGTGGCTTCTGGGGAAATTCCTAAGTGCAAAGTGGATTTGGAGGTAATTCCGAAGTGCAAAGTGGCTTCTGGGGCAAGAAACAGATTAAAAAAACATATTGAATTCTTAATTTTGTGTTAAAAAAAAAAATAGGGCTCGTCTTATAGATGAAAAATCTTATACACTGAAAAATACGGTATATTTGCAGGTCAAACCTGTCTCACTTACTCCTCAACCTTCCCCTTAGATTAGTCTGCCTTCCTCCTTCATCGGTGTTAATTCCAATTTTACCGCTCCATAATTCCAATTCTCAATGCTATTTCCCTCACCAGCCCTTCCAATTTCCCCTGCTCCATCATTATTCTGTTTTATTCTACTCTTCTATTGCTACCACTTTCTGTTTGTTTCATCAATTCATCAGATCACTTTTACTCCCGCTCTCTTAAAGGACAACTAAACCTTTTTTTTTACTCCATGTTTTTTTTAGATTAATAAAGTTCCCAGCTGACACAAATGAACCAAGGGGCCGAGCGTGGCATCCGAATTGCATTTCTGACACAGCCTGTGTTGGGAATGCACTTCTGTATGCAGTGCTGTATTTACCGCGAGGCCTAGGGCGGCAAATTTTGGGAGGCGGCAGCGCCCCCCAGCACTGAAAAAAAAAAAAAATTACCGCGCTTGCAGGCAGAGACGGAGGTGAGAGGAGATCGGAAGATCCCCCCTCACCACCGCTCTGCCTGCCAGGCTGCACGTGGAGCCGAAGAGGCAGCACAGAGAAACCTCCGTGCTGCTTGTTCGGCTCCCAGTGCAGTGTGACACGGAAGTGCCGACAGTCACGTGACCGGCGCACTGACGTCACACGATGCCGGATCACGTGACCTGTCGGCACAACGCCGGGAAGCCGAACAGGCAGCATGGAGGACTCCATGCTGCCTGCCACTAGCCACCAGGGAGAGTGCTGGGGAAATAATCAGGGGCTTATTAAATGGCAAATAACACTGGCATATTGGGCAAATTAGCAGGGGCATATTAAATGGCAAGTAACACTGGCTTATTATTGGGCAAATTGGCTAGGAACATTAAATGGCAAATAACACTGGTATATTATTGGGCAAATTAGCAGGGGCATATTAAATGGCAAATGACACTGGCATATTATTGGGCAAATTAGCAGGGGCATATTAAATGGCAAATAACACTGGCATATAATTGGGCAAATTAGCAGGGGCATATTAAATGGCATATGACACTGGCATATTATTGGGAAAATTGTCAGGGGCATATTAAATGGCAAGTAACACTGGCTTATTATTGGGCAAATTGGCTGGGAACATTAAATGGCAAATAACACTGGCATATTATTGGGCAAATTAGCATGGGCATATTAAATGGCAAATAACACTGGCATATTATTGGGCAAATTAGCAGGGGCATATTAAATGGCAAATAAGACTGGCATATTGGGCAAATTAGCAGGGGCATATTAAATGGCAAATAACACTGGCATATTATTGGGCAAATTAGCAGGGGCATATTAAATGGCAAATAACACTGGCATATTAATGTGCAAATTGGCTGGGAACATTAAATGGCAAATCACACTGGCATAATTTTGGGCACATTAAATGGCAAATGACACTGGCATATTATTGGGAAAATTGTCAGGGGCATATTAAATGGCAAATAACACTGGCATATTATTGGGCAAATTAGCAGGGGCATATTAAATGGCAAATAACACTGGCATATTATTGGGCAAATTGTCAGGGGCATATTAAATGGCAAATAAAACTGGCATATTGTTGGGCAAATTGTCAGGGACATATAAAATGGCAAATAACTGGCATATTGTTGGGCAAATTGTCAGGGGCATATTAAATGGCAAATAACACTGGCATATTATTGGGCAAATTGGCTGCGGGATATAACATGGCAAATAACACTAACATATCATTGGGCAAATTGGCAGGGGCATATTAAATTGGAAATAATACTGGCTTAATATTGGGCAAATTGTCTGGGGCATATTACTGGTAAATGGCAGAATAACACTGGCATATTATTGGGGAAATTGGCTGTGACTTATTAATGGCAAATTATACTGGCATAATATTGGGCAAATTGGCTGGGGCAAATTAATGGCAAATGATACTGGCAAATTATTGGCAAATTAGCTAGGGGATTTTATGGGCAAATAATATTGGCAATGTGTATGTAATGGGGTGATAGAGGCATGTAAATGGGGTGATGGGGCATATCCTTTGTGTGCAACGTGGGTTATGGGTCATGTCGTGGGTGTGCATCGTGGGTAGGGGGGGTGCCCAAAATGTGTCTGCCTAGGGCAGCACAAAACCAAGATACACCACTGTCTGTACGATTACTGAACTGTGTGCGAACGCGGCTTTTAAGCGAAAGCGAAGCCAAAAGCGCGCATGCATGCACAATGTGGCAATCAGATACCTTCCGAATTGTATTGCCGACACAATTGTCAGCATTGCAAATCCGATGTTACATTTCTACCGTTAATATGCCAGTGTTAGTTTGTCCATTAATATGGCAGTGTTGTTTTGCCCATTAATATGCCACCCTTCGCCCCCCTTCCCCAGTACTCACCTGGCAGCTCTGTGTCCCCATCGTTCTCCTCCATGCAATCTTCTCTCCTGCATGGAGGAGGGAAATACAGTCGCTGAATATGAATTCTTGTCATATGTGGCGGCAATGACAGAAAGGAAGCCTATGAGCTGCGAAAAGGATAACAGCACTGGTGTCACCTCCGCTCGGGGTGTCACACGGTGCGGTCCGCTCCCCCCCTTGTGACCCCACAGCTGGTAGATAGCACACAGGAGCAGGATGCAGACAGCTAGGTAGCACACCAATGTGAGGTATAGAAGAGACATAGCCATCAAAGTATTCTTTGCACCCAGAGCTTTTTTCTTGAAGTACCCACACTGCTACTGAAACTTCAATTTTTACAATTAATGTAAGCAGTATAGGACAAGGGTGTTTCATTTTTTTCTGAAGGGCTTCGCATAATCAGAAATGCATGTGCGTGATGGGAGTTTTTTTTATTTTTATTATTTAGCGTAATGGTGAAGAATAGCTTGTTAGCCATAGAAAAATGTTTCGTTAATTTGCAGTAATATAAAAGCAGTTCAATACCAGTTTAAATTAACGTTATTCATGCAAAATGATACATTTATAGGGAGAACATGTGCAGTTAAATCAAGGCCTTCCCTTGCTGTCAAGCAGCCCTGTGCAGGGCCAATGCAAGGTTTTTTGCCACCCTAGGCAAACCCTCATTTTGTTGCCCCTTGGCTCCTCCCCTTGTACCTTCCACTTACCACTCCTACTTATAACAGCCAGACAACAGCACATCAATCACGCAATCATAAACACACACATATCTCACACATACACACAGAGACAGTCACACACACAGACAGTCATATTTACACAAGCAAGCAGGATTTTTTTCTTGTTAAAGAAAAAGTACATTCCTTAATGTGTGCCCCTGTCTGTCTCCTCTTCCTCCTCTTGCCTGTCCCTCTCCTCTCCCTCCCCTTGTCTGTCCCTCTCCTCTCCCTCTCATGCCTGTCCGACTCCTCTCCCTTCCCATGCAAGATGTAGGACAGAAAAATGAGTAGGGGTAGAAAAATAGCAAGAGTAAACACTTGCTTAGATTTCCAAACCTATTCATTGACTGGGAAAGAGTTCATTAATATCTCCCTGATTCTATAGAGCAGAGTCTTTGTCTTCTGAGGGTGTCCAGGGTTGTAGTCTTCTCCACTGCTCCCTGAGTTCTGTGCAGAATTCCAGGGACCCAGGTGTGAAGACTGAGGTCCCATCCACCCAACCTGGGTCATCCTCTTTAAACTGCAGAGGTCCTAGATACGGAGAAAACAGTGGGCAGAGTTCAATTGCGCTCTGCGAAGATGCTGGCTCAGGGTAGCCAAAGGACTCTTGCCTCTTGGCAAGCATGCCTCTGTGGAGCATGCCCGAAAAACTTTGCATTTTGTGGATGAAATCACACCAGCAGAAGCACTGGCACCAATGGTCCAAGAACCGAGACATTTCACCAACAAACAGCTCCTCTACCGCCGCTACCCTGCATTCACCCCAGCGCTGAAAAAGCATCCGGGAGAAGGCGCTACTGACTCTTCTAGCCAGTGGGAGATACCTGTTTCAGGAGAGACAGAGGTTGGGCGGGTAAGTGACCGACAGAGAGTTGGGACTTTGACTTGTGTGATTGTGGGGAGAAAACTGAACACACTGTATGACAAGTGCCAACTTTGCTTTTCATTGCACCTCATTTATTTACTCATTCTAAGGTGTTACCTTTGTTCTTTATCTTCCTCCACCTGACATGACTTTGTATTTATTGTATTTATTGGGTCGTTAATCATATGACCTTAAACATCAAGTGTTATACACTCTGTTTAATCACAGTATGATTGTGTGTGTAACTGTGTGTTACTCTAGGTGTATGTGACTGTGTGTGATATTGGCCATGCTATTGCTTTCATAGACCTAACACTGACATCAAGCCAACTTTTTACAAGCCTGTAGGTAAAATACTAGCTGGGTGGCAGCACTAACTGTTCCCTAACCTACGAATAAAATTAACGTTGCCCCCTGACCTCAGATTAAAATTCATTCTGTCCCCCTAACCTCAGAATATAGTTTTTCCTGTCCCTCTAACTTCAAAATAAAGTTTGTGCTAAGGTAACAATCATTAAGAGGTGGGATACAAAGGGAAGGCAAAATTAGGTTTTTCCTATGGTGGCAAAAATGCTAAAATGTGCTCCTACCCAGGGGCGTCACTAGGATTGGTGTCACCCGGTGCGGAAGCTCATGGTGTCACCCCCCTGGATTTCCTCCATACAATGCCAAACAGATTCCTTAGTAATGCCAGTTAGATGGCCTATTAACTATACCACACACGGGAGCCCCATAACTATGCCACACACAGGAGCCCCATAACTTATGCAACACCAGAGCCCCATAACTTATGCAGCACCAGAGCCCCATAAATTATGCCACACTAGAGCCCCACTATTTATGCCTCACCTCTGCCCAATTAATTATGCCACACATAGAGGTGCCCCATAATTATGCCACACACACACAGGTGCCCCATAATTATGCCACACAAAACAGTCCCTTAATTACGCCACACAAAATAGTCCCTTAATTATGCCACACATGGGGCCCAATAAATATGCCACACACAAGTGCCCCATAATTATGCACACATAGGACCGCCATTAATTATGCAACACACAGGAGCCCCACGAGGTGACAATCTTACAATTATAGATACCAGTAATATTGTGCCACTTAGAGCCCAGTAATAGTGTGCCAGTCAGATACCAGGAATATTGTGCCATTCAGAGCCCAGTATTATTGTCCCACTCAGAGCCCAGTAATATTGTGCCAGTCAGATACCAGGAATATTGTGCCATTCAGAGCCCAGTAATATTGTGACAGTCAGATGCCAGTAATATTGTGCCAGTCAGAGCCCAAAAATATTGTGCCATTGAGAGCCCAGTAATATTGTGCCAGTCAGATGCCAGTAATATTGTGCCAGCCAGAGCCCAAAAATATTGTGCCACTCAGGGCCCAGTAATTTTGTGCCAGTCAGATACCAGGAATATAGTGCCAGTCAGAGCCCAGTAATAGTGTGCCAGTAATATTGTGCCAGCCAGAGCCCAAAAATATTGTGCCACTCAGGGCCCAGTAATTTTGTGCCAGTCAGATACCAGGAATATAGTGCCAGTCAGAGCCCAGTAATAGTGTGCCAGTCAGAACCCAGGAATAATGTGCCAGTCAGAGCCCAGTAATATTGTGCCAGTCAGGTACCAGTAATATAGTGCCAGTCAGATACCAGGAATATTGTGCCAGTCAGATACCAGTAATATTATGCCAGTCAGAGCCCAGTAATATAGTGCCAGTCAGAGCCCAGGAATATTGTGCCAGTCAGAGCCCAGGAATAATATGCCAGTCAGATACCAGGAATATAGTGCCAGTCAGAGCCCAGTAATAGTGTGCCAGTCAGAACCCAGGAATATTGTGCCAGTCAGAGCCCAGTAATATTGTGCCAGTCAGAACCTATGAATATTGTGCCAGTCAGAGCCCAGGAATATTATGCCAGTCAGATACCAGGAATAGTGTGCCAGTCAGAGCCCAGGAATATTATGCCAGTCAGATACCAGGAATAGTGTGCCAGTCAGAGCCCAGGAATAGTGTGCCAGTCAGAGCCCAGGAATATTATGCCAGTCAGATACCAGGAATAGTGTGCCAGTCAGAGCCCAGGAATATTATGCCAGTCAGAGCCCAGGAATATTATGCCAGTCAGATACCAGGAATAGTGTGCCAGTCAGAGACCAGGAATATTATGCCAGTCAGAGCCCAGGAATATTATGCCAGTCAGAGCCCAGGAATATTATGCCAGTCAGATACCAGGAATATTGTGCCAGTCAGATACCAGTAATATAGTGCCAGTCAGATACCAGGAATAGTGTGCCAGTCAGAGCCCAGGAATAATATGCCAGTCAGAGCCCAGGAATATTATGCCAGTCAGAGCCCAGTAATATAGTGCCAGCCAGAGCCCAGTAATATAGTGCCAGCCAGATGCCCAGTAATATAGTGCCAGCCAGAGCCCAGTAATATAGTGCCAGCCAGATGCCCAGTAATATAGTGCCAGCCAGAGCCCAGTAATATAGTGCCAGTCAGATCCCAGTAATATAGTGCCAGCCAGAGCCCAGTAATATAGTGCCAGCCAGATGCCCAGTAATATAGTGCCAGCCAGAGCCCAGTAATAGTGTTCCAGTCAGAGCCCAGTAATATAGTGCCAGCCAGATGCCCAGTAATATAGTGCCAGCCAGAGCCCAGTAATATAGTGCCAGCCAGATGCTCAGGAATATTGTGCCAGTCAGAGCCCAGGAATATAGTGCCAGCCAGATGCCCAGTAATATAGTGCCAGCCAGAGCCCAGTAATATAGTGCCAGCCAGATGCCCAGTAATATAGTGCCAGCCAGATGCCCAGTAATATAGTGCCAGCCAGATGCCCAGTAATAGTGTGCCAGTCAGAGCCCAGTAATATAGTGCCAGCCAGATGCCCAGTAATATAGTGACAGCCAGATGCCCAGTAATAGTGTGCCAGTCAGAGCCCAGTAAAAAAAACTGCTCGTTTTAAACCACCCTCCTCCCCCCCTTCCCCATTACTTACTGAGTAGCTGATGCTCCGTGTCCCCGGCTGGACCTCTCCGTGCAGTCTTCCCTCCTGCACGGAGGAGGGAAACACAGTCACCGGATGTGACGTAACATCACATCCGGTTGCTGTGATTTTTTTTTTGATTTTTTTTTTCCGGCGGCCGCGTCCAGCGGATGCTGCTGCCAGAAAAAAAAGTTAAGCAGCGCGATGCGAGGGGGGTGCCGGCAGCACGGGTGTCACCCCCGCTGGAGGTGTCACCCGGTGCGGTCCGCCCCCCCCCCGCCCCCCCCCTCGGGACGCCACTGCTCCTACCATACCTTGTGGTATGATATGCAAATTACATATTTCCCATTGAAAATTAGTTCATTTGCATATCAAGCCATGATGATGTCGTAAGC
This sequence comes from Pelodytes ibericus, assembly GCA_036172795.1. Lineage (NCBI taxonomy): Eukaryota > Metazoa > Chordata > Amphibia > Anura > Pelodytidae > Pelodytes > Pelodytes ibericus. The sequence goes on along the minus strand of CM069857.1, from coordinate 127,770,049 downwards.
AAATGACACAACAGACACATTTAAAACATATATTTCTCTTATTTTATGCATTTTCCACTTACACAATGTATAGATTATTTTTCATAATGATTTAGTCTCTACGTTCACAGTATGTCCAGATTAACAGAGTGCCTTTAAGTGACTCTATAATAAATATTTGATTATTTTAAAGCCAGGCTGATAAACATCAGACCCTATTCTTCCATTGGGTTCCTGAGGCAGCTTCAACCATATTTAAGAAGTCTTTGCCAATAGTACAGGCATTTGAAGATGTGTGTGTACATGCCCGGTTCTGAATACCACATATTAATAACCTAGGCACTTGCTACACGACCAGCCTCAGGCAATCTCTGGATTTATGGTTACAAAAAGCAACATTTCTACCATGCTCAGGCAGCTCTTGTCCACAATAGATGGACTACTTCTAGTTAAAAAATATAATCCCAAATTGCACACCGTGGGGAAATGCTAAAATATAGTGATACAAGTAATACTTATATTTGGAAGATGCAAGTTATTTTTTTAAGCAACATTAGTCTCTACTTTTCATGCAACAAGCCTTATCTGGTATCCCCTCACTCTCTGTTTCCTTATACCACTTCCTCTCCATCTGATTGTAAACTATTGCATGATCATATTATTATTTTAAACCAATGGAATTGTGTTGTAGGTTTTAATGCAAGTTGGCAGCAAACACTGCCTGCATTGCTAATTATTTAAATGAACAAATCAATCCTGTCTGCACCTGTCTTAACCTGATCAGTACCAATATCTAGGTTTCAGCTTATCTCAGTTAAGAATCTAGATTCTGTCAGACTTCAAGTCCCGCTACCCTTGGGCGTCAAGGTCCCCTGTCACCTTCACTCACCTCAGAGCTCCGTCCTCCTGCATTGTAGCCGCTGATCGCAAACTGGGCTGCATTCCCAACCTCTTATAATGTGTGTCTCGGGCAGAGCGAGGATGCGCATCCTCCTGCCGCTGGGGGCATGTCTTCACATCCAAGGGGCATGGCTGCTCCAAAGAAGGACTTGGCAGAAGGAGGAGAGTGGGTGTTGCCTTTCTGGCACACCTACAATACAGTGAATGGCAGAGGGAGGATACTGAGAGCTGAGGGGAGGGGTTATGGTCCTGACTCCCTATTTAAACCCTGTTCACCTGCCATTCTGCGCTTGTTTCTTCCCAAGCTAGGTTCTCTTCTTGTGAAGTTCCTTTACCCCTCATTGCCATTTTGAATTTGTATTTTGATGTACCTGCTCTTGACCTTCGGCTTCCCTCTTGGATTCTGCTGATTTCTCCTCTCCTGACCAAACTCGTTTTTGTTCCTAATCTGCCTGCCTCAACCCTTGACTTTGCCTTTGGCTGCCCCCTTTGTATGTTGCCTTTGGTTCTACCTACTGCTGGAGCTTCCCTGCACTACGCTGTTAAATTACAGCCTCACAGAACTTTTGGCACTCCAGCTATTGTTGACAGAGTTACTAGATGGCTCTGACTACAGTACTGGACACCACAAAAAGATCACAGAAACTAACGCAAATACTTCTAAAAATGCCTCTATTTAATAACTGGACAGAAACTCATATTTTGTATAAACATTCCCTGAAACTGTAAAAAAAAATCAACAATAACCATTTGCTATGTATATGCAACTGAGCAACCCAGAAGTTTGGAACCAGCATATGCAGTGGCAACTTCCAACATTTGTTGGGAGTTTGGTTTCTACACTGGCACACAGAGTGTCTCATTATAAGGAGCACCCTTCTTGATAAACCCTATAAACCCTGTTTACATTGGATATAGGTAATGCTCCAAGATGCTGGCGAAATCATCCACTACAAGCGCAATCGCCCCTCCATCCCCTAGCAGTGCTGCAGGAACTACATTTACATGAGCGCTTGCTTTAAACAACTGAGCTTCACAACGTGGCTCCAATATGGGTATCCTTTATCTGAACAGACACTTATCCAAAGATTTCGGATAATGGTTCTTTGAATAAGGAATACTCAACCTGTATGAAAATAGTTGAAGTCCTTGCGAAATAAATGTTAACAAAAAAAAGGTTTTGTCCCCTTTCATAATCATGGGGTGTCAGGGCAAGTAGCCCTGACCCCGCCTCCACCCCCCATTAATATATGGGAATGGACAAATAATATACATTGGGGGACAAGACTACTTACCCTGGCCTGCCCCTATGATGAACAGTGCTGAAAGCCGCCCAAATTACTCCCAGACCACAGTATAATACTACATGCCATGGCCCCCCATATAATAAAATTAACACACCCCACACCCCCCGGCCAGAGGCTGCCCAAATGCCCTCTGATCCCCAATTAAATTAACCCCCCCCCCCCCATCTCAGGGTCCAGAGGCTGGCCAGATGGAAAGTATATATTATATCTCCGAGGTTTTGGCCGCCAAGAGCACCCCAACTACATATATTAAATACATGCCGCCCCACCAGGGTCTTGGGGCTGTCCAGATGCTCCCAGGCCCAATATAATTAAAAATATTGACTTCCCTCCTGAGGTCTGACCAAATGCTCCCATAAAATAAAATTATTAACCACCCCTAGACACAATAAAATCATATAATCAACAACCCCCAACTGCTACCTTTCCCAGGTAGGGTGGCACATATCTTTAAATTACAAAAAATTATTCCTACAAAAATGTCCAACGTGATCCCAGATGCCCTCTATCCTTTTTTGAGGCCCAGGAAAATGGGCCATCCAAAAATAAAATCAATCCACTTATTCGAAAACTGTTTCCCCGGCAAAATAAATTTAAAAAATAACATGTAACGGAAGCCTTCCTCTATACATCCATCATAACCAGAGGATGGATGTCTAATGAAATCTCAGGCTAGGCTTCATGACCGGATTGGTTTTGGAATGTTGTGTGCGTTAGTGACCAAGGCTGTTTGTGTTTCGCTTTAATTTTCTTCTTTGTCATTTACCCACACAAATTATATATTGTTTTTTTCCAAGACAAGAAGGGCTTTCTTTTGATGCCAATATTTTGTTCATATCATTTATTATATTTAAAAAAAAGGTAAAATATGGTTACATTTTTTTTTTTTTTAAAACAACACTTTTCCTGACTTTTATTTGTAAACATTTTTATTAAGCTCCAAAAGCTAATGAAAAAACCTGTGAGGAAGCACAGATTGTTGCTATCCTTGCTACCCTGCGGCTGCATGGATCATATATCCAGCTGCTGCGGGCCCCTATCTACTGCTGGGGGCAAATGCAAAGCAGTGGCCCCACTAGCAATCTTTTTTTTAATATAAAATATCCCTAGAGGACCACAGACAGACTTAACATGTCACTGGTCCTCTACGGAAGAACTTCTTATTTTTATATAATTTTTTTTGGGGGGGTTTACATTTTTTATTATTGTATTTACTTAATTTTATTTCATTTTTAAAATTGTTTTTACTTTTTATTTAACCCCTTAGTGACAAGACCTTTTAACCTTGTGTTTCCCTTGGTGACAAGGGCTGTTGACATTTCTGGGGTGTGTTTAGCTGTAATTTCCTTCTTTCTCACATACTGTACCCACACAAATTATATATTGTTTTTATCGTCATAAGAAGGGCTTTCATTAGATACTATTATGTTCATCATATCTTATAATTTACTACAAAAAAAACATAAAATATGATGAAAAAAAACAAAAAACACTAACTTCTAACTTTTACCTAAAAAATAATTTACACAAATACAATTATTAAAAAAAGACCCCTTCTAAATAGTTTCGAAACTTTGTCCCGAGTTCAGAAATATACTTGTTTCCATGTTTTTCTGCAGTTTTTTGCGAGTGGGTTTTTTTTCCTATAGTGACTTTTTACCCCAACCTGAACCCTAAATGTAATCCCAACTCTCACCCTAGATTTTATCTAATTGTCAAGCAACAGCATCAGAAGTGATTTTTTTTTTTTACTTCCGAAGCTCTACCCACAATACCACACATTACCCTGCAATATGACGGCCATGATCGCTCCAGGGAGCAATCATGGGTGCCTCAGAACCGCAATTTCGGTGCTGCCTAATGCCTCGACATCGAGGCAATAGAGCAGCACCGTTAGAGCGGTTTTAGCGATCGTTGATCATGAAAACCGCTCGTTCCACCACAGGACGTGCCAGGCACATCCACTGTCACAAAGGTGTTAACTCTAACCTTAACCCTAGGGTTAGGGTTAGTACAAACCCTAATTCTGACTCAATGATTAGTGTTTTGATGAACTAGGATTAGCACAATAAAAACTTTTTAAAAATGTTGTTAAAAAATACTTCGGGGTCTGAAGGTGCTTGGGGGGACCAGGGGAAGACTTGCAGCACTATATTTAGTCTCTCCATGCCCCACGATCGCCTTGGAGCAGGGAGCGACTACAGCAGTCAAGGCAGGGACCAAGTTTCCAGGGGGGCCCCAATGGACATGGCTGAAATGTCTCAGTATCGAAACACTTAGCGTTGTCATTTTTATCACGATCGTGGTATGGCAGTGGAAATACTGAGAACGGATCTCCAAGGGAGGTTTTCACCATGACGGTCACAAAAAGGTTAAAAAAAGAAACAGACTTCTGATTGGCTGACTCAGTCTCTCTCAGCTAACCATAAGCCTCCATTTCCAACTATATAATTGGCAATCCTCCAATCTGAGGAGGGGGGTCATTTTATTGGCCTTTGGGTAGCCTCCAGACCCCCAAAGGGTTATAATTTTATTATATGTGGGCAAGGGCAAGTAGCCCTGATCCCCCAATGTATTATACCATTTATAGAAAAGGAAAAATGTCCCCATAGGGATAAGCCGGCTCTACTCGTTGGTGTAGACAAACCTCCTGTTTAAATCTCAGGTAATGAGGTGCTGCGTCAGGCTGTGTAATTATACAATTTATACCTCCAAGTGCAGTTTATGATAGGGGACAGGGCTCTATATTTTATTATTCTTTTTTTTTGTTGCAATTTTCATTTCAATTCTCTAGTTTCTGACCAGAGAATTAGAATACCCCAAATTAGACTGTTTTAGCTGATTTGGGGGGATTTCGGCCAATTGTGAGTAGCAGGGCCAAAATCTCCGAACAGAAAATCGGCCTTAAAATCTGCAAAGATTTCTGGCCTAAATGGATATATTAAAACCGACCGTACCCTATTTTATGTCAAAATCAGGCACAGATGCTTCGATGTATTGCAAGAAGCAGCCACGCTGTGTATTTCTCGGGTTTGTGCGCTCCGAACAGACAGCACACAAACCCTGGAAATACATCCGGGAGACAGACGGTCAGCTGCGAATTTGGCTACAAACGAAAATTTGTATACTTTTAGTGCTGGTCGAATTGGCAACAGAGTGAGTGACTCTGTTGCCGAACTCGCGGCTGCCGTCAGCCCCTCAGATGTATCTTGTGTATTTACGGGGTTTTGTGTACTGGCTGTTTGCAGCAAACACTCCTCCGGAAATACACGCGATACATCGTGCCCCTGAGTGACAGGTGTGCTTCGGAGTGGCAGCACGCCTGTCACTCAGGGGCACAATACGACCCCTGGTCAAAAATGGTGTATATTGATTTGACCCTATGATATTCCTAAGCAACTCAAGGATTCACAAATACTGCCCTAAAGCATATTTTCTGCGGGCTACCAAATTTGGGTGGTCTCTATCAGACATTGCGCTTTATTCATGAAAGAGGGAATTGCAGGGAATTAAAAGGAAATTCCAATTGTCAGCAATGCAATTCGGATGTAACACAGCACATAAACCCCCGAAAATACATCCGAGGAGGCGACAGCAGCTGTAAATTCATGGTGATGATGTGATCACGTGAGGGCGTGTAGCTCGTGAGGAGGAGGTTGCGGCAGAGAGAGCACCTGGTGAATGGCGGGCGCAAGAGACGGGTGGACAAGCCGAAAAATGCCTCGTACACATCTCCCTCAAGTTTAGACCTACCTGATGCTGGCACTGGATATCGGAGCGCACGGGTCCCCGCAGCGGATAGAATAGGACAGGATTTGGAGAGTGGACGTGGGACTCCAACCCCCTCGCCAGAGCTGGAAAAAAAAAAACCCCAAGTGAGGACGGCTGCATACATGCAGTAACAGTGACAGCACGGCAGACGGAGTTGAGATAAGTAAAAACTCTCCGTATATCAAGATATTACATCTCCTCTGTGTACTCCTATATGTACTGTGGTCCTGCAGGCTGAATGGGGAACTCATTGTTGTCATTGTTAAGAATAACTATAAGTTACCAGGACCCTATAAAAAAAAAAAAAAAAAAAAAACACCTACATATTTCTCCCTGAATGAGGATATATCTGCTCCACTATACGCCTATTTATAAAGCCACAGGTCTTGCAGACCCATATACTCAAAGTAACGGAACTGAGTTGAACTAAAATTAGCAGTTCCATGTCCCTAGACAACTGAATTAAAGCTGAACAACCCATGTATGAAGTATTCTGAACAGTTGCCTTAAACATATATGAACATTATTAACCCCTTAAGGACAGAGCCTTTGAAACATTTTTGTCCTTTCTGGACAATGGCTATTTTAACATTTCTGTGCTGTTTGTGTTTAGCAGTAATTTTGTTCTTTGTCATTTGCTGTACCCACACATATTATATATTGTTTTTATCGGGACAAGAAGGGCTTTCTTTGGATGCCATCTTTTTGATCATATCTTATAATATTATTAAGAAAAGAAAAAAATATAGTAAAAAAAAAAAAAAATACACGAATTTCCTGACTTTTATTTGAAACATCTTCTCCTCATCGACAAAAGCGAACGAAAAAACTTGCTAAATAGATTCTACAATTTCTCCTGAGTACAGGGATACCACCATAGGTTTGTTGGGTTGTTTGGGGGATAAAATGCCAAATTTGTGAGGTGCAGTTTTTTGTTTTCCAACTTGAAATTTTGACATGCAGACAGCCTGCACCCATGTCCCATTTGGGACATATTTGAAGCCAGCTAGTGTATTTTACCCCATCAACCCATATATTTTTTAAAAGGAGACACCCTAGGCTGTCTCAAATGGTGGTATTTTAACACTTTCCATGCACTAATTCTACCACCAGCCTTTGTCAAAGTTTGTGGTAGTAATTTTTCTGTGTTTTTTTTTCACAAACATTGTACTTAAGACATGAATTCACAGATTTTGGTATGTGTCACTGCCAAATAACACCCCAATAAGTGTTCAGCAACATCTCTTGAGTACAGGGATACCACCCATGCATAGGTTTGTTGGGTTGTTTGGGGGGTAAAAGGCCAAATTTGGGAGGTGCAGTTTTTGGTTTTCGAACTTGAAATGTTGATATGCAAACCGCCTGCACCCATGTCCCATTTGGGACATATTTGAAACCAGCCAGTGTATTTTACCCCATAAACCCATATATTTTTTAAAAGAAGACACCCTAGGCTGTCTCAAATGGTGGTATTTTAACACTTTCCATGCACTAATTCTACCACCAGCCTTTGTCAAAGTTTGTGGTAGTAATTTTTTTGTGTTTTTTTTTCACAAACCTTGTACTTCAGACATGAATTAACAAATTTTGGTATGTGTCACTGCCAAATAACACCCCAATAAGGGTTCAGCAACATCTCTTGAGTACAGGGATACCACCCATGCATAGGTTTGTTGGATTGTTTGGGGGGTAAAAGGCCAAATTTGGGAGGTGCAGTTTTTGGTTTTCCAACTTGAAATTTTGACATGCAGACAGCCTGCACCCATGTCCCATTTGGGACATATTTGAAACCAGCCAGTTTATTTTACCCCATCAACCCATATATTTTTTAAAAGTAGACACCCTAGGCTATTTTAAATGGTGGTATTTTAACACTTTCCATGCACTAATTCTACCACCAGCCTTTGCCAAAGTTTGTTGTAGTAATTTTTGTGTTTTTTTATCACAAATATTGTATTTCAGACATAAATTCACAGATTTTGGTATGTGTCACTGCCAAACAATAACCCAGTATGTGTTCAACAACATATCCTGAGTACAGGGATACCACCCATGCATAGGTTTGTTGGGTTGTTTGGGGGCTAAAGGGCCACATTGTGAAGGTGCGCATTTTCAACTTGGAATTTTGACATGTAGTCAGCCTGAGCCCATCTTTCATTTGGGACTTTTTTTTTTAAAGTAGGACAGTGTATTTTACCCAAAAAAGTATATATTTTGTAAAAGTAGACACCCTAGGCTATTTTAAATGGTGGTATTTTAACACTTTCCATGCACCAATTCTACCACCAGCCTTTGTCAATGTTTGTGGTATTCATTTTATTGTGTATTTTTTCCCACATACATTGTACTTTAGACACAAATTCACATATTTCGGTATGTGTCACTGACAAACAATACCACAATATATGTTCAGCAACATCTCCCGAGCACAGGGATACCACCCATGCATAGCTTTGTCAGCTTTGTTGGGGGTTGAAAGGCTACATTTGAGAGGTGCGCTTTTTTATTTTCCAACTTGGAATTTTGACATGTAGAGCAAGGAAGGGGTTAATAGCTCTTATAAGAGCCTTTGTAGCACTGTACAAAAAAATTAACCCCTAAAAATGCACAGACAAGAAAAAATGTCCTGCTGTGCAGTGATCAGTGGCAGGGAAGGGGTTAATACATAGGCTACACTATACAAAGGGTATGGCTTTTATAAAAGCCCTTGGGACTTTAAAAAATATATTATACAGATCTGTCTCTTTCCCTCACTAAAACTCAAGTGAGGAGAGGGAGGCAGATCCATATGGGTCAGAACAATATTTACCAATACTGATCTAACCAGACGGTGACCAATGGTGATGCTCATCTGAGAAATCACCAAACCACCTTTGCCACTGATCGGCTGTTACTGATCGCTATACACGCGTTCAGACAGCTTCAAAAGGAGTACACGTAATCCCCTAGTGGGTATAATTTACCCTCTAGCAAGTGTGACAAAAAAAAAGGGGGTTAAATACTGGAAACAGCTTTTATAAAAGCCTTCGGGTCTCAATTTTATTAAATATATTATAATTAAAAACTTACATTATACAGCTCTGTCTGTCTCCCTCACTAAAACTCAAGTGAGAGTGAGGCAGATCTACACGGGTCAGATCAAATATTTACAAATATTGATCTAACCAGACGAATGGTGATGCTCATCTGAGAAAACGCCAACCCACCTTTGTCACTTATCAGCAGTTACTGATCGCTATAGATGCGCTCAGACAGCTAAAAAAAAATTTTTTACGTTAAACGTAATCACCTAGCTGGTATAATTAACCCGTGACGGGTGTAATAAAAAAGTTTTAAAAAAAATAAAAAATGCTTCTGCAGCAAGATTGCTCCATTTGTGTCAGATCGCTGCTTAGGCAGTGATCTACAGCAAGCAAGGGGTTAATCTCTCTTAAAAGAGCTTTTTTTATACTGTAATGAATTACAGTAAAAAAAATTAACCCCTAAAAAATGCACAGACAGCAAAAAATGTGCTGCTGTGTATGATCACTGCGTACACAGCGATCAATGGCAGGGAAGGGGTTACATTTTTAAATGGCTGCTACGATCACTCCGGGGAGTGATCGTAGCGCGCCCCTGCACTTTTTGGGTGTGTTGCACAATGCCTCTACCTAGAGGCATTGTAGCAACACCGATAGAGTAAAGAAAGCGACCGCTGGTCGCTTTCTTTACTCTGTTAAGTGCATGACGTGCCAGGCACGTCACCTGTCGGCAAGTCCTCGATTTGCCGTGACGTGCCTGGCACGTCATCTGTCATTAAGGGGTTAAGTGAGCAACACCAATTTACATAGAATTTTGTGTGTAAGCCTATTTGAAGTTGATATTTGAATGGGTATTACAGATATATACGCATGTATGAAGCACTCTGAACAATTGTCCTAAATATATATGAACATTATTAAGTGAGCAACACCAATCTATATAGAACATCCATGAAACAGCTGGAGCAACGTAGTGCCTGCCACTTAAGACAATACTGCTAAGCAAAGCAATCATTGCAGACCGATATATAAAAATAATGACACACACCTAACCCCCTATCGGTGGTCAGATCACCTGTTTATATCATACCAAGAGACCGGCTCTGTATATATATGAAAGCTAGTTGATCTATTGAGCTACTGAGGGAAAATAAACCATTGGTGGATCAGGTTAACTGCGATTAACATGGAATGTACCTTTAAATCTATCCTGGAAATGTAACTTAAACCTCTATGAAAAATAACTGACCGTTGAGGGGAATTATACCTGAAAGCTAATAATTGCTCCAATACCCTATTAGTATAAACGAAGAGTGGAGCATCTAAAACCCGGGAAAATAATCAAGACGAAGGAAGGATAACCACTGTGTGAAGACTACAGATTGTTAGCAGAGACAATTAGTGACGAAGTAATTCTTTATTCGGGAACTAAAGTTTGCAGCTGAATTACTTGCTCAAATATATACCTTATCTTGCTTAGGAAAGGAAAAAAGGGGGAAAAGAAAAAGGAGGAAAAAAAAAAAAACCTCAAGAAAATATACTTAAAAAATGGCGACACGAAGAAATATGGATGTCAAAAAAAATAAAGATAGTATCAAGGAATCAAAGGATCCAAAAACAAACAAAACAATGACAAACTTCTTTTCTACCCCAGAGACAGAACAAAAAAAGAGAAATAAGAGGGACTCTCTCCCCCAGGCTACACCTGAAGCAGGAAAGACTGGGAAACAAAACACTGTTGTAATATCACAAGAGATGGATGATAGGATGGAGAGAGTAGACCAGTCCCTGGAGACCTGCAGCAATGTCAGTCTAGAGGAAAATCGAGAAACACATCTACCAATAGCAGATATGCAGAAAATGCTTATGAAATTACTAGAAGACCATAGGGACAAGATTAGAGAAGATCTACAGAAAAACATAAATGAAATGACAACTGAAATCCGAAATATAAATACCAAGCTTCAGGAAAATATTGAAAAAGTTGAAAACCTAAAATTTGAAGCAGAAAGACAAAAGGATATAAATAAAGAAATGCAAAAAAAAATTGAAGATCTACAAAATAAAATAGCGGACGTCAAGAATAGATCAAGACGGAAAAACTTGAGGATCCGAGGAATTCCAGAGGAAATTACGCAGGAAAACCTGAGCCCATATGTCCATGAGTTCTTTCAAGAATTAACAGCGGGAGACCTAAACTCAGATGGAACTATCACTCGTCCCCTCGTCCCCGCCCCCCTGCCGTTCCCCTCCTGTTGTTGGGGCGGACGGGGGGCGGGGGTTGGGGGGCACGCGCATCATTTTCATTGCTGTGGGGGGAGTCGGGGTTCATGATGAGTGTTATTTTGTGGAGGAGTTGTCCCTGTTGTTTTTGGGGGGTTCGGGGCCCCCTTACCCCCCCCCCCCCCGCCGGTCCCCTTCTGCTGTTGGGGCGGACAAGGGCGGGGATGGGGGGGGCTCGTGTGTCGTCTTCATTGTTGTGGGGGGAGTTGGGGACCCCCTCCCCCCTCCCGCCCGCTGGCCGGTCCCCTTCGGTTGTTGGGGCGGACTGCGGGCGGGGGTGGACGTTGTGACAATCAGGGTGAATGAGGGAGGGGGTGTCTTCGTTGCGAGTGCCCCCCTGCCCTTCCCCCGCACCCTCACTTAGCGGGGGGGTGCCGGGCGGGGGGTAATGGCGGGGGGTCACTGTGGGGAGACAGCTACTCATATGGAGGAGATGAGCCCCAGGGGGTTAAATGTGCCCACCCAATCTATACGCACTGCTTTTGAAAGAATTTAGCCCGATCACATAAAATACAAATATGAAATTAGAATAACCAGGAATGAATACCTTAGTATTCCAGGGAGCAAGGCAGGTGGGGTACCTGCCGCTCTCCTTAAGTCGAGTTAAGGCTCATGTGACGAATGAATGTAACCCCAGAATCAGTGATAAATTCTACAATCAGCCCACTTATGGCAATTAAGTTTCGCACTATAAATGCCCAAGGGATGAACTCCCCATATAAAAGTAGAATCTTCACGGAAATGCTGAACCATGATAAGATAGACGTTGTGTTTGTACAGGAAACACACTGGGTGAAATCGCAATTCGGATGTAACATTCATAGAGTTTGTAACATGGGCTGGGTACTCTATGAATGAAATAAAGTAAATTATCCCCCCCCCCCAATAAATAAGTTCACTTAAGTTGATTATCAAAATAAATCTTCGGGGGGTAATGGCGGGGGGTCACTGTGGGGAGACAGCTACTCATATGGAGGAGATGAGCCCCAGGGGGTTAAATGTGCCCACCCAATCTATACGCACTGCTTTTGAAAGAATTTAGCCCGATCACATAAAATACAAATATGAAATTAGAATAACCAGGAATGAATACCTTAGTATTCCAGGGAGCAAGGCAGGTGGGGTACCTGCCGCTCTCCTTAAGTCGAGTTAAGGCTCATGTGACGAATGAATGTAACCCCAGAATCAGTGATAAATTCTACAATCAGCCCACTTATGGCAATTAAGTTTCGCACTATAAATGCCCAAGGGATGAACTCCCCATATAAAAGTAGAATCTTCACGGAAATGCTGAACCATGATAAGATAGACGTTGTGTTTGTACAGGAAACACACTGGGTGAAATCGCAATTCGGATGTAACATTCATAGAGTTTGTAACATGGGCTGGGTACTCTATGAATGAAATAAAGTAAATTATCCCCCCCCCCCCCCCAATAAATAAGTTCACTTAAGTTGATTACCAAAATAAATTTTGTCCCCTCTGTTGGTAGCATTTGAAAAGTAAGGTCTTCACTGTGAGGCCCAACAGTTGGCATACACAAGTATCCAGCATAGCTCAGAATAAACCCATGTGTGACTGCAAAGAGACATGTGGGGTAAATTCTCCAATTAGGCTGAATTGGAGAATTTTCCCAACTCAACTACTTTGGCCTTCAGTTTAAAATTCCCTATTTCGTGATTAAAACCCAATGTGATTTATTTGTGCAAACAGTCAATATTTTTCAGTAACCTTATATTATTCCTGATTGCCTGAGATAACTTGGTGCATAGTGATAAGAATGAAAGTAAACAAATTAGGAAAATGAGCCTGTTAGAAATATTGCATAATAATAATGCATTTCTTAACCCCATTAGAAGGTAGAAATACATAATAACATCCCTCCAAATTATATGACAGAACCACCCTGTATCTTTATACAAGCAACAAGGGCGGGCAGTGCATCTCTGAATAAATTCAATATTTGCAGTCCTGGATGGCTTTATGCTTCTAATTTGTCTTTTATATTTCCATTATCTGTGATTTTACACCAGTGCTTTTTTTTTAATGAGCGACCAGTTTATGATCTGTTTAATTTCCCTTTTATATCAGGAGAGCTACAAAGCTCTTAATTATGGATACTTTTTCTGAGGTAATCGGAGAATAACTGTGAATCGTATTTGGGTTTATCATGAGTGCACTTGCTAAACAATAGATCTGTATTACAGCTTATGCTTCCCCACACGTGACAGAGATGGAAAATTACACCTCCCCGGGCTCCCGCGCGACGATCAGTGGGTGGGAAGAACAGCCGGTGGTGTCCCGAGCATCAATATTATCCAATGAGGGATGGGCAGAGATGGTCACGTGGCCGCGGTTTGCGCTTTTGTTCGCTGGTCCTGAGCGCGTTCACAGTATTCAGCAGACACAGAGACAGGTGAGAGTGTGGTGCAGAGCGTGCGGAAAGAAACGAGTTATATCTATTGGATATAGCGGGAGACTAGTAAGTGGGGAGAGTGGTAGACTTTGCGTAGTATTTCTGATGTTAAAGTGCGCCACATGTAAATATATGATACACTATATACGCATGTATGTGTTTTATGTATTGATGTATAGCTAGACATGTATGCGCGTAATTGCTTTGTCTGCGATACATGTACGGTTTTTGTAGTGTATTTTTCTTATGGCTAAGGCTAATGTTTATGAATTTTATAAATATACATTTTTATTTTTTCTCTCCCACCCTGTGTATTATAAGCGCGCCGAGCTTTGTTCAGGTGTATGTCTGGCCACGCCTCACTTTACATTGGTTCCAGTGTACGGCTGGTCCCTCCTCCTCATTTTCTATTGGTAGATTGGTGACAAGTGGTCCACCTCCTATTTGTTCTCTACTGGCTCTAGGTATCCGAGTTAGCATCGTTTTCTAATGGCTCAGTTGGAGACTGAGATCTAGTGTATTGCCTTTGATTGGCTGCAGAATCCGTCCTCGCCCTTGTGAACGTAGTTTAACCTCCGCTCTGTTCTGATGCTTGATTGACAGGATGTCCCACCTCTCACTCCCCAATGAGCCGCCTAAGTCACATGTGTACTGCTGGTTCCTTTGTGTTGTGGAACCCTCGTGGGGAATGACAGGTGGTCGCGCCCATTCGTCTATCATGTACGTTGTTCTAGAACGGTCGATTAGAACTGCCACACAGTGTGAATTCTGTTTTAAAGAATGTATAATCGATGTCATTTTTAAGCTTCTGAGCTAGATTTTTTTTTTTTTTTTATGATGAAAGAATCCATGATGAAATTCCACCCATCTCTTAGGGCGAGGCTCTATAACCGTTAAAGATGTTGCAGAGTGGTAGGGATGTATAATCTTCTCTCCTTTTTTCGGTAATGGAGATTGATACATTTTCATAACCAAAGTGATGATTTCGTATAAATATGATCACTTGTGACTGGAGGCGCATGATTTAACTTTAGCCCTGTCCTTTGTTTTCACTACAATTGCTCTATTTGACTGCTCACACATATCCCTTTGTTCTTGCAGCATTTCGATTCCTAATTTGAACTCCATAATGGCTGAAGCAGGTAGTATTTCAGTTTTTCGTTTTTGCTTTGAATAGCATGCATTTAATGTGTATGTTCATGTAACATTTTCCACTCACTGCAAAAAGCATACATTTAACTCTGACATGTATAGCATGGGTAATGGCTATTGTCTTGAAATACAGCCTAAATTATTGTAAAATTGTTTGGCTATATAGGAAAGAATTGTCATTAATGTGGTTAAAGGGACACAATTTAAAATGAATTGCTCATCTAATTGTTTAGTTTTATTTTATTTTTTTTCAAACGTTTTTTATGTCTTTGTTGTTCATGAAATATTCTGTCAGAGTGTAAAGACCAGAATCTACAAAACTGATACACTAAAGTGCTTATTCAACACAACTATTTTAATCCCATCTAGCTGCTCTTACAATGGTTGTTGGCACTTGCCTTAAGAGAACAATTTTGAAACAAAAAAACCTTTGCTTCCTTGGAGAAGGCAAGGTTTAAAATGTCAATTTTTCTTGTTCAGAGTAAATCTCATCTGCATCTTCAGACTACATGCCAGTTTAGTGGGCCTTTTTAATAGTAAATAGAATTTTATAGGAGACTGTTGGATTACAAATATTCTAACCTATTGAACAGTAAATTATTTGCAGTTGGAAAAGTCTTGAGTACATTTAATTACATATCGCTTATTCAGGTTAAGTATCCAAAAATCCATTATCCAGTTATTTCTTTCTTCAGATTTTGCCACAAGTTGCAAATTCCACACCTGCCAGTATGCAAGTGCACTGTTTGCGTTCCCAGCGCCCTTTAAAGGCACTGTCTGGTGGTCAAAATGCATAATTTGCATTGCTTACACAGAGGAATTTGTTAAACTTACAGCAGTTTGCAAGAAACCAGTACTGCCCTCACTAGCTGAGTAAATGTTTTTTTTTTTTTTTTTTTTTTTGAAAGAACCAATGATAGTAAAGCCATCCAAATGAATGCAATATCCTGTTTCCCTAGTGTTGTCATCACTAGGGGGTCTGATAGGGTCCTGCCATAATGTTATTATCACCTTGTGATTGGTGTCCAGGAAAAAAAGGTGCCGTTTTGGTGCTTGCTTTGTCTGGGATGCAAGCACCATGCATCACAAAGGGGTTAAGAGATCCCACTTTGTACAAGAGCAAGTATATTACTTTCCACATAATGTAAACTATTCCAGCAGCATAAGAAGTGACTAAATGAAACAAAACTTTATCTGCTCAGTGTCTATATAATCAGTACTGCTGCACCTGTAGTAGGCATGGAGAGTAATCACTAGGGCAGGGCTTGAGTCAAATAAGTGATTTATGCAAAATGCCTGCATCAAATCACATGGAAAAGGCCTGTGCACTATACAAGCAGTAATCTTCTTCATCTTGAACCAAAGTGAGTTTGGGGACTAGACTATCCCTTTAAAGCTGGGTTATAGCCTTAATATTTGTGCAAGTCTGACATTGCCAATGGCAGGTTCCCAAGGATGCTTCACAGCACAGCTACATCATGGATTTACTTACTCAATATTTTATTTGCATTAATACTACTGCTTTTTAGAAGTGCTGAAAGGATTTAATATGTCTTATTGGTGATGAGTTCTGAAAATACCAGTTATCCAAAATACTTCTGGTCCCATGCATTTTTGTTAAGGGATAGTCAACCTGTATTGAACACATTATAGCCACTACTGATACATGGCAGAAGCTCAGTATAGCCACTGAGCCTCTCCTCCTTTCTCAAGCACAGCCGCAGTTACTGTAAGGAGTTCAATTCTCCTCACAGGTGTTTCCCACTGCTGCAGCAAGGTCTGGTGAGGAAGCAGGGGGCGGGCTGCAAGCTGCTCTGTTTGTGTAACTGCAGACATTAAAAGCATGTTCTAGGTGACGAGGGCCAGATTCTAGTCTTCATTATGAAGATGGTCTGTTAACCCCTGCATCCCCATAATGTGTCCGGAATATACTTCTCTCTTTTTATTATAATATATATTATATATATGTGCAAAAATGAAAACTGGACCCAGAACATTTTTACAGGCCTTTTTTTATTTTCCTTAACCCTATTAAAAATACTTCTTGCCCAGCCCAATTGTTACTAAAAAGCACTAAATCTTTTCTAAAGCCCAGGTCCCATCATGTTCATCTAGACCAGGGGTAAGCACCCTTTGGCACTCCAGATGTTATGGACTAATACTCTCATAATACTTACAGCTGTAATGCTGGTAAAGCATCAAAGGAAATGTCCACCGTTTGTAGTCTGGACAATGGGCTGGATGAGTATGATGGGTCTTTTTTTTTTTTTTTTCTTAACCTTTTTAAATGTACTGTAATATAGTAGAAGAGCGGTTATGTCGCTTGTTGGATAAGGTATCTCATCCCACAACACCCACCTCCATGCTGCTACTGCCAAGTGGAGGGGAGAGAACACATGTACTGATCAGATGGCTAGAGGCCAATCAAGAGACTGGATAATTTTGTTTTCCCTTTTAACAAACATTTTACAAATCCAATGTTCTAGCTATCTGATGCAATTTGTTTTCCAGATTATCATTATGTGTATATTCAACATAGAAAATATAGTAGTAAATTAAAGTATGATCGGCAGAGTTGACACGCATAAATTCCTCACTAAAATATTACAATATGGTTTGATTTTTACTATAAGAATGTACAGGTTTAGTTCTTCAAATTTCTGCCTGTTACTAGAAATTGACATTTCCAAATTTCTTTATAGGGTAAAGGTTTTTTTTTTAATATCCCATTATTGTTACAATGCAGATGTGTTGCATACATCCTCAATCTATTATAATTTATATTTACAATATTGTAAGATTTTTACTGTGGAAATGTAAAGATAAAGAGCTCCAAACATCAGGCCCTTGCTGGAAAATGTTCCATTAAAGTATTTTTTT
This sequence comes from Pelodytes ibericus, assembly GCA_036172795.1. Lineage (NCBI taxonomy): Eukaryota > Metazoa > Chordata > Amphibia > Anura > Pelodytidae > Pelodytes > Pelodytes ibericus. The sequence continues at coordinate 127,752,341 of CM069857.1, read as the reverse complement.
GATAGACTTTTCCAGCTTCGTGGAATGTGACTTGTATTGACCCAAATACTTTCAATAAACCTAGATAAAATCTAGACAGCTTCAAACTGAATGGGATAATAAAACAAACTATCTTAGTGACCCATTAGAGGTGATGCTCATTAACCCCTTCGATTTGACTTGTTTAAATGACCATCAGGGGTGAGCAGACTGTGTTGCCATGATGCCACTTTAAGGAGGCAATACCGGGGAAAAAAAATAAACACTTTGATGCTTGTACAATAGCCCCTAGGATATGGTGCTACCCTGTTGTGGGCCAGACCTTTGGAAGCTGTGAATCACCGCCTCTAGCAGCAGATGGCAATTTTTTAAAACAATACTTGGGTTAAGATCTAGGATTGGGGTTAGGGTCAAGTTGATTGTGGTCGCTGTAGTGGAACTTGTTAAGCAAATATTAGACACTAGACAGAGTAATTTTTATTTTTTGGATTATAAGATTATGAAAATAATGGTCTCAAAGCGCTCATTCTGATGGTAAAAAAAAAAAAAAGTATAATGTGTGGGTACATTAAACAAAAGCATATTAAGGGGTTAATAAAACAACTTTAGAGTAGAATTTGTATGTATTAATCAATGGCCTCATAAGGATGATGCTCTTCACAAAGCAGAAAAAGGTAAGCTTTTGCTAGGTATAATCACTTAATATTACATTGTGCTTGTGAAATCGCCAGCACACTTACAGATTGAGAAGCTTTATTACGTTTCCCTCCTTCTACATGCTGGGTACAGCTACAGATGTGTGCTAATGTCTGGCCCACATCTTGACATTGCAGTAGCCATTTTGTGGGGGTTATTTCAATGCTGTGGGCAATTATATGTAAAAAAACATTTTTTAATTTTATTTTTTTTCCTCCCCCTTCCTAGACATTAAAGTTAAAGAACTTGAAAAACGTGCTTCAGGCCAGGCTTTTGAACTTATTCTAAGTCCCCCATCTTCTGATGCTGCTCCAGATATCGCAATTGCATCACCTAAGAAAAAGGAGTGCTCACTGGAAGAAATCCAGAAGAAGTTGGAAGCTGCAGAAGAGAGACGAAAGGTGAAACCCCAACAATAACCATTTTTGGAATATAATTTTAGTTGTGCACCTGACAAGTCTTGGCCATAGATTCCATTGTAAGGCAAGATTTTCTAAAAGCTTAATGTGCTTTGTGCCAATGGTTATTGAAACACAGAACGTTTACCTGTGTTGAGCCAAACTCTCACTGTGGATATGCTACAATGTACACCCTGCCTACTCTAAAATGACTTGTTTGAAATATTTCATTCAACTGCAGTTAAACGGTAAACACAAGGTACAGATATATTCTAAAATAACTAGTATGCACTGAAAGACTATGTATATAAGCATGGATAGGGTGCCCTCTGCATTCAGTGGTAATGGAAAGTATGAGCAATTATCATGGTGTGTGCATGGGCACTTTTATTTTTTTTTTTTTTTGGCTCATGTAAACAAGAGTTAAAATCTACAAAAAATAAACATTGGGTGTTTTGAATGTTGGTATTTGCAGTTCAATAACTGTCAGACCACAATTTGTCACTAAGGGTCTCTGGAATATGGGTGATTTTTGAAGTCCTTCAACAGTTGGGGCCACAGTTTGCTACCCCTCCAATATAGATACTGAAGTAAATTTTGTTCTCATAATCTTCAGAACAAATGGCTTTTACTGCATATGCACTGTGCCTGGATCTGCAGTCAAAGCATGAAATGGATTGTTGGTGCTTGCTATTTATTAAATATAAGTCTCCTACATACTTGAGGATTGCAAAAGTTTTCTATTCATAAGGCTAAGCATTCAGATTTTTAGGGGTAGTTGGACAAAGTGGCTTTTTGACATCTGGCCAGGATGACCAAAGGCTGCAGGGAGACTAATGTGCAGTGTAACTTTTGTAATATTGAAACAGTTTATATAGATGGCAAGTTCTTCCTGATGTGTATATACTATTCTAGGTCATGTTTCTTCGCTTTTTTTTTTTTGGCAATTTCCAGACATTGCACTACAATCTCATTCAAAAGTGTTCTCCCTTAATAGTATGGTAATTTATGCAGAGGTACTTTAGTAGTCCTATTAAGATTGGGGGTAGAGTATTGGCAGCCTTGTTTTAAATTAAGTGCTTTTCAAGGACTCTGCAGATAATGTACGGTTACTTTCCAAGACTGAAGCTGGCCATGCCATCACTTTCCAATAAATTATTCTGCAGCAAGAACATTTTTTTTATTATTCTGAGCTCTGTAGTCACTTTGTAAATTCACAATGATCAGAAGCCTATGGTTCAGGGTAAAAACATGTGATATTTTTCTCCACAGCTGCATGAGGCTGAGATCTTGAAACAACTTGCTGAGAAGAGAGAGCATGAGAAAGAGGTTCTGCAAAAAGCTATTGAAGAGAACAACAACTTCAGCAAAATGGCAGAAGAAAAACTAACTTCAAAAATGGAAACCAATAAAGAGAAAAGAGAAGCTCAAATGGCTGCCAAGTTGGAGCGATTGCGTGAGAAGGCATGTGTAGTTTTATGATCAAAAACTGTACAATAAGTTTAGTTCGGTTGAGCTTCAACAGGGAGCATTTTCCTATTGTGCAAGTGTGACTTAAAACGTGTGCTGCAGGATATGAAGTTACTTTTATATAAATTCACTTTTTTTTTTTTTTTTTTTTTCCCCTAGGATAAAAAGCTGGAAGAAATCCGAAAGGGAAAAGAGTCCAAAGATGTCTAATACTAAATTACCCAACATTGCAAATGTAATAACTCAGTGTTCCTCCTCCCCCTATATTTGTCCTGCAGGTGTAATGTAGATGGTAAAAAGGCAACCTATTTCAATGGATCATGAGGAAAAGTAGCTTTTCACTTATTCAGTTTTCTTACTGTGCCTGTTTCTGTTGTATTGTACTGGAAAGTTTTGGTGTGGGGTTTTCTAGTATTGTTATACCAGTGTTCAGACTGTTACATATTGCACTTAAATCTGAATGGTTCTGTCTATTACTTGTAATAGTTTGTCTTAATAAAACCATTTGTCAGAAGCCTTAATGTTTCTTCACTGAATTTAATTGTAAACTTCTGTTGGCAGCCCTGCATGATACTTAAGTCATTCCTTATTTCCATTTTGATTTACTGCAAAAAAAATTGCTATCACAGCCATTACATAGCTGCATTGCTAGAAAATATATGGATTCTGAGACATACAAAGAAAATGGCACTTGTCATTCCTTTCAAAGCTTTGGCCATTGTCTATTTAATTTGTAGAATGTCCCTCAGTGGTTGCCTTGCCACTTGCACAGAGCCTAATGGTGCTTTTAAGTTCTAGAATAGAAGTGTAAATTAAGTGCCCATTCTAAACTACATAAGTAGGTAACATAAAGCACATGCAAAGCCTGAGTTTCAATTGACGTGTAAACTTCCTTAAACACTCCATTACCGTGCAAAATTAAGCTTGTTTTAATATTTTGCTGTAACAGGACAGTTACCCAAGGCTGGTAGCACCTCTGCCCGTTGTAGGAAATCACCTCCTTAGTCCCTGATTATAGCTCAGCATTCACCCAGCAAGTAATTTGTGACACAACACAGACTTGTATACAGACAACTAGGACCTGAACTTGGAGATGGGGGGGGGGGGGGATGCACAGGGGAACTAATTATAACATACTAAGCCTCAAACAATAGAAAACCTAATTTTAAAACTGGTAAACACAGTAGGACATAACCTAATTAAACATCACACCTTTAAATACAGACACATAATGAACACTACATAAACGGTAGGACATACAATGGGTAAACCCTGCCTTTTGGGATACATACAAAAGGACACTGAATGACTTGCATAAAGACAATGGGGAAAGTGACATGAGTTTGAAGGACCGGATACAATTGTAACCTGGGGAAAACACAATGAATAGGAAAACAGCTTGGCCCTCCCAGGGTAGATGTCCTGAGAGCCTGTGTTTGCAGTCCAGCTGAAAGCAGGTCTCTGCTGGTCCCCCTCAAAGTGTGAACTCCTAAACCTAGCAAATCCACAGACCATGTCCATAGTTCACAGGGAGTCTTCTGGCCCTCCAAGGGCCCCAGTCACTAACTCTCCACATTCACTTTGTGACCAGGGTTAGAGTTTTTGACCATCTGGCTGAATTTAATCCTTGGGATTAATTAGTGATATTTCTCTCCCAGTTAAATAGTAATACATTTCCAATTTTCATTGTCTTGTAAAATAATGAATGTTATTGGCTGGCATACATCCATAAACGTGAGGCACTGGTCCTGTCGCCAAAACAGAAGCTTTAAGTGCTTAAAATCGAATTCTTTAGGAGCTTTTTAAAAGTTATTATATTAATCTATAGTCTTTCCTGTGCTGACAATATAGAATATTGTAGACCGTAAACTGAGGTGTCAGACAGTTTGAAAGTAATTCCTGTCTGGTAATAGACTCTCAATATTTCTAGTTTGGTTGACTGACTACATTTTAATATCTGCAATTTTTCTATCCAGCACACACCTCCGTTAGCTAATCATCGTAAAGTGTTAAAGACCAATTTATCTGTCTTCATGCCTTTTGGTGGCATAGCATATTTTTACATCACAGGTGCATAGAACAAACTGTTGGTGTTTGTGGTTTCTCCATCCCCCAACAGCTCAGCAGTTGGCCCCAAATATATTTCTTTGTAAAGATTACACATTTTTCACCAGTTACAGACCAAACTAACAAGTTTTTAAACCTGGTATCTGTAATCCTATTTTATATTTATTTATTTCAGCATTTTCTCTGTATAATTTAAGAAAATATCCTAGTAGATGGTTAACAAACACAACTTGTACCACTGATGCCCCTGTAGAGGTTTATTCAAAGCTTAGAGCAGGGCTTGCCCACTACAATTTGAGCATTTGCCAGGACTCACCAGCAAACCCCCCCCCCCCCCCCCCCCCCCCAGTAAAAGTAAATTGATTTAGAAAGAGTCTGGGAGCAAGCACAGTGGGCTTCACATGAGAGAGGGGGCACAAATATTTTTAACTGAAGTTCCATAGTTCAACTTCTCAACATTCAAATATCTGACTATGAGAAGCCGATCAGGTCAATAGAAAATGTAATGGAAAAATAATGAATACAGGTGTGTGCGCACACAGTTTTACATGCCAAATTTAAGTCAATCGGCCTCAACCCACTGTTCATATGTGTGGAGAATCTAGCTTACTAATAATGACTTGCTTGATGAACCAGATAGATACTATTGTCCTGGAGAGACATAGTTGCTAGAGAAAAGTCCTTCAATTGAGTAGGATATCAAAGCATTCAAAATCTGAGGGCAGGGGTGTGGTAATGTTCCTGTATCTTTTAGTGTAGGCCAGCACAAATGAAGCATCCTGTACAGAATCTTATGTTAGAGAGCAAACTAAATTATGGTATTTTTTGTTTCTATATTAAATACAATTATGAGTTAGAGTTGGTGTCATGTTAATTGTAAACATATTTGTAAATCCCATGAGTGGGAAGATGCTTTTGAGAACAGGCACCCTTAAAGAAATCTCCTGCAAGTAAATGTTGGCATCATAAGGAGTCTATAGTGTTACATTTGATTTATTCAGTAAGATTTAGACATTATTGATAGAATGTATTTTTCTTAGCTGTAATGTTTACTGGCTACTTACACCCTCTTCACATAGCCGTGTCTTCAAGCCACCCTGGGGAAAACATGCTCTGCAAAAACATTGTGCTCAAAGCATACTTATTCCCAAACAATGTTTGTTTTGCAACTGTTGCTTGGTAGAACTAGCTGCTTGGTAACCCTGCAAATAAAAATATATTTAAGGATCTCCATCTGTTAATGTAATGGAACAACAGTATATATGTAATGCGTGGTGGAAGTATGGCTCAATATCTCTCTGGTATAAAGCCTTAAGTAGCACAAAATGATTATTTTAACCTTTCCTGCACCAACGTAAACAAGAGTTAAAAGCTATCTGCCCCTTTAATGTACTAAACCTGACGTGTATATACTTGAAAGTACACACAGCTAGGTTTCCTCTTGAGCTCTGCCTGTCAGGGCTGACAATCTCTCTTCTAGTGCAGAGACAGACCTTTGTTTTTCAAATGTCATGAACAGAGTCCTGTGAAAACTATAACAGAGAGAGACTGTCTGTGACAGCCGCAGCCATAAAACTTCCCCGGAAAGCATCATGGCTGCTGGTCAGTGGATAAATCTCAGATGTGCTTCTATTTTTGAAGCTCAGCATGTTAAATATAAGGATGAATCATGCTTAATTTCTTGAATATGCAATTACGTATATAGCCTACATAAAATATATATGGTGTGGTCCTACAAGAGCCTTTTAGACCTAAGTAAACCTGAGAACCTTGTCTGTTAGGTCACAAATGTCAACATTCAAGATATATTTTGTGCAGGTCTCAGAGTGTAGGGGTAACTGAAATTTTGCTTTACGGAACATGGATGTCAAACTCTCCAAGTTCATGGGCAACTGCATCCATATCCGATATTCTTTGATAGCTGCCGTCACTTTCAGTTAGCTAGCATTCATCTATTTTAAGATCCACCTGTGATTAAATTTTTGTTATGGGATTGGAGTAAGCGATATGTCATGTGATTACCATTGATATCCTAGACCAGTGATGGCAAAGGCTATTGAGCCCATTTGTGTGCGATAAACTAAGTTAACAATCTCAGAGTGCCATTTCTTCATAAACAATATGACCCATCTCCCATTTTTACGTCCTTTTAGTTTCCCTTCCTCCCTATTTTTTTTCTTCTCCTTCAGTTCTTCCATCTCAGTGTCTCTGTATGATTCACATCTCTCCATATATGATGATGGTAACAATACAGTCAGATGCAAAGTTCCACCACAGAGGCTCCAGAGTGCCGGAACTGACACCTGTGCCATAGGTTCACCATCATTGTCCTAGACCATGCTGTCTGATACACACAATCGGTAGCAAGTAAATTGCAAACCACATCTGACATAAGGTAGAGATCCCTGTGGCTTTACTCACATTAACCCCTTAAGGACAGAGCCTTTGAAACATTTTTGTCCTTTCTGGACAATGGCTATTTTAACATTTCTGTGCTGTTTGTGTTTAGCAGTAATTTTCTTAGTCATTTGCTGTACCCACACATATTATATATTGTTTTTATCGGGACAAAAAGGGCTTTCTATGGATGCCATATTTTTGATCATATCTTATCATATTATTAAAAAAAAAAAATAAAATATGGTAAAAAAAAAAAAATACACAAATTTTCTTTGTTTTTATTTGAAACAACTTCTCCTCATCGACAATAGCGAACGAAAAAACATGCTAAATAGATTCTACTATTTCTCCTGAGTACAGGGATACCACCCATGCATAGGTTTGTTGGGTTGTTTGGGGGCTAAAATGCCAAATTTAGTGAGGTGCAGTTTTTTTGTTTTCCAACTTGAAATTTTTACATGCAGACAGCCTGCACCCATGTCCCATTTGGGACATATTTGAAACCAGCCAGTGTATTTTACCCCATCAACCCATATATTTTTTAGAAGTAGACACCCTAGGCTATCTCAAATGGTGGTATTTTAACACTTTCCATGCACTAATTCTACCACCAGCCTTTGTCAAAGTTTGTGGTAGTAATTTTTTTGTGTTTTTTTTTCACAAACCTTGTACTTCAGACATGAATTCACAGATTTTGGTATGTGTCACTGCCAAATAACACCCCAATAAGGGTTCAGCAACATCTCTTGAGTACAGGGATACCACCCATGCATAGGTTTGTTGGGTTGTTTGGGGGGGTAAAAGGCCACATTTGGTAGGTGCAGTTTTTGGTTTTCCAAATTGAAATTTTGACATGCAGACCGCCTGCACCCATGTCCCATTTGGGACATATTTGAAACCAGCCAGTGTATTTTACCCCATCAACCCATATATTTTTTTAAAGTAGACACCCTACGCTATTTCAAATGGTGGTATTTTTTTTTTTTTTTGCCACTCAGCTTGTGTTCTCTCCCTCCTACTCTCCATCAAAGGAGAGAGGAACGGTCATCAACAGCAACCAGCAGCTGCAATAAAGCAACACTGGTAGCCCTCTTCACGCTCAGGAGAAAACACTGAAGCTCGTCCTCGTGGGTACTGAGTATGAACACTCTAGAGCGCATTTCACCAGTTACAAACTATAGAAATGATCCCTGAAAGTATGGTGGTATTTTAACACTTTCCATGCACTAATTCTACCACCAGCCTTTGTCAAAGTTTGTGGTAGTAATTTTTGTGTGTTTTTTTTTCACAAATATTGTATTTTAGACATAAATTCACAGATTTTGGTATGTGTCACTGCCAAACAATAACCCAATATGTGTTCAACAACATCTCCTGAGTACAGGGATACCACCCATGCATAGGTTTGTTGGGTTGTTTGGGGGCTAAAAGGGCCACATTGTGAAGGTGCGCATTTTCAACTTGGAATATTGACGTGTAGCCAGCCTGAGCCCATCTTTCATTTGGGACTTTTTTTTAAAGTAGGACAGTGTATTTTACCCCAAAAAGTATATATTTTGTAAAAGTAGACACCCTAGGCTATTTTAAATGGTGTTATTTTAACACTTTCCATGCACCAATTCTACCACCAGCCTTTGTCAAAGTTTGTGGTAGTCATTTTATTGTGTATTTTTTCCCACCTACATTGTACTTTAGACACAAATTCACATATTTCGGTATGTGTCACTGACAAACAATACCACAATATATGTTCAGCAACATCTCCCGAGCACAGGGATACCACCCATGCATAGCTTTGTCAGCTTTGTTGGGTGTTGAAAGGCTACATTTGAGAGGTGCGCTTTTTGATTTTCAAACTTGGAATTTGAACATGTAGAGCAAGGAAGGGGTTAATAGCTCTTATAAGAGCCTTTGTAGTACTGTACAAAAAAATTAACCCCTAAAAATGCACAGACAAAAAAATTTCTGCTGTGCAGTGATCAGTGGCAGGGAAGGGGTTAATACACTACACTATACAAAGGGTATGGCTTTTATAAAAGCCCTTGGGACTCACAATTTTTTAACATTTTATTTAATTTATTACAATTAAAAAATTATGTTATACAGATCTGTCTCTTTCCCTCACTAAAACTCAAGTGATGAGAGGGAGGCAGATCCATATGGGTCAGAACAATATTTACGAACCAGACGAATGGTGATGCTCATCTGAGAAATCACCAAACCATCTTTGCCACTGATCGGCTGTTACTGATCGCTATACACGCGTTCAGACAGCTTCAAAAGGAATACACGTAATCCCCTAGTGGGTATAACTAACCCCTAGCGAGTCTGACAAAAAAAATGCTGATAGCAAAAAAAAATCCTTCTGCGACTAGATTGCTCCATATGCGCTGCTTAGGCAGTGACCATATGCACTGCTTAGGCAGTGACCATATGTGCTGCTTAGGAAGTGATATATGGCAAGGAAGGGGTTAATAGCTCTTAAAAGAGCCTTTGATATACTGCGTACACAGCGATCAATTGCAGGGAAGGGGTTAAATACTGGAAACGGCTTTTATAAAAGCCTTTGGGTCTCAATTCTATTAAATATATTATAATTAAAAACTTACATTATACAGCTCTGTCTCTCTCCCTCACTAAAACTCAAGTGAGAGGGAGGCAGATCTACACGGGTCAGATCAAATATTTACAAACATTGATCTAACCAGACGAATGGTCATGCTCATCTAAGCAAACGCCAACCCGCCTTTGTCACTTATCCGCTGTTACTGATCGCTATACATGCGGTCAGACAGCTAAAAAAAATTTTTTTACGTTAAACGTTGTCCCCTAGCGGGTATAATTAACACGTGACGGGTGTAATAAAAAAGTTAAAAAAAAATTAAAAATGCTTCTACAGCAAGATTGCTGCATTTGCGTCAGATCGCTGCTTAGGCAGTGATCTACAGCAAGAAAGGGGTTAATCTCTCTTAAAAGAGCTTTTTTTATACTGAATGAATTACAGTAAAAAAAAATGAACCCCTAAAAAATGCACAGACAGCAAAAAATGTGCTGCTGTGTATGATCACTGCGTACACAGCGATCAATGGCAGGGAAGGGGTTAAATGGCTTTTATAAAAGCCCTTGGTGTTTAAAATTTTATTAAATATTTTTTTTATTATTTTATTTTATTTTTTACTTTATCTGATCTGTCTCTCTCCCTTACTATAACTAGTAAGGTGAGGGAGGCAGATCAATACTTGTCAAAGGCAATATTTGCTAATATTGCCTTTGACTGTATGGTAAGTGCTCATCAGAGCACTTACCATGCATGCCTGCACACAGATCACACAGATCTGTTGTGCAGGCATCGATTGGCTCCCCCTAGAGCATCGGAAGTGAAATACTTTCACTTCCGATGCTCTTGCCATTAGAAGGGAAGCGCTGCCTGTACAGGCAGCGTTCCCTTCTACTGAGCCGATGGGGTCGCTCAGGAGAGCGACCACCATCGGCTCTGGGCAGCCTGAAGGTGTTGTTAAGTGCCTCGCTAGCGGAGATGCTTAGAAAGCGATCGTTCGCTTTCTAAGCACATGTGTGCAGCGATCGTTCGCTTTCTAAGCACATGTGTGCAGCGGGTGCAGCCATTTTTAAATGGCTGCTACGATCACTCCGTGGAGTGATCGTAGCGCTCCCCTGCACATTTGGGGGGTGTTGCACAATGCCTCTACCTAGAGGCATTGTAGCAACACCGTTACAGTAAAGAAAGCGACCGCTGGTCGCTTTCTTTACTCAGTTTAGTGCATGACGTGCCAGGCACGTCACCTGTCGGCAAGTCCACGATTTGCCGTGACGTGCCTGGCACGTCATCTGTCGTTAAGGGGTTAATAATGTTGTCATCAAGGAGCATATTCAGAATGACACACACTCTGTACATCTGCTGCAGTGGGAGATAGTCCACCAGAACTGGAATACCAAGGTTTATTCAGCCATCCACATGATAGGCAGAGCATCACAGCAAATTTAGATTACATCAAATTAAATGACAAGAGTTGGCCTTTATGCCGGTTAACACTAATCAGTATATACTAGCCAGTTACTGGTGGTGGAATGCTATATCTGTCACCAGCATGTAATTAGTCACACACAAATGTAGGGCAGTATTGCTCCTATCAGAAGATATCTACTTATACTTATTTAGACACAGACAATGATAAGTTATAATTACAATCATCACATACAATTTAAACCATAGAATGTTGTTTAGTATAAAATTTAAATAAAAAATATAGACATCCAGTCAAATATCTATATTGTTAAGGAGATGTAAGTCAGCGCCTACTCGTAGAGAAAGTAGAAAGTGTAAAAAAGAGACTAATGAAACGAGTGAGCCTCTACTGACCACTAACTGTGAATGTGGTTCCAAGGTTCATAAGAGAATTGGCAAGTACATAAGCAAGCTACTGTAGGCACAAGCTCTCAGGTGAAGATTTAAGACAACAATAAAAATTGTAATTTGCATGTAATTTATAAAAAATATATGTTAACAAACTTTTACATAAAAAATAAAGTTAAAAAATAGCTAAAGTGCGCTTAAACAAACTGTAAGGTGAAAAAACAAACAGTGTATATATATATATGCAAACACCTTATAGATGAAAAAATTATTTCTGTGAAAAAAAATCAGTGGAAAAAATATATATTTAGTGGTTGAGGGGGACTTTGTCTCCCCTCTAATATCTCACTCACAGACTTCCAGAAAAACAGGTTTCACTTCATAAGCCTGCATTCATCAGTGGGGGCATGGTGTAGACCTCCTCTGTGGGTTACAGCTCGAAAAGGTACAACAGTAGGCAGTAAGTTAGTATATGAATATCCAAATATTTAATAGAAAAAAAGTAGCAGCTTACACTTAGGGTTATCTTTATCCTGTGTGATGGGCGCCTCAATCACTTGTTGGATTTGATGTCCTCAAGAGGTGCAGCTATATTAAAAATACATATAGAACTTCATAATAAAATATAAAACAAATAAAAATCCAGAAGGTCAGAATGCAGGTGAGTCCAGTCCGCTACGCGTTTCGCCTGTGGGCTTCAACTTGGCATCTGGACTCCCTGCGTTGTGTTTCCCTTTTATTGCTGTTCAACGTGGTCCCGGCAAGATTCTCCGTTCACTTCCGCATTCTTCACTCTATCGCGAGACTTTAACTTAGTCTTTTTCTTCTTCGGTGGTTTCCTTCGGTTTATAGATAACTGTTCGTATTTTGTCCTCCAGCTTCGTCTCTGATGTCGGTTTATGAAGAAACCTTCGGTTTACCAGTACCTGTTCGTATTATAACTTTCGTATTTCATGTCAGTTATATAGGCATGTCCTCGGTTTATAGATATCTATTCGTATTATCAAATCGTCTTCAGTGTTGTTCTTTCGGTTTATATGTATTCATATTCAGCGACCTGCATTATCACAAGTGAGCAGCCTTGAGCTATAAGGTATTCTTCTGCCCTCTATCTGCAGCTCTCTGCACAGCATGTGTGTTATAATGGCTGTGAGGCATCAGCAATACATAAAAAAGAATTGTTTCTAAAAAGAAGATATAGTGGATCAAAACACAATAGTGGCGGAAGTTGGAGGGGATCTCATGAATGCGTTGGCTATCTGGTCCTATCGCCCCCTCTCTCTCTTGATATGGACTGCGTGTTAAGGTTCCTGCTTATTTCATCTCCTGCTTTCCAACATCTTGCTGCCTGAATCTATTCTGTCCTAACCGTATGTGAAGTGAACTTTGTCTGCGTTACTAATCAGATAACACTGCCTAACCATATGCATGCTCAGGGATTCGATTGCAATATTGACTGCTGCTCCATTTTTACTCATATAGGTTTTTGCCTAACTTATATATAGTACTCAAATTCATTTCTAGCTGATGTGGCTAGGTTTCTTTATGAGTGTAAGATCCTGCCTTGCTAGCTAGCACCTATGTTCACATTAGTCATCTACAATGATAGAATCTCTATTCAATTGTCTAATGTATTTGTGTGTATTGTATTTTGCATTTGTTTATTACATGCTCCCTTTATACCTATTTTGTCAGAGTGCCTTTTATCAGATAATATTTGGGTTATTACTTTTGGATCTAATTTGTTCTATTGATCATATCAGACCTGTGGCACCCCACTATTAAAGATTATTTACCTTTTAAGTGGTTATCAAAAAGGCTTAATCAGCGTGTGATGCAGGTGTATCTAGATTTTATGAATATAAGTCCAAGCAGCAGAAAATAAGAGCCCAAGAGGAACAATTCTAGTTCCTTACACAATGCGTCCAATTACAGAAAAATACAGATATGAATCTATATAGTGGATAGAACACACCTGACGCCTTTCGTGCAACTCACGCACTTAGTCGTAGGTCATAATACACTAACGTTTACACTCATAAATACTAGATTCGTTACGTGTGCTTATCATCCCAGATCTGGCATCGGAGGTGGGAGAGGAGAAAATCTCTCCTCCCCCCGTGTCCAATCCATGGACTCAAGGACCACCCACTCTCAGAAAAATACAGAAGATAAAAGCATTAAATATGCTAACTACTAAGTAATACATTTTTGTAGTGACATTGTTTCTGTTGACTGAGGAAGAGTTGGTGAGGGTGGTGGTTTGTTCTCACACTATCCCCCCCCCCCCCCCCCCTCACATGGCTGTGGCGGATCTGGGATGATTAGCACAAGTAACGAAACTATTACTTATGAGAGTAGGCGTTAGTGTATTATGACCTACAACTAAGTGTGCAAGTCACATGAAACGCGTCATATGGATTCATACTGGTACTTTGCTGTGATTGGATTTTATCAGCAACGATCTGATAAATTGAGGTCACATGATCTCGTTTTCCTCTTATCCATCAATCTCGCAATGTTAATTTGCCAATCGCTGCTCTACAACCATAACAAGGCTTGTCTCTACATAAATCGCTCTGAATCCGGAATGAGGCTTGAATATGTCCATCATTGGATGTATTCCATTTTTATAAAAGTGAAACCTCATAAATAACATAAAACACAAATAGATGAACGGTGATATTAGAACCATAGTATTATCCGATAATACATAGAATAAAAATATAATAAAAGATGATTGTAATGAGAAGGCTCAGTAGCCAGATGTTAATTCTCGTTTGCGGGTTCAATATCTCCTCAGCCCTCAATCTTTCGCAATTGATTGTCAGCTCCCTGGTCAGCACCCCTTAGTAATAAGTCATTCATTGCAATTCCTAGAAGTAGACACGGCTACCAAGGATTTCACAGCAAGAACAATTTATTGTGGACAAGACAGCACATTTATACAGTAAAACATCTTGAGAACAGGAGAGATTGAACAATACACTTAAAGGGATTAACTTTGAAACAAAGGATAATACAATAAAACCTGGTGCCAGTCTGGGGAGGAAACCAATGAGATTACACTAGGAAAAGTAGCAACCATTCGGGGCTGAGGCCAGAGTTAGGTCCCTTTAAACCTTTTAACTTTGGGGACCTTTAAACTCTTGGCCAGTGAAATGGGTGCCAACCTTTTCCCCTTGGTCTGGAGGGTTTGGCACCAGGGGGCAGGGAAAACACAGTAATCTGCCCTTTTGGGGGGGTATTAAAACCCGGGAAACATGGGTACACACTGGTTATTACATTCAAGTTTAACATACTTTTGCCGGCCGGCTCGTGACAATGATAAAAAATGACGGTCCTGAATACATAAATTGTTAAGTATTATGTTCATAAAGGGGAAGCTCTAAGGACATTCGTCCATACATCATTGGTTTTAGTAAAGTATCATTTTTGTGTAGTCTTAGCACACTTTGTCCACTTTTACATACAATGCGTTACATTTTCAGTAACGCATTGTTTGGGATCTGGAGTGCTACTGGTCTGCTATCACTGACATCAACCACAGAGGTTAAGGCTGGGTTTTCAGATCGACGTACCAGGAGTACAGCAGGAGACAGAAGAAGCACATGTACGTGTTTGTTGTTTTAGGCTCCGGGAGGGAGAAGGTGAGTGCACAGACAGGATCACCATGGCTTTCGTTGAGCTGTACAGTCAGGTAATACTCCTTACCTTCTTAACTGACAGGTAGTCACCTCACTGTACTCTGCTTAACTGAATTAGAGTACAGTGCAAGCTTTATTATCTAACTGAATTATATTAGAGTGTGAGTTTTTATCTAACATGTTTTGTTGGGCTTGGTTTTAGCGTTGTGAGGAGAGGGGAGTATGTTATCCTTGGACCCAGAGAGCACAATGGCTTGGGCTGGCCATGGTGCTGGAGTATACTTACATTCTACATGTACCCTACCACTATAGACAATTGAATAGTGATAGGCATATAAGCTGCCACCAACAGACCTATAAGACATGAAAAAGAGAGGAATGTGTGTAAACAACGTCTTGTCAATAGCTTTTTTTTCTACTTTAGCTCTTTGTGCATTTAAATTAAAGTGTGAGCTTGCTATTTTAATGAATCTCCACATATAATGAATTGTTTTTTAAGGAAAGATATGGCTTTCTTTTGCAACCATTTTTTAAAGATTTAACTTAAACCCGTGAAGCATCCAGCAAAGCCGAAAATAGCACAAATCGAGGAAAAAACCCTTGCGATTGTGCTATTTTAAACGCAGCATGTATGGGCATTGTCACCAATGCATTGCATTGGGAGCCCATACATGTACGGGCATTGTCCTGAATGGGTTAAATGCAGCCCCCTATTGCACTCTCCCAAGTGCCACAGTGTACAGACAAAAAAAATGGGGGAGGGGGTCAGGAAGGCGCAATATCATGTTGAAAAAAAGAAAAACTAAAAGTGACAGTCTAGTTCACTCTTTGGTGCCTACAAGTTGCACCAAAGTCATATACGTGACTAGCATGTTTAATTCGACTGTCTAGTGCCCAAAATGCATCTTCCAAATATTAATGCATATTAATATGCTTTCAAAGTACTTTAAAATGCATGTTTTACATTTTGCATTGCTTAAAATATAAAATACTTACAGCTAGATGAAACCTGTGAAATTACAGCAGTTTACAAGGACTAGATGAATAAAATACATTTTCTTTTTTTCTGCTGCAGGAACCAATGAGAATAATTTCATTCAAATTAATGTAATTTCCTGTTTCTGTTCCTGTTCATTTAGTGATGTTGCACTGTTAAGAGATCCTACTGGTCCACTGTTAAGAGATCCTACCAAGGTCACTCAGAGTTCACACACTGTATTTAATTCAAGGAGCACAGGAAGTGACTAAATGAAACAAAACCTTATATCCTCAGTGTCTATATAATCAGTGCTACCGCACCTGCAGTAAACAAGCAGAGTAATCAGTTGGGAGGGCTTGAGTCAAATATATGAAAGTGAGTTTTGTGAACTAGAAAGTCCCTTTAACTGTGTCTGATGTCTCTTGTTTATGACATCATAGTTGGCTGATATGAAAATGAACTAGTTTCAATGTATAATGTGTAATTTGCATATAAAACAGCTAGATGTCCTAAGCAGGAGACATCACTGGCATATTTCCCTCCTAATTTAGTCATTTGTTTGCAGTTCTGCTAGATCATTTTAAATCTTTTTTATTTTCTACATTCACAGAAAAAAAAAACGTTTAGGTGAAAATATTCTAAGAATTTTTGCAATTTTGCTGACAAAATGTATAGATTTGTTATATCTTTTTATTTTCTATATTCATAGTATAAACAAGCATACCTAACTGAATATATCGTCAGCAACACTATTACGTTTATATTTTTTAACACTTCGCCTGGGGAGCAAGAGATGGTGAATTTGGACACACATAATGTGTGTGTTTTTTTTGCTGGCATTGTGTGCAGTAGTAGAGCTCTTTTTGATGCTGAAATTATCACACTCTGTACTAGTATTAAGTTGCTTGCAAAAAAATATATTTTTATTTCATCTAATACTCTATATCCCATCCACATCTTTATATAACTCCTTAATATTTGTTAATGCAAACTGCACAATATGTGAGGATTTAGTTACAGTACAGTTGAAACCACCTTTCTCAAGTGGGATCAGAAGTGGTTCGACGATTTATGATGCTCAGCCAGACAGTCAGAATGGTCGTAAAGTACAACTCCTAAAATGCTCAGCCAGTTAGGCGTTTGGTTAACGTTTGATTGAATGAATTTAACAAAAACATTAGTCATCAGCACCTGGATAGTGGTAGATGATTGCCCATCTCTAACTTCCGGAGCATTACGAGTGCGGATATGACGTAACAATGCGGATGTAACTACCGTGGTAAATATGGCGGTGCAGGCAGTACATGTACAGGGGGACGCTTTCCTGGTGTGTGTCACCCACTCACTGAGCACAGAACGGGAGGAGGTAATGGGGCTGTGTATCGGCGAGGTGGACACACAAAGGGTGGTGCACATTTACTCTGTGATCATCCTCAGGCGTTCTGACAAGAGGAAAGACAGAGTGGAGATCTCACCCGAGCAGCTGTCTGCGGCCACCATAGAGGCCGACAGGCTGGCGGATCTCACCGGGCGCCCTATGCGAGTGGTTGGCTGGTATCATTCCCACCCACACATCACGGTGTGGCCCTCCCATGTGGATGTGCGAACGCAGGCAATGTATCAGATGATGGACAGTGGATTCGTGGGACTGATCTTCTCCTGCTTTATTGAAGATAAGAACACCAAGACGGGCCGAATCCTGTACACCTGTTTCCAGTCTATTCAGGCCCAGAAGGGGTCCGAGTATGAGAGGATTGAAGTGCCCCTCCACGTGGTTCCACATGACACTATTCGTAAAGTTTGTTTGGAGTCGGCGGTGGAACTTCCCAGAATCCTTTGCCAGGAAGAGCAAGATGCGTACCGCAGAATACACAGCCTGGGACACTTGGATTCTGTCACCAAGATTCACAATGGTTCTGTATTTACAAAGAATCTGTGTGGTCAGATGTCTGCCATCAGTGGGCCACTTCTGCAGTGGCTGGAGGACCGACTGCAGCAGAACAGACAACGGGTGGAGGAACTGGAACTGGAAAAAGATGAACTGTTGCAGGAGTTAGAAAGCTTGGAATGAACAAACTGTGAATTGGAGTTTGGGTGCAGAGCATTGTTTAATGTGAACATTCATCGCTTTCTCGTGTTTAAATACTAATTTCTGTGGTACCTGAATATATAATATATATTCTAAAGCTTTGTGCAGTGCATATTAAGTCGTGCTATAGTACACAGGTATCTCAAAAATAACAAATGACCATAAAAGATAACGTGTGTGACACGCATGTCCTAATAGGTGGTTGACGAAGGGTGGTCCAAAGACCTTTTGTATTGATCCTTAGGTGGATTGATATAAGGAGTGCAACAGAGGCAGTATGTCAAGATGAATATGTGTATTCGGGTGATAGGAAAACAAATATGTTTTTAAATTTAGTATTCAATTTATACTATTCAGTTTAGATGGCAACTAGTTCTAAACTGGTACTTAGCCAAAGATTGAGAACCACTAGACTATGATATGAACACATTGGGCCAGGATATTTATATCTATAGTGCAATTAATTTAGTGTAATTTCTTTACTTAATCCAACTCACTATTTACATGTAATCTGAATAAGTAGTCCTTATGTAGACATGTTTTTTTGCCTTTGGTAAAGTCTTAACTAATGAACAATCTTCAAAGAACAGGAATGGTATAGCAGTAATTTGTTTTTTATAGTTTGAGTTAAAATATATATAACCCGATTAGTGACCTATTCAGCAAACAATGTTTTAGCAGAATATGTTCTAGTAAGGTATTTCATTCCCTTCGATTGGTTGTCATTGGCAATAGTTTCTGCTCATGAGGCTCAGATTTGCAAACCTTGCATTATTATGTGCACACACTCAAACTTGCATGCAAAGACACCTACCACTCCTGACTGTCATTTATTGCCAGTGTCCCAAAAAAAATGCATTCCTGCTCCTTTAACAGGATTACAACTTTATACCAGTATTTTTATGGTGCATATATTATTTTAATTATTAATATTTTTGTTTTTCCATACAGTTTAAAGAAAATACTCTCTGGCAGGGAAAGCAGCTTATGACACTTCCCTGAGCCAAAACGGTTGAAAGCACTGAAAGCTTAGACACAACACAAACTGTACTTACCTAATTTAATTTAAAAAAAGTATTACAAACAATATTTTGTGGCAAATTCTGCTCAGTTTTGTGCTGATTACAAAGAGGAGCAGTATTTGATGAATGAACTCTGTATAGGAGCTTTCACTCAGTCAGGCAAATAGGCATCTGGTCCTCTAGTAAAATGTAATGTTTAATGTATACATAAAAAATAAAAATAAAGACACATTGTCAGCAAACAGCTGATGCGCTTGACACTCTAAGCGTATCTATGTGCTAACTTTTAATGGATGCTTACATTTAAAAAAAAAAAAAAATAAAGTTTCAAGAAGACAATCACCTATTTACCGAGTTAATTTATCAAACGCTGCTTCATCCTCTTGGACAGGTCATGGGATCTGCGCTCAGGTTAGAGAGGCAAAGTCGGACTGGCCTACTGGGAAATATCCCGGTAGAGCAGCTGCCCTGGGGCCACTGGATGCAGCCTATAAGTATTTGTCCTTTTTAAGAACTAGACCATTGCGGCTGCTTTAAGAATTTGTCTGTTGCTGGATGCGGTTGAGGCCATGAGAGTGTCATATAGCACCACTCAAGAGTTACATTCAGTGTGATGTTGCTACTTTTTCCTTCCTGCATGGTGCAGGAGGCTGATCGAAGTCCTCGGTGCTTGGGCAAGTTCTGTGAGTGCAATCTAATAGTTGGGATAAGTCCTGGGTGCTGGGGCAAATCTTGTGTGTGCAATCTATGTGCTGGGGCATATCCTTTGAGTGCATTCTATGTGCTGCTGTGAGTGCTATCTTAATGCTGGGGGCAGGTCCTGTGAATGTAATTTAAATGCTGGGGGCAAGTCCTGTGAATTAAAAAGAAAATAGTGACAAAAGTGGCGCTACTCAAATAATAGAAAACATAATTTTAAAATGTCTAAAAGCTTCACACAGTATAAGAACAACCCACAATCTTTCCCCTAACAAAGTAATATAAAGAAAAGAAAACTGGAGCGCTAAAACATGGAATTATATATAAAATAATAAAGTGAAATAAGACAAAATTGTGGAGAAATAAAGCAAATGTATACTTAATAAAACAATCTTGTATGTTTTTTGCAGTTGAGGCTCTTCCCCAGGCACAAATTAATATGCAAAAAAAAAAGGAAACAGTTTACCACCTATCCTGTGAATGTAATCTAAATGCTGGGGACAAGTCCTGTGTATGTAATCTAAATGCTGAGGGCAAGAGTCCTGTCTGGGCGCTGAGGCAAGTCATGTGAGTGAAATCTAGGTGCTGGGGTAGGTCCTGGGTGCTGGACAAGTCCTATGAGTGCTATCTGGGTGCTGGGGTAAGTTAACATATCCGTTCAATATGAACACAAGGTTATATCTCACACACTGCTCTGATATATACCTCTGCAATGGCCAATATATGCCCCCAGTATGTACAGAAGGTTAGGTCTCACACACTGCACAGGGCAATTCATATAACCTGGGGTGTTTTCACTCAACGCACATGCACACAAAGTTACAGATGATCAATCAGTTGTAACTTTGCCCCTTCGGATCAGCTATGTTGACAATTAATCACTGTATAGTTGGTAAAACTCCTATCGGTGATATGCTACGCTAGTAAGCGGAAGTGGGACATGGGGGGGGGGGGAGCTGCCTCATCTTGATGGGAGTTGTGATCACCCAGTGAGCACCTCCTTATACTCCCGTGTGTCCCCCGTGTCTGACTTCTGCTTACTAGCGTAGCATGTCACCGATAGGGGTTTTACAGTGATTGCTACGCTAATAAGTGACAATAAGTAATACGCTTCTACTTTACCTTTAGCTGATCTGAAGAGGGTGTGAGTTGGTGTGTAGCCCTTGCGCATGCACTGTTCTGGCAAAGTTACAGCTGAATGATCAGCTGTAATTTTGTGCACATGCGCGATGAGTGAATTCTACTGCGCCTGTGCAGTGGAATTCGCTCGGTTTTTTTGTCAGAACACCGGCACTGCATAGCAGTGCCATGTTGTGTGACTTTGTGTGGTTTCCCTTCTTCTTGTGTTTGTGATTACAAAGAGGAACATTTAAAAGCAGTAGAGACCTGTGAAGTTCATGTTGCACCTCATTCATTAGGAGAACTGCCTCCCTGCTTCATCATAAATCTTTTTCATCTCCTAAGACTTTATGTTTGCATGCTTTTTACCAGCAGGAAATTTGTCAGGGCTGTGCATGCACATTAGTCTTACTTATGCAGACAAGGAGCCCAGTGATGAGTGGATACACTGGTTTGCCAACAGTTAACAGACCTGTGTCTTTTGAGTGCTGGGATGTCACGTGACACCCAGTGTGCTTATTCTGACCAGCATGGGCACATTGGACTGCATCCTTGGTAAAAACAAAATAAATGTCTGTGCCAACATTGTGAAAAGTAAAATCCGTCACTGCATGGATGTGCACATAGGCAATTTAAAATAGACCTTGGCATATGGTGCCCTAATGACATGAGACTGCACATTATATATATATATTTTTAAATGTTGAGAGCATCATTTTGATGTCCCCCTTAAATTTGACCCTAGATAATTGAAAATCTGACCCAGGATTCTAAGCAAAATGTCAGCCAGTGCCAATCTTAGAATGGCCAGCATGCCCCGACCCACTCTACGGCTGGCTCTGGCTGACATGTTGTTTAGAATCTTGGGTCAGATTTTCATTTACCTTGGGTCAAGTGAAGTTAGAACAGACCCAAGATAACCAACATGTCTGCTCCCTATTAGAGCTATATGGAGCAAAGTGCCCCAATACATTATTTGTATTGAAATGTAGAAAAAATTGGAAATAAGCAGCACTGCTTTCCTGGTGCCTGAAGTTAAACGGCACACACAAAGTTCTTTGCCGTTAATAGTGAGTTATTTCACCATCTGGTGCAACCATAAAAATCAGTCAGACCCATAGAGCATTATTTGGATTCTTTCAATAAAGAATTTCCATTTTGAACCTCAAGGCATCTAGCAATAACAAAATTTGCTGGCATCTGGAGTGAGCACGGGAGCCATATTGAAAGACAGCATGCCGTTCAAATATGGCACTGCCCTGTTGTGGGCAAGGGCTTTGGAAGTAATTGGTGGTCAAATATACTGGTTTTCTTGGACTACAATATGTAGCTTTCTTCTGTTTCTACTATGCTTACTTTGGTGCTAATGTTTATGGACTTTAGAGTTACACTAGTCCAATAGTTTCATGTTTCCCCACTAACCTTCCCTACGTAAGATATTATTCTGCCTCTCTATGGGTCCATGGTAAGACCCCACCTAGAATAAGCAGTTAAATTCTGGGTATCTTGTCTAAAAAAGGACATTGTGGAACTACAGAAAGTGCAGAGGAGGGCTACAAAACTAATAAGGGGAATGGAAAGTTTTAATTGTGAAAAAAGGCTAGAAAAGTTACATTTGTGCACGCTAGAGAAACAAATCTTATATAACATTATCATATGCCTTCTAACTATGTACAGGGCCAATACAAAGGGCTCCCTAGATACTGGAAGAAAGAAGGTTTAGTCTACGAAGGGATTTTTCTATGCATATATAAGTATCAACATTAATATCTATTTTGTGCTTGTTTAGAGAGGAAAAATCTGATTTAACATGAAAATAAATAACACACCCACCTTATCTGTGCACAGTTCATGTCACCTAGTCTTGTAGGTAGTTAAAACAAATAATTATAGACAAGACAAACTGATGCCTTCAGATAGGTATTCATTGAAAGTGCAAAAATCAGGCATTAATAGCGGATTTAGAAACATAGACAAGTAGTTTTCAACTCAGCCCCCGCCCCATACTAAGAGGAACAGTTTACTATGCCTTTCGCACAGGCATAATGGCTGGACAGCTATGTGTCTGAACAATGTACGGCAGGCACTGTGCGAGGCAACTAAGTTATTTAAGGCCGCTGCCCGGGTAATTTGATTGTGTCTAGTGATTCTGCAGTCCACAGATTGGTAATTGTAGCAGTTTATTCTGTTTATGATGGTGGATCCTAATCTGCCGCTACCGCCAATCAGTTGATGTGTTATAGGAGATATAGCTTTCCCCTGGTACTAGGCTTCGCATTATCCCGGGGATCAGGGGACTTAGTGTCTTTAGTATGAAGGCGAAGGGTTCCCGTAACTCGCAGTCGCAGCCCGAGGAATGTGGGGTCTGGCTGGACACTACGGAGCTGAAAAGGAGGCCGAAGCAGGTACAACGCGCGGGCCTGTATTAATGCAATAGGAACAGCCTTTAGCAGTATTTGATAAAATGAAACGTATTAGAAAGAAGTGCTCACATATTGATTTGCGTATTGTTCAGGCCATGCACGTCGTGGTGGATGCATGTGACAATGTCTTGTGTTAGATGCAGTGCATTTAATAGGTGTCTGAAAGGACAGTGCAGCCTGAAAACCAGATACAGTGTCTATTATTATTTTAGGACAATATTTCACAATGTTGGTTTGCATTCACTTTGAAGCTCATAGTCCATCTCTGTTCAAAATATGTTACAAATTCACAGTGCAAAATGCCAATTGTCTGCATTTTCTTGCAAATGCATTGTCATTTGCCCTGATGGTAGGCACTTTAAAAAAAAATTTGATACAGAGCTTTAAAGGGACTGTATCACTTAAACATTGTTTTTGCTGTGAATGTAGATAATAAAAACTGATTGAAAATTATCTATACGTTTTGTTAGCAAAATTGCAACAAATGCCTAAATTGGGACAAAAATGTGCTTTAATTGTCTGTGGAGTCTCCTGTTTATGACATCACCTCTAGCTTGATATGCAAATGAACTTCATTTCACTGGGGAATGTGCACTTTACATATTAAGCCACAGATGATGTCATAAGCAAGAGACTAAACAGACACATTTTTCTGCTAATCTAGTTGTGCCACTGAGCTCTACCCCTGCTGCCTTTTGGGACAAAGGTAGAGTACTGCAGGATTAACTGCAATCTTCAGCTGCTTCTTGGTGTCAGACACTGGAGACTGAGGCACTTTCATTCTACCTCCAAATCGCTGCCACCGGTGTCCTGATCATGGGGGGCCCATAGTAAATTAAATTCAGGGCCTACAACATCTTAATTCAGCCCTGTTTACAATGTGAAATGTGCAGTTTGCATATCAAACCACAACATGATGCCTTGGACACCATAGGTACCCATATTGTACTTCAAAATATACTAAAACTATGGTAGTGCAATGCATAGAGCCTTATTTTATTTTTTATATATGTTACACAGTCCAAACAATGCTTAGTTGACGGTCCTTTCAAAAGCAAATCGTATTATTTCAGAGGACAGATTAATTAGTTGGGTAAGGATTGATACAATAAACATTTTTGTTTGTTTTCTGTTCAAGATGTTGCTCCCTTGTTCCTCTTCGAAACAGTTTAATCTCATCTCAAGAAAAAAGACGCCAAATCATTTTCCCTTTGACTTCACTCAAACACGAGCACTACAACCTTGCACCAAGCAGACCTCAATGTACTCTTTCTTTACACCATCTGGTAAGATCTATAGTGACAACTTTTTCGTCCTGCATGTTTGTTTAGTGTTCAATGAACAGAGAATGGTGATATTGCTGAATTCTACAAAACTAAACAAAAAAAAAACTTGCACTACACAGCGCAAGTTGTATAAATAAGGTATTATGACTCACCCACAGCATTAATAATTGATCCGTATGCCCTTGCAAGTAAACCGGCTATGTATAAAAGACATCCATTCTTGTAAAAGGCCTTCAGTCCTGAGCCTCATTGAGAGTTCGTCTTTGGGAATAAGAATCTTTCACATGATGTTGTGACCTATTGATGATTTGACAAGGAGGTCATAGTTCAGCTGAACAATAGTTTGCATTTTTGAATGATAATGAACTTAACTTGCAGTTCACTCTAACTTACAGTGCAGATCAAATTTACTTATTTGGACGGATAGGTGGAAGGAAATGCTAGCAAGTGACACTACCAATTTTAGAAAAACTATGGCTGGTAACATGATTTTGCAGGCTGACTGCAGCCATTCAAAACACACATTCAGAGGGATTCCCAAAATCAAATTCCCATATGAAAATGAAGCTAGTAGACTTTTTGATTTTGGCTACAATCCAAAGTTTATCCAAGAAGGTTAGGAGTATGCTAGAAATCTCAATAGGAGGGGGTATACTAACAAAGATTATGAAAAAAAACATAGAGACTAAAAGAGATTTTAATTTTTTAATAAGAACTTTCCACAAACTAAATACATCTAACATTGCAACATGCCAATTCTGAACGTCAACAAATCCTACAAACGTATTTTAAAACATGGAATGCGTTATGTAGTGAGGTAAGGTAGATCTTTATGTTCTTTGTTGTTTCCTAGCCATTTTCCTGTAAGAATACAAGCACAGAGTGAAACATAGTTGTACTGGAAAGGAATCTAAAAGTGTGGAGGGAGATGCAAATGTTGCGTTTGTTTTACGAGGACCCACAGTTCAGTCCACAACTACAGTGCAGGTTATTAATATAGCTACATTCATAAATTGCAACACTACACGTTGTTTATGTCATCATGTGCCTTAAATGCATGATGCAGTTTGTAGGAAATTCCAAAAGAGCACTTGGGGAACCTTTTTTCTGCCAAGGGCCATTTGGATATTTATAACATCATTGGAGGGCCATACAAAATTATCAACTATCAAAAATTAGCCTATATTTGGTCAAAAATGTAATTAACACAATGCACATCCAGGACTTACCCCTTCACCCAAGGACATGCCCCCTTACCCACAATGCTCATCCAGGACTTACCCCTGCACCCCAGGACATGCCTCCTCACCCACATTGAACATCCAGGACTTACCCCTGGAAAAGCCACTCCCTGGTGTCTAGTGGAGGCAGCTGGATTGTCACGTGACTCGTGGCGCTCTGACCTCAGACCAGTGTGCGGACAGTGAGAGGCAGCATGGGAATCTCTTTCTTTATCTTCCCAGCCTGCTTTTATTTATTTTTTAAAGAAACAATGATTCAGTTGGCCTGACGTTCCCCACCCCTGATTTAAACAATGTGGAAATCACTAACCATAAGTCTCCCATTAACAAACATTTCCAACTATGTAATAAAAAGAATGTTTTCTTAATTCAGACTTCTGGGCTTAGAGCAGGGTACGGTGGGTGAGGGGGGAGAATATGTTATTAACAAAAGAGAAAAATTAATTTTTTTTCCTTAGATACAAGGAAACTTAAGGGTTTGAATACAGAGTATTCCTTAGAAGTTAACTCTGTCCCTGCCTAATCTGGCTATGTTTACATTTATGGATTGCAGCAGTCTTTACTGTCATTAGCTTTAAGTGATATAGACTTTCCTTTATCATTATCTTAGCTTGGTATATATTCCATATGCAGCTTTGTCTTTTTAAAAAAAAAAAAAAGGTATTTCTTTCTTTGTTTTCCACATCAGTCCAACTAATTGGCTCAGGTGTGTAGTTGAGGTGTAGATAGCACCTATAAGCAAGTGCTGTTCTGTGTTCCATGGCAGCGCTTGGTACAAGTTTCTGTATATTGCTGAATTCTAACCAAACTAAGCACCTGATACTCCTGTCTGCAGGTTAACAACTCCCTATATAACTGTATCTTAGCCAGTGACATGAGGCTACTTTTGTTTGTTTTTGTAAATGTGTTCATCTTACAAAAGCCCATTTGTTTTATAGCTTCATCGATTTGAAACAGAATGATTTTTCTTTTTTTCAGGCAAGAAGAATATACAACATCCCAACTCCGATCCTCTTTCATTAGAACCAGAAAACACTCCTTACAAGGAAAACACAAAGGAAAATGGAGAAATGAACCTGTTGGATTCATTAAGCCAGCAAAGATGTCCACTGCCTCCTCATACACTTGAAAATTCTGGTAATTCAAATTACTGTAATACAGCTTTTGCTAATATGAATCTGTGGAATTCCTTTGTTGTGCGAATTATGTTGGTAAAATAGCAGGAGTAAAGACTTATACAATATAGTTAAAATGAATGGGCCTCATCAGGCTCTATTTAATTTTTTTGAAGATCTATAATAAAAGCAATTCAGCAATAACTTGAATTTGGGTTTAGGCTTTTCAGGATCCTGCTTGCTCGAGTGAATTTGACAATGTTTTGTAAATGATTTCCTTTCAATCTGTGTCTTATTGTCTGATTTCTACAGTGGCTAAGAAATGTAATTACTGTCAATGGCTGAGCAGTATAGGGCTTGCAGTTCTTATCTCCTGTAGAATCAAGCAAGGATGTTCTGCCCTGGAGCTCCTGTCATACACGGAGTTCAATGCATGCTTTGTCATGATAGGCATTAGACTGAACAGTTACACATTATTAGGATGCTTAGCAGCAGTCACCATGGAGTACTAGTTATGTGATCAGACCTAAGCCTAAAATGTCTGAAGATATGAAGCAATATAGAAGCAGGCAAGCACTCCCTTAAACCAGCTGAAGTGACTGAAGTTATATGCAATAAAAAAAAGAGATCAGTGCACTCACAGAACAGTTTATTTTTTTATTTTTTTTTCTCTCAAAGTACTCCATTTATGTTTTTTGATTACTCCTTTTGTAATATTCCCTAATGCCTCTTTGAGTTAATGACTATGTAGAAGTGTCCTTCCATGATTACTGATGATCTGGCTCAAAGTAGTTTATCCGAGAACAGTTGGTTGAAGTTTCCTTCTTGGAAATAATGGTAAAACAGAGCAAATTGGTATGATCCCTACAACAGCAGTGGCAAAATGCCTTTTATGGGTTGAATGCTTGAATTTAGTGGAACACTTTTCTGATCTTTATTTTTTGTTTGTCAGGATCTTTTGAGTGTATGAAGAACACATGTGGCACAGAAGATGGTGAGTCTTCCGATCATTATGACTCCTGGGAAGACACCATAAAGCAAACCAGGACGCCACAACATGAAAAAGGTTTTGTGCCAGAGGATGCTATTCCTGCCCAAATAAATCCACGCAGCTCACGTTCACTGTATCAAGTACATGAGGATTTAGAGAACTCTATGCTGCCCTCCAAAGACTGGTTGAGGACAAGAAATGCAACAAGTAAAAAGACTGTTTCTTATTTTGTTAATGACCCTCCTGGATGCCGCCCACTTTCTGAGGACTTTTCTAATAAAGCACAAGACAGTCTTCTGCAGTCTTTCAGAGTCAGCCAGCTCTTTACGCAGGATAGTCAGGGAAACAAGGTGATAAGCCACAGGCCTCTAAATGACCAGAAATGGAATGGCTGCACATCTTTTCCACTTCAGGACAGGACAAATATCACATTGGACATTTCAGGTTCACCCTGTGAAGAGGAGTCTCTGCAGAGAATATTTACACAGGACTCCGAGGGCAACTTAGTCATGAAACATTCTCAAATATAGATAATTATCCATTTTGTTTTGGTTTTTACTCTGTTTGTGGCATGGGGACTTACTGCATGCGAAGCAAAACGGAGAATCCTACCACACTTTATTTTACTTACCTTAGGTATTAAACTAATGGAGAGCTTGGAGTATCTAAAAGTGGATGTCTTAATATAATAAACTTCAGCTCAATGTTTGATCACAGTTGCTTTCTTCTTCTGCCTATTTATTTGTATAAACAGTTAATATATTAAAGTCCCAGAACCAAAGCAGTTGCAGCATCTTAGATACATCATATGTATGTTATTCCATCAAAGCAGTTGATTCCTTGAGAATGTTACATTTCCCTGTAGAGTGAACAACTTTCTGTAAATTGTAGTCTTTTGTTTTTTGACATACAATGTATGGTTGGTGAAAGGTTGTTTTTAAATAATCAAACACCACTTTCAGGTATGAAGGCCGAATTTGAATTTTTAATGAATAAATTTAATGTATCAGATTTTATTTGTCTTTCTCTTGCTAGAAATCATTTGCTTTGAAGTCAGGAATCATTAATAGAAACATAGAATGTGTCGATAGACAAGAACCATTTGGCCCATCTAGTCTGCCCCATCATTAATGGCATTTATTAGATCTGCAACAATTCATCAATATCCTATATTCAATGAAGTCGGTTAATAATTTATTATATAGGACAGTTGACTCCTTCAGCACAGATGTTCTGCATATTCCAACTATCCTGTGATAGGGCTGCAATTGTTCAAATCTATTAGTAGTATTAGGTGAGACATCTATTTTGTAGTATGTTTGATACATGTCTAAAACTACATATAATTGCAACACAAACATTACCCAAAATAAACTGCAGTGATTAAAGGACAAAATAAAGGTGGTGTGCACCTTTTCAAGCACACCTGTGTGTGGATACAACAAACAACTTATACAAATGTACTTTTATTTTTTGTTTGTTATAAATGTTGTTATAAATATATATATATACATAAAAAGTGTGGTTTTTGGTTTTTACATTTTTAATGCTGTGAAAAGGGATTACCGTATATACTCGCGTATAAGCCGAGTTTTTCAGCACATTTTTTGTGCTGAAAAATGCCCCCCTCGGCTTATACTAGAGTCGGTGGCTGGGGAAAAAAAAAGAATCTAAAACTTACCTCGTTCCTGCTCTGTCCCCTGGTGCTCTGAATGTCCGTGGCTGTGAGGGAAGCGTTGTGAGCTTCCCTCCAGCCGCGCGGTCAACAGTGTGTTTTTTTTTTTTAAACAAACTTTATTGTTCCGCGCGGCTGGAGGGAAGCTCACAATGCTTCCCTCACAGCCACGGACATTCAGAGCACCGGGAGACGGAGCAGGAAAGAGGTAAGTACTAGGGTCTGGGGGAGGATGGTGGCATAACGAGCATACTAAGGGGCAATATCCTGGCATATGAAATGGCACATTGGGGGCAATATCCTGGCATATTAAAATGGCACATTGGGGGCAATATCCTGGCATATTGGGGGCAAAATCCTGGCATATTAAATGGCACATTGGGGGCAATATCCTGATTTCTGCAAATGGCAAATTGGGGGCAATATCCTGGCATATTAAATGGCATATTGGGGGCAATATCCTGGAATATTAAATGACATATTAGGGGCAATATCCTGGAATATTAAATGGCATATTGAGGGCAATATCCTGGCATATTAAATGACATATTGGGGGCAATATCCTGGAATATTAAATGGCAGATTGGGGGCAATATTTACCAGTAGCTGCCTCATTTCCCACCCTAGGCTTATACTCGAGTCAATATTTTTTCCCAGTTTTTTGTGGTAAAATTAGGTGCCTCGGCTTATATTCGGGTCGGCTTATACTCGAGTATATACGGTACTTTGCTGGCTGAAACTTTTTACAGCATATATGGAACACTACTTTTTTTATCTTAGCCTGTGTAAAGACAAAGGGCAGGAACACCGGAAAGTACTATTTAAAAATATAATACTGTGCACAATCAGATCATAGAACATTTTTCTGGTATGTCTCTTTAACAAAAGAAAAGTCTGATACCAACAGATCCTCCTGTATACTAAAGTTTGTATCTAAATATTTAAGATGTGAATGGTTCCAAGTCATTTTAAATTGGAATAAGAATCCAAAATAAGTAAAATCTCATGTAAGAACACCACAGGCCATAAAACATTGCCAATGTTTCAAGTATAAAGCAAAATCTTTATTATATTTGCTTTTTTCCAAAATTTACTTAATTGTATTTTCTGCAGGTAGGCTTTTGATGTATTTTATAAAATCAGAAGATTACATAACATTTATGCCAACAAGTTAGGTAGTGTATGGTACAGAGAATAAATGGGAATTACCTACTGTGTTAGACGAACTGACCGACACATGAGGTAGAAATACCTGCTCGCAAGCTTACAATCTATAGTGTTGATTGTTTTTGTTTTTTTACACTCAATTTGCAGTAGGGAATTTCCTTTTTATAATATATATTGCAGTGTATGAAAAACCCCTCCAAAATCAAAATTATTTTTAAAACAGAGGATTTTGTCAGTATTGATCTCATTACTGAACTCCATATAGAATTTGTATAAACCTTTCCTGTGATCTGAGCATATTTCACTTCTAGCCTCAATTCTTTTATCATAAAGGGACTGTCTAGTGCCCAAAATGCCTCCTCAACGTTTTAATGCATATTAAAGTACTTTCAAAGTACTTATATGAATATTTTATATTTTGCATTACTTAAAAATGAAGATATAACACTTAGATGAAAATGCACATTTGCAGAGGTTCAGGGCGTCTCACTTAGGCTTCTAAGGGAGTTTATTTTCTCAGCAGCAGCCATTAAGAATTGGAATAGGATTTCCTGTTTAGTGATGTAATCAGACAATGTGTTGCATTAGAGATCCTACTGTATACAAGAGCATTATTAGTTAGTGCCCTCTAACTTTATAATGTCAGTCATATCATCCAGCACTGCCTATCATGTCAGCTTGGCTGTGATAGGCAGTGTGGTGCCCCCATAAATGATGCCAGCTTGGCTGAGCATGATAGGCAGTGTGCCCCCCCAAGTTACAGTTTATTTAATACCAATATGATTATGGTGGTACGTTCAGAGCCTGTGTGAGTATGATTTATAGGAGTTATAGTTATATATTATAGTGTGATGGGAATTTAATTATTAAAATGTAGATACTGGTGCTTTTTTTTATATTAATATTATACTTCATGTCCCCTTCATGAGTGAGCAGGACACCCAGAGGAGTACAGAAAGGAACTTTATTATTCATTCTCCATGACTAGCACAATAAATCACAGGCTTGGTGTCCGCTTTAGCAAGGCAGTAAATACAATATAATACTGCCTTGCTGACAGACCATGATTTATTGTGGTCCACGGAGAATAAGTTCTTTTTGTGGTAATAAAAGCTCTTCTGTGATCCCTTCCCTGTCCAGCTCACTCTGCAGGAAGCAGACTGAGTATACAGATCACGCTGACCTGCTTGTTTCCATGGAGACACTCTCGTCTGAGTGATTGATGGGAGAAGCAGCAACTGTGCATGCGTTAGGGCAGGGGTCCTCAAACCTTTTAAACAGGGGGCCAGTTCACTGTCCCTCAGACCGTTGGAGGGCCGGACTATAGTAAAAACAAAAACTATGAACAAATTCCTATGCACACTGCATATATCTTATTTTGCAGTGAAGAAACAAAACGGGAACAAATACAATATTTAAAACGAAGTAAAGTTAAATCAACAAACTTACCAGTATTTCAATGGGAATAGTGTGCCAGTCAGATGCCCAGTAATATTATGCCAGTCAGAGCCCAGTAATATTATGCCAGTCAGATGCCCAGGAATATTATGCCAGTCAGAGCCCAGGAATATAATGCCAGTCAGATGCCCAGGAATATTATGCCAGTCAGATGCCCAGGAATATTATGCCAGTCAGAGCCCAGGAATATTATGCCAGTCAGATGACCAGGAATATTATGCCAGTCAGATGCCCAGGAATATTATGCCAGTCAGAGCCCAAGAATATTATGCCATTCAGATGCCCAGGAATATAATGCCAGTCAGAGCCCAGGAATATTATGCCATTCAGATGCCCAGGAATATTATGCCATTCAGATGCCCAGGAATATTATGCCAGTCAGAGCCCAGGAATATTATGCCATTCAGATGCCCAGGAATATTATGCCAGTCAGAGCCCAGGAATATTATGCCAGTCAGATGCTCAGGAATATTATGCCAGTCAGATGCCCAGGAATATTATGCCATTCAGATGCCCAGGAATATAATGCCAGTCAGAGCCCAGGAATATTTTGACATTCAGATGCCCAGGAATATTATGCCATCCAGATGCCCAGGAATATTATGCCAGTCAGAGCCCAGGAATATTATGCCATTCAGATGCCCAGGAATATTATGCCAGTCAGAGCCCAGGAATATTATGCCAGTCAGATGCCCAGGAATATTGTGCCAGTCAGATGCCCAGGAATATTATGCCATTCAGATGCCCAGGAATAGTATGCCAGTCAGAGCCCAGGAATATTATGCCAGTCAGATGACCAGGAATATTATGCCAGTCAGATGCCCAGGAATATTATGCCAGTCAGAGCCCAAGAATATTATGCCATTCAGATGCCCAGGAATATAATGCCAGTCAGAGCCCAGGAATATTATGCCATTCAGATGCCCAGGAATATTATGCCATTCAGATGCCCAGGAATATTATGCCAGTCAGAGCCCAGGAATATTATGCCATTCAGATGCCCAGGAATATTATGCCAGTCAGATGCTCAGGAATATTATGCCAGTCAGATGCCCAGGAATATTATGCCATTCAGATGCCCAGGAATATAATGCCAGTCAGAGCCCAGGAATATTTTGACATTCAGATGCCCAGGAATATCATGCCATTCAGATGCCCAGGAATATTATGCCAGTCAGAGCCCAGGAATATTATGCCAGTCAGATGACCAGTAATATTATGCCAGTCAGATGCCCAGGAATATTATGCCAGTCAGAGCCCAGGAATATTATGCCAGTCAGAGCCCAGGAATATTATGCCAGTCAGATGACCAGTAATATTATGCCAGTCAGATGCCCAGGAATATTGTGCCAGTCAGATGCCCAGTAATATTGTGCCAGTCAGATGCCCAGGAATATTATGCCAGTCAGAGCCCAGGAATATTATGCCATTCAGATGCCCAGGAATATTATGCCATTCAGATGCCCAGGAATAGTATGCCAGTCAGAGCCCAGGAATATTATGCCAGTCAGAGCCCAGGAATATTATGCCAGTCAGATGCCCAGGAATATTATGCCAGTCAGAGCCCAGGAATATTATGCCATTCAGATGCCCAGGAATATTATGCCATTCAGCTGCCCAGGAATATTATGCCAGTCAGATGCCCAGGAATATTATGCCATTCAGATGCCCAGGAATATTGTGCCAGTCAGATGCCCAGGAATATTGTGCCAGTCAGATGCTCGTTATACCTCCCTCCTCCCCCGCTTCCCCATCACTTACCTCCAGCTGCTGTGTCCCCGGCCGGACGTCTTGCGCAGTGTTCCCCTCCTGCATGGAGGAGGGAAACACAGTTACCGGATCCGGATGTGACGGAACGTCACATCCGGTCGCGGTGATTTAAAAAAAAAAAAAAAATTTGTTTTCCTACAGCCGCATCCGTTGCGGTTGCAAGAAAAAATAAATAAAAGGTAAACAGCGGGGAGCGGGGGGTTCCGGCAGCACCCCCCACGGGCCGGATAAATGTGCTTGGCGGGCCATAGTTTGAGGACCCCTGCGTTAGGGCATACGGCCGTACTGATGTAGTACCCGAAAAAACGGCCACTAGTGGCCAATCTTTCAATGCTAAGTTACAGATAAGTACTTAGAGATGTTCATAGTACAGACTGGAACAGATAAGGTGGGCATTGTTGGTGGAAGGTTTATGACCCTAGCCACATCCCATTGTATGTATACACAGCTATGTCCATATACAAACAAGAGGAGAAAGGGGGGCTGAAGACATAGACTGTGAGAATATTTGGATCTTAGATTTGAAGAATCTAATGAGGGCCATTATAAACACACCTAGCTGATTCAAATCGCTCTTTAAAATTATTTAATTATATCACAGCTTCACTAATAAATATGTAAAGTATAATTAATCCTACATATTAATTAGAATATTTTTTTTATTGTTTTATTAGTGTGGTATACATTTTATTATAAGTTTTTATCCAATGTGCAATGATAAGAATATTGATAATAATATTTACCCTAATTTGAAACTGTATTAACACTTCTATACATTTCAACATATATATTTTCTCACATTATACTCACAATCCAGGTATAGATATAAATCATGACATAATCTCATTTAAATTAAACACACCCATTCACTTTAAATTGGCTAAAAGTTACAGAGAACAGGGCGTGGGGAGGTGTAGAAGAGAGACCTGAGGGGGCAACAGATTTTGGGAGAGTTACCACTAGTGGGTTGAGAGATGGGAATATTTAAAAAAAAAAGGGGTGAGTCTCTCTCCTTCTGGGGAGAACTCAAAGAATTGTGCTTAGTCCCAGGAGTAACTCCCATCACACCATTCTTCAATGGAAGGAGTCTCAACTGCAAATCAACCTCTGCCGGTAATGTATAAATGTGGTACTTTGTTTCTAGCATAATCTTAATTTTTATGGATGTAATTAGTATATATATTTGGGTAAATTAAACTTAAATCCCACAATATCTGGGAGCTATATGTTTTAGCCTGGTGTTTATCTGTCATCTTTTCTACAGAAGGAAGCCAGAGGAATATCCTATAGATATTACCAAGAAGCAGAAGTTCTTATAGACTAGCTATTCACCCAAATATGTCATATCTAATAGACATGTGCATTAGTTTTCGGACAAATGCATTTTCGTCCGAAAATAGCATTTTCGTCCATTTGTCCGAAAAACTAATAACGAAAATGCTATGCTAACGAAAGCCGAATGAACGAATGATTAATAAACGAAAATCATTCGTTCATTCGTCCATTCGTAGTACTATTGCATTCTATAAGCCGAAATAGAGTCGGTTTATAGAATACAATAGCATAGTACACTTACATTCCATAAACCGAATGTTCGGTTTATAGACTTTCGGCTTATAGAAAACATGTAGTACTATTGCCTTTCTATGAACCGAACGAGAGCCTCATTCATAAGAATTTCTTATGAATGGGGCTCTCGTTCGGTTTATAGAAAGCCAATAGTATTACACGTATTCTATAAAACGAACGAATACAACTAAGCGAAACGAAAATAATGAACGAATTTCATCCGAAACGAATACAGTAATGAACTAAATTCGTTTTAGACGAAATAAATAACATTTTCGTCCGAATGGACGAAAACAAAACGAAAATTGTAGTTTTGCACATGTCTAATATCTAATCTCCAGAGATCATCTAAGATTCATATTCTTAAAGTCTACGCTAGAAAGCATACATTGTCATTTACTGGGCAGATTAAAAAATATCCACCTTGAGTTATATTATAATATTATCTTACCTAAGCAGAGTATATGCTGGTAATTTGTAGGTAATTATGGTGTACTATCTATGTAGGTGTGGTTGTGTCTAAATAAAATGCATGGCCATCTTGTGGTCAGAAACATAACTGCATAGTAAATTATACTACATGCATGCTGATACAGCTACATTGATGCATTATTCATGTTTTATCTTATTTACATCTGTTATAAGTCATGCATGTAAATTATGAATAACATTTATTGATATTGTATTTTGTTGTTACACTAATTTGCTTATCTTTTGATTTTTATTTTATAAATTAATTACCGTATTTGCTCGATTATAAGACGACCCTGATTATAAGACGACCCCCCAAACTTTGGATATTCCATTAGGAAAAAAACTTAAAGCCTGAATATAAGACTACCCTATAGGAAAAAAGTTCAACTTGTATATATTCACATGTAAATTGCTTTTTTTAATAAAATTATACTGTTGTAAAATCGTCATCGAAACTCTCTATATACATAACAAATTCTTTATATGGGTATTTTTGGTTGGACCCACATATATGAATCATAAATGTTCATATTTTTAATGATTCATAATTAATAACCCATTTTCATAGTCATTAATATCCGACAACTAAGCAGCAGGTTTATAATGGTATGAACAGACTATAATCAACAGAAACCTTTAGTGGAATGATATAAGATCCTAACAGCATTGACCATTTAACCCCTTCCCGACGTTAGGACGTACTATGTCAAAGCGAGCACCGGCTACATTTTGCTAAATCGCGCTGTGCCCAAACTTCCGGGTTCGGGCACGCCTCCGTGACGTCACACGTGACGTCCAGAGGTCTCGCGATTTTTTGGCAGGGACCCACAAGGTCTATTAAGACCCTGGTCGGGTCTCTGTTAGAGTGTTCCTGGCTACCGATCACCTTGTGATCGCTGGCCAGGAACAAATCGTGACGTTTTGGTGCTTGCGTCGTTTGGGACGCAAGCACCATGCGTCACGAAGGGGTTAAATTACACACACATGTACGCAATGGAAGGACTGCCTGAGTGGAAAGCACTTTTGAACACTTTCTAGTTAAGGAATACCTACCTATAATAAAAAAAAAATGGAAACAGGTCTGTGGAAAGTTTTAGTGACAGCAATTACATGCCACTGGGTTGTTACTAGGGTTGCCACCTTTTCTTCAAAAAAAAAAATATAGGCTTGGCTATGGCCTTCATAGACTTAACATTGGCTCCAAGCCAATTTATTACCGGCCTGCTGGTTACATGTAACTGGCAAATGATTTCCCAACATGCTTAGTATCTTGTGTGTAATTTCAAATGTCGCCTTGCTGCAGGTATTTAAACGAGGACCCTAGCAATTTTGGAAACAAACAAATATTGTAGTGTTTGATTTTCAGACAGACTGATAGCCTCTGCCAGATATGCACAGGCTGTACTCGACTTACTTGGTAAATTGTTCTTTGTCCATTTATTACAAGATTAATAAAGTTCAAATATTTTAAACATTCGTCAGTTTTGTGACATGTAAGACTAAGAAATTAATAATGTAAAAAGGTTATACCTGTAATATAAACATACCATATAGAAAGTTATTGTGACTACTCAGTCTGATCAAATCTATGAACTTGGGTGTAGACCAAGTACCTAAACTTTACTGTATTATCTTAGTGTACTACGCAAAGGTCTTAAAGGGACTCTGCTACCTAGACATTGTTTATACTGTGCTTGTAGAGAATAAAAAAAATAAGGGACAAATGTCAACCATTAACTAACATTAAATAAAGTATTAAATGAAGGAGAAAACCTTTATACATATGCTGTGCCTTTCATATGAAACCCATTTTTTCAGTTATTGTACTTTTTTTTTGCAGCACATGCTACAAGGACCAGAGCCTCCATCTTTTTTATTCATTTGGGTTGGTTGTCTGACCTTCCGACCAAAGTTTCCCGTAGTCCTGACTCTCTACTGTGTGAGGCCCTGCCTCATCTCTCATTAAGCTTCATCCATCACGTGAGATTGCGCTGGTATTAAAAGTGCACATTGCGCAGTTTCATAGTTGCCAACTGTCCCGGATTTGCCGGGACAGTCCTGTGAAAACCAAGATTGTCCCGGGGAATTCTCATCTCCCGGATAATCCCGGCAATTTGCGCTGTTTTAACGCGATTGCGGGTCAAATGACATCTTCGCGCGCCGTCATGTGACCCGTGCAGTTAAGTCTGCATGAGCTGAGCTCACATCAGCCTGCTTTAGCAAGCCCTGCCACTGGAAGCAGGCAGGACGCGTGTGACAAGGTTAGTAACACAGGCTGATGTGAGCTCAGCTCACAGACTGAACTGCGTTGGGGACTTTTTTTAACTTTAATCAAAACAAACAAACCTTTTGCCAGTGCATGGAGGAGTCATGGAGCAGGTGAGTACTGGGGAAGGGGGAGGAGGGTGGTGGCATATTACTGGGCAATTACACTGTGGCATATTACTGGGCAATTAGACTGGCATATTACTGGGCAATTAAACTGTGGCATATTACTGGCCAATTACACCGTGGCATATTACTGGCCAATTACACTGTGGCATATTACTGGGCAATTAGACTGGCATATTACTGGGCAATTAAACTGTGGCATATTACTGGGCTATTACACTGTGGCATATTACTGGGCAATTAGACTGGCATATTACTGGGCAATTAAACTGTGGCATATTACTGGGCAATTACACTGTGGCATATTACTGGGCAATTAGACTGGCATATTACTGGGCAATTAGACTGTGACATATTACTGGGCAATTAGACTGTGACATATTACTGGGCAATTATACTATGGCATATTACTGGGCAATTAAACTGTGGCATATTACTAGGCAATTAGACTGTGGCATATTAATGGCCAGGCTAATAGTGGCATATTAATGGTCAGGCTAATGGTGACATATTAATGGGAAAATTGACAGTGGCCAAAGGGATGCTGTGGCATGTTCTGTGGGGCAAATTAACATGTACTATGAGGCAAAGTGACACTAGCGTGTTCTGCAGGGGCAGTTCAATGGGGCAAAGTTACACTGTGGTATGTTTTGGGGGGCAAATTGACTCCTGTGGCATGCCAAAACGTGTGGGTGCCAAGTGCTGTCGGTGCTGTATGGTGCTGTGTTAAGTTCTTTAGGTGCAATGTGGGTGCAGAGGAAGGGATAAAAATAAGAAATTAACAATTTTTCAATAACATTTTTATTACATATAAAAATAGTTGAATATAATATTAAAAAGTTTGTATAAGTATAAATGCAACTAGTTATATACATATATTTGGGGTCCACCTCAAGCTTTTCAAAAGGCTGGAAATATTTAATATTTTTATGTTTTTTTGTGGTCAGAAACTTAATATTACTTTGCTGAGAGGGTGGTTGGTGCATGGAATAGTCTTCCAGCATAAGTGGTAGAGGAGGAGTTTAAGCATTAATGGGATAGGTATAAGGTTATCCTAGATATAAGATATGGCCAGGGACTAATGAAAGGATTACTTTACTGAGAGGGTAGTGGATGTATGGAACAGTTTTCCAGTAGAAGTGGTAAAGGTTAATACATGAAGGAGTTTAAGCATGCATGGTATATGAATTTGGCTATCCTAGATATAAGATAAAGCCAGGGACTAATGAAAGTATTACTTTACTGAGAGGGTAGTGGATGTATGGAACAGTTTTCCAGTAGAAGTGGTAAAGGTTAATACATGAAGGAGTTTAAGCATGCATGGTATATGAATTTGGCTATCGTAGATATAAGATAAAGCCAGGGACTAATGAAAGTATTACTTTACTGAGAAGATAGTGGATGTATGGAATAGTCTTCCAGTAGAAGTGGTAAAGGTTAATACAGTGATGGAGTTTAAGCATGCAAGGGATAGGCAACAGGGCGATCCTAGATATAAGATAAGGCCAGGCAGTATTACTTTACTGATAGGGTAGTGGATACGTGGAATGGCCTTCCAGCAGAAGTGGTATGTTTATACTAATGTATAAAAAAAGGTACAATAACTGAAAAATGTGTATTGGAATGGTTTGTTAGGAATGGCACAGAACAATGTTAGTTAAGGGTTAACAGTTGTCCTTTAAAAATGATTTATACATTAGCAGAATTGAGAGCAAACACATAAATTAAAAGCAAAACATATTTTAAATGTGTATGTTGTGTCTCCTGTTTATGATGTCACCAGTAACGTGATATGCAAATGAGCAACATTTCAATGGGAAATGTGTAGTTTTCATATCAAGCAACAAGGTGATGTCATGACCAAGAGTCACCACAAAATATTTGTCTCTTAACTTATGCACTTGCTTACAATTTATAGTGCATTTTAGCACTATAAATTGTAGTTGGTTTCTATTCTCTACATTCAAACTATAAACAACATTTAGATGACAGAGTCCGTTGAAGCTGACTCTCTCCAATGTCATTTGAACTAATTTACATTCTCTACTTTAGTTTATGCCTTAGCCTTTAGACTTTATTTCCCTTGATGCTTAGTGAGCATCATGGGAATGTAGTCTAGATGGGACAGCATCACTGTTCTGATTGATTTTGCCAGTCTACCTTAGCGGTTGCGACTAATTTTTGATATAGCAGCTCCACTCACATTGAACTAATTTACTTCCTTATACGTAACACAAGGGCTCTCGCGTTGCTTGACAGCTTGGGTCAGGAGGATTGGGGAGATGGCGTCCTTAGCCTTACGGAGATCGTGGACACTGATGTTTACTACCTCTAGGGCTACTGTTTTTCAATCCAAAGTCACTACACCTAGATTTACTGGTGAGCTGCCGACTGTAAAGCATCATTGCATTAATTAATGTCTTAGACAACCGTGTTTCATTATTCCTGTTATTATTATTGTAAGTTAAACTTGCAATGTTGTATATCGAGTTTATAAGAACTATTTTAAAAAATCAGTAGCTAAATTCGAAAAAATATCCAACTTAACTATCATTCCAACTCAATTTTTAATTCCTGTTTTTTTGCAGTTCATTTGTCAGTAGCCTTTAAGGAATAGCCCGCAGAATCTAACATTTTAATTGGGAAATGTATGGAAAAGCCTCACTGTATAACTTCATTAAAATCAGTTCTCTCCAGCAGGTTGTATGAAGTGTAAGCTACCTAATTAAACCCTGACCAAAAAGTTTTACTCCTTCGTTTTGTGAAGCACACTTCATAATGCCTGCTAATTGTGAATGTATGGGGAAGTCATCAAGGCATATTT
The DNA here is from genome assembly GCA_036172795.1 of Pelodytes ibericus. Lineage (NCBI taxonomy): Eukaryota > Metazoa > Chordata > Amphibia > Anura > Pelodytidae > Pelodytes > Pelodytes ibericus. Next base: position 127,711,020 of record CM069857.1, on the reverse strand, counting down.
TATTTAAAAGTGTCAATTTTATTCCGCATTTATTACCATGTATATCTTTTTTAAGTAGGCCTTTTATGTATGGTCACATATGCATGACAAACTTGATATGAACATTTTGATTCAACTACTAGGATGCCTCAAGTTCATCTTAATGATTTTTTTGTGTTGTCAGTTTGCTAGCAAATTAAAACATGTTTTGCACATGCATTGCCGTCTTTAATAGTGATAGGACCCTGGGCAAGCATTTGCTTGGGCCCCCTGGACCCTGCCCCCTCCCCTGCATGCAATCCCGCCATCCATGGCAATGTTACCTTAACCCCTTAGTGACATGACTTTTTTGGCTTGTCCGACGCTTGGTGACATGGGCTGTTTTAACATTTCTGAGCAGTTTGTGTTTTGCTGTAATTTATTTCTGTCTCATTTAGTGTACCCGCACAAACTATATATCGTTTTTATCGTCATAAGAAGGGCTTTCTTTTGATACCATTATTTTGATAATAGCATATAATTTGATGTAAAAAAAATAATAAAATATGGCAAAAAAATTGAAAAAATTATTTTTTTATGACTTTTATTTGAAAAATCGTATACTCATGTACAAGAGACAACAAAAAAACACTGCTAAAAAGTTTCTAATATATGTCCTGAGTTCAGAAATAGCCCATGTTTTTATGTTTTTGTGCTTTTTTATTCATGTTACAGGGCCAGAACTATAAGTGGTGCAAAGCTATTTTAAAATCCCTTCTTTCAAAATTAGCGATAGTGACATTGATACACTGATTTCTGTACTAAATCCATGAATGACCCCCAACATGTACATATTTTTGAAAACTAGACAACTCAGGGCATTTAACTTGGGGTATTTTGACACATTTCATGTAGCCATTTTACCACCAATCTATGCCAAAGTTTGCAGCAAAAAATCTTTTTTTTTAATTTTTCACATATATTGCAATTTAGGTAAACATTACCTTAAAATGTGAAGGGGTATTTCCAAATAACACCTCAATATGTGTTCAGCAACATCTCCTGAGTACAGGGATACCACCCATGCATAGGTTTGTTGGTTTGTTTTGGGGCTAAAAGGCCACATTTAGGGGGTGCGCATTTTGGTTTTCCAACTTGGAATTCTGACATGCAGAAAACTTGTGCCCATGTCCCATTTGGGACATTTTTGAAGCCAGAAAGTGTATTCTACCCCACAAAACCATATATTTTTTTAAACTAGACATCCTAGGGTATTTCAAATGGTAGTATTTTAACACTTTCCATGCACTAATTATACTACCAGCCTATGTCAATGTTTTGGGTTGTAATTTTTTTTCACATACATTGTACTTTGGGCATGAATTCACAGATCCTGTTATATGTCAGTGCCAAACAACACCTCAATATGTGTTCAGCAACATCTCCTGAGTACAGGGATACCACCCATGTATAGGTTGGTTAGGTTATTTGGGGGTTAAAAGGCCACATTTGAGAGGTGCTCTTTTTGGTTTTCCAACTTGGAATTCTGACGTGCAGAAAACCTGCGCCCATGTCCCATTTGGGACATTTTTGAAGCCAAAAAGTGTATTCTATCCCACAAAACCATATATTTTTGAAAACTAGACACCCTAGGGTATTTCAAATGGTAGTATTTTAACACTTTCCATGCACTAATTATACTACCAGCCTATGTCAATGTTATGGATAGTAATTTTTTTTCACATACATAGTACTTTGGGCATGAATTCACAGATCCTGTTATATGTCAGTGCCAAACAACACCTCAATATGTGTTCAGCAACATCTCCTGAGTACAGGGATACCACCCATGTATAGGTTGGTTAGGTTATTTGGGGGTTAAAAGGCCACATTTGAGAGGTGCGCTTTTTGGTTTTCCAACTTGGAATTCTGACGTGCAGAAAACCTGCGCCCATGTCCCATTTGGGACATTTTTGAAGCCAAAAAGTGTATTCTACCCCACAAAACCATATATTTTTGAAAACTAGACACCCTAGGGTATTTCAAATGGTAGTATTTTAACACTTTTCATGCACTAATTCTACCACCAGCCTATGTCAATGTTATGGATAGTAATTTGTTTTTCACATTCATTGTACATCGGGCATGAATTCACAGATCCTATTATGTGTCAGTGCCAAACAACACCTTAATATGTGTTCAGAAACATCTCCTGAGTACAGGGATACCACCCATGTGTAGGTTAGTTAGATTATTTGGGGGCTAAAAGGCCACGTTTAGGGGGGGGGTGCATTTCCAACTTGGAATTTTGACATGTAGTCAGCCTGCGCCCATGTTCCATTTGGGACACTTTTGAAGCCTGTCAAAGTATTTTAACCCATAAAACCATATATTTTGGAAAACTAGACATCCTAGGGTATTTAAAATTGTGGTATTTTAACACTTTCCAAGTGCTAATTCTACCACCAACCTATGTCAAAGGGATGGGATGTCATTTTTTCCCCACACACATTGTAGTTCAGGCAGGAATTTTCAGATTCTGGTATTTGCCACTGCCAACCAACACCTCAATATGTGTTCAGCAACATCTCCTGAGTACAGGGATACCCCCCATGCATAGGTTTGTTGGTTTGTATTGGGTCTAAAATTCCACATTTAGGGGGTGCGCAATTCCAACCTGGAATTTTGACATGTAGTCAGCCTGCGCCCATGTTCCATTTGGAACATTTTTGAAGCCGTCCAATGAATTTTACCCCATCAAACCATATATTTTTGGAAAATAGACATCCTAAGGTATTTCAAATGGTGGTATTTTAATACTGTATAGGTACTAATTCTACCACCAGCCTTTGTAAAAGTTTGTGGTAGTACTTTTTTGGGAGTTTTTTTTCCACATGCATTGTACTTCAGGCATGAATTCACAGATTCTGGTATATGTCACTGCCAAACAACAACCCAATATGTTTTCAGCAACATCTCCCGAGTACAGGGATAGCACCCATGCATAGGTTTGTTGGTTTGTTTTTGGCTAGAAGGCAACATTTGTGAGATGCGCATCTCAAAATTCCAACTTGGAATTTTGACATGTAGTCAACCTGCGTCCGTGTCCTTTATGGGATATATCTTTGAAGCCAGCCAATGAAATTTACCCCCACCAAACCATATATTTTTTTATCTGTAGACCCCCATCACTACTTGTGGCAAGGGCTCAGCAGCCACCGATACATCGCTAGATGATGTATCAGAAAGCTGAATAGGGTCAAAATCGAACCCTGAGTCCGCGGCCTCAGAATCAGTGCGTAAGCAGTGATCTCGAGCAAAGAAGGGGTTAATAGCTCTTAGAAGAGCCTATCTAGTACTGTAATACATTACAGTACAAAGAAATTAATCCATAAAACAGTGCAGACAGCAAAACATACTGTTGCTGTGCAAGATTACTGCTTACACAGTGATGAATGGCAGGGAAGGGGTTAATACACAGTGAAAGACTTTCATAAAACCTGCCAATTTTATAAAATTTTATTTTATATCACTAATACTGATCTGTCTCTTTCCGTCACAAAAATGTAAGTGAGGAGAGGGAGGCAGATCAATATTTGTGAATATTGATCCGATTCATTTTGATCTGACCAGGGCGAATGGTGAGCTTAATTGAGAAATCACCAAACCGCCTTTGCCACTAATTCGCTGTTACTGATCGCTATGCGCTCAGGCAGCTTAAAAAAAAAAACCTCAAATATTTTTACTTTACATGTAATCCCCTAGCGGGTATGTGTAAAAAAAAAAATATGCAGACAGATAAAAATTGCTTTGGCGTCAATATCATTGCGTAAGCAGTGATCGACGGCAAATAAGGGGTTAATAACTCTTAGAAGAGCCTTTTTAGTACTGTAATAAATTACAGTACAAAAAAAATTAACCCCTAAAAAATGCACAAACAGCAAAAATAAATGCGCTGATGTGCATGATCACTGCTTATGCAAGATCAGTGGCAGGGAAGGGGTTAAACACAGGGAATTGCTTTAATAAATTTTTTTTTATTGTTTTATTATTTGTGTGTTGTGTATTTATTGTTTTTTTTTACTTTTAATTACTTTTGTAACTTTGATCTGTCTCTCTCCCTCACTAAAAAAAATGTGAGGAGAGGGAGGCAGATCATAACTGGTCAGATCAATATAGAGTTAATATTGATCTGACCAGTCAGTGGGGATGTTCAGGAGAGCATCCCCAGTGCCTGTCAGTGTGCCTGGCAGTCACTGATTGCCTCTGTGAAGAGGCAATCGTGTGACAGCCAGAGAGCACAGGAAGCAGGTACTTCCTGCCTCCTGTGCTCTTGCCCTTAGAAGGGCAGCGCCATCTTGGTCACTCAGTGACCAAGATCGTGCATTTTTTTTTTGTGTTCCTGATTGCCTCGACTTGCGAGGCAATCAGGAACACTTTCTGAGCATAGGAAGCGAAAGATTCGCTTCCTATGCTCATTTTTTAAATGCCCGCGTTTTAAAGGCACTGTGCCTTTAAAACCGGCATTTCGATCGCTCTCCGGAGCGATCGAAATGCCGACGGGCATTTTTTTTAGCATTGTACGATGCTTCCACACGGAAGCATCGTTACAATGCGGCTTGAGCACTTTCAGTGCTCGTTTTGACACAGGACGGACTAGGTCCGTCCTGTGTCACTAACGCCTCGGCACACAGGACGGACCTAGTCCGTCCTGTGTCGCCAAGGGGTTAACACAGCCCCATAGAGTAGCCACAGCACTTGTCAATCACCTATATTGCACCCACAGCACTTGTCATGCACCAATATTGCACCCACAGCACTTGTCATGCACCTATATTGCACCCACAGCACTTGTCATGCACCTATATTGCACCCACAGCACTTGTCATTCACCTAAATTGCACCCACAGCACATGGCTTGCACTCATTTTGAACCCACACAATTTTGCATGCTACAGTGTAAATTTGCCCCTACAGAACATACCACAGTTTCACTTTGTTCCACTGAACTGCCCATGCAGAAAAAAGCCACACTGTCACTTTCCCCCATAGTACATGTTATTTTTCCCCACAGAACATGTCACAGTCACTTTGTCATTGCATATGCAACAGACAGTCTGCCTGTTAAAATATGACACCGTTTGTCCATTAAATATGCCACAGTCAATGTGCCCATCAATATGCCAGTATTATTTTGCCATTAATATGCTGTATTATATTGCCATTAATATGCCAGACATTTTTCCCATTAAGATGCCATAATTGTTGTGCCATTCAGATGCCATAATTGTTGTGCCATTCAGATGCCTGTAATATTGTGCCAGTCAGATGCCTGCAATATTGTGCCAGTCAGATGCCTGCAATATCGGGCCAGTCAGAGCCCAGGAATATCGGGCCAGTCAGAGCCCAGGAATATCGGGCCAGTCAGAGCCCAGGAATATCGGGCCAGTCAGAGCCCAGGAATATCGGGCCAGTCAGAGCCCAGGAATATCGGGCCAGTCAGAGCCCAGGAATATCGGGCCAGTCAGAGCCCAGTTATATCGGGCCAGGCAGAGCCCAGTTATATCGGGCCAGGCAGAGCCCAGTTATATCGGGCCAGTCAGAGCCCAGTTATATCGGGCCAGTCAGAGCCCAGTTATATCGGGCCAGTCAGAGCCCAGTTATATCGGGCCAGTCAGAGCCCAGTTATATTGGGCCAGGCAGAGCCCAGTTATATTGGGCCAGGCAGAGCCCAGTTATATTGGGCCAGGCAGAGCCCAGTTATATTGGGCCAGTCAGAGCCCAGTTATATTGGGCCAGTCAGAGCCCAGTTATATTGGGCCAGTCAGAGCCCAGTTATATTGGGCCAGTCAGAGCCCAGTTATATTGGGCCAGTCAGAGCCCAGTTATATTGGGCCAGTCAGAGCCCAGTTATATTGGGCCAGTCAGAGCCCAGTTATATTGGGCCAGTCAGAGCCCAGTTATATTGGGCCAGTCAGAGCCCAGTTATAGAGCCCAGTACTCGGAGCCCAGTAATAGTGGGCCACTCGGAGCCCAGTAATAGTGTGCCACTCGGAGCCCAGTAATAGTGTGCCACTCGGAGCCCAGTAATAGTGTGCCACTCGGAACCCAGTAATAGTGTTCCAGACAGAGCCCAGTAATAGTGTTCCAGACAGAGCCCAGTAATATTGTGCCAGTCAGATGCCTGTAATATTGTGCCAGTCAGATGCCTGTAATATTGTGCCAGACAGATGGCTGTAAAACCTCCCACCCCCCCTTCCCGTCTCCTCCGTGCAGTCTTCCCTCCTGCACGGAGGAGGGAAACAGTCACCGGATGTGACGCGACGTCACATCCGGCGTCCGTTTTTTGTTTGTTTTTTTCCGGTCGTCGCATCCAGCGGATGTGGCTTGCCGGAAAAAAACGTTCACAAGCGCAATGCGATGTGAACACGGCAAGCAGGGGCTGGGTGCCCACAGGACAGCTGCCTTGGGGCCCCCCCAGGAGTAACTGGGCCCAGGGCAGCTGCCCCTTTTGCCCCGCGTTAAAGACGGCCCTGGGTCAAGACACAATGAGGGTTATGTTTAAAAGTCAATTGGCAGCTAAATTCTAATGGTGTTCCAGTCAGTATGTGTTTCTGTTGATTTAGAACTTTGTCCCAGAAATGAACATTTGTATGTGACCTCCATAACTTTTTTTTGTTTTGTTTTTTACTAAGGGCACTAATGGGAAAATGCATGTTGAGCATTAAAAATTTGTAAGCTACAATTTTTTTTTAATAAGCATCAAGAATTAATCTCAAATCAGTGTGCAGCTATCGCCAGCTAAAGTGGAGGTGTGTCTTGAATACAAATTTGATGGTTGTGTTCTGTTAATGTATTTATATATTTTAATGTCTTTCTTATTAAAAAAGAAAAGACCCTGTAAACTTAAATATTCATTATATTTAGACTGTAGAAAATGTAAAATGATACATTTGTGTTAGTAGAACTGTGACATAAAATAAAATATATTTTAAATGGGACTGTGGTGTCTTCTGCTTATGACATCACTAGTGTTGAGCGAACCCGAACCGCATTATTCGGGTTCGTACCGAAACCCCGGACCCGAACACGGACATTCCACTGTATGATCGTGTTGGAGTTCGGGGGTTCGGCTATAAACCAAAAGTCTATAAACCGAAAGACATTCGGTTTATAGAATAGCAATAGCATTACATGTATTCCATAAACCGAAAGTCTATAAACCGAATGTCTTTCGGTTTATGGAATATATGTAATGCTATTGCTATTCTATAAACCGAAATAGAGTCCCTGTTCGTATGAATGGGGACTCTATTACGGTTTATAGCATAGCAATAGCATTACATGTATTACATCTGAGAGTCAAATAGAACGTCAAATACTGTGCTTACAGCGCACTTAGAAAAATTCTGGCTACCTCCTCCTCCTAGTCCTCCTCCAGCGCCGCTTCCACCTACACCACCACGGTCACCGCCTCCTCAACCTTTGGGTCACTTGGTATAAACTGAAAGAGAATACCCTGCACTCCAACCCTCTCTCAAATGGATAATTCTGTTGATCCTCCTGGCAGCCATGATTTAGATTTATGTTCTTCCAAAACTAAAATCAAATATTACATCTCGTGCTATTTTATGGCTCAGCTGTATTTTTAATTTGTATGTATCTTATGTTATTTGAAGTTATTTCCCTATCTGTATTTGTTTGCAGGGCACTTGTCCTACTCTTACCCCCATTTTACTTCCTTTTGCAGCCCTCTAGCCCTTTCCAGGACTTTTTTAGTGGTCAAGTTCGAGCCCAAACCCGGACTTTTTTTCCGAAGTTCGGCCGAACCCGAACATCCAGGTGTCCGCTCAACTCTAGACATCACCTGTGGCTTGCTATGCAAATTAACTAATTTCAGTGTAGAATGTGTAATTTGCATATCCAGCCCCAATGTCCTAAGCAGGTGACACCAAAGATGTTTTCTTTTAATCTATGAATGTTATTTCTACATTCATAGTTTAAAAAATGTTACCTAGGATGAATGCCAGAAACTGAAGTAACTAAAACTTTACTAAAATATGAAATAAATGAATATAAAAATATTGCATTCATTCTGGGAGTACTTTTTTTCTTTTGTAGCTAATGGTCAAAAACATGTTTTGGGTGGAGGAACAAAGACCTATATATAGAATTATAGGCACAAATGAGCAATGGTGATGAGTACATTCATGCAGCCACATTCATGCAGCCACCTACATATTCTCTCGATTACCACCCTCCCAGCCGCCATCATCTTAAACCAGCTACTTCTGCTTCTCTTCAGGAGAGCAGAGACAGGCTGGGAGTTGTAGTAATTCAGGAGCACAGAACATCGGTGGTGCTTTATTCTGCTTCACCAGTGCTCCAAGAAGGTGAGTTTACCTTATCTGAACTGACCCTTTGTATTGGAAGGTAAAGAATATTACATTCTCCATATCAAAATTAATACCAGATATGGTATCAATTGGTGTCTGTTTAAAACGTTACAGTTTGGTTCCCACGATTACACATAACAATAGGAGCCAAATGACCATTACCTCAACAACAAATTTATAAATGAACAGGTCGCCTTGGCGACTAGAAAATCAGAATTGGCACCCGGGTATCGTGAGCCCAGCATGGTGCTCTTGCCGCTAAAAGAGTTAAAAAAAAAAAAAAATAATCCTCCGGTGTGTGAGGGAGCAGGTTGTGTGCACCAGCTGCACAGACTTCCTACTCCACCCCGTGGCGCACCCCGCTGTAGTGCCCGAGCAACGAATGTCTGCCTTTGTAACAGGCACAGACCAACGTGGACTGAAAATGCCCCCCTTCCCTGAAATGAGGGATAGCAGCAGGGAGGGGGGGGGCCTTGATAGATTAAAAAGATAAAAAAAAATAACACTCACTTATTGTCTGACTGTGTGTATGAGTGATTGAAAGACAGTGTGTGTGCTGACTGACTGGATGTGTGGAACTGCGTGTGATTGTGTGCATGTGCCGTTCTGGCTCCTAAAAGTCAGTTAAGTTTGTCAATCCCTGCATTATTCCATAAGGTATTATAAGAGAGTTAAATTCAATAACCAGATAACAGAATATCCACACTCTTGAATAGGTTAAAGCATAACAAAGTTTAATGATAACTCTACAACAATATCTACTATAGGTTATACAAATAAACAATACTAAAATACTCAATCGATTAATAGAAACAAGAATAATTGACTCTATTCAAGTAAAAGAGAGTAAAATAAAATACATGAAAGCTGATACTTAGATGTTACAGTGCCAGGAGAACTCAGGTGGAAAGACTGGCTTCAGCAGCTTCTTCTAATGTGATGTCCATTGTTCAAGCTTCAGGAGAGTTTCTATAGATGGAGGCTCTTGTTGGTACAGCTTTTCATAGTAACACTTGTCAGGTGACCAGACTGTCAAACTGTCAGACTCCATGTTGTTTACAGTCCCGCCTTGAACAATAGCCAGTATGTTTACCTGGAAACACTGTTGCTTAGACCACCTGCCACCTGCATATACCCCACACATATAAATATATATATATATATACACACACACATATTGCTATTTCAGTGATATCTGTGTATAAGACCAACAAACTAGCATAAATAAGATGCGAATCTATAACACCCAAAATCAAAATATTTTTTCTCGGGTAAGGGATAATCAACCTGTATATATTTGCTGATGAAATTGTCGGCAAATATATTGATTAATATAAGCACTGACCTGAAGTTGTCCTGAAATTGTACTAGGCATTGTGGAATGCAATGTCATTTTGGGTAAAGGATGAATGGCATCTTCTCCAACAGCCATCTTTGTAGTATTGTTACTGCTATGACTTCAGCATACATTTACCAGCTATTAGAAACTATGACTGAATACTATGCTGTCGGCACAGAAGTAGGAAGAAATTTTATCACATGACAGGAGGCTTCCTATTTTGCATAATCTCTCTTTACTAACTCCATAGCAGCAAAGAAAAAACGTTTGAAACAAGAACCAATCAAAATGCAACAATAGGTATAGTGTCCACTGTGATCAGACTCCTCCTCCTCTTTCTTTGCTGCTCCATCAGCAGACAGGTCAGAGTTTTTGGCTCTTCTCCTAATTATTTCATTTATGTCATATGTGACCGTTTATTATATTGCTCATTATATGTATTTGATGTTTAGCACTAACTAATGTTTTAACTCATTAGTCCCTAGTTTCATTATGGTTTTTTAATCATTATTTTACCTCAGATTTTGTTGAGTTAATTTGCATGTACTGTTACTTTGCTCTACTTTTATTTGTTCAAAAGCTCTCACTTTTGTTTCTCCCCTACTGACCACTGACATTGGAGTTTTTTCTCCAAAGTCTGGTTTGTGTTTCAGCGCTCAGATGCGCGTTTTTTCGTTTCTCTCATGACGGCCGCCATCTTGGATCTCGTTCATCGCGAGATTCGCGGCCGCCATTTTAGGATACCCGCGTTTTCCACACATTCAGTGAGATATTTCATTCCGTTGGTGCAAACAACTCGTTTTTCATATTGTCATCATTGGATATCAGGCAAGAGTCATTTATGATCGTTTTCATTCATTATCTGATAGCTGTAGTGTGCATTTAGGCCTCAGCTTCCTATGCATATTTTGGGTGTGTAGCACCTGTTATTGCTGCTGAACTGGAGGGCTGCTTTTGCAACCTCTTTTCTGGTTGTTCCAGATAAAAATCCCAATACAGCCTGTTTACCCTGCTGGGGTTATTGTTATTATTTTTGTTATTATTATTATATTTTTTATAGTACTGATAGTACTTTGCTCAAAAATTGTTCAGGCTATAATACCCTGCTGGGGTTATTATTATTATTTTAGTACTGCTGGTACTGTCAATAAAAAATCTACAGCTAACCCTGTGCCATACGCTCTGTATATATATATATATATATATATATTAAATCATGGAAGACTCCCAGAGTATCCCTGTGGACTTCCAGGCCATGATCAATGCGGCTGTATCCGCATCAATGGAAAAAGCCATGGCTAGAATTATGACGGTCCCAACGGATCAGACCATACCCTCAAAGCCTATACGTCAGGACTCAGATTCTGACGATTCGGTTTCCAAATCTATCAGGGAGAACCACCCTGAAAAACGTCATTGGAAAGGGGAAAAAGGGCAACCCTCGAAGAGCAAGGGCAAAGCACCTGCCAAGAGACACAAACCTGTTCCAGCTGTTACATCTATCCCACAGCAGGACTATTCCTCGGATGAGGAGGATAGGCCGCACTACGCCATGGCCACTTTGGATGAATGGAATGCGGATTCAGATGATGATGCATGGGGATCAGAATCTCACCCCCCTGATGTCCCAGATACTTTTCTGGGGGAAACACAGATGATTGGGGACTTAGCTGTTCCATTAGAGGAAGAGGATACCATTCTAGACCCGACGGGCCAGAAGCTTTTTGATCCTCGAAACATTAGACACCCTAGATCAGGAGACTGGACACCTCCAGAACACCTGGCTAAATTTATGCATCAGTGGTTACGCAAACCTCTAGATAAAGCGGTACGTAACAGACTAAGGTCAGAATGCCCTCGCCCTTCTCTGCCTGATAACGTTGCCCAGACCCCGGAGTTTGATCAGGTCATGTCCACCTTCATGGCAAGGGGCGGGCGTGACCCCCGCAGAGGGGTGGAAAAAGGATTCAGAGGAGTCCAAGATAAACTTTTGGACTCAATCGGGCCTTTATCTCGAATTATGTATTTGGCAGACGACGCCTTTATGAGAGCTGATGAATTTGATACCAGCACTATCAGAGAATGGGCTCACGATATCCGTGAATGGGCACAACGCTGTTTCTGTTTTGTCGGAAACACGAATGTAGCGCTCTCTTCTGAGAGACGCAAAGCAGCGTTAATCCGCATTGACGGAAAGTTGGTGGATTTGGGCACCAAGGAGCTTGGACCTATGGCACAGGGCAAATTATTTGGTGACTCTTTTCTCAAAGAACTCAACAGACATGTGAATGTCTTCACCTCTTTAAATAAAGCTCAAACTTCTTTAAAGAAGGTCTTTAAAGGCAATCCCTCAAGAGAGGTTTTTGGACGGGCTGGTCGCTACAGGGGTCGTGCGGCCAGCCGTTTCTGGCCATCTGGTGCCCGTTCCTCTAGACCCCAACCCTTCTATCCAGAGACTGGCTACCGACAATCCTTTTCCTATTCAAGGGGATCTGACCGAGGCCGTGGATATCGAAGTCGTGGCAGAGCACGCTCCTCGGCAGGTAAGCTACCATTTAACTCAGTTTCCTTCCCATATTGCAGGTCGCATTTCTCTTTGCTTTCAGGTTTGGGCGAGTATATCCACCGACGCTTGGATTCTACAAACGGTTCGGGGTTATGTCTTGGATCTCACCGAGACCCCTTTCCAATCAGAACCTCCCAAACCCATCATCTGCTCCGCGGACGATTCTCTTTTTCTCGACAACAAATTACGGGAACTCCGCTCAAAAGGTGCGATCGAACCCGCTCCGGAGCTCCAAAAGGGATACTTCAGCAACATCTTCCTGGTAAAGAAGAAGACTGGGGAATTTCGTCCGGTAATCAACCTAAGGGAACTCAACACCTACGTTGTCTACCGTCACTTCAAAATGGAAGGAATTCATCTTTTGAGGGACCTTTTACAAGAAGGAGACTGGTTCACCAGATTAGACCTCAAAGACGCATATCTTTCGGTACCTGTTCATCATTCTTGTCGACGTTTCCTCAGGTTCATGTGGCAAGACGCCCCGTGGCAGTTCACGTGCCTTCCGTTCGGCCTCAGTTCAGCCCCTTGAAGTCAGCCCCCTGAAGTCAGTATTGACTCCCTCTCAGATAATACAATTTCTGGGCTTCGAGATCGACTCCACGACCAGCACACTTCGTCTTCCCGTGTCAAAGATCTCAGCCATACGCAAAGAATTGCGTAAAATCCTACGATGCCATACCATTCCACTCCGTGGACTCGCTCGAATAGTGGGCCTTCTCTCGGCATCTATCCAAGCCATCTTCCCAGGACCTCTCCACTACCGAGCGATGCAACGCCTAAAAGCTTCATTCCTTCACCAGAACCCAACCTACGACCAACCGGTACCGGTGACGGAGGAGGTCAGAGAGGAACTGCAATGGTGGTTGGACAGTATGCAAGCATGGAACGGCCGAGCCATATTCGGCGCCAGTCCGGATTTCATCCTAGAATCGGATGCCAGCCTATGGGGTTGGGGAGCAACGAGTCAAGACAGATCAACTGGAGGTACCTGGACATCTCAGGAACTCAACCTCCATATCAACTGCCTGGAACTCCTAGCAGGCTCTTTCGCCATCCGCAGCCTAGCAAAGGACAGGACCGATTGTTGCATCCTTCTCAGGATGGACAACATCTCAGCGGTCCGTTATATCAACCGCTTAGGCGGAGCCCGGTCCAGACTGTTGTCGGAGATTACGAAGGAAATTTTCGATTTTTGCCTCCCTCGCAACATCTCCCTGACGGCAGAGTATCTGCCGGGAGAGACAAATCTCACTGCAGACTGGTTCTCCCGACACTGGAGAGACGGCAGCAATTGGATGCTGGATCGCCCGATCTTCAACCTCCTTTCGGCCCAGAGAGGCCCTTTCCTTTTGGATCTTTTTGCCTCTCGCATCAACAGACAGACCCGGGACTTCTTCAGCTGGCTCCCAGATCCGGAATGCCTAGCAGTGGACGCCTTTTTACAAACATGGCCACAATCCGGGGCATACGCTTTTCCCCCTTTTGCTATGATCGCAAGGACACTCCATTATCTGAAAATGCATCAGATATCTCTACTGCTCATCACACCCCTATGGAGGAGTCAACCGTGGTTTCCGGACCTACTAGCGTGGTCACACAAGGATCCACTCCTACTTCCATCGTATCCAACTCTTCTCACGGATCCGCAAGGAAATCCTCACCCACTTCTAGTAAACGATCGACTAACCCTGGTGGCCTGGACTCTTTCCGGGGTGCCTGGCAGGTCAGCGAACTATCGCAGACTGCTAAGGACCTCCTATGGGACTCATGGGCTCCAGGAACAAGACGTTGCTACCTATCTGCATGGGCTTCATGGTCCGCTTGGTGCATGGAACGGAATCTCGATCCCTTTACAGCCCCTAGGGCATCTATTTTGAACTTCTTATCTTCCCTGTTCTCCTCGGGCCGTTCTTATCGGTCTATTAATGTAGTCCGTTCGGCTATTTCAGCAGCTCACGTACCGCTTCAGGGTATTACAGTGGGCAAGGACCCTCTGGTGTGTCGACTTCTAAGAGGCATCCGTTTACAACGTCCCCCAGGTCCCAAATATTCACATCTATGGGACGTGGAGGTCGTACTCCGTTTTTTGAGAGACTGGCCTCCCAATGACAGGTTATCTCTCCGGCAACTTTCAGCGAAATTCACCGTTTTACTTTGTCTCGTTTCTTTTCGACGCGTTTCGGACGTAAGAGCTTTCGAGATTGGGGCCTTCTCGGTCTCCCCGGACGGGGTCACTTTTCATATATCTCGTCGCACTAAATCTGATTCTTCATCCATTTTCTATCCTTTCTTTCCTGCTGATCCTCAGCTATGTGTGGTCTCTACTATTCAGAGTTATGTTGAGGCTACAACCTCGCTCCGAACTTCTACTTCGGGACAGCTCCTAGTTTCCTATGTACGACCCCATAACCCTGTTTCAGTTACTACCCTCGCCAGATGGGTTCGCTGGCTTCTGTCTCTAGCTGGAGTGGAGGCTTCATTTGGAGCTCATTCTATTTGTGGTGCAGCTGCATCGTCGGCTTTTACGGCTGGGGCGTCTTTGACCGATATTCTCCGTATGGCAGATTGGTCTCGGGAATCCACGTTTCGTACCTTCTACTATAGGCCGGTTCCTAACGTGGTCTTCTCGTTTATACATCAGCGTTAAAAATGCAAAATAGGAAGCCTCCTGTCATGTGATAAAATTGAAGATTATGCTAGCTTTAGTGTACTTATAATCTTAATTTTAATAATGACAGGAGGCGACTATTTTCCCTCCCTTCCCTCCCTTTTGAATATTCTTGCTCAAAGCAGTCCTTTTGTGCTTACTATTATCTAGTACTTATATGGTCAGATGTATGGGTTTTTCATTTATATGTTGACAGAATTTTATTCACATGATTATTTAAATAATTATCATTTTATGATTGCATTATCAGTTTTTCTCACTAATTACATTGAAGGTTCAATACTTGTTTTTTCTAATTTCAAGACATGTTCCTAACTATCCCTACACTCTTGTTTCAGTTTAATTCTAGATGGAGCTCTTTTTCTTCCAAGGAGAAGATTTCTTCATTGACTGGTGTTTCCAGAAGTTTTTGGTCCTTAGTCTGTTGGATCCTGCCCGTTGGCATTAATATGGATTTCGTATGATCGTTATTTGAACTGTTCCGTCTGTGATGTCGCTAGCTGAAAGAGGAGGAGGAGTCTGATCACAGTGGACACTATACCTATTGTTGCATTTTGATTGGTTCTTGTTTCAAACGTTTTTTCTTTGCTGCTATGGAGTTAGTAAAGAGAGATTATGCAAAATAGTCGCCTCCTGTCATTATTAAAATTAAGATTATAAGTACACTAAAGCTAGCATAATCTTCAATTATATGCCAAAAGCATAGCAGTACAAATTACAAAGATAGCAGTCGGAGTGATTATTTGGTTGACATTCAAGGCTTTCAAAATTCAAAAGCAATGGACGCGCGGCACTCAATTCAATAGTGAGTACTTTAATAGTCAGATGGGATGAAGTTTTAACTCTATTATCTTAGATGGATCAGAGGAGACCTTTATACCCAGGTAACTAATGCTTGACACCCAGACAAAATTATATTTTGACTTGCTCAACTTGAAACCATCTATGACTTACCTCTTCCTATGACATACAGTTCTTAATCCCTCCAAGATGCCTTGTCCCTAATCGGGGTAATTGTACTTTATTGAGATACAAACTTACTTGAGTGTACGAAGGTTTAGTCAGAAGACTGTACAGCTCACAGTATAAGGCCCTAAAAGATGCACCTATCTTTTCAGGAGACATCATTCCATGCTCTTATTGCAACAATATTTTCACTGCTATTATTTTTTTTTAATCATTTGGACATCAATCTACTCACTCTAGTATTGTCTCTGCTCTGGATTTTTGTATGTGAACAACTTATTTTGTTTATTGAGGTCATCAATGTTTACATACAGGTCAGCTAATTTACCAGGATTAATCCTCGTCTCCTTATCCCCTAATTTTTATAAATTTCCCCTCTTACAAAACATTTATATGCGCACCACATAGGGGGAGTTGAAACTTCCTTATCCCTATTTTGTCTAAAGAAGCTATCCATAGCATTATACTATACCCCCCCCCTGTTGTTCCTCCTCAAATGTTAAAATCACTGGATTATGGTCCTACCATCCCATTCAGGATTTCGTTAAGTAACGGTCCCCAAAATTCACGTACAGTCTAAAGTAACATACATGGTTTTTAGAGAATCAAGTGTAATCCATATCTCTAGGGTGTTACACCGTTTTAAAAATCCAATAGAGAATAGTTTTTAATAAGCTCTCTAAATCTCATAGAATTATTCACCATGTTTCTACTCCCAATAACCATTCATCTTTTTTAGCAAGCTTCACATCCATTACCCAATTAAAATCACCCAAGAGGTATAGGCTACCCTACTTAACTCTATCAATCTTGAGGAGCATCTGTATAAAACCAGAGACTGGTTTGGTACATACATACTGGCAATAGTATATGTAACATTATTAATCCTGCAGATCACAAGGATAAATCTGGCTTCCTCATATTTTCTTGAGGAAGGGTCTCAACTGTGATGTCCTTGGAGAACAAGATTGCCAGTCCTCTTTTTTTTTTTTTTTTTAATTCGCCAAGGACGCACAAAACATCAGTGGGAAATCTTTAGAAACCATCCTTAACTTATCCCTGCTTGTCCAATGGGTCTCGTGGAGGGCAAAAACTGGATCTTCATATGCATTAAGTAGTTATGGACCAAAGACCTCTTTTGAGGAGAATTAATCTTTATTATTATTCCTTGTTATATCCAAAAATGATTTATTTCCTTACCTACTACATATTTCTGTGCCCCATTTTATACGTTAAATATAACCGTTATATATTAAATCCTATAATCGCCTCATAAATTTTACAAATGTGATAAAAAATATGACAATTTGTTTCTTTTCTTTCCTTTTATCCTAACCAGTGACATCCTCCAAACCAGATGAGTTCCCATTTGTATTTGTTCCTCTTCATCTGTATTTCTTTACGTTTACCTAAAAATAAATACCCAATGTCAATACAGAAATTTCAACCATATATATAACCATGTCAAGATTATACTTAAGTTTTCTCTTGTGTTACTGAGAGAAAAACAACACCCTACTGCAAATGTACAGTTTTCAATCTTTTTAAATGGTTTATCCCCTATAATAGTGATGGCGAACCTTTTTTGGGTCCGAGTGCCCAATTTTCTGCATAAACCAAGTTGCAGACCTCAAAGTGCCAGCACCACATATTAAACATGGAAAGAAGGTTTGTTCAGTAAAAAAAAAACAATCACCCACACAAGCATATACTCACACTCACTTACATGCATACATGCATTCACACACGCACACAGTACATGCATACATACACACTTACATATTCACACATGCACATATACATATATAGTATTATAAAGAGCAGTAAAATTTTACAGAGGATAACACTGGTTAATGAGGTTTAATATACGGTAATATTGGGTGATATAGAATCTGCCCCAGGGTAATAATGTATGATATGGAGCAGTACAGAATAATATGATGCAATACAGAATAATATGAGGTAATACGGTATGTTGAAATACATAAAAATATTGGGTAACAGGCGTAATACAGGGTAGACACCGTGATAATCCTTTATTTTATTTTTTTTGTTCCATTAAATGAAATCCACTTAGTGAGCCAGCCATGTCTTATTGATATGATTTCCAGCTTTTCTTTCTTTTGGCTTTGATTGGCTTCTGGGAGTTTGTTTGTTGAGGACTTGTTAATGAAGAGCCTTACATGCATGCACACTTATACATTTACACAACTGAAATTGCTCTCCCCTGGGTTGTGGGGTAACAAGAACTGCTTTTTAGCAACTGGCAACAGATCTTGATGATCTTCTGGTCAGTTGGTAGTTCTGGGATACCAAAACCTTTCTGCAACAGGACCTGTATCGCTTGTCAAGCATCAACCAAAATCATGTAGATCTAAATGGTTGGACAACCAATTCAATTTATTCATTAACTGTTAACCAAAGGGCATATGAATACAAATTTGATAAGAAGGATTGTACCATGAGTTTTTATTATAAAATGAATTTTAAGCACAGTCTTGTGCTTAAACAGACACACAGATGTTGTGAACTGGTAAAAAGTATATGGTATAGCCTTAATTTTTTTTAATTTTATGCAAAAAAATAAGTATAGTCCCATAACTTGAAGACTTGAAGTACCCTACTACTAAACTTCTCTCAAGATATTGTTTATTTAAGTGAATATTCAATGGCCCTAGTATGAGGATAAAATGACATGTACCTGGGAAGCAGCATGGCAAGCTCAGTGAGTGAACCTTGTTTTCGCATGTCACCAACAGAGGGGACCTTAACTAGGAGACCTGTGTCTCATTAACTAGGTCCCTGTGACATTCAAAACCGAGGAAGCAGAGAGATATTGTCGGGCTCAACAGACATCAATCAGATGCAATTGGCGAGCCCCCACACTGATGGGCTGAGTGCATACTGATGCTGTGCGCCAGCATGTAGATGAGAGGCAGAGCTCACAGTAAACCCGTGTGTATTGCTACGGATAAATTATTTGTGTACTCAGGGCAGGTGGCAAGAGGTTTTTAATTTGTGTACATTTTTTTTATGTAACTTGTAAATGTGAAAGATCATTTTCTTTTTAAGCTTGCAGACTAAAATCAACTGTACAGTATCTCACACGCGAAGACTTGCCAAAATTGGCATATGTGAAACTAAAAGGCAAAAACCCTGGTGTAATATTCCTGCCTGGTTATGCGTCAGACATGAATGCACAGAAAGCATTAGCACTTGAAGATTTTTGCAAATCTCTAGGACATTCATTCATAAGGTAAGATAAGAAATTATATACGTTACAAAATGTGTTCACAAATCTTCTGCTGGATTGTCCTTGTGAGTGGCCTGCTGCTGTGTGATCATGATGACTGTGGTGTACTTAAAAAGTAATTGTATGGGTCTGCACGCTTATAAAAGTATCGGGTGCAACGAGTGAGCGTCATTCACGCCCATAAATCAATAAAGAACTCAGGAGACTCAGCACACCGTTCAACGAGTTTAATCCACAAAAATATGACGTTTCAGCTCTGTGATGAGCTTGTTTCAAGTCTTGTATTACGTATATCCTATATATTAGAGATTTTCTACACGTATCACCAGACTTGAAAAAAGCTCATCACAGAGCTGAAACGTCGTATTTTTGTAGATTAAACTCTTTGAACGGTGTGTTGAGTCTCCTGAGTTCTTTATTGTGGGGTACTTACGTTATTGTCCTTTAAGTTGCATGGGTTTCTCTGTCATTATGTATGTAAAGAAAAGGTGATAATTATACAAATAATAACTTACCACTGGAACACGTCTCAAGTCAGGGAGGATGGCAGATGGCTAGCCATGCTCTTCATTTGCTATTTAATTATTAGATCAAGTAGTATTAGCTTCTTACAAACATATGAGAGGTGTGGTGCCTCATATATCCATGGTATTTTTGTTTTTCATAAAGTATTGCATCTGTTATGTAACATGTACATGTTGGAACTCTAAGAAGTATAGGAATAGGGTTGTATTGGATATATACCTGACAGAGACTAGTTATATATGATCACACAATAAAAGCACATTTAATAAAAAATATACATATAACATGTCTGTATACAAAGATAAGTAAAATAGCAACACACAATATGGATTGCACAAACCAACTTTGTGAGTTTCTCATTGCCTCCCCTTTCTAATAATTATATTTATGTTAAATTTGTCAGAACTTCATTTCCACATTTTGTACCTCTGAAGAAGCTGTGGTTTAGCCAGCATCAGGTCCCTCATTTTTCTTGATTACATCTTTCGGAACATTTTTTAATACAGAAGCAGTATTGCATAAACACTGGATGGTAACTACATATACAAACATAATTGTGTTGTTTTTTATTGTATTCATATCAGTATTGTGTGGTGTTATTTTAATTATGCTTGTATACACACAGGAAGTTTTTAACATGTTAAATGTATATTTTTTTAAATTGAGCTTTTATTTTGTCTCTGCCACCTATATACCCAATACAGCCCTATTCCTACTCTCCCTAGCGCTCCTGCCATTATTTTCTGTTTCTGTATCTGTGTGTGTGGAGGAACCACCCTTTGTTGTTTTTTTGGTTGCTGCTTAGTTGTACCTGACTATAGTCCCCTTTATGGCATTTATTTACCCTGACCTCAATATGTACATGTTTTTGTATTTGAGCTGATGCACTATATTTAGAATATGTGCTCAATGTCTTTGCAAAACATCTGCTTTTGCTAGTTAAGGGCTTGCACCATTTTGTACCCTAAGCAGCCATCCCTGTCAAACATTCTGAATTGTTACTGTATTCTTGCTGATATGCTGAATAAATCTTACATTAACATCTTCTACTTTCCATTCCTTGTATATGTATGTGTGCATTGACATTTTTTTAAAATAGCTGAATAAACCATTTCACGGTAAATAATGGAGAGATGTGTAAAATAATTTTATTTAATTAGAATTGTGGTACTTGAATCAAAGTCAGACGACAGTCCTAATCATTGCAATCCATCGTCATTGCAAGACAAGACCACTTTTCATTGTTTGAACACAAAACAATGACATTTCTGTTTTAGCAGTTGAGGAACAGGAAGTGATGTGTTTTTCCCAGCGTTCTGGAGCCAAACAATACTTTGTAATGTTGCAGAAACGGTGCTGGGGGATTCAAAGTAGAGCGACAACTTTGCCAGTGCAGCCTCACTCCGTACAGCCCTGGCATATGGATTTTGCATTAGAGTCCCTGACAAAACAGCAATGTAGAAGTATAGTGCATTAGGGTACTAGAACTGCGATTAACCTTCTTGTCAAGGTTCTATGTATTGTGTCCATAGCAGAGAGATGTACAGGAGACATTTCTATTTGTTGAATATTTTTTTCCTCTTTGCAATACACTGCGACCCATAATGTACAAAAACAATTCTATAATAATTTGGTTATTTTTAAAGAAATTGTTCAGCAGAACATGGTGTATTTTAAAACAAAAATGAAAACCTAAAACAGGAGCTGTCCCTTCAAATGTGGGACTGTGCGACCAAGTTTGCCTGCTGCCTATGCACATTGTGTTTAAGCTATATACTTCCGCAAGACATGTGGAAAAAATTAGCTCCAGCCTCCAAGTATTGGTACCTGGGAGGCTGAAGCTCAATCCCATAGGATCATGTAATGGGCTGTGACTGCTCCTTTTTTGTAGTGTTGATAGGTGTGGTGTTTATTTCTAAATGCTTATACATGGCAGGATATGGGAAAAATCTAGACTGCAATATATTTGCTTCTCTTCTGAGACGCACTTTCCCCTTTATTTTAACAGCTCTGGGGAAGGGGTGTGTGTGTCTTAGAATCAATGTCATCTTACATTCAGTGGCTAAATTCGGCATCCGAATGTACAACCCAACTTTTGTCTCGGCAGCCAAGATTTGCATTTTGGCTGACTTAAGGAGAGAGAGGAATTTTTGGTTCTGGATAACCTGCAACACTGTTGCATGGGACAGTCTTCCAAAGTCATAAAGCAAGGTAAGTATAACTATTTTAGGTATTTCCTCGATTTTAAGATTTTTCAATTTTAACACGCCTGAAAAAGGGGTGCGTCTTCGAATCAGTGGCATCTTAGATCTGAGGAAATACAGTAGGCTTTATTCACATAAAAATTAACGGTGTTAAACTGACAATGGAATAGCATTACTTATTCATAATATGGAAAGATGAGCCATTTGCTTATGTATTTGAGGGAACTACTTAAATTCAGACATGTATGCACAAGAGCACCCCCACATAGAAAGCAAATTATAATATTACAGTTAGCTGTTTGCAATTCCTGGATAGGAGCATGCCTGCTTTGACAATCTGAGAAATGAGCTGTGCATTTCTATTAAATATGTGACTCACTCTTCTGGTCTTTAGCAAATATGCTATTTAAAAAAGGTTTTATCTATTTGTTTTGTTTTTAGATTTGATTATATTGGCTGTGGAAGTTCAGAAGGAGATATCAAAGACGGAACAATCGGAAAATGGAAAAAAGATGTTCTTTCTGTTTTGGACAACTTGGCGGAAGGACCTCAGGTTTATTTCATTTAAGTTATTAAAGAGACTAAGCACTACAGTAATGGTAGAAATACATGATTTGGTGACATAAACTGATGGTGTTATCAGAATTGGAAGTAAATGTACACATTAAGAGGAAAATATGTTTTAAATGTACCTGTATGGTTTCCTGTTTAAGACCTCACCATGCTTGATATGCAAATCAACAATATTCAATGGGAAATGTGTGATTTGCATATTAATCTACCTGGTGACACTAATGGGCATTTAAAACCTAGGAATCTCTCTTGATTTGTGCATTGTCTTGCAAATCTGGCAATATATGGGTTATTTTTGACCATTTGTTATTTTTATACATTTAGAGCATGGATGCTTAGTGCAATGGGAGTTACAATAAAAAAGACTGACTTGGCTTCAAGTTGTGATAGGAGTGTTAGTTCAAAATCAGCTTTAGTGCTACATTTAATTTGTTTACCCAAACTACCTTTTAGGTATAGAGGATCTATATATTTATTTTGTATTAATAATTAATACTCTTTCCTTTTTTTCTCAGATATTGGTTGGATCAAGCATGGGAGGATGGTTAATGCTTCTTGCTGCAATAGCGCGTCCAGAAAAGATAGCTGCTCTTGTTGGTGTTGCCCCTGCTGCAGATCATTTTGTCACAGTATTTAATCAACTGCCTCTAGAGGTAATAGTTGTTAACATTTAGATGCTAAATACACATTTAAAGGGGACACTTCTCATTTACTTATTTGGTTTAGAGTTCTTTTCTTTCCTTTCAGTCTTCACCATGTAATATTGCCCACAGGCTAATTTGTAATTCGGGGAAATATATTGTTTCTAATATGATAAGTTTTAGGTTCTCTGTTGTTCCAGCACATATGTTTTTCTCAATCTACAGCTCTAGGGTAACATGAAGCACGGTGGACACTGCAAAACATGTATTTGCTACAGACATCCAGGTTATTCTGAAGTGTGTGACTAGATTATGTCATACTGCAAAATTATGTTTATCTAATAGTCACTAAAAGACTAATGTCTACTCCTATATGTACCAATTCATTCCGAATTGTATTCAGATAGGGAATATTAGTATAGAATGTCTTTGGATCAGGGCATCTTCACATTGAAAAGTAGAGGTTTCTGCCCCCCCTCCCCCGCCCATAAAGTAATAATGGAGGGCCAGGGGCTGCGAGCTACCCAAACGGCTTCCAGCCCCCCAAAATAGATTGGGGGCTAAGGGGCTGGGCAAAGTGCTTGTCTGTGTACACTACAATGAAAGTAGATACAGACCAGAAGATGTCTAGAACTTAAAGGCCACATTAGTGTAGGTAGCATTGCCAGACCTTATCCTTTTGCATTCACAAGTAGCTAGGTTTCTGGTAATAAGACAGTGATGGAAAAGGACCATTACAGTTACGTCTTTAATTGAAATACATTCTTGATTATCAGGCATCAAAATTGCCAAGCTGGACAAGCCAATGACTTTGTAATAAAAAAAAAAATAGAAGACAGAACATTTATTGGCCACATCCAAACTCTAGTTGTATTTCTATAAAGGGGCAAAGTAGTTTTGATAACACAGAAACATGGGGACAAAATGTGCAGCAAGACAGTGAAGTCCTTTTCAAAATGCTTAAAAAAAGAGAGATTTAAAATGATCTGGTTTGACTCCAAAATCTTTTGTAGAAAAATTCCACACATTTTCACATGCAGAGACATTACAGTAGATAAAAGTTGCAAATCTCCCTGGATGTCATTGAGTCAGCATTCATATCCAGATTTCAGTAGATGTCAGATTATTAAGCACTATAATTTTGATAGCGGTATCATTAAATGAAGCACAGTTTACAGGCTAACTATTGTTAGGAAAAACCAAAAGCCCTCTGAAGAGACAGAAGATCACATCCAACTACTATATTGATGTAACCTCAATCTTGTAAAAAATGTGTAAGAATGTTTGGTTCAAATGAGAACTTATCACGTTTTGACAGGTAGTTATTTATGGATATATTTAATTCCATGTGTTTATCATTTCTTTAATAAACATAGAATAAAAAAAAAAAAAAAGGAAAAACTAAAAGATCTTAACCTCGCGGGAGAAAAATAGAGAGGGAGATACCATAGATGTATAAACGCACAGACCCATCTACTTCAAAAAAATATTTTTTGTTCTGTATCACATAAATTAAATGTCTTTTTTTTTAACAGTATTTTCCTCCACTCTTCTAAAAACTGTCTAATTGATAGTTATTTCTGTTGCTATAACAATGGTCTTGCTTATTTTATAGACCTTGTTACATCACTGCACACAGAGGTGACTGAAACCATGCCCCGCTGCATTTTAAGCACTTGGTATAGCCAAATACAACAGACAGAGGTTAATTCCAATAGCCAATGATGGCTCTTTTTTAGAAGGGAGCATGATAACTGGTGTAGTGGGGGATGGAACGGTTCTTCGCGGCTGCATGAACGTAGCCTCTTCACCGTCCCCTCTCGCACTATGGCCAGTTCATCACGCGAGAGGTCATCGCTGGATCCTTCTTCGTGGGATCGCTGAAGGTGAGTATTATTAATGTTTAATAGGGGTTAATGTTAGTATTAGGGTTTGGGGAGGGTAGCATTAGTATTAGGGTTTGGGGGGTTAATGTTAGTATTAGGGTTCGGGGGTAGTGTAAGTATTAGTGTTTCGTATTTGGGGGTTAGTATGGGGGTTCGGGGTCACTTTTAGGGGGGATTAATTTATTATGGGGGGGTGTATGTTTGTAAGTGCTGACGGTTCACTGCTTACATTGCCGCGATTAAGCGGTCGCATTGATCTTCCCCCCAGACAGTTCAGTGTTCAAACTGCTGCGCTGAACTGTCAGCGGTAAAGCAGCCACGATGAACTGACCTAGAACCTGTGAGTGTATGTCAGCCCGCCTCCTGTGTGCACACTTGCACTGATGCCTGAATTTAAAGGCTCTTATAAAATTATTTTCAGTGTAAAATTACAGTAGAACTATAATTTGTTTTAAAGTTAAAATAAGTGCATTTTTACATATAATAAAAGCCGTTTGTTAAAAAACTAATTATAGATAAGTATATTACAATGAAGGAGAAATGCAGAGAGTGATATTATCAAAAACTACAGTGTTGAGCCAAATGGTGCTGCTGTGAAATTCCAAATTTGCAGCAACCATCCATTTTGTTGGGTCCTGTCCCCTCTAATTTGATACTGTCCAGCTTGCATATTGACTATACACAGAGCTATGTACTATGTACAGGCAGCATTGTGTCTAAACTGGTATGTCTAAATGAGACATACATAGTCTCAGACACCCATTACCTGTACCTGGAAACCCCAGACCCTTTTTTGTTCCACCTCCCATAAGCCTGTCCTCCAAAGTTGGCAGGTATGAAATTCTGTATTTGTATTCAGTTCAGGATGATTCTTGTGTTAACTATGGGTCAGAACATTTGCTTTGGGTGGAATTTGATTTGTTTTATTTGTTTCCCAGGAAAAAGAAGCGGCTAAAGAAAAAGGGGAATTGAAACTATCAACAAGATACAACGAAGAAGGTTTTTATAACATACCATATTCACTTATCAAAGAAGCCGAAAATCACCTGTTATTAAATAGTCCTATTCCCATAACCGCTCCGGTTAGGCTTATCCATGGCATGAAAGATGAAGATGTTCCTTGGCATGTATCTATGCAGATTGCCAACTGTGTGCTCAGTACGGACATAGACATAATTCTCCGCAAGCATGGCCTGCATCGAATGAGTGAGAAAGATGACATTAAGCTCCTTGTTTATACTATAGATGATTTAATTGACAAGCTGACTACTTTGGGATGAATACAAATACACAAAATAAGTAGACTCGAGCTTCCTGGTCCAGTTAGACCTCCATGTTGGGTACAATTTTAGGGTGTAAACACCGTAGACTTCTTTTTCTCACATCAGTGTTTATCTTTTTTTATATCTTTTTTTTTTTCTACTTGTGCTAGAAAAAATGTGAACTGATATGTACAGAATTGGTTGTAATTGTTTTATAGCACTAGATGCAGGTTAATTCTATGAAGACAAAAGAATAATGTATTGTGTTTATGACTTTTTTCTGTTATTGTAGCATAATTAAAGATTAAAGTGTGTATGTGTGTGTATATATATATATATATTTTTTTTTTTTTTATTTTTTATTTTTTTTCCCGCTTAATTTTTATTCCCTCTTTGTGAGAGCTTGCAGATCTGACCTCGGTAAATATACTCATGTATATTGTGCATGCAGCAAGGTGTTTTATGGGAAGGAGGTCTTGCCATTTTTGTATAATCAATGTTATGACTTAAGAGAAATACTATGAGTATCACAAATTTTGGTCAATGTTAAATTTACAAAATGGAGTTTCTGTCCACTGTTACAGCTGCCAATAGACAAACTGCACCAACACAAAATATGAAGACCACACTTTCTTGTTCAAGGCAGTGCTTAAATGTAAAACTAAATTACTGAAAGTGAGGTGAATCTGAGTTTACTAGTTCTGACAGCTATGCCTTCTGGGAAGTTTAAGAAAAGTAAAATATCACAGATTATCTAGAGCGTAGAGAAAATGCTATTTTAATATATAGCGAATGCTGCTTAAAAGTAGGCCAGTTTGCTTTGTGGGTACCATGCAGAGTTAAGATACAAATATCGACATTCAGCTTGGCCGTATTCCCAGACTGTTACCATAGCAACTGCATGTCTCGTTTCACAGATACAAATATGAATTGTATCCCGCACAGTGCCAGGCATAGGGTTTGTATAGTGCATTGTGAAAATAAAAAGACACACTTAAATCAAATGGAGAATGGCTGTGACCTTTTATTTATCATTTTAACCTAATTTGCAATTATACAAAATAAAAAAACAATAATTATAAATGAAACCGTTTAAGCAACCCCACCATAAAAGCCTAACACGGTACATGTTCTAACAATTTTACTAACCCAATCTGGCATCTTGCATACCTGTAGTGTAACTACCACTAATAATTATGGTCACCAGGTAGTAAGTTTATCACTGGACAGCCATAAAAATGCCAATAGTGTTGTCCCATGTAAATTTAATGGAAATGTTCAGTACTGCCTTCATTTCTATCCAGGACATTGTATCCAAATACTGGACTGCGCTGTTCAAAACCAATCACCTATCAACTGCATTCTCCCATGTATGCTGGACAGTTCTGATTTGGTGCCACTGTCCCACAGTCCTGACTTAATCCTCTAAGAGAACAAATACTGCACAGGCGCTGCTGCATTGTCAGGCGAGTGGCAGCACTAATGCATATGAACAGTGGCACACCATGCCCCCTGGCATTCCACGTTCTATGTAAAACTAACATAGGACGGATTTACCTGTATCATTTGCATCTACATTCCTGTATTGGAATAAAAAGGGACAAGAAGACATTTCTAAAGACTAACCGTACAAGAGAAAACAATACAAAATAAGGGAACAGAGGTTTTAAAGAGGCAGTTCCACCTACAGTGTCCAAACAGTGTCCATTCTCTGTGGCAAATGGCACCTGGCATCAAACTACAAGTCCCAGACTTTTCATTGAGGAAAGAATCTGATACACAAATATAGAAAAGAAAAATCTTGTTACATGGTAGTTTATGTTGTTTCCATCAAGTTTTATCATTTTCCTACTCTTTGGTCACTACTGTTGATCCAAAAGGCACCAAAAAAAAGACTTTAGTTCAGCAATTTTGAATTCTGCTTTCAGTGGGGAAAATATCCCTGCCTGACTCCAATAGATAATCAGATTTATCCTCGAATCAGCAAGCACTAAATAAATATTAAAACCTATACTAACATGTATAGCCCTCTATGTTCTCAGTCATTAAAAACTTGTCCGGGTCCGTTAAAGGCATCTAATGTATTTGCTAGCACCACCTCTTCTGGCAGTGAATTCCATAACTTTATTGTCCTTACTTGAAGAAATCTCCTTTCTTCAAGTCTTAGAGGGTGACATCCTGTCCTTGTATATTTGTTTTTAGAAATGGTTAAATATTGTGATTTTAAAACCTTTTGTTAAAAAGAATGTGTATTCATTTTATTTTAAG
Source organism: Pelodytes ibericus (assembly GCA_036172795.1). NCBI lineage: Eukaryota > Metazoa > Chordata > Amphibia > Anura > Pelodytidae > Pelodytes > Pelodytes ibericus. The sequence continues at coordinate 127,682,515 of CM069857.1, read as the reverse complement.
CACTTTTTCTCACTGTTAGTGGATCTAATTTTCGGTATTGAGACCTCCCACCATTGTATTCATATCAAATATTTATACCTACAAGTTATGTGGATGTCACATTTCCATTTCACTTTAGAATTCCTTATTCTATGAAGTGTCCAAGGTGGATGTACATCATAATCCAGTGGTGTCTGTTCACTAAAATTCGAGAATAGCTTAAGGAGGTCAAATTAAATTTTTTCGACACCCGAGTTTGACTTTGAAAAAACCCCAGGTTTAAATCTTACCTGGACTAAATTCAACCCCCCCCCCAACATTGCAGAACCAAGATACATCCCAGCACCTGAGGACGTGCCCCTTCACCCACACTGCACACCCAGGACATGCCCCATCACCCACACTGCACACCCAGGACATGCCTCATCACCCACACTGCACACCCAAGACATGCCCCATCACCCACACTGCATACCCAGGACACGCCTCATCACCCACATTGCACACAGGACATGCCCCGTCACCCACACAGCACACAAAGCACACGCCCCCTCACCCACACTGCACACCCAGGATATGCCCAATCACCCACAAATGCAGCGCTGGAGGAGGTTCCGGCCAGATCCTGCTCCTGGAACCCAACAGCTCAAGCATGCTGCATGTGAGTACTGAGATGGGTGGAAGTTATGGTTTTGATATCTGGTTGCTACCTATTTTATTAGGAATCTGGCTGCGGCCTATTTGAATAGGATTTTCTCACCGGGGCCCTGTGGTTTCTAGTCACCTCTCTCTGTCATGATTCTTCAGCTTATTGTCTCATCATGCATCCATTTTGTATGGGTTTTGTCCTAGAGTTTACTATGGGAAATATTCTAAAATTAAAATGTTTCTAAAATAAAAAAGCAGATACAACAAAAGGGACCAACATTAAATTTAGGGAGTAATTGGATTGTGTCAACTGGTTATAAAAAGCACTGTAGGAAATGTCACCATAGTTAACAAATGAAATACCAGGTTATGCCACTAGGTGTCTCACTACACATGCAAGTAAGCTTTGTTCAGCTTTTTGTATTCAAACTATATAAAATTAGATTGGTAATTTGATTGCTATACTAACCTAGCATATTGCACAAAACAAATATATTAACCCCAATATACACATTTTATATACAATTAATCATTTCCTTCCCCAATAAATCATATACATTTTTATTTGCACCAATTTTTAAGCCAAAAGGAAATACGTAGCTTAGTCAACAGAGATCATCTGTGTGGATGGTCTGCCCTCAAAAATGTAAGTATTGTGTGGGGGGCAGACTCGGGGATCAGCAAGGTATCCATGTCAGGGACTGCTACAAAACTGGTTGGAAACTAATAATGTTTTCCGCCGGTGCAGAGCTGGCCAGAGCCCATAAGATCTCCCCTCACCGGTGTTCTGACAAATTTCTCAAGCAATTTCTACAGCACAGGCGCAGTAGAATTCACTCACCCCGCATGCGCACAAAGTTACAGCTGATCACTCAGCTGTAACTTTGGCAGAACAGAGAATGCGCGAGGGACACCCGCCACCTCTGCAGGGGATGAGAGGCAGCTCAATTTGCACAGACATCCTGTCAAGCTGCCACTCCCTTATTACCCCTGATGAAGTGACGTTGTCAGTCACGAAATGCGTAGGGCGGAAGTGCTTTGTTTCCTTACGGACACCTCTGGGAGTAGCGCAAAACCAACTAATTACGGAAGTAGGAGTTCCTTGCCGGCAGTCATCCTGCCATGCAAACAGACATTGCGCTCCAGACTCTTATGTGCCCGGCGGACTTGGCTGACTTATGATGTGCTTGCATATCTTTGTTTTTCTATCAATCATTTAAAGTCTCATTTATGGAGCTTGCTGATTGCCATCATCTTTCAGCTGCTACTTTCTGTCATTTGCAACCTTGGAATCTGTGCATCCATTGGATTCTATTTTATAGCATCAATGCTTGTATTTCTATCTGCATCACGGTTTGTTTATTGTGCTGATAGTTCCCTATTTTTTGCATTTTCGTATTTTTCTGCTTATTATTGGATTGTTCCAAATCATCATTACTCATATTTGTGGTCTATGTGATCGAAGGTCTATTAAACTATTCTACTTGTAAGCCCCTTCCCTTTATTATTTTGCTCTTTATAGAGGTTTTTTACTTTTTGAATTCATATTTCAATGTTGCGCCATCTGTAGTTTACACCTTACTGCTATCAATTTGTAAGATTTACTTTCGGCCCACGTTACCTTAGGGGCATTTCACTGCATTGCTGCTAAACCTCATTTAACTGCTACTTACCATACTTTATTAGCTTTAACTTTTTGTGTGCTATGTGAGTGAATGCACATGTGGTGTCAGGCTTAGTCTGCTCATCTGGTATTTTCCTCTGTGATGTCTGTATGCTGGGGCAAGTCAGATGGAGGCAATCTGGGTGTTGGGCATGTCTTGTTGATGCAATCAGGTGCTGGGGCAACTCTTATGTGTTCTTATGTTGGTGCTAGGGCAAGTCATGTGGAGGCAATCTGGGTGCAGGGCAAATCCTGTGGATACAATTTGGGTGCTGGGCCAGTCCTGTGGATGCAATCTTGGTACTTGAGCAAGTCCTGTGTGGATGCAATCTGGGTGGTGGACAATTTCTGTGAACGCAATCTAGGTGCTGGACATGTTCTGTGATTGCAATCTGGGTGCTGGACAAGTTCTGTGGATCAATCTGGGTGCTAGGGCAAGTCATGCGGATGCAATATGGGTGCTGGGCCAGTCCTGTGGATGTAATCTGGCTGCTGGAGCAAGTCTTTCAATGCAATCTAGATACTGGACAAGATCTGTGAATGCAATCTGGGTGCTGGGGAAAGTCCTGTGTGGATGCAATCTGGCTGCTGGAGCAAGTCTTTAAATGCAATCTAGATACTGGACAAGTCCTGTGAATGCAATCTGGGTGCTGGGGAAAGTCCTGTGTGGATGCAATCTGGCTGCTGGAGCAAGTCTTTAAATGCAATCTAGATACTGGACAAGTCCTGTGAATGCAATCTGGGTGCTGGGGAAGTCCTATGTGGGTGCAATCTGGTTGCTGGGCAAATCCTGTGCATACAATCTGGATGCTGGGCCAGTCCTGTGGATGTAATCTTGGTGCTGGGGCTGTGGGTGCCATCTAGGTGCTCTGGCAAACTTTGTGGGTGCAAGATGGATGTTGCGGTAAGTCCTGTGTGCGCAATGTGAGTACTGAAAGATGGTGCTGTGGTAAGTTATGTGGATTCAATCAGGTGCTGTGGGTTCAATGGTAAGGAATGTGGGGGCAATAATGAAAGGAGAAATGGAGTGAAGGGGGCAGGGCAAGGAAAATAAGAACAAGCAATGCCTTATTTCCAAAGCTGTTTTATTATCTGATAACTATACCTTACCATCGATCATCAATAGTTATATTATCAGTAGCTGATTAATGTAGCTTTTTCTTAAATAAAGGAAGTTTTTGATGTTTTTAAGTTGAAATGTACCTTGGTGTCCTTCACATGGATATGCACTTTTGAAAACATCTGCCTATCTCATTGTAGGCTGGTGCTATGGAAAGTACTATATGGGCAAACTGGTCTTGTGGAAGGGGGTGAATAGGACAATTGATGCTATGGCAAAGGGTGTGGGTGTAAACTGGTGGTCTGTGGAAACGAATGTGGGGGCAAACATGCTGTGGATAGGGTTGCCACCTTTTCTTTAGAAAAATACTTCATAGACTTAACATTGGCCTGATGCCAATTTTTTACCGGCCTGCCGGTAAAATACCGGCCAGGTGTCAACCCTAGTTGTGGAAAGGAATGTGGGAAAAATGGTGCTGTGTGAAATCTGGCAGTGTGTTTGGGCAAATAAGTAGAGCAATGCGATGGCACAAATAACACGAAGTAATGTTTGGGGTATGTGGCACTGTGGAAGTTGGTGAATGTATGGCATTATTAGTGACATGTTTCATGGTGTGACAGGGGGTCTCCAGGGCACTATTTCGCATTACACTATATAATCAAAGTGAAAAGTAGTTTTTGGTGCTTTTAAAATATTGCATATTACACACAGCTATGTTTATTGGGATGTGTATACTAGCTACCCATAGTCTGTTCCTGTTATCAGCATTGGTTTTCTGACAGGAGAGCCTAGTCTGGGAAACCGTTTGGATGTTTATCAATATAGAAATTGGGATGAAAACACATCTCTTTATGCCTAACATTTTATTTTCTTTCTTTATGCTCCTGTCCCAAAAAATCTATAGATTCTAGAAAGCTCCTAAGGTTTCTTAGAAATAGAATACTGCCAGTCACCTAAAGCCATACTCTGTCTGTGACATCACTGCAAGGAGAACTCCTCCCACTATTATAGTCCACGTGAAATAGCAAATCTTCATATACAATACTTTCACAATGATGACCAATGAGATTTTTTGCTCTGATGAATCTGTGTAATCTGTCTTACATCATATAAATAGATATTTACACATACATATTTATACATGTGATGATGATGAAGTGTGAAATGCCAGAGGAAAAGGCATGATATGGTATCATATTACAGCTCATATCCAGCACATTATACCAAATCACAAGCATGATATCAATGGCACATCATACCATATACCTTAGAGCAAGAACATAACAGGCATATCACATCAGCATAAGAATGTCATACCTGAACACCTGTCCCACATGAATGGTAGCAATGCCAGATTATTTGATAGGACTGTCCTGACAAATTCAGGTCTGTTGGCATGTGTAGGAAGGGATTCAAATGTTTAAAGAACAAATATATTTACTTTTTAAATATATAGGGTATATGCAGTGAAGAGGCCCCTACACTACAGGGCTTGTCCCTGCTAGCTTGGGAAACACTTTAAAGTACAATAAAAGTTATTTTTTAATCCTTGCTTCTTTAAAGAAAGTAAAGGTTAAACAAAATTCTCTGCTGCCCTAGGCAGACACAATTCGGGCACTACCTACCCATGTTGCAAACCCACGACATGTCCCATTACATGCCCTATCACATGCCTCCATCACCCCCATTACATAACCCCCATCACCCCATTATATGACCCCATCACATCAACCCTATCACATGCCTTCATCACCATCACCCTCATTACATTCCACCGCCGACAGTATTGTTTACAATGGACAATTTTTGTGTGTCAGATGAATAGTATTACACAGAAACATAAACTGAGTCGGCAGATAAGAACCATCAGACCCATCTAGTCTGCCAAATTGTGCCAAAAAAGTCTGCATGATTAGCCCCTGGCTTTATCCTCTATCTAGGATAGCCTTATGCCTATTTCATGTATGCTTAACCCCTTAGTGACAATGGCTGTTTTTACACTTCTGCAGTGTTTATGTTTAGCTGTATTTTTCCTCTTTGTCGTTTAATGTGCCATCACATATTAAACATAGAATGTGTCGGCAGATAAGAACCATTCGGCCCATCTAGTCTGCCCAATTGTCTTAATAATTTTATTGATCCCTAGTTCCCTATCTTATAGCTAGGATAGCCTTGTGTCTATCCCACGCATGCTTAAAATCCTTGACTATGTTTACCTCTACCACTTCCGCTGGAAGGCTTTTCCATACATCCACTACCCTCTCAGTAAAGTAGTACTTCCTGATATTACTTTTAAATCGTTGCCCCTCTAATTTTAGACTATGTCCTCTAGTTGTGGTAGTTTTTCTTCTTTTAAATATACTCTCCTCCTTTACTGTGTTGATTCCCTTTATGTATTTAACTGTTTCTATCATATCCCCCTGTTACGTCTTTCCTCCAAGCTATACATAGGAACATAGTAATTTAGGTAGAAAAAAGACACAAGTCCATCAGGTTCAACCCATCTACCTATCATTCCAGCATGTTGATCTAAAAGAGGGCAAAAACCCCTAAGGAAGCTATTTCGAATTTTGCCTCCTAGGGGGGAAAATTCCTTCTTGACTCCAAAAGGGCATCATCAGATTTCTCCTTGGATCAATAAGCTCTATTATTAATGCTTATTCTATTATTAATTTACCTGTATGTTCTGCTTTTGTAAATAAAAATCCAGACCATTTTTAAATGCATCTATTGTGGTTGATAGCATTACCTCTCTTGGCAGCGAGTTCAATAACTTTATTGTCCTTACCCTAAAGAATCCCTTCCTTTGCTGTCTATGAATTCTTTGCTCTTCCAGTCTCTTGTTCTTTGTACATTTCTGTTAATGAACAGGTCCCTGGAGAGCTCTTTATATTGGCCCTGCACATATTTATATAATGTTATATTATCCCCTCTAAGACGCCTTTTTTCTAAAGTAAATAAATGCAATTTTTTAAGTCTCTCTTCATAACTAAGATCCTCCAATCCCCTTATTAATTTTGAAGCTCTACTTTGCACGTTTTCTAGTTTCTTAATACCCTTTTTAAGGACTGGTGCCCAGAATTGTAATGGATATTCAAGGTGAGGTCTTACCATTGATTTGTAAAGATGCAAGATGATGTCCTCCTCCCGTGAATCTATACCTCGTTTTATACATGCCAATATCTTATTGGCCCTTGCAGCTGCTGACTGGCATTGGGCACTGTTGCCAAGTTTGTTATCTACAATGATTCCTAAATCCTTTTCGTTAATAGTTTTTCCCAGGGAAATACCATTTAACGTATATGTTGCTTTGTTATTATTTTTCCCATAATGCATAACTTTACATTTGTCTATATTGAAACTCATTTGCCACTTTCTTGCCCAGTCCCCCACTCTGTCCAAATCTTCCTGTAAAGAAAAAACATCAAGATGAGTCTTTATTACCTTACCTAATTTTGTGTCAGCAGCAAACACTGAGACATGGCTCTTAGCACAACGTGGGAGATCATTAATAAACATATTAAAAAGAAGAGGTCCCAAAACAGACCCCTGAGGTACTCCGCTCAATACCTGGTCCAATTTGAGGCTTTTCCATTTACAAAAACCCGTGTTCTATCTTTTAGCCAATTTTCAATCCAAATAAATACATTTGCCCCAATCCTATTACTCTCAATTTGTAGAGTAACCTTTTGTGTGGAACTGTATCAAATGCTTTAGCAAAATCCAAATAGATCACATCAACTGCCACACCTAGATTTATATTTTTACTGACTTCTTCATAACATGTTATTAAGTTTGTTTGACAAGACCTGTCTTTCACAAAACCATGTTGACTTTTACTAATATATTCTGATTCAAGATGTATTCTTGAGTGTACACCTTTAGCAATCCTTCAAATAATTCCCCCACTACAGATGTCAAGCTCACTGGCCTATAACTACCCAGCAGAGATTTTGATCCCTTTTTAAATATTGGAATGACATCCGCCTTTCGCCAGTCTGTTGGCACTATACCTGAACTAAAAGAATCCCTAAAGATCATAAATATTGGTCTGGCCAGAATTATGCTTAACTCTCTAAGGACCCTTGGGTGTATACCATCTGGCCCTGGGGCCTTGTCTATCTTAACAGAGTTTAATTGCTTAAGCACTTTTTCCTGTGTCAGCCAATCCCATGTTTGCGGTGACTGTTCCGTAACTTCCGGTAGCAGGGGCTCATCCATCTGTTCTTCCTTAGTATAAACAGAAGAAAAAAAAGTATTTAAAATGTCTGCTTTCTCTCTGTCCTCACTTACCAAATTTCCCATTTGGGCTAACAAGGGCCCAACAATTTCCCTCTTTAGCTTTTTTCCATTTCTATACTTATAAATAATTTTGGGGTTAATTTTACTCTCCTTAGCAATCCTTTTCTCGTTTTCCAATTTAGCCATTTTAATTGCCTTTTTGCAGGCTTTGTTGGCATCTTTGTATTTTATAAATTATAATGCTGATCCCTTGCTTTTATAATGTTTGAATGCCATTTTTTTGTTTTGCATTTCCTGTTTCACGTTACCGTTAAGCCACGATGGTTTTGATTTGTGTCTTTTGTATTTGTTTCCCAAAGGTATATATTGGGATGTGTACTTTAGTAATGTGTGCTTAAAGGCATTCCACTTGTCTTCTGTGTTTAGTCCAAAAAACAATCGTTCCCAGTCTAAATGTTCAATTGATGCCCTTAGTCCATCAAAGTTGGCCCTTCTAAAATTAAGTGTTTTGGTGGCGTAGTTACCAATTTGCTTTTTTGCATTAACCCCTTAGTGACATGACTTTTTTGGCTTGTCCGACGCTTGGTGACATGGGCTGTTTTAACATTTCTGAGGTGTTTGTGTTTTGCTGTAATTTATTTCTGTCTCATTTAGTGTACCCGCACAAACTATATATCGTTTTTATCATTATAAGAAGGGCTTCCTTTTGATACCATTGTTTTGATAATTGCATACAATTTGATGTAAAAAAAATAATAAAATATGGCAAAAAAATGAAAAGAAATTTTTTTTTATGACTTTTATTTGAAAAATCGTATACTCATGTACAAGAGACAACAAAAAAACACTGCTAAATAGTTTCTAATATATGTCCTGAGTTCAGAAATAGCCCATGTTTTATGTTTCTTTGTTTTTTTTATTCATGTTACAGGGCCAGAACTATAAGTAGTGCAAAGCTATTTTAAAATCCTTTTTTTCAAAATTAGTGATAGTGACATTGTAACACTGATTTCTGTACTAAATCCATGAATCACCCCCAACATGTACATATTTTTGAAAACTAGACCACTCAGGGCAATTAACTTGGGGTATTTTGACACATTTCATGTAGCCATTTTACCACCAATCTTTGCCAAAGTTTGCAGCAAAAAAACTTTTTTTTACATTTTTCACATAGATTGCAATTTAGGTAAACATTACCTTAAAATGTGAAGGGGTATTTCCAAATAACACCTCAATATGTGTTCAGCAACATCTCCTGAGTACAGGGATACCACCCATGCATAGGTTTGTTTTGGGGCTAAAAGGCCACATTTAGGGGGTGCGCATTTTGGTTTTCCAACTTGGAATTCTGACATGCAGAAAACTTGTGCCCGTGTCCCATTTGGGACATTTTTAAAGCCAGAAAGTGTATTCTACCCCACAAAGCCATATATTTTTTAAAACTAGACACCCTAGGGTATTTCAAATAGTAGTATTTTAACACTTTCCATGCACTAATTATACTACCAGCCTATGTCAATGTTTTGGGTAGTAATTTGTTTTCCCATACATTGTACTTTGGGCATGAATTCACAGATCCTGTTATATGTCAGTGCCAAACAACACCTCAATATGTGTTCAGCAACATCTCCTGAGTACCAGGGATACCACCCATGTATAGGTTGGTTAGGTTATTTGTGGGTAAAAAGGCCACATTTGAGAGGTGCGCTTTTTGGTTTTCCAACTTGGAATTCTGACGTCCAGAAAACTTTCGCCCATGTCCAATTTGGGACATTTTTGAAGCCAAAAAGTGTATTCTACCCCACAAAGCCATATATTTTTGAAAACTAGACACCCTAGGGTATTTCAAATGGTAGTATTTTAACACTTTCCATGCACTAATTCTACCACCAGCCTATGTCAATGTTATGGATAGTAATTTTTTTTCACATACATTGTACTTCGGGCATGAATTCACAGATCCTATTATGTGTCAGTGCCAAACAACACCCCAATATGTGTTTAGCAACATCTCCTGAGTACAGGGATACCACCCATGCATAGGTTTGTTGGGTTGTTTGGGGGCTAAAAGGCCACATTTAGGGGGGGTGCATTTCCAACTTGGAATTTTGACATGTCGTCAGCCTGCGCCCATGTTCCATTTGGGACACTTTTGAAGCCTGTCAAAGTATTTTACCCCATCAAACCATATATTTTGGAAAACTAGACATCCTAGGGTATTTAAAATTGTGGTATTTTAACACTTTCCAAGTGCTAATTCTACGACCAACCTATGTCAAAGGGTTGGGATGTCATTTTTTCCCCACACACATTGTAGTTCAGGCAGATATTTTCAGATTCTGGTATTTGCTACTGCCAACCAACACCTCAGTACGTGTTCAGCAATAAATCCTGAGTACAGTGATACCCCCCATGCATAGGTTTGTTGGTTTGTTTTTGGGCTAAAAGGCCACATTTAGGGGGTGCGCAATTCCAACCTGGAATTTTGACATGTATTCAGCCTGTGCCCATGTTCCATTTGGAACATTATTGAAGCCGTCCAATGAATTGTACCCCATCAAACCATATATTTTTGAAAAATAGACATCCTAAGGTATTTCAAATGGTGGTATTTTAATACTGTATAGGTACTAATTCTACCACCAGCCTTTGTAAAAGTTTGTGGTAGTACTTTTTTGGGAGTTTTTTTTCCACATACATTGTACTTCAGGCATGAATTCACAGATTTCAGTATATGTCACTGCCAAACAACAACCCAATATGTGTTTAGCAACATCTCCCGAGTACAGGGATAGCACCCATGCATAGGTTTGTTGGTTTGTTTTTTGGCTAGAAGGCAACATTTGTGAGATGCGCATCTCAAAATTCCAACTTGGAATTGTGACATGTAGTCAACCTGCGTCCGTGTCCTATATGGGATATATCTTTTAAGCCAGCCAATGTAATTTACCCCCACCAAACCATATTTTTTTTAACGGTAGACCCCCATCACTCCTTGTGGCAAGGGCTCAGCAGCCACCGATACATCACTAGATGATGTATCAGAAAGCTGACCAGGGTCAAAATCGAACCCTGAGTCCGCGGCCTCAGAATCAGTGCGTAAGCAGTGATCTCGAGCAAAGAAGGGGTTAATAGCTCTTAGAAGAGCCTATCTAGTACTGTAATACATTACAGTACAAAGTAATTAATCCATAAAACAGTGCAGACAGCAAAACATACTGTTGCTGTGCAAGATTACTGCTTATACAGTGATGAATGGCAGGGAAGGGGTTAATACACAGTGAAAGACTTTCATAAAACCTGACAATTTTATAAAATGTTATTTTATATCACTAATACTGATCTGTCTCTTTCCGTCACAAAAATGTAAGTGAGGAGAGGGAGGCAGATCAATTTTTGTGAATATTGATCCGACCAATTTTGATCTGACCAGGGCGAATGGTGAGCTTAATTGAGAAATCACCAAACCGCCTTTGCCACTAATTCGCTGTTACTGATCGCAATGCGCTCAGGCAGCTTAAAAAAAAAAAAACTCAAATATTTTTACTTTACATGTATTCCTCTAGCGGGTATGTGTAAAAACAAAAATAAAAAAAAATATGCAGACAGATAAAAATTGCTTTGGCGTCAATATCATTGCGTAAGCAGTGATCGACGGCAAAGAAGGGGTTAATAACTCTTAGAAGAGCCTTTGTAGTACTGTAATAAATTACAGTACAAAAAAAATTAACCCCTAAAAAATGCACAAACAGCAAAAATAAATGCGCTGATGTGCACGATCACTGCTTACGCAAGATCAGTGGCAGGGAAGGGGTTAAACGCAAGGAATTGCTTTAATAAAATTATTTTTATTGTTTTATTATTCGCGTGTTGTGTCTTTATTGTTTTTACTTACTTTTCTTACTTTGATCTGTCTCTCTCCCTCACTAAAAAAAATGTGAGGAGAGGGAGGCAGATCATAACTGGTCAGATCAATATAGAGTTAATATTGATCTGACCAGTCAGTGGGGATGTTCAGCAGAACATCCCCACAGCCTGTCAGTGTGCCTGGCAGTCACTGATTGCCTCTGTGAAGAGGCAATCGTGTGATAGCCAGAGAGCACAGGAAGCAGGTACTTCCTGCCTCCTGTGCTCTTGCCCTTAGAAGGGCAGCGCCATCTTGGTCACCCAGTGAGTGTGCATTTTTTTTTTGTGTTTCTGATTGCCTCGACTTGCGAGGCAATCAGGAACACTTTCTGAGCATAGGAAGCGAAAAATTCGCTTCCTATGCTCGTTTTTGAAATGCCCGCGTTTTAAAGGCACTGTGCCTTTAAAACCGGCATTTTGGTCGTTTTTCCGGAGTGATCGAAATGCCGACGGGCATTTTTTTTAGTATTGTACGATGCTTCCATACGGAAGCATCGTTACAATACCGCTTGAGCACTGAAAGCGGAAAAACTCCGCTTTCAGTGCTCGTTTTGACACAGGACGGACTAGGTCCGTCCTGTGTCACTAACGCCTCGGCACACAGGACGGACCTAGTCCGTCCTGTGTCGCCAAGGGGTTAATCTCAAACGAAACCATATTATGGTCACTATTCCCCAAGTGTTCTCTTACTTTGATGTTTGAGATAAGCTGCTCATTGTTTGTTATTACTAAATCCAGACAGGCATCCATTCTAGTTGGGGTGTCTACTAATTGTGCCATAAATTTGTTATTAAGCAGGTTCAGAAACTTGCTGCCCTTAGCGGAACTAGTTGTGCAACAATTCCAATCTATATCTGGGTAATTAAAATCTCCCATGATTAGAACTTCATTCAGATTTGCAGCCTTTTCAATTTGTAATAAAAGCTGATCTTCTCCATCAATGCTAATATTTGGTGGCTTGTTGCATACACTTACAAGTAATGTGCGATTCTTTTTAGTGTCTAAGCTCATGTTAAGATGCTTTAACCTTTCCTGTTCAGTTTTATCCTTCATTTCCTGCTGCTCTATTGCATTGCCTACCTACATTTAAGTCCCCCAAAAATTCTATATTCTGCTTTTGGGTTTTTACGTCCAAGGTGCATAATCTTGCACTTGTCCACTTGAGCTTATGATTAAGAGCCTGGAGCGCAAAACATGTCAAGCTATATTTATCGGACACCTGCACTGCTGTTGTGTTATTGGGTGTTTATATAGTTGTGGGTTATGAGTGGTGGATAGTTACCGTATATACTCGAGTATAAGCCGACCCGAATATAAGCCGAGGCACCTAATTTTACCACAAAGAACTGGGAAAAAAAATTTACTCGAGTATAAGCCTAGGGTGGAAAATGAGGCAGCTACTGGTAAATATTGCCCCCAATATGCCATTTAATATGCCAGGATATTGCCCCCAATATGCCAGGATATTGCCCCCAATATGCCAGGATATTGCCCCAATATGCCAGGATATTTCCCCCAATATGCCAGGATATTTCCCACAATATGCCAGGATATTTCCCCCAATATGCCAATATATTGCCCCCAATATACCAGGATATTTCCCCCAATATGCCAGGATATTTCCCCCAATATGCCAGGATATTGCCCCAATATGCCAGGATATTGCCCCCAATATGCCAGGATATTGCCCCTTAGTATGCTCGTTATGCCACCCTCCTCCCCCAGACCCCAGCACTTACCTCGTTCCTGCTCTGTCCCCCGGTGCTCTGAAGCTGCGTGGCTGTGAGGGAAGCGTTGTGAGCTTCCCTCCAGCCGCGCGGTCAATAAAGTTTGTTTTAAAAAAAAAAAAAAAAACACTTTATTGACCGCGCGACCGGAGGGAAGCTCACAACGCTTCCCTCACAGCCACACAGCTTCAGAGCACCAGGGGACAGAGCAGGAACGAGGTAAGTTTTAGATTTTTTTTTTTTTACCCACCGACTCGAGTATAAGCCGAGGGGGTCATTTTTCAGCACAAAAATTGTGCTGAAAAACTCGGCTTATACTCGAGTATATATGGTATACAGATTTAAATAACCATAGAGTTTTCTTCACATGCAAAATAGAACTTTCTAAAAATAAAATAAAAACTCGCTAAAGAGCAGTTACTAATGGATTTTTTTTTTACTATCACAATTATCCTGAACACCGTTCAAAGAAGTAATTAGCTGATCATTATTCCATTCATTTAAAAAAAAAAAGAAAGTTTCAAAGGGGGAATATAGCTTTAACTTAATAAGAAAGTAATGTGTTTACATGGAGACAAGTTTATCACAAAGAAGCAGATAGCAGACAATTCTTTATGTATCAATTGGACGTACCTTTGTGTTATTATTACTGATTTACTAGCTGTAGGGTGCCTGTGAGATCATTAGTACACCAACCTGTTAAGTAACATTGTGCAGCTTCTTAAGGACTATGTCAATGGGAATGTCAGTGGAGTATTCTAATACAGATTAAACCGTATGTGTTGATAAACTACTAGTTGTCCAGTGAGACTGCATTGAAGAATGAATGCAATGTGGTGGAACCTGTAAAGTCACTAGTAATCTTGTTGACACCCTACAATACCAGTGACGTAGGAGTAAACACCCACTGGGCCTCTAATCCAAGGCAAACTAATTATATTCAACACACTTCAATTATGGTCGTCCTTTTATCTTCATATGTAAATCCTAAATTCAAGTGTGGAGTTGTTCTTCACATTTATTTTGTAAAAACATATCTGATGAAGATACCTGAGAGGTTTTGAAAGCTGCACTCTAAACCTACTCAGTTAGCCAATAAACGTATCAGCTTGACTCTTCTCGTCTCCTACAAATCAATTTGCCAGAATATTAGTTTGTTTCTGTGACTCTCAGATGAGCTATTCACTAAAAGGTTTGTGTCAGGTGAGATGAGGCGATTTGAGGTGCGATGAACATTTAGCTCACTAATTTAACTATACACTGTGCAGGGCCACTGCTAAGCAAACTCACTAGGTTTGTCCCCGCACAATGTATAAACTAAATTAGTGAGATGAACATTTCTTAAATATTTTAAAGATTTCACAGTGCATTACACAGCTCCAATTGAACATTTAAAAACTTGTCAGATTTCTTCTGAGGAAATGACTTAAAGGGAATGTATCACCTAAACATTGTTTTTACTTTGAATGTAGTGAATAAAACATGATCAAGTTGTGTTAGCAAAATTAAACATTTCCCATTGAAAATCGGTTAATTTGCTTATCAAGCCACAGGTATGATCATAAGCAGGAGACTCCACACATATGTAGGCATATACTTGCAAATTTTGTAGCACAATATATGGACCATTTCCAGACATTTTTTATTCTCTATATTCATAGTAAAAATATTTGGGTGATACAGTCCCTTTGAGCCCCCTAATGTACTGCTGCCACTATCTTCTTTTCTGCATTTTGTAATACCTGATCAGTGGCGTCACTAGGGTTGGTGTCACCCGGTGCGGTAACTCATGGTGTCACCTCCCTGGATTTCCTCCAATACAAATCCCAACAGATTCCTTGATAATGCCAGTCAGATGGCCTTTTAAATATGCCATACAGGAGCCCCACAAATTATTCCAAACACAGTAGCCCATTAACTATGCAACACATAGGAACCCCATTAATAATGCCACACACAGGAGCCCCATAAATATGCCACACATGGGACCCCTATTAATTATGCCACACACGCAAGAGCCCGAGCAGATGGTGGGCCATATTCATCTATTGAACAATTACAAAACAATATAAATATATTTCTAAACACACATATCACAAGCCTATCTATACACACAGACATCTCTCTCTCTATATTTATATGTATATAACTAGTTGCATTTATACTTATAGAACATTTTAATATTACCGTATTTTTCGCCTCATAAGACGCACCTGACCATAAGACGCACCCAGTTTTTAGAGGAGGAAAACAAGAGAAAAAAAAAACTCAATATGCCAGGATTTAGCCATTCAATATGCCAGGATTTTTCCCCTCACTATGCCAGGATTTAGCCATTCAATATGCCAGGATTATGCCCCCCACTATGCCAGGATTTTGCCCCTCACTATGTTAGGCTTTAGCCACTCACTATGCCAGGCTTTTGCCCCTCACTATGCCAGGATTTTGCCCCTCACTGTGCCAGGATTTTGCCCCTCATTATGCCAGGCTTTAGCCACTCATTATGCCAGGCTTTTGCCCCTCACTATGCCAGGATTTTGCCCCTCACTGTGCCAGGATTTTGCCCCTCACTATGCCAGGCTTTAGCCACTCATTATGCCAGTCTTTTGCCCCTCACTATGCCAGGATTTTCCCCCTCACAATGCCAGGATTTTGCCCCTTATTATGCCAGGATTTGCTTGTTTGTGCCACCCTCCTTCCCTAGTATTTACCTCCATGCTGCTCTCCGTCGTTTCCGCCGTGCAGTCTAACCACCTGCACGGAGGAAGGAAGCTCTGGTCCCAATTTTTTTTCTTCTTAACTTTATTGAAGCAGCGTGACTTCAATGAAGTTAAGAAGAAGAAAAATCGCAACCGGAGCTTCCTTCCTCCGTGCAGGAGGTTAGACTGCACGGCGGAAACGACAGAGAGCAGCAACAAGCAGGTAAGTACTACATTCGCTCCATAAGACGCACAGACATTCCCCCTCACTTTTGAGGAGGAAAAAAGTGCGTCTTATGAGGCGAAAAATACGGTATATTCAACTATTTTGATATATAATAAAAATGTTATTTCATGTTATTATTCCCTTTCTCTACACCCACATTGCACCTAAATGACTTAACACAGCACCATACTGTACCCACAGTCCTTGCCATGCACCTATATTGCACCCACAGCACTCAGCTGCACTCATATTACATACCACAGTGTCAGTTTGCCCCACAGAACATACAACAGTACCACTTTCCCTGCAGAACAAGCCACAATGCCACTTTCCCGCATAGTACATGTTATTTTGCCCCCACAAAACATGCCACAGCATCACTTTGCCAATTAAACTAAGCCATTGTCAGGTACCAATTAAAATGCCACAGTCACTTTGCCATTAACATATGCAACAGCCAGTTTGCCTATTAAAATATGCCACAGTTTGTCAATTAAATATGCCACAGGTTTCCCATTAATAAGCCAGTGTTATTTTACCCGATGATATGCCAGTTTTATTTTGCCCATTAATATAGCAGTTATTTTGCCCATTAATATACCAGTGTTATTTTGCCCATCAATATGCCAGTGATATTTTATCCTTTACTATGCCACTGATATCGTATCCATTAATATGCCACAGATAATTTGCCCATTAATATGCCAGTGTTATTCTGACCATTAATATGCCAGTGTTTATCCATTAACATACCAATGTTATTTTATCCATTAACATGCCAGTGTTATTTTGCCTATTAATATGCCAGTGTTATTTTGCCCGGGATATGCCATTGTTATTTTAGCCATTAATATGCCATTGCTATTTTTCCCATGAAAAAATGCCAGTACTAGTTTATCCATTAATGTACCAGTGTTATTTTGCCCATTATATAAGCCAGTTCTGTTTTGCCTATTAATATACCGGTGTTATTTTGCCCATTAATAGGCCAGTGTTATTTTGCCCATTAATAGGCCAGTGTTATTTTGCCCATTAATGTGCAGGTGTTATTTTGCCCATCAATTTGCCAGTGATATTTTATTAATTAATACGCCACAGCCAATTTGCCCATTAAACTGCCAGTGTTATTTTTTTTTTTTTTTCTTGACACTCAGTAGTGCGAGTTTATCTCATATACTCACAAGAGTTAATTTGCCATCATTGTGTCGTTTTATCATTACCCATTATTACTTTTCTAATTTGTCTGTCGCCCTGTGATCTTTCTCCCGCGTATGATTTTGTTAGTAATTCTGCGGTTGAACGTTACCCTCGTGTTTTAGGGCGACCGTGTTCCCATAAACCGGCATGTGAAATAAGTGAAACATAAAACATTCAAACATACATTAACAATTACACACTTATGCCAGGGATAGTTCGAGGTTGATCGTATCTCAGCTTCGTTTGGTTCTTATCAGGTGTAGCGTTTAGACTTTTTTCAATCTATTTAGTCTGAGGGAGGGCCCTATGGGGGGAACTGGTTCCACCAAGGCTGCCAAATTTTGTAATATGCCGGAAGTCGTTTAATATTTATGAAATACCCCTTCTCCATCTCCCCAAAGTGATTCATGGTGTCTCTTACAATTCCCCATCCAATCTTGTCGTTTTTTTCCCATTTCTGGGCAATGCATCTTTTCATTGCCAAAAATAGTTGAATAGCTAATTTTCTATCATCCCCATAGAAGTCATCCATATTACAGTGGAGGAGAGCCTGATCTGCACGCATTGGTAAGTTACATAGAAACATAGAATGTGTCGGCAGATAAGAACCATTCGGTCCATCTAGTCTGCCCAATTTTTTTTTTTTTTTGAGTACTTTTATTAGTCCCCCTTTCCCGGTCTTATAGCTAGGATAGCCTTGTGTCTATCCCACGCATGCTTAAAATCCTTGACTGTGTTTACCTCTACCACTTCTGCTGGCAGGCTATTCCATACATCCACTACCCTCTCAGTAAAGTAATACTTCCTGATATTACTTTTAAATCGTTGCCCCTCTAATTTAAGACTATGTCCTCTAGTTGTGGTAGTTTTTCTTCTTTTAAATATACTCTCTTCCTTTACTGTGTTGATTCCCTTTATGTATTTAAATGTTTCTATCATATCCCCCCTGTTACGTCTTTCCTCCAAGCTATACATGTTAAGATGCTTTAACCTTTCCTGGTAAGTTTTATCCTTCAACCCATGAACCAGTTTAGTAGCCCTTCTCTGAACTCTCTCCAAAGTATCAATATCCTTCTGGAGATACGGTCTCCAGTACTGCGTACAATACTCCAAGTGAGGTCTCACCAGTGCTCTGTACAATGGCATGAGCACTTCCCTCTTCCTACTGCTAATACCTCTCCCTATGCAACCAAGCATTCTGCTAGCATTTCCTGCTGCTCTATTGCATTGCCTACCTACCTTCAAGTCCTCTGAAATTATTACTCCTAAATCCCTTTCCTCAGATGTTGAGGTTAGGACTGTACCAAATAGTCTATATTCTGCTTTTGGGTTTTTACGCCCAAGGTGCATAATCTTGCACTTGTCCACATTAAATGCCAGTTGCCACTGCTCTGACCATTTTTCTAGTTTAGCTAAATCATTTGCCATTTGGCTTATCCCTCCATGAATATCAACCCTGCTGCAAATCTTTGTATCATCGGCAAAAACACATACTTTGCCAACAAGACCTTCTGCAATATCGCTAATAAAAATATTAAAGAGAATGGGTCCAAGAACAGATCCCTGAGGTACCCCACTAGTAACAAGACCTTGCATCGAATATACCCCATTGACTACAACCCTCTGTTGCCTGTCACTCAGCCATTGTCTAATCCATTCAACAATATTGAAATCCAAACTCAAAGATTTCAGTTTATTGATAAGCCTTCTATGTGCGACAGTGTCAAAAGCCTTACTGAAATCTAGGTAAGCAATGTCTACTGCACCACCCTGATCTATTATTTTAGTTACCCAATCAAAAAAATCAATAAGATTAGTTTGGCATGATCTCCCTGAAGTAAACCCATGCTGTCTCTGATCTTGAAATCCAAGCGACTTTAGATGTTCAACAATCCTATTCTTTAACAAGGTTTCCATTATTTTCCCCACTACTGAAGTAAGACTTACTGGTCTATAGTTGCCCGCCTCCTCCTTACTACCTTTCTTGTGAATGGGCACAACATTAGCTAATTTCCAATCTTCTGGAACTACTCCCGTTAACAATGATTGGTTAAATAAATCTGTTAACGGTTTTGCTAGTACACCACTAAGTTCTTTTAATAACTTTGGATGTATCCCATCAGGTCCCATCGACTTATTTGTCTTTACTTTAGACAGCTGAAGTAAAACCTCTTCCTCTGTAAACTTACATGCATCAAAAGACTCATTAGTCTTTTTCCCTAAATGAGGTCCCTTACCCTCATTTTCATTTGTAAAAACTGAACAAAAATATTCATTAAGGCAGTCTGCTAAGCCTTTATCCTCTTCTACATAGCATCCTTCTTTTGTTTTTAATCTAACTAATCCTTGTTTTACTTTCCTTTTCTCATTTATGTATCTAAAAAATGTTTTACCCCCCTTTTTCACTGACTGGGCTATAGTCTCTTCTGTGTGTGCTTTGGAAGCTCTTATAGCTTGCTTTGCCTCTTTCTGCCTACTCTTATAGATCTTTCTATCTTCCTCACTCTGAGTATTTTTATAATTACTAAATGCTAGCTTTTTATTTTTTACTATTTTAGCCACCTCTGCAGAGTACCACAGTGGTTTCTTCAATTTTTTGCTCTTACTGACAAGCCTTATGCAATTTTCTGTTGCCTTCAGTAGTGCAACTTTTAGATAATCCCATTTCTCCTGGACTCCATTTAAATTGCTCCAGTCTGATAATGACTCCTTCACACCTAATCTAATTTTAGAAAAGTCTGTTTTTCTAAAATCTAAAACTTTTGTTTTTGTGTGGTGTGACTGCGTCACTGTTCTTATATTAAACCACACTGTCTGGTGATCACTAGATCCTAAACTTTCACCTACAGTAATATCTGATAACAAATCTCCATTTGTGAACACTAAGTCTAGTATGGCCTGCTTTCGAGTTGGCTCCTCCACTACTTGTTTTAGAGATAATCCCAGTAGGGAGTTTAGGATATGCGTACTCCTGGCGCATGTAGCTGTTTTGTATTTCCAGTTCACATCAGGAAGATTAAAGTCACCCATGATGATCACTTCTCCCTTCATTGTCATTTTAGCTATTTCCTCAACTAGTAGATTATCTAACTCCTCTATTTGTCCAGGGGGCCTATAAATCACACCTACCTGAGTTACCATATGATTACCAAATTCTAATGTAACCCAAACTGACTCTATGTTCGCCTCACTAACTTGTATTACGTTACATTTTAAGCTATTTCTCACATACAGGGCCACCCCTCCCCCTTTTTTACCTTCTCTGTCTTTTCTATATAAAGAGTACCCTGGTATTGAAATGTCCCAGTCATGTTTTTCATTATACCATGTCTCAGTAACAGCCACTAAATCTACATTCTCAGTTGCCAATATTGTCACAAGTTCATGGATCTTATTCCCTAAACTGCGAGCATTTGTAGACATGACCCTAAGCTTATTATTTTTCAGCACACTGACTACAGGTCATGTACCTTTTTTGGGGGGCAATTGGATTGATGTTTTATCGCCATTTTGCCCCCCTCTTTTAGTTTAAAAACCTCCTAGCAAAACCTCTGAACTGCTCACTGAGAACATTCGTTCCCTTTTGAGAAAGATGCAAACCATCTTTTTTGTACAGTTCCTTTCTATCCCATAGTGAACTTCCATGAGAAACAAAGCCAAATCCTTGCTCCCGACACCATTCTCCAAGCCACAAGTTGAAGTCCCTAATACGCATCCGTCTATCATTCTGAATGTTATGCACAGGCATAACTTCAGAAAAGGACAGTGTGGACACAACCTGCCGTATATCATTGGCAAGAACATGAAAAGCTTCCTTCACCTCTGAAACCTCATTGCAAGCCAAATCATTTGTCCCTAGATGAACCAGTACATCCAATTCTCCTTCCTGATTTGCTTGCTTAACAATATTAGAAATACGCCTCCTGTCTCTGCGAGCAGTAGCTCCAGGAAGACATCTCACTAAGCCAATACTGTCCAACTCCGCACCTCTTATGATAGAATCGCCCAACAACAACTGCTTTCTATCAGGCCTCACCTTCTCCTTGCACACCTTAGCCACATAGGAGAGTGGTTCCTCAAACTCTGCGTCTGAGCTTGCCTCCACAACACCACTGCACTCTGCAAGTGCTGAAAATGAATTCTGGACAGCCACAGACTGCGGGACATGCCTTTTATCCACAACTCTAAGCCTACCAGATCCAACAGTAATCCACCTGCCATTCCTAGGAAGCCTCTGCGGCAATGGCCTCTGTGGCAGTGGCTTTGCAACAGTCTCAGCCCGAGTTTGTTTTACAGATAAATTACAAATCTCGGACTTTAAAAATGCAATCTCCTGCTGCAATCTTGAGAACTGTCTACAGATTAGACAGCCTCCAAACCTCCAAAGAATGGAATGTGAAACAAATGCAGAACAATTATCACAGTAAACCAAATCTGCCATTTTAAGAATTAAAATCAGAAAGATCTTTTAGTTTTTCTCACCTCTTGTATACCTCAGACTACCTCCAGAGTATCTCCAGAATATCTCTTAAATATACTCTTTGAAAAGCAGCTCTTAGAAGAGCAGCCAAGCTGCGGTTGAAGAGGGAAGATAGAACCTGAAAGATCTCTCTCCATGTCCCCTCAACTCCTCTACACTCCCACCAGATGTGGGCATAGCTCCCCTCTTTGCTTTGGCATCTCCAGCACTGGGGGGTTTGCGATTTATCATATTTGTTCAGGGATAGAGGGACCCAATACCATCTAAAAAACAGCCTAAACTGCATCTCCTGTATATTGATACAGTGAGTGGCTTGTTTTGTATGTATCCATCCCTTTTCCCATAGCTCTTTCTCTCCCTCCATCTTAAGATCTGTTATCCATTTGCCCCAGGCCTTTGGCGAAGTACTAGGATTAAGGTTGTCTAGCAGATGGCACCAGTTCTTTAATCTGCCCCTTTTGGGGTTGTTCTCAAATATTTTTTCCAATAAAGGCAGCCCTGGTTCATCTTTAGGCTTAACCACCTGTTTCCTTGTAAAGTGGAGGAGCCTTAATATCCCAAAGGCTTCTTTCCAATGGAGCCCCAATTCCTCCATTACTTGTTTTAATGGTTTAGTCCCGTTGCCTTGTATTAAATGAGCAAAGGTCAAGTTCTTTTCTTTAAAGGCCTCACTAAAGGAGATGTCATCAATTAGATCCATACTAACATTAACTGGGATGGTTTTAATGATCTTATTTGTTAAACCTACTCTCCTCTTAAAAGTGAGCCAAATGCCCAGCGTGCCCTTCACTATGATGTTATCTGAGGCAGAAATTAGGGAAAGGGTCTTGGATCTATTTAGCCAGAGGCTGTTTTCCAACGCCATCGGCCCTATCATGACCTGCTCAATCCAAAACCAATCCTCCCTACGAGAGTCCAGGAGTTGAATTCTATATACATGGTGTAGCATGCTGGCTTCAGCATATCTAGCCAGGATTGGCAGACCCAGACCTCCTTTATTACCTGGTTTATTCAACCACTGTCTCGCAATTCTTGGTTTTTTATCTCCCCAAATATAACCGCCAACCATATTTTGGAATTGCTTACAATACGTAGCGGGTATGGGATGTGGAATCATCCGTAATAGGTACAGCCATTTGGGTATAATGTATGATTTAATGGAATTCATCCTTCCCATCCAGGATATATTCAATCTCTTCCACTGGCCTATCTTCTGTTGTAGATCTCTAAATAGGGGTGAATAATTTATATTTAAGATGTCGTTGGTGTCTTTTGATATCAAAACCCCTAAATATGAAATGGAAGATTCCGTCCATTCAAAGGGATATCTACCCCTCATTTCGTTAAGTACATCAGGGGGTATATTAATCTCCATGGCCTGGGTTTTATTAATATTCAGTTTGTAATTGGAGTGGAGACCAAAAGTATCTATTTCCTCCAATACTTTCTTAATTGATCTACCTGGATTAGTCAGCGTAAGTAAGATGTCATCCGCAAACAAGCTGATCTTGCATTCTCTCCCTCCCACCGTTATTCCCTGGATTTCCAGGGCTTTCCGGATCCTAATGGCTAGTGGTTCAAGCGATAAAATGTAAAGGATTGGGGCCAATGGACATCCCTGTCGGGTGCCATTCCTCACATTGAACCAGTCTGAGCCCAACCCAGGGCCAGAAATCTTAGCTGCGGGAGATGTGTATAAGGCCATGACCGAGTCGATTAGGCCCTCCCCAAAGTTATATGCCCTTAGAGTTTCCTCCAGAAAGCTCCAATCGACCCGGTCAAAAGCCTTCTCAGCATCTAAGGCCATTATGACTGAGGGGATTTTATGTTTATTGACATACTCTATGAGGTTAATGATCCTCCTTGTATTACCCATAGACTGACGTCCTTTTACAAATCCAGTTTGGTCTATATGTATAATAGAGGTCACAGTGGATTTAAGCCTGTCTGCTACTATAGAGGAATAGATTTTCGTGTCCAGGTTGATTAATGATATTGGCCTATAATTACTTAGCAGTGTTGGATCTTTTCCTGGCTTAGGGATGGGTAGTATAGCTGCTTGGAGCATCTCGCTTGGGAATGATCGCCCCTGTTTAATCTCATTGAATGCGCCCATTAGATGAGGTGCGATAATAGCCGCAGTTTTTTTTATAAAACAGGGCTGAAAATCCATCCGGGCCTGGGGCTTTATTAGTCTTAAGCTTATCTATGGCTCGCCTCACTTCCAATAGTGAGAAGGGAGCTTCCAGATCCAGCTTTTGTTGCCGGCTTATCTTTGGGAGCCCTGTCTGAGCTATATAGAGCCTCGTGGCTTCGTTATCTTTACTTAAGGGCAGGTTATATAAACTGTGATAAAAGTTGGCAAAGGAATTACTAATATCTTGGGGGGATAGATGAATTTCCCCTTTTTCTATAATCCTAAAAATCCTTGATCTCAGATTATTGGATTTGAGCTGGTTGGTCATCAGCTTTTCAGCCCTATTGCCTAAGTAAAACCATTTCTGTTTAGAATTTTTCAAAGTTCTAGAAGCTTTAAGATATAATTGCTCCCTTATCGTCTTTCTTAGGCGTTGTATTTCAATTGTGCGGGATTCCTCGATCGTGGTTCTATTTAATAGATTGAGTTCTGCAAGCCTGATGTTCAGTTCGGCTAAGGTTTTCCCCTGCTCTTTTTTCTGATGGGACCCCACACTAATAAGATGGCCCCGAGCCACACTCTTAAAGGCGCACCACACTGTTGATTTATTTACTTCCCCAGTTGCATTTATCGCGAAGTAGTCTTGGGCCATGGACTGTAAGCCTTCTATAGTAAATTTGCTATTAAGCACAAAATCATTCATTTTCCAACGCCCTCTAATTTTTGGGGTATCATCCTTAGTGTCTAATATAACAGCATCGTGGTCTGACCACGCTATGATTTTAATGTTGGTCCTTATACAATTTATGATTGTCGCTTGGTCCAATAGAATCATGTCTATTCTAGAATATGACCTGTGCCTATTGGAAAAAAAAAGTGAAGTCTCTCTCCAATGGATTTAATACTCTCCACGCATCGTAAAGTTGAAATTTACCCAGGGTGTTGTGGAAATCTCTAGCCAAACCTCTATCAGTTGGGGAAATACCTTTAGTACACGTACCTTTCCTATCTACCTCTGGCTCTGAGACGCAGTTAAAATCGCCCAATACAATAAATGCTCCCTGAACATAACCATTTATCTGATTTAGAGTTCTATTTATAAACTTCATTGGGCTTTTGTTGGGAGCATAAACATTCAATATAGAGTAAATTTTATCATTCAATTTACAAACAAGAAACACAAATCTTCCATTCGGGTCTGATTGCTTATGGATCATTTCATACTTAATATCACGAGAGATAAGAATTGCCACTCCCCTTTGTTTTCTCCCCTGAAGTGAGGAATATTCACAATGGGGGAATTTTTTTGTTTTCAGTCTATGGGCGTCTATCTCTTTTAAATGTGTTTCTTGAATACACGCGATATCAATCTTATCTGCCCACAGGGACTTCGTGAGTGTAATTCTGCGTTGTGGAATATTCAAACCCTGAGCATTCACTCAGACCACCCATAGGCCGGTATCCCCTTTTCTCAGCCCCCGGTGCCCCTTAAACGCATCTATCGATTTCCTCGATCCCTGGCAGGGACATACTAACAGACAATACAAATTACAACATACAACAAACCCTTCCCCCCTTGCAGATGAGGATTCCAACCATTCCTCATCCACCTCCTCTTCCTCCTTCGTGATGCATCTCTCTTGCATCCTATCCCTAACTCCTGCACTTAAGCTATTTGGAGCCAGGGGGGTTTTAAATTGTTTCTAAATATTTTTCCTTATATTTCCTCCCGTGATGAGATGAACAGAGGGAAGAAAAAGATTTTAAAAAAAAATACATGTATATATATATATATATATATATATATATATATAAAAGGTCATAGGGAGCTTAAACGTGTCTTATGCAATTAAGTGTGGACTTTAGGAAACCAGCGTAATGGCATCATACTTTTTCCCTTTTCTGCCCATTTCTCTCTCCGCTCTTAATAAAAGAAATTCCTATAAGATAGGCAACTATATCTGGTATAATAAAATATGTGTATTTCGAAAGGTGCTCAAAGGTGACCAGTGTAAATCACGCTAGTATAAAACCAGCTTAAAAAAAAAAAAAAAAAAAAAAAAAGGAAGGACCGTAAAAGTGACTTGTGCAAATCGGTGCGGTCTCTATGGGCCATCTGAAAAGTATTGTGTTTTGCCTCTTCTCTTTACCCTATCTCTCCCCGCTTATTAATTCCTAAGAATCTAGGTTCCTATATCTCATTTCCCTGTCCTTTCTTTTCCCCTTCTTCTTCCCTTTTGGGGACAGAAAAGGACTTCAGAGAATTCTTAAAAAAGTCTTGTGCAATAAATTTCGATTTTGTGCTAAATCATCAGCCGGTCTTAAGCTTGTTGGGAAAAAAAAACAAAAAACCCCTAAAAGTGCCTTGTGCACATCTGTGCGGTCTATATGAGCCGGCTTGGAAATGTTGAGCTTTCCCCCTTCTCGTTCCCTTTCTCTCCCCATTTATTAATTTGTAATTCCTATAAAACTAGGTGCCAGTATCTCCTTTTCCCCTCTTTTTCTTCCTTTTTACCCTTAGTGACAGAAAAGGGACATCAAAGAATGCTTAAAAAATGTCTTGTGCAATTAATTTCAATTTTGTGCTAAATCATCAGCCGGTCTTAAGCTTGTTGGGGAAAAAAAAAAAAACCCTAAAAGTGCCTTGTGCAAATCTGTGCGGTCTATATGAGCCGGCTTGTAAATATTGTGTTTTCCCATTCTCGTTCCCTTTCTCTCCCCACTTATTAATTTGTAATTCCTATAAAACTAGGTGCCAGTATCTCCTTTTCCCCTCTTTTTCTTTCCTTTTTACCCTTGATGACAAAAAAAAAGACATCAAAGAATGCTTAAGAAATGTCTTGTGCAATTCAATTCAATTTTGTGCTATATCAACAATTGGTCTTAAGCTTACTGGTACAAAAAAAAAAAAAAAACCCTAAAAGTGTCTTAAGCAAATCTGTGCGGTCTATATGAGCCGCTTGGGAGATACTGTACATCCCCCCTTCTCTTTCCCCTGCTCGCCCCACTTATTAATCTATAATTCCTATGAACCTAGATGCCTATATCTCACTATTTGGGGACAGAAAAGGACATCAAGAATGCTTGAAAATGACTTTTGTAAATAATATCGATTTTAACTGCCAGTGTTATTTTGACCATTAAAATTCCAGGACTAGTTTATCCATTAATATGCCACTGTTATTTTGTCCATTAATATGCCAGTACTAGTTTTTCCATTAAAATGGCAATGTTTTTGCCCATTATTATGCCAGTGTTATTTTAATGATAGGAGGTCTCCGCTAATCAGATGAGACCTCTGAACTCTTGGCTCAGTCCCTCCTTCACTCATAGCTCAAAGCTACAGCTGCCTGCACCAGAGCCAACGTGTATGTAATTGATAAAGGGGTTAATTCCTCTGACACGGTCTATATCCGTCTAGCAATCCAGGGGTTACGTCCTCTGACATATGTTTTAGGGAATTGCACAGCTATTATCATCATAATGTTTTACCATAATTTTCTTTTCACCTTATGTGTAAGCTCTTTGAAAAAAATAATATTATTTTATATATATATATATAATATATATATATATATATATTATATATATATATATGTTCTTTAGTGCACTGGTTCTCAACCTGTCTAACCTCAGGACCCACATTTGTCCTTGATCATTAAGTTGTGACTCAAAGATAATTTACTTTCCAAAAGCATAATTTATTCCACAAAACAATTTACCCAGTATTCCACAATGTATACATGCACGTTTTATACATGAAACAAAAAAAAAAACGGTCTTCTTCACAAAATGAATAGTAAAGTAACTGCCATCAAAATGAAAGTGCTATTTAGCTAAAAACCCAATAAAATAAAAAGCCAATCAGCCAATCAGGCGTCACGTTTTATGTCCTGTTGCAATGTCATTTAAGGTGTTTTTTTATTATTATTATTTAATTCTCCTTGTATCGAACATTAATATAACTTGCACACATGGGACTAATTAGAACTAATTGTAATGCTGGGGATACTTTTTGCTCCTGATAAGTGTTTCAAACTCTGGAGTGAGGTTGTGTCCAATGTCCATTCTGTTCTGACATTTTGTCTTCAGCTGGACCAAAGCTGAGAAGCCACTCTCACAAAGTTAGGTAAATGACATTTTTTTTTTCTAAGCGCTCACCTACACAATGAAAAGAAGTAATGGTAAAAAAAAAACAACAACATTATTATGGAAAGAGGCTGTGCAATTCCCCAAAACATGTGTCCATTTTTTTTTTTTTTTTGAGGGAGGGGATCATTTAATTCTTCACCCCAGCAGCACAGCATCTTGGGCCAGCCCTGGAAAAATTAAAATCATGATATACGGCACTTCTGGACATTAGCCAGAAATTTCAGCTAATGCAGTCCTGTATTATGCTTTTTAAAATTCTAACAAAGTATACAAACCCAGTTAATAAAACACCTATGAGGTCACATTACACAAAAATCTGTTAATAAGTTATTGATATTTGGAGAATTCTATAGATATTACCAAGGTTACAGAAAGTAAATATTCCATATAGTAGTGTTTAATGGGCAATTCTAAATTCTATTAAATTAGATGTGAATCTGAGCTGCGTGTGAAAAGGGAGTAACATAAAAAGCAGGGATACATACAGAACACTATATACAGATAACTATGTAGATCAAACTACGGCCCGCAGGCCACATGCGGCCCGCCGAGGACATTTATCCAGCCCGTGGGGCCCCTCCGCACTGTTTACCTTTTTTTTTTTCTGGCAGCCGCAGCGGATGCGGCTGCAGGAAAAAAAACTAAAAAAAACAACAAATCACTGCGACCGGATGTGACGTTATATCAACATCCGGATACGGTGACTGTGTTTCCCTCCTCCGTGCAGGGAGGAGGGAAAACTGCGCAAGACGTCCGGCCGGGGACACAGCAGCTGGAGGTAAGTGAAGAGGAAGCGGGGGAGGAGGGAGATATAACAAGCACTGGAATGGCACACTATTCATGGGCATCTGACTGGCACAATATTCCTGGGCTCTGACTGGCATAATATTCCTGGGCATCTGACTGGCATAATATTCCTGGGCATCTGACTGGCATAATATTCATGGGCATCTAACTGGTATATTCATGGGCTCTGACTGGCACAATATTACAGGTATCTGACTGGCATAATATTCCTGGGCATCTGACTGGCATAATATTCCTGGGCATCTGACTGGCATAATATTCCTGGGCATCTGGCTGGCATAATATTCCTGGCCATCTGACTGGCAAAATATTCCTGGCCATCTGACTGGCATAATATTACTGGGGTCTGACAGGCACACTATTCCCATTGAAATACTGGTAAGTTTGTTGATTTAACTTTACTTCATTTTAAATTTTGTATTTGTTCCCGTTTTGTTTCTTCACTTCAAAATAAGATATATGCAGTGTGCATAGGAATTTGTTCATAGTTTTTGTTTTTACTATAGTCCGGCCCTCCAACGGTCTGAGGGACAGTGAACTGGCCCCCTGTTTAACCCCTTAGTGACATGACTTTTTTGGCTTGTCCGACGCTTGGTGACATGGGCTGTTTTAACATTTCTGAGGTGTTTGTGTTTTGCTGTAATTTATTTCTGTCTCATTTAGTGTACCCGCACAAACTATATATCGTTTTTATCGTTATTAGAAGAGCTTTCTTTTGATACCATTGTTTTGATAATTGCATATAATTTGATGTAAAAAAAATAATAAAATATGGCCAAAAAATGAAAAAAAAAAAAAAAATGTATGACTTTTATTTGAAAAATCGTATACTTATGTACAAGAGACAACAAAAAAAACAACAACCCAATATGTGTTCAGCAACATCTCCCGAGTACAGGGATAGCACCCATGCATAGGTTTGTTGGTTTGTTTTTTGGCTAGAAGGCAACATTTGTGAGATGCGCATCTCAAAATTCCAACTTGGAATTTTGACATGTAGTCAACCTGCATCCGTGTCCTATATGGGATATATCTTTTAAGCTAGCCAATGTAATTTACCCCCACCAAACCATATTTTTTTTTAACGGTAGACCCCCATCACTCTTTGTGGCAAGGACTCAGCAGCCACCGATACATCACTAGATGATGTATCAGAAAGCTGACCAGGGTCAAAATCGAACCCTGAGTCCACGGCCTCAGAATCAGTGCGTAAGCAGTGATCTCGAGCAAAGAAGGGGTTAATAGCTCTTAGAAGAGCCTATCTAGTACTGTAATACATTACAGTACAAAGTAATTAATCCATAAAACAGTGCAGACAGCAAAACATACTGTTGCTGTGCAAGATTACTGCTTATACAGTGATGAATGGCAGGGAAGGTGTTAATACACAGTGAAAGACTTTCATAAAACCTGACAATTTTATAAAATGTTATTTTATATCACCAATACTGATCTGTCTCTTTCCGTCACAAAAATGTAAGTGAGGAGGGGGAGGCAGATCAATTTTTGTGAATATTCATCCGACCAATTTTGATCTGACCAGGGCGAATGGTGAGCTTAATTGAGAAATCACCAAACCGCCTTTGGCACTAATTCGCTGTTACTGATCGCTATGCGCTCAGGCAGCTTAAAAAAAAACACTCAAATATTTTTACTTTACATGTAATCCGCTAGCGGGTATGTGTAAAAAAAAAAATTATGCAGACAGATAAAAATTGCTTTGGCGTCAATATCATTGCGTAAGCAGTGATCGACGGCAAAGAAGGGGTTAATAACTCTTAGAAGAGCCTTTGTAGTACTGTAATAAATTACAGTACAAAAAAAATTAACCCCTAAAAAATGCACAAACAGCAAAAATAAATGCGCTGATGTGCACGATCACTGCTTACGCAAGATCAGTGGCAGGGAAGGGGTTAAACGCAGGGAATTGCTTTAATAAAAAATTTTTTATTGTTTTATTATTCGCGTGTTGTGTCTTTATTGTTTTTTTTTTTACTTTTACTTACTTTTCTTACTTTGATCTGTCTCTCTCCCTCACTAAAAAAAATGTGAGGAGAGGGAGACAGATCATAACTGGTCAGATCAATATAGAGTTAATATTGATCTGACCAGTCAGTGGGGATGTTCAGCAGAACATCCCCACTGCCTGTCAGTCACTGATTGCCTCTGTGAAGTGGCAATCGTGTGACAGCCAGATAGCACAGGAAGCAGGTACTTCCTGCCTCCTGTGCTCTTGCCCTTAGAAGGGCAGCGCCATCTTGGTCACCCAGTGACCAAGATCGTGCATTTTTTTTGTGTGTTCCTGATTGCCTCGACTTGCGAGGCAATCAGGAACACTTTCTGAGAATGAAGCGAAAATTTCGCTTCCTATGCTCGTTTTTTAATGCCCGTCGTTTTAAAGGAACTGTGCCTTTAAAACCGGCATTTCGATCGCTCTCCGGAGCGATCGAAATGCCGACGGGCATTTTTTTATGTATTGTACGATGCTTCCACACGGAAGCATCGTTACAATACCCTTAGAGCACTGAAAGCGGAAAAACTCCGCTTTCAGTGCTCGTTTTGACACAGGACGGACTAGGTCCATCCTGTGTCACTAACGCCTTGGCACACAGGACGGACCTAGTCCGTCCTGTGTCGCCAAGGGGTTAAAAAGTTTGAGGACCCCTGATGTAGATTATATGGTAAATGCAGGTCCTGTATAGGCAACACAAAGTGGCAAATTATTATGAGAATTTAAATACATCGCTCTCTGTAATATAATCTCAACATAATCCTTACAACAGTTAGTAGAATAGTTTGTACCCTTGATTAAAGAATGAATTCATGATGGACTGTTGAGCAGTATTTTCCCAAAATGTACCCACTGTGACCAGGAAAGTAAGCTTACCTAGAATAGTGTTCATAATTTCACATTAGTTACTAGATATTACTGTCCAAACAACATTATGGAGTAAACCCTAAAAATAGTTTTGATCAGACGGAAAGCCATTTATGCCTGATTGAGACAACATTTTATCATCCAACAGCTAGGTAGAAGATGAACATCTACTTTCAAATTGTAGATATGTTTGGGTTCTCAGCTAACAAACACTAATCAGTAAACTCTTGCCTGTAAACAGAGACTGTGCTAGCTATGAGAAAGTTCAAAAGGGGATTTAAATCAGAATTAAAAATCCATCTGCTGTGTCATTAAAATGGACTATCCCCTAAACATTGTTTTATACAGTGAATGCAGAGAATAAAAAATGATTGGAAATTATCTGTACATCATGGTTGGACTTGAAGATATTGGCTGTGAAAAATTTCATAAGAGGCCTATTGTTATAGGGACAGAAAATCTATAGATTAAAAACCAAAACCTTGCCATACAGGAGCTTGAAGACATTTTATGCAACGATTGGCTGGGTCTGCACCGAGCTCCGGTTGTATTGTCCTTTATTTTCGCTGTTATCTGTTTATTTTTGATACAATATTAAATCGTGTTTTCATGAAGGAGCTTAACCGATTTTAAGTACGTGATCAGCCATACTATATTAGAACATGTGAGTGGTTCTGTGCAGTGTTTTTCACGGAATTATGGAACTGGTGGCTCTTGAAATATTATGGTTTCCCCAGAGATCAGGAACAAACAGAGGTAGTGCCAGCTGAAGTCATCCGGAAGGTAGACAGCATCAATCCATAGTTGGTTTGTAAAAAGTAACTTTATTAAATCAAAAAAAGAATAATTAAACCATCGAGCAGGGAGACAGGTACAAAACAGAAACGACACACGCTTGACGCGTTTCGCACCAACTGGCACTTTGTCAAGAGACTGCTTTTGACAAAGTGCCAGTTGGTGCGAAACGCGTCAAGCGTGTGTCGTTTCTGGTTTGTACCTGTCTCCCTGCTCGATGGTTTAATTATTTTTTTTTTTATTTAATAAAGTTACTTTTTACAAACCAACTATGGATTGATGCTGTCTACCTTCCGGATGACTTCAGCTGGCACTACCTCTGTTTGTTCCTGTTGTCTGCCTGGGGTGTGAGTAGACACCTTTTCTGTGCTACAGCACCTGGAAGTTAATCTTACTCACTCCACTGTTACTTGGGGCTTGAGCCGGTCAGAATCTGCTTGAAATTCCCCAGAGATCAGGCTGGATATGAAACATACACATTATTAAATTATACCAACATTGTTCAACAGTCTCAAAGAATTACTTAGCACATAAATATATATAAACACACACATTAAGGCACTATATTAAACATAAATGGTTATCCATTGTTTAGAAAACAATTTGGTATATATGTTACTGAAAAGATAAAGCAGATAACCAGATTTAAGTTAACAATGTTTAAATACAAAAACAGGTGATATTTGTTTGATCCAATGATCTGAGAGTTGCAGGTTTTATGTACTCTGTTGGAACATTGCCTTAATATATCTGTCAAACCTTTTAGAAACTGAGACGTTGCAACTTGTAAGTGTAATATAAAGCACCACTAACTTCACCTAAACAGTAGCGCACTGGGCATGTTTATTCTTGTATTATCCAGGGCTTTAGTTCAGCACCAGATTGATATATACACACACACACCATACACACAATTTGGGCTTTGATACCTTATTTCACTTTACTAGTTTCCTATGTTTCCACAACTAAAATAGTAAAAAAATAAAAGTAATTCATTCGTAATGTGTGTTCACCAGCTATGTCTATGATTAAGTATATGAAATACATAGGCCAATGCTCTAATCATACTGACATCGTATTCGTTAATACCGTATTTCTAAAGCACCATCTGCAGCACCAAACAATATGGTCACAAACAAGTTGGCATGGAGTGAAAGTTGCATTCATTGCAAAACGATAAGGGCTCTCAGTAGAGATGTATCGGCAAAACATTGATAACAGATTGATTTGTTTTGGCTTGCTGGTGATTATAGGTATTACTAGTACATACAGAATAGATGTAAATAGATGTGGGGGCTGCATTTGCATACTACTGATGAAATATAGTAAGAGAAAGCCATATAAAGGGCTATGAAGACGAATGCTACAGTTTTTAATGTGCGCGTCAATGTTATTCGAAGACATACAAGTGCAATACCTGGTTTAAGTAGACATTGTTGTGACCACAGAAAATCAGTGGCCAAAGCAAATTGGTCAGCACCTGATATTTAGGAACCGATAAGGCCAAAGGGGGAGAGATCAACTCATTTAAATCTTCAATCTATTTTGATGCAGTATCTCAAAAGGGGGAAGAACATCTCCTATGTGAGTTTTTAGTTAAAATCACAGCAAGGAAGTATTTTGAATCCATTTAGAATGAATGTTACACAAGATAGAGTATTAACAGCGTTAACTACTGACTCATTTGCCTTTTAGAAGCAAGTAATTTAGTCCAATAACGGTTTCTGCAAAGTCAACCAGTTCTACAAAATCCGAGGTAATGATGTTAACGCCCAAGGCACCTGGTTTCTGCATCTTGACCCAATTTAAGATCATTGGAAGGTTTCTAAAATAAAAAGAGTGAGAGGCTGTTAATAGTGTACAAAGAAGATAACACCGTAATGTGAATATATTATTTGTAACAGACTTAAAAACAGATTATCATCAAATTTCCTCTTCTGTTTAACTCAGGGCTTGACAAACTTAGCCAGACAACGGCACATACACACAGTCAGATACAGACACACACACAGCCAGTCATTCACATATACACAGAGTCAGTCACACACATATACAGTCAGACATACAAGTGAGTTTTTTATTTAAAAAACAAAAACAAAAAAAAAACACCTGCAGCTCCGGGATGGGAAGGCATTTTTGTTCCAGGTTGGTCTGTGCCTCTAACAAAGATACAGACAAGACAATCGTTGCTTCTAGCTCTCCACTCGGGCACTACAGTGTGATGCGCGAGGGGGCAGAGCAAGAAGTCTGTGCTGCTGGTGCACACACTGCTCCCTCGAGGGCCGCTGAATTAAAGATTTATTTTTTAAAAATTACCTCAGCAAAGACGGCACCATGTGGGGCTTACAATACCTTGGCGCCAGATCTGATTTCCTGGTCGCCATTCGACCAAGTTTTATCGCGCCCTGGTTTAATCCATTCATTCAAACTATTTTGGATTTCACTTTTTTTTTTTAAAGCACATTGTTTCAAACCTGCTCATTAACAAAGTATTTAACAAGTAGGATACATTGAGATATTCTCTTGTTTTCAAGTACTACTGCTACTATGCCAAACATCCAAGGATGCTACCCAGTTTACTGGCACTCATTTTATGTACTTTGAAAGCATGAAAGGCTGAGTTTGCCCTGATGCAAATGACCCACAGAACCCGACGCTGACAATTTACTGAAAAACACTTTTATACTGACATCTCTCTTCATCGTTCAGGAGCATTATTTAAAAAGCTCCTGAAACAACCATCATAATATAGCAATACAGAATACAGACATGTGTTTTACTAAGAAATACTTGGACTCCTGGATGTACTTGCTATTACGGTCATAAATAACGGATGTGGATCAGAGAGGATGGTTTCTAATTTAAAGAGAATTTTCCATTTTACTACAATTTTACTGTATAAAACACACACTTACCTGTGAACAAGTGCATTTTTTAATCCAGATTTTAACCCACGAACAATGGTTTTTGCCCTCGGTGTTAGAATAGCTTGGGAAACATGAAACGTTCCCCGTTTTGAACGCTCTCCGAGAGTTGTCTCTAAAAACTGAATTAGTTTGTGTACGTTTGTTGTATTTGCCCATGGTGCTGGCATCTTATTTCCTGGCCACAGAAATAAATACTCATTCCATATATTATAATGATAGAAAACCAGAACCTGAAAAAAAATAAAAATGAAAATTAACATAGGTTTAAATTAACATCTTTAAATAAAGATAAAAATATAATCTGGTAAAAGTTATTTTTTAAAATTTGGAAGTATGTTGCACAATTCTAATATTCACAAACAATAATGGAAGTTATTGAATAAATAAATTATTTTCGTTATTTTCTAAAGTTAGGACCTTTCTTGGTATTTTTAGTTATATGTGAGTTTAACTGTCATTTCTCTCTCACTTACTTAGTCTACTCATACAAATGATATATTAGGTTTTGAGGAAAGATATTGTTTTCTTTTGATGCAATTTTCATCCATGTAAAGCATAATTTAATTTAAATTTTCAAATAGTCACATGCCTCGTTTTTATTCATGACGTGCGAGGACAGTCGTCTATACTTAAGAGGTTGATGATTACTACGTATCTTAAACCAGATATAAGAAAATCAAACAGAAAACATTTAATGGGGCAAAGTTCTAAAAGTGATGTAATCTGCGGGAACATTCCATTGTTTTCAATGATGACTAGATTACTTTAGCAACTTTTCCCCAACAATTGACCTTTATACATAAACCGCAGTCTCTTAATTGCATATACAAATGTGCAGTGAAGAGGCACCCAAAGATAGGCGACACACACAAGGCATTTAACTCCTAGAACTCAAATTAATTGGTCTGGACTAGGCAACATTGCAAACCATATTTAATCAGCAGCTACCCTATCACAGTGATGGCAGACATTTTTGAACTTGAGTGCCCAGACTTCTTCATGAAGCTAAAATGAAACTTCAAAGTGCTCTCTCATTTCATTTCTCTATAATTTCTCTTGCAACGAGTTCAAGTAAAAACTGTGCACATAAGTGCTTAATATCCTCAAATGTCAGTCTAAGATCAGAACATGTACTGGGTCCTCCATAATTGTTTGCGATACAATAGGCACATACTGAGTTTCACCATCACTGCTCTCTCTCAAGTTTTTGCATTGATACTTTATTATACTGCTATTTTATTGCCTTATTAAGGATTAATAGTAAAAGAAAATAATCACAATGGTCATGGATTGTAACCGGTGTATTTTTTAATAATTATTTTCCTACTTTTTGAGGCTAACTTTTGGTTACTTGTACCCTAAGCAGCTTTCCCCTCTCAATCACACTTTCTGAATTTCTGCAGTTTTCTTGCTATAAAACAGAATATATTAACATTCCATTTTCATTACATGCATACGTATGTACACCGATAAGCCATAACATTATGACCACCTGCTTAATATTGAGTAGGTCCCCTTTTGACGCCAAAACAGAAATGACCCGTTGAGGCATGGATTCCACTTGACCTGTGAAGGTGTGCTGTGGTATCTGGCCCCAAGACACTAACAGCAGATCCTTTCAGTCCTGTTGCGTGGTGGGGGTCTTCATGGATTGTACTTGTTTGTCTAGCACATCCCACAGATGCTCGATTGGACTGAGATCTGGGGAATTTGAAGGCCAAGTCAACATCTTGAACTCCTTGTTGTGTCTTCAAACCATTCTTATTTGTGGAAGAGCGCATTTTCCTGCTTAAAAGAGGCCAGTGCCATCAGAGAAAACCGTTTCCATGAAAGGATTACATGGTCTGCAATAATGCTTAGGTAGGTGATATGTGTCAACGTAACATCCACATGAATTGCAGGACCCAAGGTTTCCCAGAAGAACATTTCCCGTCACACTGCCTCCACTGGCTTGCCGTCTGTCAGTGGTCATAAGGTTATGGCTGATCAATGTATGCGCAGCCTTTTTTATTTCATGGAGACATCATTTTTACTCACTGCATTGCAGAATTTATTGTTCATATGTGCTCACAGGGAAAGCTCCTATGGAATCCATTCCTTTATTATTTAACTAGTTCCTCCTGAACACTACAGTCAATGTAGCCTCTATTTACATGCCAGTACCACCATATGCTCTTAACATCCTGTGTTTGACACATTGATTTGGTAGATTAATTATCCATATTTTTTCCCTTAGTCTTTTTGTCCGTCTGTATGTTTTTAACTCAAGTTACAAAAAGACTGTTTTAATTTGGAAAAAGCTGCCCATTAGAGCATAAAACTGGCATGCGTTTTGAAAAGGACATGCCAGTTTATCCTCATAAAAAGGAACAACTACTTGTTTACTTGTGCTTCTGAATTAAAAAAAAAAAAAAAGTATAATTTGAAAGTATGGAATTTGATGGCCATCACTATTTTTTTTTACTACAACATAAAATTTGATTAGAAATTACTGCAGTTTTCTAATTTTTTTCCACCTACCAATTACCTGATGGATTTCATTTCACAATGTACTTTTCCTACCTGATATTTTTTCCCCCACAAATGTTTCAGTGTAATATTTTCAACACATTCAGCGATGCAAAGTTTATTTCCAAATGCTTCCTGCAACATGTTGACGAGATACATGTGATGTCCATGCTCCATTGCATAAAAATGATTAAAATCTAACAGAACAACCTCTTTCTGGTGATTGGTTAAAAACTGATTAATTTCGGTTAGTCCATCCCATACTTTAATTCCATAGAGACCATGTATAAAGTAAATTTCTCTTCCGGCTTCTTCTGGTTTGGAAGACACTCGCAGGTCAAAATAGCGAATACCTGACTCCAGCTGTTCTTTAAATGTTAAATTTTGGGTAACGGACCACTTCTTCATCACTTTTTTCACCAAAGAGATTTTTGCCAAGCGTTTTATTGATGTTGCTTGGTCTGGTGCAACAGGAGACTTTTCATCAACCCAAAAGCTGAACGAGTCATGTGATCCTGAAGAGAAAAGAAAAATTAGTATGGTAGGTAAATCAAATACTATACAATCTGCAATATATATTACAGCTAAATAAAATGTAAGGGAAATCAATACTATGAAACAGAGGTAGACAAAACCCAGGAGCCACGGCTCCTAACTTTTTAAAAAAATGGTTTTACACTGTATTCTATAGAAGGACCATTTCCTGGCTCCTAAAATGACTAGGCTGGCTACTCAATCTACAAACATTACATATTTGACTTAAGATCAATTCTAAATGACAACAGTTCCACAGGACAGCATTCAAGAGTAGAACTGGACTATATCCTAGACTAGCCAATGGTTCACTGAGCACTCACTATCGGTGCTAGGTACTTTTGACTGTATTTTTCTTAATGAACCATCTCTATTCGTTAATTAATGAACGAATGCCTTTCCCCTCTCCTAGGAATAGCTAAAGGTTTGATAATGAATAAAAATGTCACCCACTTTACTCTTGGTGGGATGTAAAGAATCCCATATACAATTGTGCTAGATTTCTCTGCTCTTGTACATCATCCTATTTAAACAACAACAACAACAACAAATTATATAAGTTAAGGGCATCTTAGTAGTTATATAAAATATTTTAAATCATATACAGGTCTGTGCTATTTAATAAACACATATTAAAATAAAATCATCACAGAAACTTCCTTGTAATTCATGTTTCTATTGCAAAACAACCAAACACCAGCAGTCTGCTACCCAAACTCATGGTATGAATTTAGATTATTTAATAAGGTAAAATAAAGTGGCAGCTCAAGAAATATGTACATTTGTATGTAATTAGCCCATATAAAATCATGAGTCATTTATTTTAGAGCTTGTAATTGTACGAATTATCTTTTTACAAGAGTCATAAATGAAACGCAGTCCTTGGATTCAGGTCATTAACAGTCTACAGAAGATCCCCTGATTAAAAGGATTAGCCTCTTAGTAGAAACCTCTTTCACTAATCCGGCCATGAAATCCTGCTGCACTAACATGCAAATGTCAAATAACATTATGGTATGCGCATTCTGATTTATAAAGACACGGAGGCGAGTATTTATGCATGACTCTTTCCTTTAATCCCTCAGCAGCAAAGATGTAAAACAGTATAGAACAACCAGAGTATGCATTTTAATCCATCCCCTTGCCCTTATAAAACCTTTGAACTGCACCAACTCCTCCTTTCTTTGCTGCTCCCTTGGCAGATAAGTACCTTTTTCTAACTACCTTGTTACCTATTATATGGTGTCACTTGTCTTTGGTGTTTTCTCTCTTTTTAGATATCGCGGGGGCAGTTTCCCTGGCTACCCTATTGCCGCGGGTCTGCTCCTGCGCAATGTTTTCTCGTCTCCCCAGACGTCCCTGTGCCTTTGTCGACTGGGACACCGGAACTCCGCCGACAAGGCTGCATCGGATTTCTCTGACAACATGGAACAAGCAGAATGCCTTGACCCCATAGAGCCTGGCTCCTAAAATGACTCAGACGGATCCTTCAGCCCCACTAGACCCCAGTGGCGAACCCGTGTTCATGCCAGAGGCTCTGCAACAGCCGCGCTCAGCTGGATGGGCTCCTGCGGCACACGTGGTAGATTTGGCGGGTAGGGTTCAGCCAGGAAGGGTCTTGATTTTTCATTGAGAAACTGTCAAGATAAAGTCTTGGGCCCATAACTAAGATTTTAGAGCTGGCAGAAACCGATATCGGAGGGTTCCTCCGTCGAACCCACTTAGTTTGGGCACAGAGAACTAACTGCCTGAAAGGAAATGCGAATTCAGCATTAGCTACTGAACGCAGGAAGGACATCCTGCTCAAGATAGAACCCAAGCTGGTCAATTTGGCCAGATCAGAACCCAGCCCCAAAGCTAATGGCCTCCTTTTTGGGGACTCATTTGTAAAAGAATTAGGGACATTTGTCCAAACCTTCAGAGCCTTGGACAAAGGCACAATGTAATATGCGTAGAGTGTTCAGTCAAAAGGTTTTCACTGGGGCCGGCAGAGCCAGAGGCCGTCTGGCCGGCCACTCATCCAGGGGTCAATCCCGTGGTCACCGAGGCCTCTCTCAGGCCAACTATTCCAAGATTTTAGGGCCTAGGCCCCAAAATTCTTCCCACAAAGAGGAAGACCCTGGCAGACATGCAGAGTCAGAGGAGCACTACAGCACAGACACGGCTACGGTAAGTCAGATTTACTTTCCCCATTTTTTCCCCACTAAGGGTGGGAGGGTGGACTCCGTTTTTACCTTCACACATAGTCCACAATTACATCAGACGCTTGGGTTCTTCAGACAGTACAGGGTTACCACATGGATTTTGTAATGCCACCTGTACATATGTTGTTGCCCCGACCAATGACTTTTTCAGATCGATGACCGGGCCATGGTAGCGCAGGAGGTACACACCTTATGGAAGAAACGGTCCATCACACTGGTCCTCAACAATTCACCAGGTTTTGTCAGCAATCTGTTTCTGATTACCAAGAAGGGAGGCGGCGTCAAACCGGTCATTAACCTTTGTCCCTTGAATGCTTTCGTACAATATTGCCACTTCAAGATGGAGGGCATTCATTGCTTGAGGGACCTGCTATTACTCAGGGACTGGATGGTCAAACTAGATCTACAAGACGCTTACCTTACAGTACCCATGGCGCCAGAACACCAACGGTTCCTACGATTTCTTTGGCAAGACAGGATGTGGAGTTTTTCATGCATGCCTTTCAGCTCCATGGTGTTTTGCCAAACTACTGAAACCAGTGGTGACCCAGCTTCGCGGGAGGGGCATCAGACTTATCTACCTGGATGATATCTTGATCATGTCCCAGGACATCCCGACCATACATCTACACCTATCTTGGACTTTGGATCTTCTACAGAACCTGGGATTCATGATCAATTGGGACAAATCCCGGCTAATTCCTTCTCAGACAATGGAGTTTCTAGGCTTCATGATAGACTCGGTACACGATTCTTTACACCTGCCCCCATCGAAAATCAAACTGATCAAGAAGGAGGTCAGGAAAGCGCTGACACATTCGAAGATCACGATCCGCCAACTAGCAAGAATAATTGGGCTTCTATCCGTGTAGGGAACGTACCGTGGTTCTGAAGTGGAGCCCCAATTTGCAGAAGCGACAGCCCTTGCCAGACACCACAATACTGGAGAGTATGGTAAGCTGCAGCAGTGATATCGGGCACGAGTGCCAACAGAAGAATCGTCAGGAGAAAGGCGGGTCAGGGAGCCAGAAGGTAGAGGAATCGGTAAACAGGCCGGGGTCGGGTTTCCAGAAAACAGCATAAACCAGGGATGAAGCCAAATCACGGGAACCAGAAAACAGGAGAATCCAAATAGAGAAGCCGGGTCGAAACAGGAACAGGTCAGGTAGAGTACGCCAGAGAACAAACGAACACAGGAACTAGCTTGATAATACTCAAGCAATTTGTGAGAATGCGCGCCTTGATTTTAAAGGGCTATAGCCCCGCCCCCATGACGGGTGATACGTGCGCCATGCTGTCCGTTTCCATAGCGACGCTTGGGACAGGAACACTACAGAATTGTTGCACGCGCGCGTGAGTTGCCATTGCCGCACGCGCACTAAGCAGGGGATCTGACGGCGAGGGACACTGGAGCTGCGAGTACCCGATCGCGGGAACCTCCTGGTGACAGATCTGGTAGGGGGGTGACGGGAGGTACCTTTGCTGACCTTACAATCCGCCTCAATTCAGGCGATTTTCCCAGGGGGTCTAGGACACTTCTTCGCTGCATTTTCATCGCTGACAGTTCAGCGCGGCAGTTAGAACGCTGAACTGTCAGCAATGAAGTATAACGCGGCCGTTTCACCGCGGCTGCAGCTATGTAAGAGCTGACAGTGCAGCACTGAACTGTCAGCTCTTACAAATGTAAAAGTACTAACCCTAATACTAACCCCGACCCCTAATACTAAAATTAACCCCCTAAACCCTAATACGAACCCCCGAACCCTAATAGTAAAATTAACCCATAACACTAAACCTAATTCTAACCCCCTAAACCCCAATTCTAAACCAACAAAAAATCGGTAAAATACTTACCTTTAGCGATGAAATGTCCCGCGATGAAATCTCCAGCAACGATCTGTCTTGTGCTGTATAGTCGGCGGTGAAGCGGATGCGCGGAAGCAGCCGCGATGAAGTGTCCCATCCCCTTTCCCAGGGCCTTTACACTACCGAGCATTTCAACGCTTGAAAACGCTTTCCCTCCACTGAGGATGGGCATACGACCAGATCATTCCTCTGAATTTCGATGCCTCAGAGGAATCACCACATAGAAGCATGGAACGGCAGGGCAATTTTTAGCACCGTGCCAGACCCAACGATCACATCAGACGCAAGCCTGCACGGTTGAGGGGCCTTATGTGGTGGATCTTTTACCGGAAGGTGGTCTGCCTGAGAACAAGGGCTCCACATCAACATACTGGAGCTACTGGCAGGGACATTTGCGGTCAAATGTTTTTCCCGAAACTTGACAAATTGTTCGGTTCTCCTATGTATGGACAATGTATAGGAAGTTCGGTACATCAGTCATCTGGGAGGCACGAGGTGGCCAATCCTTTCCCAACTGGCGGTGGAGTTCTGGCAGTTCTATCTCGCACACAACGTGTCGATCCAAGTCACCCATATCCCGGGCCTAGCGAATTATGCTGCAGACTGGAGTTCGCGCTGAGGGACTCAAGCGACTGGCATCTGAATGCATCGGTATTCCACCGGCTGGAGGCGTTATGGGGCCTTATGGATCTGGATGCGTCTCTACTAAAAACACACAACTTCCCTGGTTCTTCAGCTGGCGACCAGATCCAGAGGCAACGGATGCGTTCCCACAGGAGTGGCCCCTGCTGCGACGTCAACGGGGTCCCTAGTTCTAATCACCCCATGGTGGGAAACACAACCCTGGTCCCCCATGTTGCTGGAGACATCAGTGGATCCGCCTCGACTCCTACCCTCGAGATCCGACCTGACGGACCAGGAGGGAAACCCTCATCCCCCTCATCATCACTTCAGAACAATTGAAACTGTTGGCATGGTTGATTTCAGGGGACCCTGGTGTGTTCCAAACATTCCACAGGCAACTAAGGACCTCTTGGCAGGTCCTTAGTTGAAAGTAACTTGGGCTCCAGGAACAAGACGATTGTACACCCAGAGAATGTAGAGAATCCACGTTTAGAGAATTCCATTTTAGACCAGAGAGACATTTTGCAGCGGTGGTCTTGGATCAGCTTTGAACTTGCACAAATACGAGACTCCATGTCTTTATAACCAAGTCATTATGTAAAGTCATGATTTATAAAGACACCCTTCTGCATTTTTCCTTTTCCACACCCATATGTCAGATGGTTTATTACTATGGTTGTTTGATTTGGGGGATTGTTTAACTGTTGTTTATGTTAACTTTATGTGTTTCATCCATATATATGATTTAATATGTGTTTATTCGTATATTATCCTTGACCGTTGTGTATATTAAGATCTTGGGTTCTTCATTTACCAATCCACATTACCTTCTCTCGCTCTACCTTAGTAGGAAGAGTACAGGGACCTCAGATAAGAAGCGGACGTCAGTCTTCCCTCTCATTTACTGGTTTCACTGATTTGGAGCTGTCCGCAAGTCACATCAGTTGGATTTGAGTTGAAATTGTTGGACTTTTGTCACCAAAGAAAGGAGGAATTGGTGCAGTTCAAGGGTTTTATAAGGGGAGGTGACGGGGTTATTATGCATACTCTGGTTTCTTTATTTTTCACTATGTTCTATACTGTTTTACATCTGCCGAGGGATTAAAGGAAATCTCATGCACAAATACTCGCCTCCGTGTCTTTATAAATCATGACTTTACGGCATGACTTACTAAAATCTTTCAATTTCATTTAATTTACTCCATTGCCACTGCCATCACGTCATCAAGGAGATTAAACAGTAAAGCGCCAGGGTAATGTAATAAGAGGAATTCATGTGCGGAAATCAAGTGAGGACTGACAGTGGTGATGGATTGTAATGCATGCCATTAAAAGGTGTATACTGAAAGGTTTTGTTTAAAAAGTCTATTGGGAGATGTCACGGAACCACTGCGACTCGTGTTACAACT
The DNA here is from genome assembly GCA_036172795.1 of Pelodytes ibericus. Classification (NCBI taxonomy): domain Eukaryota; kingdom Metazoa; phylum Chordata; class Amphibia; order Anura; family Pelodytidae; genus Pelodytes; species Pelodytes ibericus. The sequence continues at coordinate 127,637,844 of CM069857.1, read as the reverse complement.
GATGTTATATTCATTATTCCTGTATCTGTGTTTATATCCTCCCCCAAAAGGGCTAAATCACTCGCCTTCCTGGTTCCCCTCTCCGCCCTTATTGTCCCAGTGTGTCAAATGTCCCATCCCATATCGTTGAGAGAGGCAGCATTGGCACATAAAAAGAAATAAAAACAAGAAATGCATTTTTTTAATATCATAATTGTAAAGCAATTTACATGTGAATATACAGGGAGTGCAGAATTATTGGGCAAATGAGTATTTTGACCACATCATCCTCTTTATGCATGTTGTCTTACTCCAAGCTGTATAGGCTCGAAAGCCTACTACCAATTAAGCATATTAGGTGATGTGCATCTCTGTAATGAGAAGGGGTGTGGTCTAATAACATCAACACCCTATATCAGGTGTGCATAATTATTAGACAACTTCCTTTCCTTTGGCAAAATGGGTCAAAAGAAGGACTTGACAGGCTCAGAAAAGTCAAAAATAGTGAGATATCTTGCAGAGGAATGCAGCACTCTTAAAATCGCAAAGCTTCTGAATCGTGATCATCGAACAATCAAGCGTTTCATTCAAAATAGTCAACAAGGTCGCAAGAAGCGTGTGGAAAAACCAAGGCGCAAAATAACTGCCCATGAACTAAGAAAAGTCAATCGTGCAGCTGCCACGATGCCACTTGCCACCAGTTTGGCCATATTTCAGAGCTGCAACATCACTGGAGTGCCCAAAAGCACAAGGTGTGCAATACTCAGAGACATGGCCAAGGTAAGAAAGGCTGAAAGACGACCACCACTGAACAAGACACACAAGCTGAAACGTCAAGACTGGGCCAAGAAATATCTCAAGACTGATTTTTCTAAGGTTTTATGGACTGATGAAATGAGAGTGAGTCTTGATGGGCCAGATGGATGGGCCCGTGGCTGGATTGGTAAAGGGCAGAGAGCTCCAGTCCGACTCAGACGCCAGCAAGGTGGAGGTGGAGTACTGGTTTGGGCTGGTATCATCAAAGATGAGCTTGTGGGGCCTTTTTCGGGTTGAGGATGGAGTCAAGCTCAACTCCCAGTCCTACTGCCAGTTCCTGGAAGACACCTTCTTTAAGCAGTGGTACAGGAAGAAGTCTGCATCCTTCAAGAAAAACATGATTTTCATGCAGGACAATGCTCCATCACACGCGTCCAAGTACTCCACAGCGTGGCTGGCAAGAAAGGGTATAAAAGAAGAAAATCTAATGACATGGCCTCCTTGTTCACCTGATCTGAACCCCATTGAGAACCTGTGGTCCATCATCAAATGTGAGATTTACAAGGAGGGAAAACAGTACACCTCTCTGAACAGTGTCTGGGAGGCTGTGGTTGCTGCTGCACGCAATGTTGATGGTGAACAGATCAAAACACTGACAGAATCCATGGATGGCAGGCTTTTGAGTGTCCTTGCAAAGAAAAGGTGGCTATATTGGTCACTGATTTGTTTTTGTATGTCAGAAATGTATATTTGTGAATGTTGAGATGTTATATTGGTTTCACTGGTAAAAATAAATAATTGAAATGGGTATATATTTGTTTTTTGTTAAGTTGCCTAATAATTATGCACAGTAATAGTCACCTGCACACACAGATATCCCCCTAAAATAGCTAAAACTAAAAACAAACTAAAAACTACTTCCAAAAATATTCAGCTTTGATATTAATGAGTTTTTTGGGTTCATTGAGAACATGGTTGTTCAATAATAAAATTAATCCTCAAAAATACAACTTGCCTAATAATTCTGCACTCCCTGTATACAAGTTAAAACTTTTTTCCTATAGGGTAGTGTTATATTCAGGCTTTTAGTTTTTTTTCCCCTAAAGGAATATCCAAAGTTTGGGGGGTCGGTAACTACTAAAGAACACCTTTCAAGTCTTCCTTATCAATCTGGAATCAAGAGCCTTTTTGGCCACTTGGGATATCCTTTATGATATATTGTTTTTAGCACCAGAGGGATTAATTATATTAATAATATATAATTATTTACCATAACGCAGGGCTTAACAAATTTAATTTAGTTTTAGGAGCAGTCTGATTACACATGGGGCTTAAAACTGCAGTCGTGATGGTACCAAGTACCAACGGTATATGATCTTATAATGTACTTCTAAAATATTTATACAATGTACCGTATGTTCCTTTTGACTAAGTGAATGCCCTGCTTCCAGTCCTCCCGAGGACAGTTAAACCTGACCTCTTGTTCCCATCGGAGACAAGCTGGAGCTTCATTTGACTAGTTAGGAATCTTGAGAGCTTAGATATAAGTTTATCTTTGTGGTGATGTGCCAAAAAATGTTCAACAGGGGTCGTTTCCTCAAACTGTTTACTTTTAATGAGATTTTTTTATTCTTAGATAATGAAACAATTCTCGAGTGGAGATTGAACTTGGACTGTTGGTGGGGAAAGGGGATAATTAAGATTTTCAGAAATTGACCCTGCACTTTAGCCAATCCCGAATATTTATGTTTTTAAACCCCATGGCGAACTGGCGCCCGGGGTTTGTCGAGCCCTGTGATAACATATCTTTGTATTCATCTTTACATAAGATAACTGTATACTCAAATTAAACAAATTGGTTTAACATTGTTTGTCTTAATTATTATTATTTAAGAAAGGTTACCATAAAAACAGGCCACGACTGCAACACAGATGTCAAAGTGTGCATTACAGGACATTGCATTGTTCAACAACACTTCTAAAGTAACAGCACTGGGTACAAGAAAAATAAACATTGGTATAAATAGATGGGCAGGTAAGATAAGGCTTACTCAGGAACCCACTTTTTAAGATCTTAATTCTTTGTGGCAATAAGGGCTATAAAACACTAAGTATACTTTTGTGTAGTTCACTTAGTAGGGGTCACTTGGGAAATAATCAAGAGTATGGGGCTTCCTGATCGTGTAAAAGTAACACAACAACCTAGTTCCCTCGCTCATAACATAAGCTACTTATTTATTGTTTTTGTCATAGTCATGCTATATTAATTCAGCACCTTGAAGCTGTCCAGTTAGCAGACATGTGAATGGTGTAAAAAAGATTTATCCTGGTTCTGGTATATTAGGATATTGGATTATGCATGCCAAGTGCACAACAGTTTATGCAGCGTTCAGCCCCCTTGAGCGGCAATACAGCCTTTCAATGTAGGCCAAGATTCCCCCAATGCCTCACATTGCCCGGGTGCTGTTTGTCAAAGGGAGCCCTTGCCGACTGCCATCTGTTACATGCAGCGTGAGGGGAGAAAGTCTGTGCGGATCACAAAGACTGTAAGCTCCGCCCCCTCGCGCAACACGTTGTAGTGCCGAGTGTCACGTGACAACACGGCACTTAGCAGGAACCGAAAGAGGATCGGGCTCCAGCATTAATGTCCCCCTCCCCTGCAATGAGGTAAGCAGCAGGGAGGGAGGACACCGTAAGAAATACCTTTTTTGTGTTTTGTTTTTTTAAAAGAACAAAAATGTGTGAATGTAACTGGCTGTGTATGTATGAGTGAATGTAACTGGCTGTGTATGTGGTGTGTGTGAATGTAACTGGCTGTGGATGTGGTATGCATGTGTGAATGTAACTGGCTGTGTATGTGGTGTGTGTGAATGTAACTGGCTGTGGATGTGGTATGTATGTGTGAATGTAACTGGCTGTGGATGTGGTATGTATGTGTGAATGTAACTGGCTGTGGATGCCTCACACACACCTACTTTACATATACACAAATATCGAAACACCTTACACACACACCTACTTTAAATATACACATATATACAAACACACACCAACCTCACAGTCTTTTCTTGGCGTTTGTCCCCTCCCTGCTTCTTTACCTCATTGCAGGGGAGGGGGACATTCGTGCTGCAGCATGTCTTCATTCATCGGCATGCTGAGTGCCAGGATGTCACGTGACGACACCCGGCACTCAGACACGCGTTGCGCAACGGGGCGGAGCTTGCAGTCTGTGCCATCCGCGCAGACTTTACCCCCTCGCGCTCCAAAATATTAAAAAAAATAATCGGATGGCAGCGGCAAGGGGACAGGGAAGGTAACTTCACCTAGGCGCCAGGTCTCATTTCCTGGTCGCCATGGCGACCTGGGGTTTGTCGAGCCATGAACTAATGAAAATGATCATGTAGCCAAAACACTTCTGGTCCAAAGCATTTTGGATAAGGGATACTCAACCTATATAATTATATATAAATACACACACACACACACAAAATGAATTCCAGTGAAAGCAGCAAAAAATAAAGGACAGACTCTGTGACACAATTATAGCTGGCAATGATGACTCAACCAAGCAATAAAGTCAACAGCATTAAAATACAGTTGAAAAGAAAATAGAATGGTGCAAGGAAAACTACAGTGGAGGTTGCGGACAACTGCTCCAACATCTTATCTGTCTGTGTCAGATAAACCAATCAGCTCTAGCATTCCCCATAAAAGATTGGGCACACTGTATTTTCTACGGCAGCAGAGTTCAGCACCCATGCTGAAAGAAAAAGTAAAAAAAAAAAAAAGAGTAACCGCACGATATATAGAAAAAGCAATAACAGAAAAGGGAGCAGAGAAATGTGAGAAAAGTTAAATGGGGAGGAGATGAGTCGGAGTATTTTTAAGACAATATATTATCTGAGTGTTTGTAAAACATAAAGCAGGTGGATTAGTACAAAATTTAATAAAAGTTAAGTAAAACAAATTTCACAAAACACAGTAAATATATAAAAAACAAAACAAAGATCAGTGATGTAAAAGAAGAAACCTGACGCGTTACGCTAGTTACAGCTTCTTAAGAGGTTGAAAATGACATAACAGAATAAAGAACGTGTGTAATGCTGATGTAGTGTAGAAGATATAATATTGATAAAGAAACTGTTGAATTTTGTAAAATATAATGTAGCTACTTTGTAGCTTTCAGCCGACTTGAACGGATAATGTGCACAATTGTAGGTAACCGAGAATGGTCAGTCTCTGTTTGTTTGCTGAACTCGCTCTGAGACGGACACAGGGTTTTAAGTTGCAGCATCTTTATCGGTTCCCTCTGTGGCAGTTACCTACAATTGTACACATTATCAGTTCAAGTCAGCTGAAAGCTGCAAAGTAGCTACATCAAGGTATTTACATTATTTACAGTTGCTAGTTCTAATGCAGAACTGAGATAAGAGGACGCTCATTTCTATTGTTGCTTGTTCTATATATAGCGCGGTTACTTTCTTTATGAATTTATGCACATTTTTTTAGGTGGACTGGGAGCACCTTTTTTGTGACCTGCAGCTTATTCTTTTTCCCCCCTTTCTTCTTTTGTTGTCTTTCTACTATTGCGCTGTGTGCTTTATTACATTTATGAAGGAATTTTAAGCCTGTCTCAAGACTAAAAAGAAAAGGCCTTATGTTTTTTCTCAGAAACACCAGATAATACTCAGAAAAGGGTAGACAAGTTTCAGAGAAATGAGATGAGTCCCCATTAAAAAAAAGTCCAATAGAGACTCATCTCAGGGTAAAAAGTAAATTAAGCAAGTGCAAGATTAGCCAATTATTCAAAACAGTGGCATTGCATTAGCAGTTTAGTCACCTGGTAAGCAGATTGTATGCATACTTCTTGATATTTGACAAGATCAGGTACACCAATAGTGCTTACTGTGATGAATAATCTATATAGTCACATGTTGGCCTTGCTTCCAGTGTTATTGCAGTGACATCATTGAGGAAGCACAATCCAGAATTGTTGTCATCATGATGCCTATGTGGTGAGTTCCATGGCACACCTTTGGTTAGAAAAATATATATATGTTTGGAGAATTTACTAGACCCAGTTGTCAAAAATTGAAGAAAAAAAAAAAAGGATTCCTTATTATGTAAAACAGTCACAAACATACGCTGTCAATCAAGGAGACAGTGTCAAGTTCAGCGATTATCATGTGCTTCGTCCTCAAATTCTGAATTAATTGTAAGAACCTGTGATTAAGTCCAAATTTACTTGGAACTGGTGTTGTCTCATTATACTCCAGAGATATTCAGCAACCATATATTCTTTTTTTTGTGTGCATATTCTCCATATGCCTATAACTGTATACTTCTGTTTGAATCAAAGTTAATTTAAAAACTGGTTTTGGGAACTGTGTGTATTACAACTAAACAAGTAAACATGTGTTTATGGCTAACAAGCTATTCTTCACCATTACTGTAAATAATATAAATAAAAAACTTGGGACATCCATACTATAGATTTTTTTTTCTACTTTAACAGAACAATGTTTTTGTACATTTTATATTTGCCACTATGGTGAAGGGAAAAAAAAAAAAAGGAAAAAGAAGAAATATATTTTTTTAAATAATTGAAATTCAAAATAACTTCTTTTGACGGCAATCTGCATCAGCAACTGAAATATTTTACACTACAAAAAAAAATCAACACCTGCAGCTATAAACTAAATAGCAAATCAACAAACACTTGATAATATAAAACCTCCACTGCTCTTTTCATTTTATCCACCATCTATGCTACAGGCAATGTATTGTTAAGGTACACATATACAGTACGTCTCTTTTCTTTCTATAGATAACAAGAATATAGTTAATTTCAGAAAATAATTACAAATATGTGGATCTAATTTATAGAACCTAAATGGTGTCTAATACAAGTTTGATTAAATAAAATACCTGGTATCGCCAAATTGGACAGGGGTAATGTACTTAGACCTGAGGGCAGAGAGCCCATCCAATCTTGATTGCATTTCCCAGTCATCCTGAACACAGTGTGTTTTTGCCTGGATTGTAGCTCTGTCATTCCGAGTGCAAGCTGAAGCCTCGCTACTCCATAATGTATTGAAAGCAATAGTCCAAGTTGTCATATAGTCTGTTCAGTCAAGTGTACATTTCTACCAGCATTTCCGGGAGCTCAGGCTGAAAAGCTTCCACATTGGGTTTGTGCAAGTGATCGCTCTGTATAGAGCAGGGAGGTTTTCTAAGCTTCTTAATGGCTCGTTGCTGAGTAAGCGGGACTGTCGTTCTAATTACTTTCTATCTGTCAAATAGATCCGACATGAGCACAGAAATGAGGCCGAGGCCCCGCCTCCTCTTCGAGAGCGGCGGGATATACCGGGTGGGCACGGTTAGGGGACAATAATACAAAGTAAACATGTCGTACACATGAACATCAGGCATTATTAGCACAGTTGAGATCTATCAACGCCTGATTTTTGCAGTACACCTGCCAGTTCCGTTTTAATTAATTACGCATAATGTGTTGGATTAATGTGGCTGTATACAGGAAGGATCCTGGATAAAGCAATGTTGATGAGGTGATGATTAACCTTTGGCACAGCTAAATGTTTTCCTCGGCCCTCAAGTTACATGATACTCAGTTATCCTTATTCCTGGCTAAGCATCATGGGAAGTAGTTTACAGCAGTTGGATATATTACCCAGTACTGTTAAAGGAGAAGATATGGTTGCTACTTTGATGGTCATTTCATAATTTTGGATGAGCTCATTAAGAAACGTTAACCATTGTAGCTCTCATGATGCCCAGTCAGCCAACTGTGTTGCTGGGCGGGCAACATGTGAAATACATTTTACAGCATCTTGGGTGGTTAAAGGTGACCAATGATCCACACTGATCCCACATTGTCATCCAACAATAGAAATGTACAAGTATATCACAGGAGCAGTAGACCATAGTTAATATTTGGCACCCTGGCAGTTTCAGTACACAACTCCTGTGTTGCTCAGTCAGATATCTTAAGTCAGATAATTAACAACAACTTTAGTCAGTGTGATTATGAGTACAGCTTTTTTAGCCAGTACAAAAATATTTAATATGTGCAATATATATATATTAATAAGAGAGGGTGGGTGGCTGGATGGAAAAATATTGGTTCTAGGGTAATGGCAGAGAAGGACTGACTGGTGTGGGAACATGTCATTGCATGTAATCAGCGTGTTGGGTGTGTCATCATTGGCAGAATGTATATATTAATGAGGGCAATGTCAGAATTGGTGTAGGTAGAAAATAGGGAGTGAGTATAAGAAAGGGGGAATGATTATGCAACTGTGTGCAGGGAGCAATAAGCATTAAAATTAAAGGAAGAGAGGGATTGAAAAAGATATGGAAGAGAAAAAATGTTAGAGATTTAGAAAAAATATTAATGGAAAGAAAAGAGGGTGGGACGGTAGGCAATAATCAGGCAGGGTAGAGATTGGAGGTGTGATGATTTCTTGTTACCGTGTATCACCATGGCTTTTTCCCTGACACTCATTCTTTACCGACAGCCCTGACTATTATTTGTCTTTTGACTACAGGGTCTATTCAGTATAGACCAGTCTCGCCCGAAATGGGTCCAGATCAGGGTTTGTAGTTGAATTTTGGAATTTTCCAATATTCGGCTACCAAGTACAGCCAATTTTGACTTGAAAGCCGCAATTTCCACCGATTTCCTGCTATATTTGGTTCAAGGAAATCGTCCAAATGGCTCCCAGCCCTCCAGGTAGTAATGGTCCAAGGCCTCTTTATTACCCAAGCCCCCTAATAAACATAAGTCTCTGTTTTTCCATGCCTCGGCCAGCATTCACAATATATCATCCAGCAACCTAATAATCTTCAGGAGGTATTTCTCCTTTGTCATACGTTAATTCGAGTTATTCATTTTGCTGTTTGTCTCCATCCTGTATTCCTATCCTAGTGATCTGAGGGTGGTAGAGGTGTATCCAGCGGCATCACAAGGGGGTACGTGACGGGTATAGACTGCACCAGATGACACCCATTAGTGGAGGGAGCAATGGCCCCCTAATAATATTTCCACCATCCACCCCTCCATAGTTTGGCTTACTGAGCCACTGGTGGTGTGCCACATGTTATTATTGTTATTATTCCCATCATCCTAGGAGCTGAAGGTCCATGATCGCTCAGCATGCTGTCTGATGAACTAGCCGAACTGTCAAAATCACTTTTTATTCTGTAAGTACACGTTAAAAATGGTTATGTGGTGGAGTCCCTTTAAGCACTGATGAAGAGGACTTTCCACACAGGGCCGGCCCTATAATGGGGCAGAGTGGGGCAGCTGCTCCAGGTCGGCACCCTGGCACAGGCGGCACTTTGCTGCTCAGTGCAGTGGTATTTTTTTTTCTAATGGAGCTTGATTGAAGGAGGTCTCAGCCAGCTCTTCTGATTGGCTGAGAGTTCAGAAGTCTCCCGTGATTGCCTAAGTCCCTCCTTCACACAAGGAGCTCAAAGCACAGAGATGCCTGCAGCGCTGAGCAGGTAAGATAAATAGTATGTGTGTATGTCAGTGTGAGTGAGAGTGTGTCAGTGAGAGTGTGTCAGTGTGAGTGAGTGTGTGTGTCAGTGTGAGTGAGAGTGTGTGTATGTCAGTGTGAGTGAGTGTGTATGTCAGTGTGAGTGAGTGTGTATGTCAGTGTGAGTGTGTGTATGTCAGTGTGAGTGTGTGTGTATGTGAGTGTGTGTGTGTCAGTGTGAGTGTGTGTGTGTATGTCAGTGTGAGAGTGTGTATTTCAGTGTGAGTGAGAGTGTGTGTATATCAGTGTGAGTGAGAGTGTGTGTATATCAGTGTGAGTGAGTGTGTATGTCAGTGTGAGTAAGTGTGTGTGTATGTCAGTGTGAGGGAGAGTGTGTGTATGTGAGTGTATGTCAGTGTGATTGAATGTGTTTGTATGTCAGTGTGAATGTGTGTGTATGTCAGTGTGAGTGTGAGTATGTGTATGTCAGAGTGAGTGTGTGTGTATGTGAGTGAGAGTGTGTGTATGTCAGTGTGAGTGAGAGTGTATGTATGTCAGTGTGAGTGAGTGTGTGTGTGTGTGTGTGTGTGTGTGTATGTCAGTGTGAGTGAGAGTGTATGTCATCCTGGCATATTGTGTGGCTAAATATTGCCATATTGAGGGGTTAGATGCTGGCATATTGAGGGGTTAAATACTGGCATATTGAATGCCAAAATAATACTGGCATATTGAGGGGTTAAATGCTGGAATATTGAATGGCAAGATTCTGGCATATTGAGGGGTTAAATGCTGGAATACTGAATGGCAAATTCTGGCATATTGAGGGGTTAAATGCTGGAATATTGAATGGCAACATAATAGTGGCATATTGAGGAGTTAAATACTGGAATATTAAATGGAAAGATTCTGGCATATTGAGGGGTTAAATGCTGGAATATTGAATGGCAAAATTGTGGCATATTGAGGGGTTAAATACTGGCATATTGAATGTCAAAATTCTGGAATATTGAGGGGTTAAATGCTGGAATATTGAATGTCAAAAGTCTGGCATATTGAGGGGTTAAATGCTGGAATATTGAATGGCAAAATTATGGCATATTGAGGGATCAAATGCTGGAATATTGAATGGCAAAATAATACTGGAATATATTAAATATCAAAATACTGGCATATTGAGTGGCAAAATAATACTGGAATATATTAAATGGCTAAATACTGGCATATTATTGGGAAAATTGGCTGGTGCATATTAAATGGCAAAATAGTACTGGCATATAATTGGGCAAATTGACTGTGGCATATTAAATGGCAAAATAATACTGACATATTATTAGGCAAATTGGCTTATTAATGGCAAAATAACACTGGCATATTATTGGGCAAATTGGCTGTGGCTTTTTAATGGCAAAATAATACTGGCATATTATTGGGAAAATTGGCTGGTGCATATTAAATGGCAAAATAGTACTGGCATATAATTGGGCAAATTGACTGTGGCATATTAAATGGCAAAATAATACTGGCATATTATTAGGCAAATTGGCTTATTAACGGCAAAATAATACTGGCATATTATTGGGCAAATTGTCTGGCATATTAGCGGCAAAATATTACTGGCATATTGGCTGTGCCATATTTATGGGAAAACACTGGCATATTAATGGGAAAACTGGTTTATTTTAATTGGCAAATTGCTGTGGCATGGTCTGTGGGTCAAAATAACATGTACTGTGAGGAAAGTGACACTGGCTAGTTCTGTGGGGCAAAGTGACACTGTGGCATGCCAAATCGTGTAGATGCAATATGAGGGCATTTAATTTTTTGCCCCAGGCAGCACAATGTCTTGGGTCGGCCCTGCCAGCAGATAAGAACCATTTGTCCCATGAATGCTGCTCAATTAGTGCCTAAAAATGTATATATCCACTGCCCACTCAGTAAAGTAATACTTTCATTAGTTCCTGGCCTTATCTTATATCTAGGATAGCCTTATACCTATCCCATGCATGCTTAAACTCCTTCACTGTATTAACCTCTACCACTTATACCGGAAGACTATTCCATACATCCACTACCCTCTCAGTAAAGTAATACTTCCATTAGTCCCTGGCCTTATCTTATATCTAGGATAGCCTTATACCTATCCCATGCATGCTTAAACTCCTTCACTGTATTAACCTCTACCACTTCTACTGGAAGACTATTCCATACATCCACTACCCTCTCAGTAAAGTAATACTTCCATTAGTCCCTGACCTTATCTTATATCTAGGATAGCCTTATACCTATCCTTAAACTTCTTCACTGTATTAACCTCTACCACTTCTGCTGGAAGACTATTCCATGCATCCACTACTCTCTCCTGATATTATTTTTAAACTTTTTCTCTTATATACCTGGATAAGCCATTAAATTACTGTATACTCCACAAGACACAAGATCAAATTATTTTTACGACTTTCCCCCTTTAATTGCACTTGCAAAATCTCGATGCCGTCGTCAGGGACCCTTAAGTACGCCCAGGTCTTGGCTCTCATTGCTTGCCCGGTTTCCTGTCCTTGTTTGTTATACACAGCCTCAGCTGCCAAGTAACCTCGGAATCCTGGCCATTGTGACTCGGTGGGATTCTGAAGATGCTGCAGATGGCTGGCACAGTCGGAGCGGCCAGTTGTTTGTAGGCGACACTCTGTGTGTGGGGCTGTGCCTTCCTATCCGTTAGGGTTCATGGCCCAACTGCAATCTCCAACGGACTAATACAAGGTCATCAAGGTGCTGGGCAGAGGGACTTTCGGAGAAGTTGTGAAAGGTAGGAAGAGAGGATCCGGTGAGTTGGTGGCCATTAAAATACTCCACAATGAGATGACCAGAAGATACATCACCAAAAACGAGATCAAGCTGCTGAACGCCCTCCGGCAGGTGAATGCGGACGAGTTCCACTTCATACAGTTCTACAACCATTTTTACGATTAGTCCAAGTGCTACCTGGTCTTCGAGCTCCTGCAGAAAAATCTCTTTGAGAACCAGAAGGAAATTAGGTTTGCGCCTCTTCCGGTGAGACATATTCGGACCATCACCGCTCAGGTCTTGAAGGCCTTGTCCAAGCTCAAAGAGCTCTCCATCATCCATACAGACTTGAAGCCCGAAAACATCATGCTAGTGGACCAGAAAAGGTACCCGTTCAGGGTCAAAGTGATTGATTTTGGCTCTTCCAGTATTTTTAGCGTGGTGCGGTACGTGAAAGAGCCGTACATTCAGTCTCGGTTCTACAGGGCACCCGAGATCCATCTGGGATTGCCCTTTTGTGAGAAAGTAGACATGTGGTCTCTTGGCTGCATCATTGCCGAGCTCCATCTTGGTTGTCCTTTCTACCCGGGGAGCAGCCAGTGCGACCAGATACGTTACATCGGCGAGACCCAAGGTTTGCCCAGCAGCTATCTCCTCAACTCAAGACGGTGGACGAGTACCAAATGAAGGCCAAAGTCAAACCGTTAGAGAGGAGGAAGTACATGATGAAATCCTTGGACCAAATTGAATCGGTGCACTCTCCCAAGTCGGACTGCGCAGACTAACACTATGATCGGAAGAACATGGTGCAACTCATCAAGTGTATATTGACTTGGGATTCCCATGAGAGAATAACTCCTAAAGGAGCTATGAAACACCCGTTTTTTTACACTGCCCGGGGTTTACAACTGCACCAGAGAGCATACCTATGTCCACGGAGAGACTGCGCAGGACAAAAACTATTTGATCTCTGTTCAAAGGACCATCAAGAAGATGGATGACCTCTGCCTGACAGAGTCTCCAAATGACAGAAGCATTACCGCATGGAGCGTGTGTGAGGACAACCCGCAATTGGAAGAAGAGAACCCAGCTAAGCACCAAAGTCATGTTTACAAGCCCTTCACGGCCTGCCACACAAACCTTCCATACCTGGAGCCAAGACGGGAGAATGGTGGCGATTTCACCAATCTCAATTTTCTGGGGAAACACACGTCTCCTCTCCAAGATCCGGAGATGATCGATTCATTCAACTCTGCAGGGCAGGAGTCCAACGAGGATGAGGATAACGATAACGATATGTATGAGAAACCAACCATTTCCCCAGCAGTACAGGTGAGAAGGGAGGGATTAATGCAGACAACTGTCCACTGCCTCCAAACCTAATCCTGTCCACTGTATCATAGATGGGTAAGCATATAGTATGCGCCATATTAAAGGGACTCTGCCAACTAATCAGTGATTTTTACGGTGCATATAGAGAATTAAAATTTTTTTATGAGAATGATCTATATTGTATTAGCAAAACTACAAGTAAATGCGGAAATTAGGAGAAAAAATGTGTCTTAAATGTGTCTGTGGTGTCTCTGGTTTTTGACATCAACCATGGTTTGATATGCAAATTAAACCTTTCCCAGGTCATTTGCATATTAAGAGACTTTTTCCCCCCTGATTTATGCATTTGCTGCAATTATGAAAATGTAGATTGTTTTCAACCATTTTTTACTCGCTACAGTATAAGCAGTGTCCATTGTCAAGGTTTATCAACGCAAGGTACCACCCAACAGTGTATACACCACCAGAGTAACTCTGATATTCATTTCTCTTTGCACTGGCTGGTTTCAATCATTTAATAATTCTTGCTTTGTAGTAAGAAGATATGTTTGTCTTTTAATCTTCCAATTAGTTATATAGACAGGGGTGGGCCACGCCCATACAAGTATGCCACACGCTTTCAGATAGGACACATCCATTTTACCTAATAAGGTAATATGGGCCACACCCACTTGACCTCATAAGGTAATATTGGCCACACCCATTTGACCTCATAATGTAATATGTACTCTATATAAAGCACCAACTAACACATTTCCCTCACTTGCGTATGTTGAGGCGTCTAAAGCAGATATTACTAGTGACTTTCTAATCAGCTAATTTTTTTTAAAGATGAGTGGAGAAGATCAGAGGCGTCACTAGGGTTGGTGTCACCCGGTGCGGTAACTTATGGTGTCACCCCCCTGGATTTCCTCCAATACCATGCCAAACATATTCCTTAGTAATGCCAGTCAAATGGCCCATTAAATATGCCATACAGGAGCCCCACAAATTATGTCACACACAATAATAATATGCCAGTATTATTTTGCTGTTAATAAGCCAGACAATTTGCCTAATATGCCAGTAATATTGTGCCATTGAGATGCCTGTATTATTGTGCCATTCAGATGCCAGTAATATTGTGCCATTCAGATACAAGTAATATTGTGCCATTCAAATGCCATAATTATTGTGCCATTCAGATGCCATAATTATTATGCCACTCAGATACCAGTAATATTGAGCCATTCAAATGCCAGTAATATTGTGCCATTCAGATGCCTGTATTATTGTGCCATTCAGATGCCTGTATTATTATGCCATTCAGATGCCTGTATTATTATGCCATTCAGATGCCAGTAATATTGTGCCATTCAGATACCAGTAATATTGTACCATTCAGATGCCAGTAATATTGTGCCATTCAGATGCCTGTATTATTGTGCCATTCAGATACCAGTAATATTGTGGCATTCAAATGCCTGTATTATTGTGCCATTCAGATGCCTGTATTATTGTGCCATTTAGATGCATGTATTATTGTACCATTCAGATACCAGTAATATTGTGGCATTCGGATGCCTTTATTATTGTGCCATTTAGATGCATGTATTATTGTGCCATTCAAATGCCTGTAATATGGTGCCATTCAGATGCTTGTATTATTGTGCCATTCAAATGCCATAATTATTGTGCTATTCAGATACCAGTAATATTGGGCCATTCAAATGCCACTAATATTGTGCCATTCAGATGCCTGTATTATTGTGCCATTCAAATGCCTGTATTATTGTGCCTTTCAAATAGGGATCGACCGATTATCGGTTTAACCGATATTATCGGCCGATATTCACAGTTTCCTAAATTATCGGTATCGGCATCTAACTTTACCGATAATGCCGATATTTGAATGAAGCAGTTTTCGCGATCAACGATCGCGAAAACCGCTTTAACAGTGCTGGTCTATTGCCTCGACATCGAGGCAATAGCCAGCACTGATATTTCTATTTTGGGACCCCCACGATCGCCCCACGGAGCGATCGTGGGGAGCCATATTGACGGAGCATGCTGCTCCGTCAATATGGCTAAGTCCTCTGCCGGTCTGAGCTTCGGAAGTGAAAGTAACTTCACTTCCGTCGCTCTGAATATGCTACTTGACTACCCCTAGTGGTGGTTTAGTAGCATTGCAATGGAAAATAATTAAAATACATATTTAATTAAATAAAAATAGGTTATTTAGCTATATTAGCCTATAGGGTTAAAATTAAATATTTTTTAGCATAAGGGATAGGGTTAAAATTAAATTAAAGTTAAAAAATATTAAGGGATATAATAAGGATTAGAGTTGGGGTTAAATTTAGTGTTAGGGTTAAATTTTGGGTTCGGGTTGGGGTCAAAAGATCAATATAGGAAAAAACCAAAAAACACTATTTTTGGTTTTTGCCCCATAACTCGCAAAAAAATACCGAAAAATATGGAAACATGCATATTTTTGAACTCGGGACAACATTTAGAAACTATTTAGCCGGGGTCTTTTTTAATGATTTTATTTGGGTAAATTATATTTTAGGTCAAAGTTAGAAAAAGTGGGTTTTTTTTAATTTTTCATCATATTTTATGATTTTTTTTTGTAGTAAATTATAAGATATGATGAACATAATGGTATCTAATGAAAGCCCTTCTTATGACGATAAAAACAACATAATTTGTGTGGGTACTGTATGTGAGAAAGCAAAACATTACAGCTAAACACAAACACCCTAGAAATGTCAAAACAGCCATTGTCACCAAGGGAAAGTCAAGGTGAAAATGTCTTGTCACTAAGGGGTTAATTAAGCTGTTTTGATGCCTTGCTTATATTTACTGTAGTGTCCCTTTGATATAATTGCCTATGTCATTGCTGCTCATTTTACTAAGATTTAATCTAAGTATGGACTATGTGCAATTGAACATTGTTGTTCTTGTTACCTTTTGACTGATATTTATTTAAAAAAAAAAAAAAAAGTGGTCCAATTTGTTGTATTTGACCATATCACCATTGTTTTGCTGCATTATTTATTTTTATTTAGCAATGAAAAAGATTTACAAAAAAAAGCTAAACGTTAACAATAAACATGTTCATTTAACAGCAGATTTGTGTAGAAATTTTTTTTTTTCCCAAAAAATTAAAATGCACGAAATATCGGTATAAGTTATCGGCTATCGGCCTGAAAGTTCACAGGTTATCGGTATCGGTATCGGCTCTAAAAAATCAATATCGGTCGATCCCTACTTTCAAATGCCTGTAATATTGTGCCATTCAGATGACTGTATTATTGTGCCATTCAAATGCCATTAATATTGTGCCATTGAGATGCCTGTATTATTGTGCAATTCAAATGTCTGTATTATTGTGCCATTCAGATACCAGTAATATTGTGCCATTCAAATGCCTATAATATTGTGCCATTCAAATGCCTGTAATATTGTGCCATTCAAATGCCTGTATTATTGTGCCATTCAGATACCAGTAATATTGTGGCATTCGGATGCCTTTATTATTGTGCCATTTAGATGCTTGTATTATTGTGCCATTCAAATGCCTGTAATATGGTGCCATTCAGATGCTTGTATTATTGTGCCATTCAAATGCCATAATTATTGTGCTATTCAGATACCAGTAATATTGAGCCATTCAAATGCCACTAATATTGTGCCATTCAGATGCCTGTATTATTGTGCCATTCAAATGCCTGTATTATTGTGCCTTTCAAATGCCTGTAATATTGTGCCATTCAGATGACTGTATTATTGTGCCATTCAAATGCCATTAATATTGTGCCATTCAGATGCCTGTATTATTGTGCAATTCAAATGTCTGTATTATTGTGCCATTCAGATACCAGTAATATTGTGCCATTCAAATGCCTATAATATTGTGCCATTCAAATGCCTGTAATATTGTGCCATTCAAATGCCTGTATTATTGTGCCATTCAAATGCCTGTAATATTGTGCCATTCAAATGCCTGTAATATTGTGCCATTCGAATGCCTGTAATATTGTGCTACTCAAATGCCTGTATTATTGTGCCATTCAGATGCCTGTATTATTGTGCCATTCAGATGCCACTAATATTGTGCCATTCCAGTGCTCGTTTTCTTCCTCCCTCCCCCCACCTTCCCCAGTACCTGATGCTCTGTGTCCCCGGACGCAGGAGGGAAGACTGCACGGAGGAGGGAAACACTGACACCGGATGTGACGTTACGTCACATCCGGTCGCTGGGACTTTTTTTTTTTCCGGCGGCCGCATCGAGCGGATGCGGCTGCCAGAGAAATAAAAGTACAGGACCTCGATGTGCTGCGGGGGGATGCCAGCAGCACCGGTGTCACCCCCGCTGGAGGTGTCACCCGGTGCGGTCCGCACTCCCCTCGGGACACCACTGGAGAAAAGGAAAGCGAACAAATTGATTCGGTGCACTCTCCCAAGTCGTAGACGAACACTATGATCAGGAGAATGCTACATACAAGTCACAATATGTACAGACTCTAGCTGACTCTAGGAAATCCAATAACATTAAAGGATCAGAAAATAGTGCCCCCCCCCCCCCATATGTTGTGTTCCACCCTCTTGTGCCCCGCCCAACTAAAATCACAATTCCCACCAGTGCTTCACTAGGGAAGTGGCAGAGAAGGCCATGTGCCCCCTACATAATCTGACTTAAAATAGGAAAGACAGAAAGGAGGACAGGCAAGCAATGTGTGTGCACTGCCCAGTGCAATCCTGGATGCCCAGGTAGAGGGACTAAGAGAGAATACATATAACCTAACAGCTATTGACCCTGAACAATAACCGGTTGTGTAATGCCAACCTATTGCTGGCATCAGAGGCAAGTTAGTTGATCGTCTAAGGCCTTTCGTTAATGGGGGCCTCGCGGCTGCCTAACTCATCTAATTGTCTTTGATCTTACAGGGGAGCTTAACGCTGCCGTTACTCTCCCTGTCATACCAACGTCGGCAGGTTAAGAGCGATTCCTTTTTTTTTTCTTTTTTCATTCTTGGTGTGCGCAATCGGAAGGCTCCACCCCCACTGTCAGCATCCGGCGCACGTAGGAAGAGCCAACAGGCAGCGGAAAAGCCATGACAACAGCGTCTGTAAGAGCACTTTTAAGTTTTAGACCCTCTGAGTAGTGAGTAGGGACTTTGTGCTGGTTGAGTGTGATTGTGTGCTGGTTGAGTGTGTCTGTGCTGGCTGATTGTGTCTGTGAGTGTGCTGGCTGATTGTGTCTGTGAGTGTTCTGGTTGAGTGTTAGTGTGCTTGCTAATTGTGTCTGTGCTGGCTTAGTGTTAGTGTGTGCTGACTGAGTCTGTGAGTGAGTGGGTGCTGGCTGAGTGTGTGTGATAAGCTGTTTGTGGGCAGATTTGGCCCTGCCAAGCTATTTGGGGACAAAGAGGGCATAGTCATGTCTAAGGACAATTGTTGCCCCCTGCCTGGTGTGACCTAATTAGATCAGTGAATGCACCATCATTAAGATTCCTCATTCCTGAAATAACTGATCAGACAGATTACTGTTGTACATGAGACAGCGCTTATCACTGTGCAGCATCTCCCCCTTTAAACATTTTCTTCATATATTACATCACCTTTGAAAAGGGGGCGGGGTTACACAATGTTGCCCACCGCCAATGTGACCCCCGCACATTGATAATAGATAACGTTTAGTCTTTGTGTGTCTGCTAGACAGAGTTTAAACTTAATGCTGCAATGTATAATGTGCATAGACAATATTATGGGGCTGTCCAGGCAAACTCGAGACTGTTGGCCACTATGTCATAGCTGGACCTACGAATCATCAGAGAATGGAGAATCCTGGGTTTCAGTGCCTGTTTGTTACATCCCATAAATCAGTTTCTGGGAGGTGAAGCACTTTGATATCTGTCACTCTTATATTGCTCTCTTTGACTGTTATACTTCTTTAGTGCTTGATACTACCACTATATTACTCTCTATCTGGCTTAGTCTGCTGGGAAAATAAACGGCAATAAACTCAGCATTCTTACACTGCACTCTATCCTCTTGATTTTCACATGGTTCCTGTTTACCAGCCAGTATGATTATGTATTAGGTAAATATAGCTTAAATGCGTTATAATTGAGCCCCTGACAGCTGATGTTGCTAACTGTGTCCCAGGGGAGCTGCAGCACATCCACTCTAGGTCACGTATCCCCGCCCATGGCCAGTTTGGGTGTTGATTTGTTGGAAGGGGCAGTACTAATCATTGGACCCCTGTAGCACAATGTCGTGGTCCAGCCCTCTCCCCCCCACTGCAGTTCCTGCTCCATCCCGGGGTATCAGCATTGCCGACCCTTTAATGGGGCAGCCCCTGGCAGAGGCAGCACTTTGCTGCTCCATGCAGCAGTCTTTTTCTATCTTTTTTTTTCCTGTGTCCCAGGGGAGCTTGATAGAAGGAGGTCTCAGCCAATCAGATGAGACCTTTCAACTCTCCTTGAAGAAGTCTCCCGTGATTGGCTCAGCCCCTCCTTCACAGGAGGAGCTCAAAGCACAGAGATGCCTGGACCAGGTAAGTTAAACAGTGTGTGTGTGTGAGTGAGTGTGTGTATGTCAGTGTGAGTGAGTGTATATTAGTGTGTGTGTGTGTGTGTGTGTGTATGTCAGTGTTACGGTTGCCACCTTTTCTTCAGAAAAAGACCAGCCTTGGTACCGTCTCCATAGACTTAACATTGGCCTGATGCCAATATTTTACCGGCCTGCCAGTAAAATAGTGGCCAGGTGGCAACCCTAGTCAGTGTAAGTGTGAGTGTGTCTGTATGTCAGTGTGAGTGAGAGTGTGTGTATGTGTGAGTGACACACTGAGATACTGCCTGTATCTGTCTAGCCACCCAAGGGGTTAACTCCTCTGACACTGCCTCTATCTCTCTAGCCACCAAAGGGGTTAACTCCTCTGATACTGCCTATATATGTCTAGCCACCCAGGGTTAACTCATCTGACACTGCCTACATATGTTAAGCAATCCAGGGGTTAACTCTTTTGACACTGTCTCTATCTGCCTTGCCACCCAAGGGGTTAACTCCTCTGATACTGCCTATATCTGTCTAGCCACCCAGGGTTAACTCATCTGACACTGTCTACATATGTTAAGCAATCCAGGGGTTAACTCCTCTGACACTGTCTATATCTATCTGGATTTTGTTATAGGTCACTGGTCACATTATGTTTTAAGGAAATATATATTATTATGTATATAAGAAGTGCTTTAGTGGGCATAATAAAAAGAGCACACCCACGAGGTGAAAAGAAAGAAATGGTAAAACAAACATTATTATGAAAATAGGCTGTGCAATTCCCCTAAACATAATGTGTGACCACTGACCTATAACATGACTCAAATTAAGTTTAAATGCTCAAACATTTAGGGTACACATTTTAATCATGGCCTGCCAATAATCATGTCAAATAAATTTTCATATAGAAAGGTGCTCTTGTATTAAATTATCACTTCCTGATCAGTTTCATTTTTCTTTGAATTATCACGACTGGGGGGGCGGGGGTTTCGGGGCAGCATTTTGTTTTTCACCCCAGGCAGCACAAAGTCTTCCACAGAATCTCTGTCTGTTGCAACGCTATGTATTTTTACTTTTTAAAGGAGTAGTCAACCCTTTTTTTTAGTCACTATTTTTCTGCATGAATCTAAATTTAATTTGTTTCATGACATTGTACTATTTGGGTTTAATACTTATTTTATCACATACGCACATTGACTACTCTGACAGGCTTCCATGATGTCAGTAATGTTCAATACTGAACCCTCAAGCCATAAAGAATGCATATTTTACTCTCTCCATGTGAGCTTTAACTAGGGTTGCCACCTTTTCTTCAAAAAAATTCCGGCCTTGGTCCTGTCTCCATAGACTTAACATTGGCCTGATGCCAATTTTTTACCGGCCTGCGGGTAAAATACCGGCCAGATGGCAACCCTAGCTTTAACTATGAATTATGCAGAACCATTTAGACTCTTTTTGCAGGAAAAACATATGAGGGTCAACTCAACTCTTCTTTGCCTCACTCATAGCTCCCTATGTTTTGTTTAACCAATTGTACAGTCCAATATTTGCTTTACAGACAGGTAATTATACTATTAGTGACGATTATAACATTAGCAATGATCGCTATTGTTGGTGGGAAATTTTATTTTGTAGACTATGTCGCCACCACGTGGTTGATTTGAGAACTAGCATTTTGACTGTTGAGTCAGTAATTTCAGTCATGTTTTAAGCACCTTCTGTTCTTCAGTCACACAAAGAAAAGCCATTGAGAGATACACCTTAAAAATGGCTTTTGGGCAATGATGCTTTTGTCCTTAAAGTGCTACTAAACTTATTTTTACTTGTGCTACTAGTGTAAAAGCATAATGGAAAATATGAGTTGCCCTAGTATGAGGATAAATCGGCATGTACTTTTTAAGGTACATGCCACTTTTTTCTCTGCCCAGCGGCTATGATGCTTCCCTAGTAAGCATCAGGGCTCCAGCTGTCACAGACAGTCTCTCACTGTTAGCACAGTGAAATACTTTTTTGTATATGCCACCAAGTGAAGGGACCATAGCTAGTTCTGTCAACATGCACCAGCATCAGAAGAGCTCAGAGTAAAAACAAAGATAAACGTTGGGTTTATTCCGGATTAGTGGATTACGTTTTTAACTTTTGCTTCTATTACTGAAACAAAAGATAAAAACAAAGCACCGAAAGAGCAATGATGATTGGAAGCCAGGTTCACTATGGTAGAGACATTCAGGCATGGCACAATTTGATTAAATGTGATTGGCCACTGCAGGTACCTGCAACATGATCTGACCCCAAATATAAATAAAATGACTTTCTATATTAACCCACGATGCGCCAGGAAGGCGAGCACCTGTTTTTTGGTCTGGGGCACGGGCCAGTTAAGGATAGCCTCGATCTTAGCTGGCTCTGGATTCTGTTACCCACTCCCCACCTGGTGTCCTAAATACTGGACCACATGCCAATTTGACATTTGTCAGGGCATACAGTCATCCCTGCTTTTTGAATCTGTCTCAGAACCGCGTCGAGGTGCAGCAGATGCTCTTAGCACGACTGGCTGAAGTTGGCGATGTCGTCTAGGTAGGCACAAGAAAAATACTGTAACCCATCCAACAACTGATCGACTAACCTCTGGAAGGTGGCAGGGGCATTCTTCATCCCGAACGGCATGACCTTAAATTGGTACAAACTGAATGGGGTGATGAATGTGGAATTGGGAACAGCATCTGCTGCTAAGGGAATTTCCTACTAACCTTGACTCAGATCTAAGGTGGAGATCCAGGTGGTCCCGGTGAGTTTGTTTAACAGCTCGCCTATCCTAGGCATGGGATAAGCGTCGGTGACAGTGCGTTCATTGAGTTTTCTGTAGTCTACGATGGTCCCGTCCTTTTTAGGGACCAGTACTATAGGGGAGGCCCACCGGCTGTACAAGGGTTCAATAATCCGAGAGTTTTAATTTCCTATAATTCCTGTTTGATATGGCTTCTCACAACCTTGGGGATTCTGTATGCTGGCTGGCAGAGGGTTTTCTGCCCTGGGGTCTCGACAGAGTGCTCTGCTAATGGGGTAGTACAGGGGAGGGCAGAAAACATTGCTTCATGTCCGCTAGCAGGTCGGGAATGGCCCGGTCAGCCCCCTCAGTAGAAGGGGGGTGATCGGGGTACAGTTGGCAGCTATGTTTTCTCCGCGCTCCTGGTGAGCTTTAAGGGCATTGATGTGAGTAAGCCGGGTGATTCGGTGCTGGGCCCCCTTAGCCACGACATACGTGGTCTCCCCCTTACACTCCAGGACGATGTAGGGACTGAGCATTAGTACTTTTTGTCCTACTAGAAATTCTCGGGCCGGGTACCCTGATCATAGTACCCATTTTTGACATTTTGGGCCCCCCAGAGATTATCCTGAGCTAGCACCATTAACTTGGCTAACTTTTCCCGTAGCTCCACCATCATAAGTAATAGCCAGGGTCTCGGGCTGATCAGTCTTACCCTCCCAGAACTCTCGGAGTATGTTGAGGGGCCCCCTAATTTTTCTCCCATACATGAGTTAAAATGGGGAGAAGCCTGTCGAGGCGTGGGGAAGCTTCTGGTAGGCAAAGAGGGCATGGGGCAAGAACTTCTTCCAGTCAGTGTGCTGAGCCACGAACGTGTGCAACATCTCCTTGAGAGTTCCATTGAATCACTCACAGAGTCCGTTCGATCCGCTGTGGCCCCGGGATACGGGTGTCAAAATCTACCACCATGAGGATATACCTCTTCCCACCTCTACTAGGCTTGGCCAGGGGTCCAATAATATCTACTGCGACCTGCTGGAAGAGTTCACCTATGACGGGCAGGTGCTGGAGCGGGACTCGGGAGGTAACGTTACACTTACCTACTCGCTGGCAGATGTCACAGGTGCAACAATGCGACTACCGTTTGGGACAACCCTGGCTAGAAGAACGTTTGGGTCAGCCTATGGATCGTTTTGGGGACACCTAGGTGTCCACAATGCAAGCGCTGTCCTGAGGAGATTAAAAAACCATCCAGGCCACTTTTAAAGGAATCTAAGGTATTTGCTAGAACCACTTCTTCAGGTAGTGAATTAGATATCTTAATTGTCCATACTGTAAAAAAATCTCTTCCGCCGTCGTAGACTAAATCTTCAAGTCTTAGCGGGTGAACTCTTGTGCATTGTACTGTTCTGTTAATGAACAGGTCTTTACAAAGCCCTTTGTATGGGCCCTGTACATATTCATATAACATTATCATATTCCCTAAAAGCTCTAGCGTGTACAGATTTAACTTTTCAGCCTTTCTTCATCACTAACACTTTCCATTCCCCTGATTAGTTTTGTAGCCCTCCTCTGCACTTTCTCTAGGTCCATATTGTCTTTTTTTTTTTTTTAAAGGCGCCCAGAATTGAACCACATATCCAAGGTGAAGTCTTACTATGGACCTAAGTCAATACACCTTTTAATACACTACAATATCTTATTGGCCTTTGCAGCTGCCAGCTGAGACTGTACTATACTGCTAAGTTTGTTGTGTACAACTACTCCCAAATCGTTTTCATTAGTAGTTTTCCCAAAGGAAAAACATTTAAATTACCCAATTAGTCCAAATCCTCTTGCAGCGAAGATACATCTAGTTCAGACTGTAATACCCTTCTTCATTTTTTGTCATCGGCAAACACTGAGACATGGCTCCCTATGCCCTCTGGGAGGTCATTAATAAACAAATTAAAAAGAAAAGGACGTAGGACAGAACCCACGAGGTAATCCACTTATCACATCTGTCCATTTTGAGAACTTTCCATTTACCACCACCCTTTGCATTCTGTCTTTCAACCAATTGCCAATCCACAAGCCTATTTCAGCCAATTTGTACAGTAACCTTTCGTGTGGAACTGTATTAAATGCCATATCAATGTCTAAATATATCACATCCACTGCAGCACCCATATCGATATTTTTACTCACCTCCTCATATAAGGTAATTAATGTAGTTTGACAAGATGTGTCCCTTTTTAAATATGGGCACCAAATCAGCTTTATGCCATTGATCACAAAAATACGGTAAATATCATTGCTGTATGATCACTGATTGTCAAAATCTTCCCTCTCACTCCCTGATACAGAGAGAAAAGTTTTGGGGGGAGGGAGAGCCCGATAACACGGGGAGAGAGAAAGAGAGGCAGCATTGGCACATAAAAGGAAATAAAAACAAGAAATGCATTTGTTTAATATCAAATTTTTTTAAATTAAATATTAAAAAGCAATTTACATGTGAATATATACAAGTTCAACTTTTTTCCTTTAGGGTAGTCTTATATTCAGGCTTTTATTTTTTTTCCTAAAAGAATATCCAAAGTTTGGGGGGTCGTCTTATAATCAGGGTTGTCTTATATTTGAGACGGTATATCACTGCATTATGAACCTGGTCATCCACTCTTTTATGACTGTGACTTAATATGCAAAATTACACATTTATTATTAGAAATCCGTACATTTGCATATCAAGCCACAACAGACTCCAAAGACACAATTAAAACACATACAGTCCCTTTAATGGACACTTTAAGAGGAGTCTTTGCCACATACATACTGCCGGATCGAGGATTTGAGGTTCAGGAAAAATGCTGTAAACTGTAATATCTCAGGAAAACACAGAAACTCCCAAAAAGATTTTTTTTTATTCAAATCCACATGGCCAAGGCTCCAAAAATCATTAAAAAATATACAGAGGTAAAAAGGGGAAAACAAAATGAGTTTGGCACCTACAGTGTCCAGAATCTGTTAACGTCCAGAGAGGAGCACTGCCATGTGAAGGTAGGCAGTCTTAAAGCGCCGCAGCACTGACCGGTGCCTCAGGAAATGTGATGTGACCCTTCAATGCGGGCAACCCGGTCGCAGAGGTTGCAGGGCGGCCGGGCCCCCTGGAGTGACGGGCCCGGTCCTAGCTGAACCCCTGCAACAAGTAGTTCCGCCAGTTAAGGGAGGCAACAGGAACTCTGAGCAAAGTAAGTAGGGAGATTCTGTCTTATATTTTTCCATGGTGGTCCTTTAATAAGTTTCACATTACTGTCGCTGGAGCCGAGCGCACACATGGGGACATGGCACTGCCCTGATGGTGGAGGGACCAGCCGCAGGGCTTGTGGAGGCGGAGGGAGGCCTCCGTTGCACATTGTATACACGCCTATGGCATGTAGCAGGTAAAGGGGAACGCTGCTGAGTAGCAGTGTGGCGGTAGCAGGCCTGTATTTGTACAGATTTTCTCCACTTACACCTGTGTGCCAGAGATGTGACACTTATCAGCACTTTAAGTTAAGTTTAATCAATAACTAGAGCAGTAAATTCTCAGATTCAGAACATTGAATATAATCTCTGCTGAATCAGCAACAATGCTTAATGCACTGCCAAGGCCCTCATGTACAGCCAGATGAACACTGTCATAACACTGGCTGGACTTGTTTACTATCTCTGGGCCAGAAATCAAGTAATCTGGAGCAAAATTCAATCAGCAACAGCTATTAATGTGAACAAACAAAAAGCTGGCACTCCAGCTTCTACACTGAAAAAAAATAAATCGATATTTAATGGCAGTGATCAAATCGTAAGTTCATAAATATACAGCAACAAAAAGTGGGATGAACGCATAATGATGAAGTGTGGAAACATGCGAAACGCGTCAAGTACTCAGCTGGCTCCTGGCGCATGCTGACACTGTCGCCCCGCTCTGTCTGATTAGAGTCTGTTGGGGCTCACAATCTCTCTCTGCTGGTGCAAGAGAGACCTTGGTTGTTGTTGTTGTTTTTTATATATATATAAATATTTATTACGTTTTCTTCAAAAATATCATAATACAAAATACAAAATAATATCACCTAATACCGTATTTTCCGACGTATAAGATGACTTTTTAACCCCTGAAAATCTTCTCAAAAGTTGGGGGGTCGTCTTATACGCCGGGTACTGGGATTTACTTACCTATTTTCTGCTCTGTCTCCGCTTGCGCTGTTAAGCCGGTCCGTGGCTGTGAGGGAAGCGTTGTGAGCTCCCCTCAGGCCGCGCGGCTTCAATAAAGTTTGTTTAAACTTTTTTTTAAAACAAACTTTATTGACCGCGCGGCCTGAGGGGAGCTCACAACTCTTCCCTCACAGCCACGGACCGGCTTAACAGCTGGAGACAGAGCAGAAAATAGGTAAGTATTGGGGAAGGGGGGAGGAGGGTGGCAAACTCTATATTTTAACCTAAAAAGTTAAAATATAGATGCGATTTTCCGGATTATAAGACGAGTTAGTTGGGGGGTCGTCTTATACGCCCAGTCGTCTTATACGCCGGAAAATATGATACATATTCTAATATTCCAGGGGTCTTTACAAAGCATAATGACAAATATAGCATATACAATTATCAGTTTTCTTTACACGTCAAATACATATTAATAATTTGATTGCCCCATTACCTAGAGGGGTTAAAGCAGGTCTATAAAAAAAACAACAGAAGCACTCATACATATATATACACACTCATACAGATTTAAATATGAACCCTGTATTCAATCGGGACAAGGGGGTGAAGGTACTTAGATGCGCAAGTCTCCTGTGTCTGGAATATTCAATCTCATAAAGAAAAGTCCTTCCATGTTTTAAACCACTTGTAGTGGATAGGAGGAATCCAGATGTATTTCCTATTGCATAATAGTTATATCTAAAAGTCCTTTCCTTCTTTGCAATAATCTTAACAGTTTTATATATAGCCTTATTAGTTGGATCGGACGAGATAAACTCCTCCCAATCCGATGGATCTGACACTGAATTAGCCATGAAGAAAAATTTGATCCTCAGGTAGCTAAAGAGTTCTATAGGAGCTAGGCCATATTTGAGATCCCCTAGCACCCTTATTCCAACGGTGGACCAATTGTTCTGTAGCTATTAAAACAGACAATAACATTGTGTGGCACATTGCCCTGAACAAGGTTAGCGGGTTTCGGCAGCCTGTGAGACCTTTCAATCAGGGTAGAACCCAAAAGTTCAGCAGTCAAGTATGTAGATAGAAACTTTGTTTAAATAGGTGTCGAGGTCTATAATGTCTTCTGCTACACCGCAAATCTTCAAGTTTTGTCGATGGGAGCGGTCCTCTAAATCTGCCATTTTGAGGCTCATCCTTGTTATTTTCAAATTAATTGTTTCATTTTGAGTTTGCAACTCGTTGACTTTCTAGTGGAGGGAAACAATTTCATTGGATTGGATCAAAAGAGAAGATTTAATTTGAGAAAGCTCTTCTTATCTCTAAAAGTTTTTTATCCAGAAAATCTTGATTTTCACATCCAGGGAATCTAAGGCTGTTAATAGATTTATTTGAGTAATATAGCCAGTGGCCTCAGGTAAAGTTGTTTCTGTGGAATGATCCGGAGAGCATTTATCTGTTACAGTTGAAACATTCAGCTGGCTCTTTGGTGAATAATAAGAGGCAATTTGCAAAGGTTTACCAGATTTATTTTTCCATCTCTCCGTTTTATCGTCTTTTCTGCTTTATCATGTTTATCGTTTGTAGGAGCCATTTTTAGTGAACGCTGCCAACACTTATTAGTTGGATCGGACGCGATAAACTCCTCCCAATTTGATGGATCTGACACTGAATTAGCCATGAGGAAAAATGTGATCCTCAGGTAGCTAAAGAGTTCTATAGGAGCTAGTTCATATTTGAGATCCCTTGATGAAAACATTTTTTTTTTTAAATTTTTAATGTACATTTCATGACAATTCCGCACAGTGCAACTGATACAAAATAAAGAGATACATATAAGTACATATTTAGTAGATTTAAGTACAGGCAGACATTTCAAATTGGTTTCCCTTCATTTTTTTTTTATATATACGTAATATAGTGTCGCTTAGAAAACAGATAATAACTCATGTAGGGGAATATTTACATATGTACACTAGACAATCCCAGAAACTGGGTAGTACACTGATAAGAATTGTTTTTGTTTAAATTCATCTTTATTACAATTTAATTCAATTTATACAATATAAAACATAGAAAGTTCCCTAGAGACAATATCATCCATCTATACCATTCTCGAGATGTTGATACTCCCATGGGGGCAGATTGTTCTTAAACAACAGCATCGGTATAGATCATTCGGGTTATTCAGAAAACTAATAATCTCGTTACCCCGAGTCCCGTCCTCCGGTGCCCGTGAGTACTGTCTGCAGCTTAGTGTCCTAGGAGGGCTCCGGGAAGTACCTTGTCGTCTGTCCCCTGTGGATTTTCCACTAGGTATACACTGATTCATCCACCCATCTCAGAGGCATCGCAATCGTCCATCCATTCACCCTCATCTTCCCACAATCATTCTGTCCCCTCTCCCCTGGGGCGGGAGCCCCGCCCCCCCGACCTCCACCGTTTTCACTATTTGATGTTTTCCTATTCCTAGCTCACTGGGACTCCGCCAGACCTATTCCAGGTAGCCCAGATTTTATTATATTGTTCTCTTGGTTTTTTGTCCCTTCTGTAAAAGTATTTTTCTCCCCCGGCCTGGATACCCATCTGGCTTTCAATTTCTGGCCAGGATGGGACAACGGGTCTTCGCCAATATCTGGCCATGCACATTTTTGTTGCCATTAATATGTTAATAAAAATAATTCTATTATACTTATCCATGTATGGGACATCCCAGTGGAGCAGAAAGGTTTAAGGGGATAACTGAAGCGGTGTACCGAAGATATCTTGACATATCTCGGTTAGATTAGCCTTCAGTACCCCCAGCCTTGGGCACTCCCGCCATACATGGATCTGTGATCCCTGGGCCCCACAGCCCCTCCAACACAAGTCATCTGTTAAATGATTAAACTTAAATAGGCGTGTGGGAACCAGGTACCACTGATATTTGAGTTTGAAATACTGTTCTTGGAGGTTTACGCAATGTGTTGCCTTCCTAGTGGCTTGCCACGCATTGCCATTTCTGCAGTGGCTCGGTCAGTGACATAGATGTCACTGACCAAGCCAGAATTCTTTTCCGATGAATTACATCTAAGATGCCGAGGACCCTCCGGACATTATCCTCGCTCGACCTCCCCGGCATAAAGCCAACCTGGTCTGGGGCCACCAGATCAAGGACAACCTGATTAAATCTTTGGGACAGGATTTTGGAGTATATTTTTATGTCCTGATTAATAAGAGAAATTGGGCGATAGTTTGTAACCTTGGCTGGATCTTTTCCAGGTTTTAGAATCGGAATTATGGTGGCTTCCAGCATTTCATCTGGGAAGATCGTATCCTCATCGATAGCATTATAGACTTTGCCCAGGAGTGGAGCAATAACTGGGTCAAGGATTTTATAAAAAACTGCCGAGAATCCATCTGGGCCAGGGGCTTTAGCTCTTGAATTGCCCGTGAGATCTCAGACTGCGAAAATGGTCTGCTCAGTGCCTCCAGTTTCTCAGTTGAGATCCTGGGGTGACTGAGACTTTCCAGGAACATGGCTAGTTCCCCTTGCTCTATGTTAGTTTCTGGTAAATTGTATAACTCCTCATAGTATGTCCGGAATGCATTTGCAATGTCTCTTGGTGTTAAATTAGTTTTACCCTTGAAGATCATTTTTTTAATCCTATTTTTTTGTTTAGTGTATCTCAGCTTGTTAGTAAGGTCACGTCCTACTTGGTTATTGGTAGAAAACCATTTCTGTCTGAGTCTCCCCATTACAAATTCTGCCTTTTCGCGCATTTTCTCTGTAATCTCCTGTCTTATCTTGGCAATTTCCGCGCTGCCCTGGGGGGACGGGTTTATTTTATTCTGTCTCTCTAGTCCCGCCAGGGCAATGTGGAGATCAGCCAATGGTTTTCCTCTCAGCTTATTGATCCAAGCTCCCTGTTTAATTAAGTATCCGCGTAAGAAGCACTTAAGCGAACACCAAAGATTGGTGTCCGAGGTGTCCCTTGTGTCGTTATCTTGCAGGAAATGTCGAGCCTGTTTTGTCAAATCTAGACGACTCTCGTCTGATGCGAGTAAGGTTTCATTAAGTCTCCATGATCTTCTCAAACTATATTCCGGATTCTGGTGAATCTCAATATAGATCGGAGCGTGGTCAGACCAGGTGATGGGGCCAATCCGGGACCGGGAACACCGGTCCAGGGTTGGACCCAGCATAAAAAAGAAATCAATATGTGAATAGGAGGAGTGCACCATGGAGTGGAACGTATATTCCCTTCTGTCCGAGTTCTGCACTCTCCATATATCAAAGTAATTGAACCGGGCCAGTGTCTCCGCAAATCCATCAGCCCTCCTCCCGAGTTCCTGCAGCCCTTTACCACTTTTTGGGGAGGATTTATTTAGTTTAGGATCCAGCATAGAGTTCATGTCGCCCCCGATGACCACTAGACCCTTAGCTATTTCCTCCAGTCTCTGCAGAGACGTTCTAATAAATTGGGTGGAGTGGTCAGAGGGGGCGTATAGATTCATAAATGTATACATCACATCATTGATTTGGCATATCAGTATTAACCGTCGGCCCTCAAGATCTATTTCATGGAAGATGTATTCGAATTTATGTTTGTCAGTTATTATTATTGCAACTCCCCTTTTTTTCTTGTCTGGCAAGGAGGACTGAAAGATGTGCGGATATCTTTTGTACCTCCAGTACAGCTTTTGATCTCTCTTCCAGTGAGATTCCTGGACAAAAGCAATTTCTGTTATCAGCATGTCGTAAAGATAAGCCCTTTTATGCGGTGAGTTGAGTCCCCGTGAGTTTATGGATGCAAATCTAAGTGTCATCGCGTGGGTGTATCGGCTGTGTTGGAGGCTGCGGGGGAGGGCAACATCCCCCCGCCCGGGGGGAAAGAGGACCATCATTCGATCCATCATCCATATCGAACTTACTTTGCCATTCATCAATCACTCCACATACATATCTCCCTTCAAAAAAGCCCGGGATACTTGCTCCCTGGCCGCTAAAGGGCCCTATTCCCTGAACCATCCGGGAAAAGTTTGAAGAGCACCCATGAGCTAAACAATAATTACTAGATCTTTCTGACCGATGGGGAGAGGGCGTAAGTCTCTCCCGGCCCTGTACCCAGTTGCCTCCCGTATCCCCCATAGACTACATGTTGCGGTCAAGCCCGGAAGAAGGGACTCCGTGCAATCTCCACCATGGAGCCAAATTCGCTTTATCACAGAACATACACCGCCACTTCACGCACAAAAATCTCAGATTATTTACAATTCAAATTCATTCAATGTTGCCGCCCCACAGAGGAGGAAGAGAAACACAAAATGGAAAGAGAGAGATAAAAAGAGAAGAAAGAAAATAAAAAAAAAGACAGACTGGTATTAACTATCACATTTCATATCTTACACTCCAATTATCAGACGTATGTGCAGGCCGAATTTGATGTCTAAGACATTGAGTAAGGAGAAAAGTAGAGGAAAAAATAAAAAGAAACAAACGATAAAATTATCAATCAAATTGCATGTCTTGCGCTCCAGTTATCGAGAGTGTGTGCGGGCCTCTTATAGTATTAAGTGCGTTAGGTGCAAAGAATAAGAGAAAAAACTAAGAAAAGACAGACAATAATATTAATAATCAAGTTGCATGTCTTATGGTCCAATTATCAGGAGGTGTGTGCGGGCCTCTTTTAGTATTAAGTGCAATGAGTGCAAAGAATAAGAAAAAAGACTACGAAAAAACAGGCAGTAATGTTAACGGTCAAATTTCATATCTTACGCTACAATTATCAAAAGTGTGTGGAGGCTTCTTTTAGTATTAAGTGCATTGAGTGCAATAAATAGTACACTAATAACAGAAAGAAAAAAAAAGAAGACTAGGAAGAAGCAGACATTAATATTAACAATCAGATTTCATATCTTACGCTCTAGTTATCAAAAGTGTGTGAAGGCCTCTTCTAGTATTAAGTGCATTGAGTGCAAGAGATAGAGAAAAAAACAGTGGTGTTAACAATCAAATTTCATGGCTTACGCTACAATTATCAAGAGATAGAGATCAAGAATTGTTTTTGAGGTAATCTTGCTGTGGTACATTATTTTATAATTTTCGTGGGGAAAAGGGGAATTGTAGGGAACACTAGGGAACAAAGAGGTGGGGGGGAATGGGGGAGGGGGAATGGGGGGGGGGGAGGAGGGGGGACGACAACAAAAACACATGGATAAGAAAGAGGTGGAGAAGAGAAGTTGAGACAAAGCTGAGAGAGGAAAAAAAAAAAGAAGATAGAGAGAAAAAGAGGCTGAAGGGAAATATAATTCTCAATCAGAGGAATTTGCTTTGTTCATATGTTGTAGAAGCGGGTGCAGCATGTTAAATCTATTCTTCCAGCAAGACCAGACATTTTCCCATACTTGATATTTGCCTTCTTGGATTGCCGACATTTGTTCATAGTCCGAATTGGAGTTAATAGAGTCAACAAGATCAGACATCTTAGGAGCCTTTGTTTTCTTCCACGACCTGGCAATTTCAGTTTGGGCTGCCATCAAAATAT
Organism: Pelodytes ibericus; assembly: GCA_036172795.1. Taxonomy (NCBI): domain Eukaryota; kingdom Metazoa; phylum Chordata; class Amphibia; order Anura; family Pelodytidae; genus Pelodytes; species Pelodytes ibericus. The sequence goes on along the minus strand of CM069857.1, from coordinate 127,604,482 downwards.
GTTTTACCAGATGCCGTGCTGCTGGGTTGATAGAAACTGGGATGATTAAAAACAGAGCACATTCCACCGTGGGGGCTAATGTTGCTGACAGTAGATCGTTAATTAACAGAAAGACCGCTTTCCAGAACGGCTGAATAGATTTGCATGACCACCAGGTATGGAGCATCGTGCCTATTTCCGAACACTGGCGCCAACAGAGATTCGAGCATGTACTGTACATTTTTGCCAACCTGGCAGGTACTAGATACCACCTAAATATGACCTTTTTATGAGTTTCTATGTGATTGAGGCATCTTGTAGTGCTTCTTAGCGCGGAGAGGGCTTGTTTCCACTGTGAGTCGTTTAGTGGGTAATTCAATTCTTTTTCCCATTGCAGTCTGTAATTGAGATCTTTCAATTCAATTGTGGAATTGAAGATAGAGTAGCAATGTGTAAGCAATTTTTTAGCTTTAGGGGAGTTGTTCCACAGGGATACCAATTTCTCTGCTGCTGGCTGCCAGTTTTCTATAGGAGGATATGTTGACAATGCAAATTTGATGGATTGATACGTCATGAATTCGCCAGCCGGGATATCAAATACTTCCCTAAAATGTGACAATGGTAGCAACTTATCTTGTCCGAAAAGGTCTCCCACCTTGTTACCCCAGCGTTCACCCATGCTATTAGGTTGATGTGTTCATTAATGTATTCCAGAGATTGGAGTGAGGAGGATTCGGTAAGTATGTGTTTCGTATTCAGCTTCTTTTTTAATCTACTCCAGGAGTCGAGTATAACTTTAGTAGTGGGCAATATCTTTTGGGCTTTCGGCATAATGCGAGTCGGTGACCATAATAGAGTGGGAATAGAATAAGGTTTAGTGTATACTTCCTCCATCTTTTGCCACGGTTCCGATATGCCATTGTCTCCAACAGCCAAGGTTTGACTCGCTAAGTTAGCATAATAGTAATTAGTAAAATTTGGGACCGCCAGTCCACCTTTGGTTTGGGGCAATTGCAAAATCTTCAGAGCTAACCTTGGAGGTTTGCCTGCCCATATAAAGTTGTTCCAGCACGCTTGGGTCTGTTTAAGGAATGATAGAGGTATCTTGACAGGGAGAGCTCTCAATAGATACAGAAATTTTGGGACCACCATCATTTTGATAGAGTTAATTCTTCCCATCCAGGATAGTTCAAGCTTCTCCCATTTTTGAAGATCGTTCTCAGTAGATCGTAGGAGAGGGAGAAAGTTAAGCTTCACGCATTTGGAGAAGGTCTTTGGGATTTTCGTACCCAAGTAGGCAATATCTTTAGATCTCCAGTCGTACTGAAACTTTTTTTTTAAACATTCAACAAATTTTCTAGAATATCCAATCAGGAGAACTTGTGTCTTTGGTATATTAAGCTTGTATAGCGATGCCGCAGCAAAGGATGTCAGGATTTTGTGCAGATTGGGAAGAGACACTGAAGGGCGGATGAGAGAGAGCATGACGTCGTCAGCGAACAGGCCTATTTTGAACTGTTCTCTGTTGATGAAAACAATTTAACTCAGGCTCAGCTTCAGCAGAACTTCATATTATTCACTGTCTCTCTCTCTTCACCCCTAACTGGGGATACACCAATTAGCGTACCTTATGGACGTGTTCTGGCTCTTGTCAGCGTTTAAGCCTTAATTTACAGTCATGGGCATCCGCAGAAATTTTTTCAGGGGGGGCATATGTTTACTGTCGTCCGTGTTATGAAGTAGAGGAGCTTAGTCATTATCAGTGCAGCATGCAAACGGTTGATAAATGGTGATGCCACAGCATCACTTTGCCAATTAAAATAAGCCACTGTCAGGTACCAATTAACATGCCACAGTCACTTTGCCATTAAAATATGCAACAGTCAGTTTGCCTATTAAAATATGCCACTGTATAAAAATAAAAATAAAAGATCCCAGCGACGAGGGCACCATGTGGGGCACACGATACCCGGGTGCCAGGTCTGATTTCCTAGTTTGCCCCTCAATATGCCAGGATTTAGCCACTCAATATGCCAGGATTTAGCCCCTCAATATGCCAGGATTTTGCCACTCAATATGCCAGGATTCAGCCACTCAATAAGCCAGGATTTAGCACCTCAATATGCCGGGATTTCGCCATTTGATATGCCAGGATTTAGCCATTTAATTTGCCAGGATTTAGCCATTCAATATGCCAGGATTTAACCCCTCATATGCCAGGATTTAGCCATTTAATGTGCCAGAATTTAGCCATTTAATGTGCCAGAATTTAGCCCCTCAATATGCCAGGATTTAACCCCTCAATATGCCAGGATTTAGCCATTTAATAAGCCAGCTCGTTATATTCCCTCCCCCCTTCCCCAGTACTTACCTCCTGGATGCTCCATGTAGACGATGCTCTTCTCCTCAGTCTTCCCTCCTGCACGGAGGAGGGAAGCACAGACACCGGGTGTGATGTAAAGTCATATGCGGTGTCAAAGGAGGCTTTTTTTTTTTTTACTTACCTTACTTTTTTTCGGGAGCTGTATCCATCAGATGCGGATTGCCGGCTGCTGTCCGCATGACTGCCTAGGCGCACAGACATGTTCCCATGCTGCCTCTCGTGCTCCCGGCATGTGTCTGGTGTCAAAGCACCTGGAGTCAAGTGACCTGCTGGCGCTCAGACTTCAGAGTGAGCAAGAGGCAGCGTGGGAAAATGTCTGTGTACCTGGGTAGTGCACCGACTCCATGCTGCCTGCCACTAGACACCAAGAAGATGTGGCTGGGGTAAGTGCTGAGTGTGCAATGTGGTAATGGGGCATATTATGTGGGTGCTGAGTAAGTCATGGGTGTGCATTGTGCGTGATGGGGCATGTCCTGGCTGTACAATGTGTGGAATGCAGCATGTCCTGGGTGTGCAATGTGGGGGATGCAGCATGTCCTGGGGCTGCTGGGGTAAGTCCTAGGTCTGCAATGTGGGTGTGGGAGCATGTCCTGGGTGTGCAGTGTGGGTGATGGGGCATGTCCTGGGTGTACAGTGTGCGTGATGGGGCATGTCCTGGGTGTACAGTGTGCGTGATGGGGCATGTTCTGGTTGTGCAATGTGAGCAGGGCCGGCGCCACCAGTATAGCGACCTAGGCAGCTGCCTAGGGCGCATCTTAACTGGGGGCGCCGGAACCCTGGTTTTAAAAAAATTCCTCCCCCTTACTTACCTCCTCGCTGCTGCTCTGTCTCCGGTGCAGGTCCGTGGCTGTAAGGGAAGCGTTGTGCGCTCCCCTCCAGCCAATGCGCATTCAATAAAGTTTGTTTAAACTTTTTTTTTTAAACAAACTTTATTGAATGCGCATTGGCTGGAGGGGAGCGCACAACGCTTCCCTCACAGCCACAGACCTGCACCGGAGACAGAGCAGCAGAGAGGAGGTAAGTAAGGGGGAAGGTGTGAGGATCCTGGCATATTGTGTGGCATAACAATGATTATTATGCCACACAATATGCCAGGATTTAGGATTATTAAATAATCCTGGCATATTGTGGGGGAAAGTCCTGGCCTATTGGGTGGCTACGTCCTGGCATATTGTGGGGGGAAATCCTGGCATATTGGGTGGCTAAGTCCTGGCATATTGTGGGGCAAAATCCTGGGATATTGAGGGGCATAATCCTGGGATAATGAGGGGCATAATCCTGGGACATTGAGGGGCATAATCCTGGGATATTGAGGGGAATAATCCTGGCATATTGGGTGGCTAAATCCTGGAATATTGTGGGGCATAATCCTGGGATATTGAGGGGAATAATCCTGGGATAATGAGGGGCATAATCCTGGGATAATGAGGGGCATAATCCTGGGATATTGAGAGGCATGATCCTGGGATATCGAGGGGAATAATCCTGGCATATTGGGTGGCTAAATCCTGGCATATTAAGGGGCATAAACCTGGGATATTGAGGGGAATAATCCTGGCATATTGGGTGGCTAAATCCTGGCATATTGTGGGGGAAAGTCCTGGCATATTCGGTGGCTAAATCCTGGCATATTGTGGGGGAAAATCCTGGCATATTGGGTGGCTACGTCCTGGCATATTGTGGGGCAAAATCCTGGGATATTGAGGGGCATAATCCTGGCATATTGAGGGTCATAATCCTGGGACATTGAGGGACATAATCCTGGGATATTGAGGGGCATAATCCTTGGATATTGAGGGGAATAATCCTGGCATATTGGGTGGCTAAATCCTGGCATATTAAGGGGCATAATCCTGGGATATTGAGGGGAATAATCCTGGCATATTGGGTGGCTAAATCCTGGCATATTGTGGGGGAAAGTCCTGGCATATTGTGGGGGAAAATCCTGGCATATTGGGTGGCTAAATCCTGGCATATTGTGGGGCAAAATCCTGGGATATTGAGGGGCATAATCCTGGCATATTGAGGGTCATAATCCTGGGACATTGAGGGGCATAATCCTGGGATATTGAGGGGCATAATCCTGGGATATTGAGGGGAATAATCCTGGCATATTGGGGGGCATAATCCTGGGATATTGAGGGGAATAATAATATGATAATGTGGGGGAGCGGCAATTTTTATTTTCCTTGCACCGGCCCTGAATGTGAGGGATGCAGCATGTCCTGGGTGTGCAATGTGGGGTGCTGGGGTAAGTCCAAGGTCTGCAATGTAGGTGATGGAGCATGAACTGGGTGTGCAGTGTGGGTGATGGGGCATGTCCTGGGTGTACAGTGTGTATGATGGAGCATGTTCTGGTTGCGCAATGTGAGGGATGCAGCATGTCTTGGGTGTGCAATGTGGGGTGCTGGGGTAAGTCCTAGGTCTGCAATGTAGGTGATGGAGCATGAACTGGGTGTGCAATGTGGGTGATGGTGCATGTCCTAGGGTGCTGGGGTGTGTCCTGGTTCTGTGATGTGGGTGGAGGACGGGGCGCCTGAATTTAGGTTGCCTAGGGCAGCACAAAACCAAAATCCACAACTGATATTGGCACAAGCTATCAGATATCACAAACCCTCTCTCAGTTCCTTCTACCTACTATGCAAGATGTCACCCAGTGCTTTTATTTTAAACACTCTGTTCTATGTTAGAGAGATGTATTAGCTGTACTAGAGACCTGGGTCAGTAGAGCCACAGAGCTCTCATGATAACTGGGATGGGGGTTCTTGTAGAGCAATAATGGCCCGCCTCCTCCCAACAGACTATGGACTCTGTCTGTATATATGATACATATATGATATATGGTTTTAGTGCCACCAGCAGCACCTTGTCTTCAGTAAAGCTGGACTTCTAACACAGGGTGCACAGGACCAGCTCACCCAGGATGTCAGCTAAGCCATTGTGTTCCCCAGGTTGAGATTGTCTCCTGTCCTTCACACTCCAGACTCTCAGGAGGTGTTATCAGGAATGTTATCATGTTACTGTTGCAATATGTTAAATATCCGGTTCCTGGTTAATATGTGTTAAATGTATTCTTGTCATTATGTCAAATTCTCTATTGTCTTTATGTAAGTCATTCAGTGTCCTTTTGTATCTGAGTGTACTCTGGAGGTATCTGAACTTGACACCTTTGCATTCTACTCCTATACTGGTGTTGTCTGGTACTTGGAGTAAATGGCTGAGGGTCCTGTCTGGTGAATTGGAGCAGCCACCTATACCACTGGTTCTGTTTGGTGGCATGAGGTGGCTATCACAGCCAAGACTGCAAGCTCCGCCCCCTCGCGCAACGCGTGTCTGAGTGCCGGGTGTCGTCACGTGACATCCTGGCACTCAGCACGCCGACCAACGGAGATCAGCAGCAGCACGAATGTCCCCCTCCCCTGCAATGAGGTAAAGCAGCAGGGAGGGGGACACATCAAGAAGAAACCCCCAAGAAAATACTGTGTGAGGTGGGTGTGTGTTTGTATGTATATGTAAAGTAGGTGTGTGTGAGGTGTTTGTATATATGGGTGTGTGTGTGAGGTGTTTGGATATATGGGTATATGTAAAGTAGGTGTGTGTGATGTGTTTGGATATTTGTGGATGTGTAAAGTAGGTGTGTGTGAGGTGTTTGGATTTATGTGAATATGTAAAGTAGGTGTGTGTGAGGTGTTTGTATATATGGGTATATGTAAAGTAGGTGTGTGTGAGGTGTTTGTATATATGTGTACATGTAAAGTAGGTGTGTGTGAGGTGTTTGTATATATGTGTGTGTGAGGTGTTTGTATATATGGGTATATGTAAAGTAGGTGTGTGTGAGGTGTTTGTATATATGTGTGTGTGAGGTGTTTGTATATATGTAAAGTAGGTGTGTTTGTATATATGTGAAGTAGGCGTGTGTGTTTATGAATTGTGTTTATGCTTGCGTGATTGTCTGGCTCCTAAAAAAAAATTCTGGCTCCTAAAATCAAATTAAATTTGTCAAGCCCTGTTTTATGTTATTAAGATTTAAAGAGAAAGGAGGAAAAAAAACAAAACAGTTGTATAATTAAATTCAGTATATGCATTTCGACTTTCTCTTCCACATTCACGCTCACTTTCTTAAACCATTTATACCACATTCACACTCAGGGTGGGTTGGTGCCCAGCTAGATGTCACTCTCGTCTTAGGATTTGAATTAAGTTATTATAAGTCATCCCTCCTGCTGGTCCATCTATACCATATTTTTTCGTACATTATTAGAGACTTTCCATTATTAGACCAAAAGGCTTTTTCCATTTGGGCTTGGTATTGAATTTGTTGTTCTACTTTGGCCCAAGTCGGAGAGGTGGATGATTTCCAATTCCTAACAATCTCCATCTTTACAGCCAGTACTATATGGATCAGCAGGATTTGTGACTCTTTTTCTTGTACCGGTGGTTTTAAATGGAATAAGGCGAAGTCTGGGGTCAACCCAATATCTTTGTTTGTCAAATTTGGTATTTTTACTTCGATCTGATTCCATAGTATTTTTATTTGAGGGCAATCCCACCATATATGTTTGAAGGATCCCTCTTCACTTCCACACCTCCAACATCGAACTATGTAATTCGGATAAGTCTAGGTGTTAGATACCACCGAAAAATTAATTTATTATAAGTTTCTATTAAATTGGATGAGTGAACACATTTTTTTGTATGGTTTATTGCTCTCAACCAGTCTTCTGCTGGGTGTGCAATGGAGAATTTTGTTAACAAATTTTCATGTGATTGTTCAGTCTGTTTTCATAGCTGATGCCCACAGCTTCTTACCCAGCTGACCTAATTCTTAGAACAACATCCTAATTGTCTGCAGTGAAATAGTTTCTACATAGCTTGAGCCTGTTTGTGGGTAAGCATTATAATTATTCTCTGAACAGATCAAATGGTCCAAAAGGTAACATTTACCCATCAAATACAAGCTTTATTAGTCTGTATGCAAAACCTATTTTACCGTGGTGTATTATTCACTAGACTGCAGCAGAATTATGTGCAAGTGTGATCATACAGCATGCAAATAAATGATACATTACCATACCTACTAGCTTATGTCCCCGTCAATGTGGGACACCGGGGGGTGGGACTTGAGAGGGCAGTGTCACTGAAACTGACCGCACAGACCCTCTTAGCATATGTCAGACAGTGAAAATAGAGTGGAGGTCCGGAATTGGAACTGTACCACTTATATAGGGATAGTTCAGGGATATGCATTGCAAACAAGTGAATAGATAGATTATTGTAGATAATTATAGATTATTATAGATAAATAGATTTCTAATTTTTCTGTGCTCTTTATGACATCACATAGTTTATGCACTTGAACTAAATCAATGGAGAACACTTTTTGGAAAAGGAGTAAAATTTTAAACAACTCCATTTTTTTCACTTGTGCGTCTAAAATATAAGTGAAAAATCCAGTGCCCATAGTATGAAGATAAACTGGAGTATACTCTTGATAGTACATGCCAGTTTATCCTCTGACCAGTAGCTCCCATGCTTCCTTGGGAAGCAGGCAGCCTGGTCAGGTTGGTGACTATCTCTCTTCTAGTGCAGAGAGAGGGGTTCAACAATGGGGACCTTCATTTTCCAAACTGGACAAATAAATGACTATTAAAGTCAACAATATAAAATAAATAAACATTGTGTTTTTTTTGTGTATCATTTTTTTTTTTTTGAATGGGTACAGTGCATAAAACACATAGTACTGGATAAATGTGCTTGCCAGGAGCTCCTGACAATTAGGCATAATCCTGGACATTTCTATGTATAAACCACATAAAACACCAAATCTCAAAACCCCTAAGGACAAAGAAAAGATAGGGAAAATAACTAAGAACACAGACAAGCTCAAGCCTATGAAGTCCCCAAATATCAGATGTTTCTAAATGAGACCAGGAAGGCCGCAGCCTCTTGTATCGATCTGCACTTAATTTGCCACCCATACTGACACGGAATGCTCCTCCGATGAAACCGACTCAGTACTGACAGTCAGTGAGCCCAGACTGGCAGCAGCTTCAACACTGGGTGGTACTCTGGCTACTAAAGGTGACATCCGGGCATTGCTGTTAAGAGATGCAGGGCCTATGGATGTCAGAAGTGGAGAAGGTAAAAACCGAGGTGGTAGAGCTGCTATCTGAGGTAACCTCTCTGAAAGCTGCACTGGACGCCAGGCCCACAAAGAAATAACAGACCGTAGCGAGCAGATGGCTCAACAACTATATGCACTAGCAAGAACAAGACAGGTGACCATGCAAGATGGGAAGCTTCGTCGGTCGAACTTGAGAATCCGTGGAGTCCCGGAGGCAGTAGGGCCCACATATACATGGTCTATTTAAACATCTCCGACTGGCTCACACCAGCATGGAGCAAATTCTCCATGACCAGGGTTAAGAAAGTCCAGAGGGCCTCAAAGGATGCCCCATGAGACGTGATTGTTAAAGAGACACTACCACTTACATAAGATGTAGCTAGATAACCTGGTCATTTAAAACAAAAACATATATACCGTATTTACTTGAATATAAGACAAGGTATTTTTCAAATGCTCTGAAAAATACCCCTCATCTTACATTCGAGCTCCGTCTTATAATCAGACCTCAAATTTAGGTCTGACTATAAGACTGGGATCCAGGTCCCCCGCAGTGCAGACATCCTCTGCTGCTGCCTGGCACATCCGTCGGATCTTCTCTGATGGGAGCCGGGTGGTCACATGACTTTCCAGCAGTCCGTCATAGAAGACCCGGCGGAAGTGCCAGGCAGCAGCGGAGGATGTCTGCGCGATTCGTGCATACATACTCCGCTACTGCACGGCATTTCCGATGGGTCTTCTCTGATGCAAACTGGGTGGTCATGTGACCTTCCGGCGGTCCATAAGAAGAAGGAAGTGTCCGGCAGCAGCGGAGGATGTCGCATCACGCAGACAACCACTGGCTGTCCGTACTAGCCACTAGGGTTGCTGGAAAAGGGGAGGGGTGGGAGAGACAGCAGCATTGTTAAAGTGTGGGGGCTGAAAGGGGGCAGCATTGGTAAAGGGTGGCGGTTGGGAGGGGGCAGCTTTAGTAACGGGAGGGGGCAGCATTGGCTAAGGATGGGGTTGGCAGGGGGCAGCATTGGTTAGAGGCAATAATGGCATAGAGGCATTGTAGCAACAATGTAGCAACTAAAAAACTATTTTTAGTGCATGACGTGCCAGGCACATCATGTGTCACTAACGATTTGTTAAAGGGTTAAGGGTAGTCTTACATTCACAAAATCAGAAAATACGGGACAAAGGCACGGCCAACGGCAGAGATCCCCTTGTGCTACTTGCAGTCTGCTGGACCACGGGTCCCAAGCCCGGCCGTAATCGGCAATACATAAAATTTGAAACAAACAAAAGTCAATAAAGCAGAAAATAGCTGAGACGTAACATTTAATCTAGTGTAATAAAAAAAAAAAAAGGTGTGACAGTGGAAGCAATGAAAATCACCTAACGCGTTTCGTCCATTAGGACTTACTCATAGGTCTAAACAGGTAGTGAAGGCGAGCATATTTATTTATTTATACACTCCTCCCCCTGATTAGAAAAGGGTGTTAGTCTAATTAGTGCAAAATAAACAATTAGACAAAAAGTCACATTTATATACTTATTTAAAGGAAAAAAGTAAAAGACAATGGATCTTTTAACCTTAAAAATGTAGAAACATGAAATAGAAACACATGGTCTCATAATAATGGATACAATTAAACAGGATAAACCTGACCAAGTAACAGTTTAGTTAGAATTTAATGTTGTAACCAATTATAGTTGCAATGAAACAAAGTATGCAAGTGACTGGGCAAAAAGTCCAAATGGAACTAATGCAGTAACTCAGCAGGGCCGTCTTTAATAGAGATTGGACCCTGGGCAAGCATTTGCTTTGGTCCCCTGGACCCTGCCCCCTCCCCTGTATTTTTATTGCATTGTATAAAATGTGTATATTACGTGTATAATTGCAGTGTATAAACCATATATTTGGATACAAAATGTGTATATATGGCTGCAATATGTATACCATCTTACTATGCAACACTGCACTACAACTACTCATTACCTAAATGACAAAAATATACACAGATATTAGAGAGCACTTACATATGTTCATATATATTTATAAATATCTCACTCTCTCTCACTAGTTGCATTTATACTATGGACTTATTATTATATTCAACTATTTTCATATGTAATAAAAATGTTATTGAAGAGTTGCATTTCTTGTTTTTATTCCCTTTTTCTGCACCCACATTGCACCTAAAGGACTTAACACAGCCCCATAGAGTAGCCACAGCACTTGTCATGCACCTACATTGCACCCGCAGCACTTGTCATGCACCTATATTGCACCAACAGCACTTGGCTTGCACTCATATTGAACCCACACAATTTCGCATGCTACAGTGTAAATTTGCCCCACAGTTTCACTTTGTTCCACTGAACTGCCCATACAGAAAAAAGCCACATTGTCACTTTCCCCCATAGTACGTTATTTTTCCCCACAGAACATGCCACAGTCACTTTGTCATTGCATAAGCAACAGACAGTTTGCCTGTTAAAATATGACACCATTTGTCCATTAAATATGCCACAGTCAATGTGCCCATCAATATTCAAGTATTATTTTGCCATTAATATGAAGTATTATTTTGCCATTAATATGTCACAGACATTTTTCCCATTTATATGCCAATATTATTGTGCCATTCAGATACCAGTAATATTGTACAATTAAGATGCCCCAGCCAATTTGCCCATTAAGATACCAGTATTATTGTACCATTAAGATGCCATAATTGTTGTGCCATTTAGATGCCAGTAATATTGTGCCAGTCAGATGCCAGGAATATTGTGCCAGTCAGATGCCTTAATATTGTGCCTTTCAGATGCCAGTAATATTGTGCCAGTCAGATACCAGGAATATTGTGCCAGTCAGGTGCCTGTAATATTTTGCCATTCAGAGACCAGTAATATCGTGCCAGTCAGAGCCCAGTAATATTGTGCCATTCAGATGCCAGTAATATTGTGCCAGTCAGATACCAGGAATTTTGTGCCAGTCAGAGCCCTGTAATATTATGCCAGTCAGAGCCCAGTAATATTGTGCCAGTCAGAGCCCAGTAATATTGTGCCTGTCAAAGCCCAGTAATATTGTGCCTGTCAAAGCCCAGTAATATTGTGCCTGTCAAAGCCCAGTAATATTATGCCTGTCAAAGCCCAGTAATATTGTGCCTGTCAGAGACCAGTAATATCGTGCCAGTCAGACCCCAGTAATATTGTGCCAGTCAAAGCCCAGTAATATTGTGCCTGTCAGAGCCCAGTAATATTGTGCCAGTCAGAGCCCAGGAATATTGTGCCAGTCAGAGCCCAGGAATATTGTGCCAGTCAGAGCCCAGGAATATTGTGCCAGTCAGAGCCCAGTAATATTGTGTCAGTCAGATACCAGGAATATTGTGCCAGTCAGATACCTGGAATTTCTGCGCCTCTCCTCCCGTGCGCCTGGGCGCGGTGCACCCCGTGCACCCGCCCAGGATCGGCCCTGTCTCTGAGTATCTTCTCCTGTTACCTCCATGATGTTGAACTGCAGGCTCTCTTCTGTCAGTCATGCTGCCACTATAACTTCATATCCCTAGGCACCCCTGTCATTGGCTCTCCATGCAGCATGACTGACAGTTGCAGAGACCTGCACCAATGTGGATGGGAGACCAGTATTACAGCAAGCAGAGTTGCAGAGAGCAACAGCTTTGGGTGCCACCTCCTACCCAGCAACTGGTGTGCAGTCCTCTAGGGACAACTAGAGGCTACACACTGAGTAAAAATAATAATAATTAAAAAAAAAATGAATTTTAATTTTCTTAAAAGGGGACTTGCAAAAATCGGGGGGGGGGGGGGGGGGGGGGGGTGGGGGGCATGACTCCCCTGCTCTCTTACTGGCTCCTGTGTATCATAGTGGGCAGGACTAGGTGGCTGTGTACAACTTTTAGCTGCTTTCAACACAAAGAGAGGAGAGTAACCTAATCAAACAGAATCATAACTCTGCACCCTTGTGATGTAATAATTACATTACCCTCCCATTCAATGCAAGTCTATGGTCAGAATTTACACTTATAGACTGCAATCTGTGTCCCCAGCCCCAAAGTGAGAAATTTGTGCCGTAAAGTCACTAGGTGGTGGCACCCAAAAAGACTACATTTCACAAATCATTTTTTGGTGGGAGTGTCCCTTTAAGTTGTGGTCAATGTCTGACAAGATAGCAATTATTTTGTAAACCCGCAAACGCCAAACTACTCACTATGAAGATACCGACTGTCATGGGAGGGCTACCGGAATCAGTTCCACAATATCACTCCTCAGATCCAGGAAAATACAAATATCCAAAAAGGGCTGTAGTCTCAATTGTAGTCAATTCTATGTAGTCAATTCCCCAACATAGCAAGCAAGACCGGTCAAGTTGGGTAAAACAAGAAGAACTGTTTACTAATTCAAAAAACACAGGGCATATATACAGTAACACATCTTGATAACACAGATTGAACATAGGAACTGTAACAGGATTAAAGTTTAACATAGAGTAGTAAATGGAAACAGGACAAATGGATTAAAAGTTCACACATACACAAAGGATCATTGAATTTGGTGCATGATTCGGATGTCTTTTACATGATTGTATGTCACTACTGTTTACGCAGCTTGGTAACTGGGGAATATAATAGAAGAATATGTAGCAATATGTTGTGCTATAAAACACGCATGCGCAACAGCTGAGATGTGAAATCTATCCGAAATACAGGGAATTAGGAACTCACAGTGGGGAAAGGCAAAATGGCCATTGAAATACGCATTGCGCAGTGGACGGAAAACGGCATTCAACAATGAGAGAGAAAAACTAATAAGGAGGGAAGGGGACACAATCGACCCCAGAGGTATAGACCAGTAAAGCAGTAAGTGCTTAACTGGACATTGTTATATATATGGGAGGGAAGGGATATGTTTGCTTATTTTCAATGGTTAAACATTTTTGTAATCTCTTCCTTGGTGCTGAGGGAATAAAAAAAAGATATTGCATAATACGGTGTCTTTATAGGGTCTAGGACACTTCTTCGCCGCATCTTCATCGCTGACAGTTCAGCGCGGCAGTTAGAACGCTGAACTGTCAGCAATGAAGTATAACGCGGCCGTTTCACTGCGGCTGCAGCTATGTAAGAGCTGACAGTTCAGCGCTGAACTGTCAGCTCTTACAAATCTAAAAGTAAAACTAAAATAACCCCCCTAATAAATGATTCCCGCCCCAATAGTAACGCTAAAAGCCAATACTAACACTAAAATTAACCCCAATACTAAAATTAACCCCCTAAACCCTAATACTAACCCCCGACCCCTAATACTAACCCTAATACTAACCCCCGACCCCTAATACTAAAGTTAACCCCCTAAACCCCAATACTAACCCTAATACTAACCCCCGACCCCTAATACTAAAGTTAACCCCCTAAACCCCAATACTAACCCCCGACCCCTAATACTAAAGTTAACCGCCTAAACCCCAATACTAACCCTAATACTAACCCCCGACCCCTAATACTAAAGTTAACCCCCTAAACCCTAATATTAACCCTAATACTAACCCCCGACCCCTAATACTAAAGTTAACCCCCTAAACCCTAATACTAACACTAAACACTAAACCTAATTCTAACCCCCTAAACCTTAATTCTAAACAAACTAAAATCGGTAAAATACTTACCTTTAGCGATGAAATGTCCCGCGATGAAATCTCCAGCGACGATCTGTCTTGTGCTGTAGAGTCGGTGGTGAAGCGGCTGCGCGGAAGCAGCCGCGATGAAGTGTCCCATCCCCGTCTTTATACCGTATTTGCTCAAATATGAGACAAGGTTTTTGTCATTGCAAATGCTCTGAAAAATACTCCTCATCTTACATTCGAGGTTCGTCTTATAATCAGACCTCAAATCGAGGTCTGACTATAAGACTAAGATCCATGTCCCCCACAAAGCTGCAGGGGACCTGGATCCCCCTCGCAAGCAGCTGGCCGGATGTCGGCACGATGTCATCCTCCACTGCTGCCCAGCACTTCCGTCGGTGCTTCTATGACGAAACCCGGGAGGTCATTAGGCATTCTGGCGGTCCGTCATAGAAGACAGAATTGTCAGGCAGCATCGGAGGGTGTCTGGACACATTGCGCATGTCAGGCAGGGGGAGCATTGACAAAAGTGTGGGGGGAGCACTGGCAAAAGTGTGGGGGCAGATGGCTGTGTGTGGGGGATCCATTGGCTAAGTCTAGGGGGCAGATTTAGAAGTAATACTTTTTTCCTATAGGGTAGTCTTATATTCTGAATTTTTCTTATTTTCCTAAAAGAATATCGAAAATTTGGGGAGTCATCTTGTGATCAGGGTCGTCTTATATTCGAGCAAATATGGTAAATTTCATCTATGGTTTACAAAATCTACCTTTTTTATGTGATTGGAAGTGTTGAAGATAAAAATGATAAGACAGATTACAGTACTTATCTAAAAGTATTTTTTTCAGATACTCTAAGTCAGTGGCGTCCAACATGCGGCCCGCTGGACATAGAGGTGTAAAAATCCTGCAGCTGTAACCACACCTGTGGTCGCATGTGTAACTCGAAGCTGAGAGCGCCACAACGCTGTGCATATCCCTCCTCTACCCTACGTGTGAGGTAATGCTCATGGGTCAGAGGGAGGGATGAAAGACACGCAGCAGTAGTAAACTTGCGTGAAGGAGCAGTACCACTTGGCGCCTGCAGCCCCCATAAAAAAAAAATACATTTCTGTGTGTCTCTGTGAATCTGTGTGACTGTGAAAGTGGGAGTCTGTGTGTAAGTGTGACTGTGTGAAAGTGGAAGTGTGGCTGTGTGCACACATACATTTCTAGTGGTGGCCCTCTTGCACACCCCTGCTCTTGGTGTAACTGCACTTTAAAAGCTGGACATTGGTTTGTTAAAGCAACATATTTATTTGTTATTATTATTTTCCTTTTGGCTTTATAGCCGCATAGTTGCCAACATTGGCCATGTTTCCAGGGACACATATTTGTTCCACATGCTGCAGACAGAGCATGCAAAGTGCAGACCTGCAGTATGTAGGATGGATACACACACAGACAGAATCCAATTAATTAATCAGGGTGGAGATCTCATAGAACCTACCATGATTAATTAAATGTATTCTGCACTTTGCATGCTCTGTCTGCAGCATGTGGAACAAATATGTGTCCCTGGAAACATGGCCAATGTTGGCAACTATGTAGCCGTGATAATTCATACTCCTGCATCCCTGCCAGCTTAAGTTATATCGAGAATGCATACAGACTGGAGTGATTGCTCAAACGTTTCATTGTGAAAATGATTCTGTCATTCCGGCTAACGCATTCATCCTACCAATACTACCAATCACGGCAATATGATATGAACCAACAATAGACATTGACAGCGTTACCACAACAGCAAGTCAGCTGACTCGCATGCCAGAAACACAGGAAGAGGAACGTCTTGCTCTAGCTGTTACATAAGCGCTGTGCCAATGAGGGGAGCTGCTTTCTCTACGCCCACCGTGAGACCTTGCGGTGACAAAATGTACTTCCGTTGGAGCTTTGCTTTTGCATTGCTTGTCCTACAAGTCCTCTCATTTGCAGTCAGTTGATACCAGGAGAAGAGATGGCGGCCGCTATTGGTTTTAGGGCTTCTTACCACCGGACCTTGAACAAGATAGAGTTAATGCTACCGCCTAAACTGAGACCACTTTATAATCACCCGGCAGGTATGTGACCTACGCACTAATGCCGCTGTGCTGATGTCCAGTCGGTCACTCTGTCCTTCATTTTGCAGTGTAAACCCAGGCACTTTACGTTAAATCAGTCACTTGTGGTTGGTTACACGTTACGATCAGCTTTACGGTGCAATGATCATTCCTCAGTGGGAAGGTGGAACCGAAGGTCATCTTCCCTGACCTTAATAATACATTTTATACAATTAGGGAGAACCTTTTTTCAGCACAAAAATTGTGTAAGGAAAAAAAGGGAATTTAAAATAAAGCTTTATACACAAAATTCATTTTATTGAATAAAATATGTATAGTTAGTGCCATAAATAACTATACCCCTTAACTTAAATCACAGGCTTATTGTCTCCACTTGTAGGATCACTATAGTTAGACATGCATTGTATTTTTAAGGTCACTCGCCTAAACATTTATACCATGAGTGTAGAAAATCATAAAGAGCAAAAAATATAGTTATTTATGCTGTTAGCCAAATGCTTTTTAAAGTGTCAGAATGAACTAATTTTAATGGGAACAATTTAATTTGCATATTAAGCCACAAGGTGATGTCATAAACCAGAGACGCCACACACTTTTCTCTAAGCTTGTGCATGCAATTCTGCTAACAATGCATAGATATACTTGTATTCTCTAGATTCACAGTATAAACTACATTTTAGCTTAGTGTAATATGTTTATGGCCACATACTATGCATTTATGTACTTATAACATACTGATTAGCTAAGCATTCCTCAGTAGCATTAATTGTGCATGCTGGAATGACAAAGAAATGAAGCACAGCAAGAAAAGCGAGTTCTGGGTCCACTCAAAGTCACACATAATACCCTCAGCAAGATTTGTGAAGGTCAATAAAGCACAACTATATTGTCTTTAAAAGCCCACTATGAACAATGTTGGTGACTATCCCTGCTCAGGGCACTTGAAATCACCAGACTCCAATCCCAGAATCCCTTTTTCATATAAATAAAATAATGAGAAAATGTAAGCAATAATACACAATTGTTTCAGATTAAATTATGATCCCTGAACTAGTAGTATAATGCAAGCAAAAATATGTATTACAATTATATATAAAATTAATTTGGGTTTAGTCCGGGGGAAAAAATCAGATGGGGTCTAGGAATAAAGTACACAACTTCGGCAGTTTTGCACTATAATCTGGCTACCTTTTTTTTTTTTTCTTTCTTTCAAATTATTAAATGCTTAAAAAGCATGGCACATTTTTGGCAGCAGTTGGAGAACTAACTGAATCTAAAGGAGGAGGGTTAGCTGCAAAGCCAAAATGAGTGATAAAGGTAATGCTAGTGAAAATGAAGCTGAAGAAATTCTGTTTCAATAACACCCTTCTGACAATGGGGATTCTGATTCCTCATCTTGTTCTACTGAATGATTGGTAAACTAGGAGATTAAGTGAGTGCAAATGACATTTAAGTTGCAAGCTGTAATAATTCAAATACTCGATCATGTTTGTTCCCCAATTCCCCACAGAATTGCTTATGCTTTTAATACTTTTGGATTAATAAAGCAGAAGATTTTATAAGCGATTCCTGGCTGGAGTTATGTTCCTTTAGTCCGTGTCAGCTGGTCTCCTTGGATATATACTATATAGCACTATATATTTTTGACATCTCCGGACACTACAATTACAGTAATCTTAACCTGTATAATAAGGATCATGGCAACGGCTCTATTCCTTTGCTCTAAGACTGCAGTGCCCATAATGCTGAGCCATATTGCAGGCTTGTTAACCTTTTTGACCCTCTTGTTGCTGAAAACTACAGCTCTGTTGTAAAGCTAACCGAATGGCTGATTAAGCATCATAGGGCTGTTGTCCTAATGGTTAACTATGGTATGGAGCTCCATTAGAACTGTAGACTATAGCTAGCCTTTGGCACACCAGCAGGAATAAACTCCCATGATACTCTGCCAGCAATATGTCTCCATAAGAGCAACCGTAGTTTATAGCAAAGAAACAATACATTTGCAATAATTCTCAATTAGCAATACTGTTGTGGAAGTGTTGTGGGAAATGCAGATTCCAGGAGCTTGGATGCCAAAGATGAAAAATAATCTGCAGTTCCATATAGCTACTTTGCTTCCTCCTCAGTTCCTGGTGTATTACTAAAAAAAATATTCTTTTAATGTTTGTTGAATTTGGTTTATTTTTCAGGTTTGTTTAACTTGAAGTCTACACACTGAGTGCCTGCTCTGGGAGATATATGCATCCTTTGGTTTTATTTGTGGCTGCCAGTCATCTGGTCCAATGTTAAACTTATCAAACTACAGCCACTCTATCTTCATTTTGTAGTGCATTCAACTTAGGTTGAATAAACTGGTACCAGTTGGACATCAATGGGCTAAAATAATGAAAACTCTTAGTCCTGTAGCTGAAACTCTAGTTTGATGACTAGATATGACTAACTAGAAATAGCTGATACTGGGTAAAGTGAAATGTTTTTGTAGTGGGTAAATCCAAATGTGTTTATGAATTGCTGTTAACTTTACATTAAATGTGTTTCAAAAAATGTATACTGAAACTATTTTTTTTTTCTTTAGGTCCAAGAACAGTGTTTTTCTGGGCACCAATAATGAAATGGGTAAGCGTTTGTCATTTCTTTTATGGTGCAAAATATTGAATTTAGGACAAATAAAGATATATATGTGACCCAAAAAGTGCATTTTTAAAAAAATAACTTCTTTTTATTTTTCATTTCAGGGATTGGTTCTTGCTGGATTAGCGGATATGACCAGACCAGCAGACAAACTAAGCACAGCTCAGTCTGGTGTTCTAATGGCCACTGGTACAGTTACCTAAAGTGTCTATCACTTGCAACTGCATATATCCAAATGGACTTTTGTCCATCAAGACAATGAAATGATGGTGTTTAAAAGCAACTCCGCTCCCTTAGGGAGTGTAAGGAAAAGGAAACCATCAAGATGGTTCTGCACAATATACAACAAATTCCCTTGCTTGTTGCTTCCTGTACATATTCTTTAAATGTATATAATGCTCTGACCTGTTCCTTATCATATAATAAACATGTCATTATAAAGGAACGTACAAATAGTAAAAGGATTATTAAATACAGCATTAAGATTGCCGTTTCTCGTCAGTGTCTGTAAAAGTTGGCAATTGAAAAAGCTTACACTTGTTCCAAAAGGGAGACCTCTTAAAAAAACAAATTGTACACAACATGCCCATATTTTGAGCCGGAAAAAAAATAGGTATTCATAGAACTTCGAGCACTAATTCATTAGCCTTCATAATACTCTATAATAAATACTACATAATAATTATTCATTCTCTCTAAATATATAACCATATGGCAATATTCTTTTGATTCTCCAGTAACTGAACTGAGCAGCCCATTAAAAGAGATGTTTAGTCCGACCAACTTTGGCTTCTGCCATTAAGCTGAAGTTGTCTTCACAAATGTCCCAAATTCAAGTTAGAATAAAATTATTGAACACTTTTGGATGAAAACGTTGTGATTACTCACTCAAGTTCTTTTAATCTAATGTTGGGTTTTGGTTACATTTTTGTGTTACCATTTCGTGTTGGGCAGCAATGCACTGTATGTCTATACTAATACTGGGATCTACCTAGGCCGTAGAAAATGTATTATAGGGTGAGCAGCAGACATTTCCAGTTGGATAGGATGACATTATGAATACTTAGGTTCCATTGGCAAATAAATATTTGGGCGGTTAAACTGAAGCCTTTTCATTATATAGGTATACTTATCACTCTGTTTCTTCTACAGTTTGCTTTAAATTAAGAAAATGTGATTAGTTTTTATGAGACCAGTTTTTCTTTTCTGGCTGCAAATCCTGCCCACCGTAACCCTCTTTAAATACTGGGAATTTCACAAGACATCACTTGCCTGACCCGATCAAAACAAAACACAGTATAGATAGATAATTCTAGCTACTCCATTTCCCTTTATACTCTTAATAATTCAGTTTCCTTTTCTACTAGTTGCTTCTTTAATTGTAAATGGTTTGTTAATATTTTAATATGAAAAGGTGATTTTTATCTCCAATTTATGTCAAACTATCTGTTTTAACGACCTTTTCTTCTTCACAGGGCTAATATGGTCACGTTATTCCCTCGTGATTATACCTAAAAACTGGTCGCTGTTTGCAGTAAACTTTTTTGTTGGTTGTGCAGGAGGCTCTCAACTTCTCAGAATATGGAGGTATGTATGTTAATTTTAAATAAATCTTACGTTTTCAAACATGCAACGTACTGAGCATTACACATATATGGCAAAATATAACTTCAAAACTTGAAAATATAATGAATTTTGACACAAATGTTGAATGACGGGACATTCCTTGTTTTGAAAAAAGCTGGATGCGGTATCTAGCGGGAAAAGAAAAGTTCAGCTGTGCTATGTGCTGCAAAGAGGATTGCTTCGCCTGGTGCGGTCCACACCTCCCGGCCTGACGCCACCATCATCTTTTTAATGATGATGGTGGTGCAGAATGAAGAAGAGCTAGGCATCCTGCTTATTTCATAGTTATCCTGTGTTACTGTGTGTAACGGACAGTCTACCGGACGTAGTAGACCCTCTGTCTGTTGTGGGAAATCACCTCCTTAGCCCCTTGTTTATGTCTATTTATATCACAGACATTAGTATACAATGGAGGGGGGTTGGAACTAAACATACAGTGAGTAGACACACAGTAAGACACATAATGTACACAACATAATCAGTTAATATAGAATAATGTATGTTGGAGTAAACTATCAGTTCTAGTCACAGAGACATTATAACCCTCCAGAGTGGTCTACTCACAGAATTAAACATTACACATAAACCAATATACTCACAGAATATAACTAACTAACAATATTAACGTATAGAGTTATGGCACATAAGCCAGGGCCCATAGTCTACAGGGAGGTGTCTGGCCACTCCAAGAACCCCAGTCAGGCAGGCTGTCAGAATTCACTTCATGACACTGTGGCATGGATCAAAATCTCCTGCATCTTTTAACATAACTTTTCATCTGTATGTTGCTGGAGCACCTTTTAATGTTAGGGCAGTTAAATTGTGGAATACACTGCTGAGTGAAGTTGTTTTGGCAGATTAAATATGTATGTTCAAAAACGACAAAACCAGCAAGATGCCTCTTAGTAATTAACTGCAAACTCGACTATTACGTTCAAAAGTAATTTATTTCCCTTTTTGAGATTCGTTCAGTTTGGTTCAACAAATTTCTGTGTATGTAAGGTTTTTTTTGTTTAACTATCAAAAATGCTTTTCTGAAATCTCATCATGATTAAAATAAATTTTATTTTTTTAACTATTTTCCTTCCAGGTACAATCAGGAACTTAAGGCAAAGGACATTGAAGCCCAGCAAGCACCTTAACCAGTTTTATTTATTGACCTTTGGTTCAATGTGTCAAAGAGAGAGCTAAACAATTTGACTTTTTGTCAACCTATGAACTAAATTTTGCTGCTTACGTTAATGAAATTATCAGAGTATTTCATTGTTATTAAAGATAATCCTAAAATAACATTTTGTACTGATTTTATTGAAATATTTGTAGTTCAATCAATAAAATGTAACCGGCAACTTGCATATTCCTGTGGTATTGCCTACTTGGCTTTGAATTTTTGTTGGGGGAAAATTATTCACAAATACAGATTTGTATGTTAATCAGAACATAGTATTACTGTATAATGAACAATGGGAAGAAAGAGAGTACTTATACAGAATGTCACTAGTCAAAACACAGCTACAAGAAAAAGACCTGGTCTTAACCGGAAAAACCCTACCTTGCCAGTAGCATGTCCATCCAGCTCGCTGATTAATCACTGCATAGTTCTACCTGACAATGGAAAGAAGAATATATGATACTGGCACATATAAAACAAGTGCATTGGTGAACATTTTAATCTTTAACTACGCCCAGAGTGGTTTAAGTATAATACCTTCTGGTATTCATACAATTGGTAAATACATCCACACATTTAATAATTGCCATGGCTGCTTATGCTTTTTTTTTTTTTTTTTTTTTTTTTGCCTGCTTTTTATACTATGACAAAATATGCATAATCGTATAAAAAAAAATCTGAAATATTAACCATATTTTACATACAGAAAAACAAACCGTAAAAATAGAGCAATTGCCATGGAAACCAATAGAACGCTTTTTTTTTTTTTGGCCATTTGCCCCACTTTTTGAACTTTAGCAAAAAATTACTCAGACATTGTGCTTCACACATTTATAAAATGTACTTCTCTTTATTTGGGAATTCTGAATGTTGAAATCTACACTTAGAATTGTGCATTGCTTATAGGTTATTTTTTATTTTTTTTAAATGGTGAATTGCATCAATCTCCATTTACCTCTGTGGGATCCCTGTGATTCCCTCTGGAGATACCCATTTTGTTAGCAATTTGAAGGTGGCTCAATCACATAGGGGACCTGCAAGTATTTACATACTTAATTATGAGTTGAATTCATTCCTGCAGTTTTTTTTTATTTTTATTGTTAATGTCTGCTATGTTATGCATGCAGTTTTTTTTTTTTTTTAACTTGTATACATTAAAATAATTGCTGTGTTGTCTGGTTCCGTTCAAAATTGAATGTAAACAACACATAGAAAAAATAACTGATTACTTAAAGGGACACTTCATTGTTGATTTCAGATATGTATTTTGTTTTTGATATTCGTTTGTTATTGAGTATTTTATGAAATATTTTACTAAACGAGTGTAACTGGGTCCCATCATTATGTGAAATATATATGTTGGAAGGCAGGTAAAAAAAAAAGTTGTACAAAGCCACTTAGTCCTGCCAAAATATCAAAAAGCGGGAGAAGAGGCATGCGAACAAAATCAATCCCCTGCAGCTGCTCACTGTCTGCTGAATAGAGAATTTGGAAGCACAAGAAAGTCCAATATGCAGAAATCTCACGAAGCTTGATCCTTATAAAACATTTAATCCAATATAAAAATAAAATGACAAGGGGGTAACATTAACACCTAACGCGTTTCATCCATTCGGACTTACTCATAGGTCTGACCAGGGAGAGGAAAGCAAGCACATATATATGCTCCCAATTACCCTAGATCAGAAAAGGTGCTTGTCCAATTAGTAAAAACAAACGATTAGACAATAAGCACATATTGTGTTCCCATTAAGTTATACAGCAAAGCTAAAAGTAAATAGTGAATATAAAACCACAAATATATACACAAAACAGAGAATCAGAGGCATTGGAATAAAAATACAAGAAAAAGAGCAAGAAACTGTTATGAATTGAATTGTAAACCACAGCCTCACAAATATGGATACATATAAACGAGTGAACTGACTGAGTCAATGTATTGGATCATTAGCCTAAAGACAGAAATTGTTTGTGAAACTTAAACAATACACTGCAATAGAAATACCTATTAGAAATATATAGCCACCAGGGAGAATCGGGCAGCCGGGGGATGTCTGCACAATACATGCAGACATCCTCCATGCTGCCCAACACGGCAGTCTATTATGACGGACCAGCTGTCCGTCATAATAGACTGCCGTGTCGGGCAGCGATTATAAGATTGGGATAGTACCCGGCTTCATCATAGAAGTCCCGGCGGTCGTGCTGGCATCCCCCGGCTGCCCCCACTAGCCACCAGGGAAAGAAGAAAGAAACCAGGTGAGGAGGGGGGGGGGGGGGGGGAGAGAGAAAAAGGGAGGGGGGAAGAGACGAGGGAGGTGGAGAGAGAGAGAGACAACGCTGGGGGAGGGGGAGAGAGGCCGCATTGGCACATAAAAGGAAATAAAAACAAGAAATGTATTTGTATAAAATACATTTTTTATTAAATATTAAAAAGCAAGTTAAACTTTTTTTCCTATAGGGTAGTCTTATATTCAGGCTTTTAGTTTTTTTCCTAAAGGAATATACAAAGTTTGGGGGGGTCGTCTTATAATCGAGCAAAAACGGTAATAGACACATAAATACATGTAGGCAACAGAAATGCATTAATAAGCTAATTGAGCTAAAGATAAGTACCGTATTTGCTCGATAATAAGACGACCCCGATTATAAGACGACCCCCCAAACTTTGGATATTCCTTTAGGAAAAAAACTTAAAGCCTGAATATAAGACTACCCTATAGGAAAAAAGTTCAACTTGTATATATTCACATGTAAATTGCTTTTTTAATAAAAAATTATGATATCAAAAAAATGCATTTCTTGTTTTAATTTCCTTTTATGTGCCAAATTGCCAATGCTGCCTCTCTTTTTCCCTTGCCCCCAGCTTTGTCTCTCTCCCCCCCTTAGTGTTCTCTCTCACCCTCCCTTTGTCTCCCCCCACGCTCCCCTTGTCGCTGTCTCTTACCCCCCTCCCCTTGTTTCTCTCTGCCCCCCCCTTGTCTCTCTCTGCCCACCCTATGTCTCTGTCTCTTCCCCCTCCCTCCCCTCCTTGTTGCTCTGCCCCCCCCTCACTTCTCTGTCCCCTCCCCCCCTTGTCTTTCTGCCCCCCCCCCCCCGTTTCTTCCGTCATAATAGACGGAAGTGTCGGGCAGCATGGAGGATGTCTGCATGTATCGTGCAGACATCCCCCGGCTGCCCGATTCTCCCTGGTGGCTAGCGGGGCAGCGGAGGATGTCTGTGCGATGAGCGCAGTCCTCCCCTGCTGCCGCCCGCCACGACTTTTATGACAAAGCCGGAAGTACCCGGCTTCATCATAGAAGTCCCGGTGGTCGTGCCGGGCGGCAGCAGGGGGAGTCTGTGCTCATTGCGCAGACATTCCCCTGCTGTTTGAGAGGGGGGATCCAGGTCCCCTGTAGCTCTGCGGGGACCTGGATCCATGTCTTATAGTCTGACCTCAATTTGAGGTCAGATTATAAGACGACCTCGATTATAAGACGAGGGGGATTTTTCTGAATTTTTTTTATGAAAAAAACCTCGTCTTATAATCGAGCAAATACGGTATATATAAAATATATAGGTATAGTGATACTGCAATACAGAATATACATATATTAAATCCAAGGGAAGTTATAGAAGCCTAGATATAACTGGGTTAGAGAACCCAGAGAACCTAAAGAATAAAAAAAAATATGTAATTAGAATTTTTTTTTCTAATTACCGTATTTGCTCGATTATAAGACGACCCTGATTAGAAGATGACCCCCCAAACTTTGGATATTCCTTTAGGAAAAAAACTAAAAGTCAGAATATAAGACTACGCTATAGGAAAAAAAGTTTCACTTGTATATATTCACATGTAAATTGCTTTTAATATTTAATAAAAATGATTCTATTAAACAAATGCATTTCTTTTTTTATTTCCTTTTATGTGCCAATGCTGCCTCTCTCTCCCCCCCCCCCCCCTGCGTTGTCTCTCTCTCTCCCCCAGTGTTATCTCTCTCTCCCTCCCCCAAACTTTTCTCTCTCCCTCCTTGTCTTTCTCTTCCCCTCTCAAACAAACAAATGAAAGCAAAAATATAGATAGCTGTTCTTACAAAAGATCTGTCTGGTGTAATAATATCAATGTGCGAGTAAATTTTAAGATTTTACTAATAAATATGACGTAAAGTCATGATTTATAAAGACACGGAGGCGAGTATTATGCTTATCTCTTTCTTTATTTACCCTCAGCAGCAAAGAGAATGCATTAGAAAAATTTAACCAATGAGAACATACCAAATATATAATATCCCTCCCCTCCTCTATAAAGTCCAGTGTAATAGGAAATACATCCTCTTTCTTTGTGTAAAAACATATAAAAAACATATAAAATCCAACAATTAATGAAAACATCAGCCGAAATTAATCCATAGGAAATCCAACCACGAGAAGACTCCAACCGGAGGATCCATCCAGTGAACTGCGAATGAAGAAGATCGATTCAGGTAACCCAACATCGACCAAGGTTTCTGTAAACTGTGAAACATGGGTAACTGGATATGACCACGGGAAACTTCAGGCTAAAAGAACAGAAAAAATACGGTAAAGTATGTGCCAGAAGACGAAATATTAATCCTCGACCTTAGTCGAAAAAACGGTATATAAAAAACATATCATCATCATGAATTATAGGATATACAACATAATCAATCAGGTAAAAACCACGCATAAAGGTAACGGAACCCAACATGGGTGGGAAAATTGTGTTTATTAAAGGTACAATAAATATACAATAAATATACCATAAACATACAATTTGGGTGGGGATAATACTCGCCTCCGTGTCTTTATAAATCATGACTTTACGTCATATTTATTAGTAAAATCTTAAAATTTATAAAGACACGGAGGCTCATATTATGCTAGTTCAAAGCTGATCAATCACAGAAGAAGTAAAATGCTCTGGAACTCTGAAATAAAATTCCTTAAATGTTGATTCACGTGACCAGTCTGCCGCTTTCAGTAGGTCCTCCAAACGACATCCCAATGTGAATGCTTTGGATGCCATGGCTCCACGTGTAGAATGAGGAGTAAAAACTGTTGTATCCACTCCGGCCTCTGTCAAAACCCATTTAATCCATCTAGCCAGGGATGTGGTAGAAATGGGAGAATGAGGCCGGCGAAGAGCCAGAAACAATTCCGGACGAGACTGGGTACGGAAAGGCAAAGTCCGTAACTCGTATTCCTTTAAGCACAGGACTGGACATAACTTAGGGTTACGAGGAAACGCTGGGTAAAAAACAGATGTAATTGACGTCTTAGTGCGACGAGAGATATCAAAGGACGTGCTGAGATATCCAGCGCTCTAACGTCTGATACTCGTTTACACGAGATTAAGCAACATAGCATAGCTAATTTAGCAGAAAGTTGTTGAAGGGATAAATCACAATTATTTGGCCAGGACTGAAACAGTATAAAAACCACATTAACATCCCAAAGACATGAGTAACGAGGTCTCGGAGGCCTGTTCAGTCGGATACCCTTGAGAAGTCTGCAGACCAGAATATGTCTGCCAGCGGGAACACCTTCAAATCCCAAGTGTCCAGCAGAGATTGCTGATCTATAAACATTAATGGAGCGGTAGGCCCGACCATCTTCGAATAATGAAGTGAGGAATTGCAACATGACATTTACAGTAGCAACAGTGGGATCTGTGTGGTGTTCCATGCACCAATTAGCCCATGAGCCCCAGGCATGGCGATAAGCCCTTCTTGTCCCTGGTGCCCAGGCCCCTTCCAGGAGTGAGAGAGTCGTTTGTGAAACATCTGCGACAAACCAGGGTCCCCTGATATCAGCCATACTATTAAGTGTAACTGACCTGTCGTTAATAGCGGGTGTGGAGACCCGTGGAGGTCGGTGATCAGATCTCTCCAAGATGGAAGGAGACGAGGAAAATCCATGGACATTTCCAACAGCGTGGGGAACCATGGTTGAGTATCCCACCAAGGGGTCACCAACACCAGTGATGTTCCGCTGCGACGGAGGTGGAGCAGTGTGCGGGATATGAGGCAAAATGGGGGAAACGCATAATGCCTGTTCGGAGGCCACTGTTGCAGGAACGCATCTGTCGCCAGAGCCTCCGGATCTGGTCTCCAACTGTAGAAACGTTGTAGTTGCGTGTTCAGGCGAGAGGCGAAGAGGTCGATATATAAGGGACCCCAGAGAAGTTCCAATCTGTGGAATAGGGATTGGTGGAGCCGCCAGTCGCTGGAGTCTGTGAAGTGTCGGGAATTCCAGTCTGCGTCCACATTGGATAGGCCTGGAATATGTTCCGCTTGCACCGATATGTTGTGTACGAGGCAAAAGGTCCAAAAGGTTGTAGCTTGATGGGATAGTGCCAGGGATCTCGTGCCACCCAGGTGGTTGATGTAACGGACTGCAGCGGTGTTGTCCAGACGCAACAGTATGGAGCAGTTTCGAGACGTCCGTGCGAAACTCCGTACTGCAAATTCTCCAGCCAGAAGCTCCAGGCAATTGATATGCAGGTTGCTTTCTTGCAGAGACCAACATCCACCTGTGGATAAGGTGCCGCACTGTGCGCCCCAGCCTAGTAGGCTTGCGTCCGATTCCACCACTAAATCCGGAACCGTGCCGAAGATTGCTCTCCCGTTCCATGCTTCCATGTGGGTCAACCACCAGGAGAGTTCTTCTCTGGCTCCGTAGTCCAACGGGATGGAATGATCGTAAGTCATCCCGAGTCGTAAGGAACGGATCTTCAACTGTTGCAGCGCCCTGTAGTGAAGAGGGCCGGGAAAAATGGCTTGAATGGATGCGGACAGGAGACCGATGATTCGAGCCAGATGGCGCAGGGAGATTAGAGGTAACGAAAGGACTTTCTTTATCTCTTTCTTGATTGATTTCACCTTTGCCTTTGGAAGGTGTAATGAACCGTGGGGTGAGTTGATAGCGAACCCCAGGAACTCCATAGTGCGGGAAGGCGTGAGTATTGATTTTTCTAGGTTGATCAAGAAACCCAAGATCTGGAGGAGATCCATGGTCCAATTCAGATGGGTGTTCAGAGTGGCAAAATCCTGAGACATAATGAGTAAATCGTCCAGGTATATGATCAGACGAACCCCTTTCCTTCTGAGGAAGCCCATAACTGGTTTGAGTAGCTTGGTGAAGCACCAAGGGGCGGAAGAGAGACCGAAGGGGAGACAAGTAAACTGCCAAATTGTGTGATCCCACATGAATTGAAGGTACGGTTGATGATCTGGTGTGACTGGGACTGTCAGGTACGCGTCCTGAAGGTCCAGCTTGACCATCCAGTCTCCCATGAGCAGTAGGTCTCTTAAACAATGAATGCCTTCCATCTTGAAATGTTGGTACATGACGAAGGCATTCAGAGGACAGAGATTGATCACAGGGCGAATACCTCCGCCTTTCTTGGGGACCAGGAATAGATTGCTTAGGAAGCCCAGGGAGGTTGGAGGAACCTTTCTGATTGCTCCTTTCGAGAAAAGGCTGGTGACCTCTTGGGAAACTAATTCTCTGTCCTCTGGGGAGAACCGAATCATATGAGGGGAAGAAACCTGATAAGGGGTTGTCAGAAAATCGATATGATAACCTGTCACCGTCTGTAATACCCAAGTGTCTGACGTAATGTCGGCCCAAGCTGGTAGACAAAATCGGAGCCTGCCACCTACTTTTGTAAGGGAAGAAAGGTGAGTTAGCTTGGTCCTTACCGTATGGTCGCCGGGACTGATAGGACCCTCTGGCACCCCGATTCTGCCATGGTCTGCTCCTTTGCGGGAAGAAAGTTGCGGGCGGAGGCCTGCTGTCTGCAAAGGATGTCCGTGAAGACCCAGGGCCTCGGGATCCACGGAATGGTCCCCTGGAGCCACGGCCGGGCAGACGGCCCCTGTATCTGCCGGCCCCGCCAAAAACCTTTGTGGTGAAGACTCGTTTCATACTAGATTGAGCCTTATCTATCGCAGTGAAAGTCTGCACAAAAGAGCCTAGCTCCTTAACAAAGTTATCTCCGAAGAGCATGGCTTTAGCCTGTGGACCTGGTTCATTAGTTGCCATATTAACCAACTTTGGTTCTATTTTTAGGAGGATGGCCTTCCTCCTCTCAACGGCTAAAGCCGTGTTAGCTTTGCCGATAAGGCAAATGACCCGTTGAATCCATCCTTTGATGGCGGGTAAATCAACAGGCGTATCAGTGGATAGGCCTGACTCCACCAGCTCAAATATCTTTGCACAAGGCCCCATTATGTCTAGAACCTTGTCTTGGCACACTTTAAGTGAAAAATCTAAACCTTTTTTGGTCTTCCAACCTGTCTTGCCCAGGAACTGGGCTATTTTTGGATCCACTTCAGGCGTGTCACAGGCCATATCAGGGACTGTGGGCCTTGGACACTCTGCTCGCAGTTTATTGCGAGAGGCCTTATCAAGGGGATTACGGACCCGGAATGCAATGTATTGTGCAATATGGTCTGTGGGGAACCATTCCGCAGAACGGGGGTGGTGGAGGTTGGTAGGGTCAAACAGAGGTTCGCCCTGGAGATCTATCAAGGCCGAGGTCTCTGTAGGGACCAAAGGGGGTACCTGGCCAACTGTTTGCCCGACTGGGAACTCGTCCTCAGATATCAGGAAGTCAGGGTCTTCTGACTCCTCCAAAACCTCTTCCGACATCGAGTCAGACTGCGATGAATCATTATCGGCCTTTGCCGATTTCCATGAACGTACCGTTTTAGCCCGGTACCTAGCTCTTTCCCGTGGTGTAACCACGGCATCCTCGGCAGGCGTAGCCTTGCCCATCTTAATCAGCTTGGAAGCATGAGGCATTGTATGATGCGTTTTACATGACGCTTTCTTGCCCGGGGCGGCAGGTAACGCCCGTTTCCCTTTAGAGGGTGGGGGTGTCGGGGCAGCCTTAGAGTGTGTGGCTAAGGCAGAGGAGATAGACTGGGCAATATTAGATGACATCATCCCCATAGCAGACTGAATTGCCTTGGTCACTGACTTAGACATAGCAGAGTCCAAGTAATTATGTAGATCCTCAGAATCTATAATCTCAGAGGAAGCCTCCTCTATATTGGGAAAAATCCCACCTTGCTGAGCAGCATGCATAGTGGGGGATGGAGATGTGACAGGGATCTGACTATCCATAATCATTAACAGCAATACAAGGCAGAGAAAAACAGGCAGAAATAATAGGCAATATCACCTTAAGGGAGCAAAAAACGGGAGTAAAAACGGAGCAGGCAGTAAGGCTGTGCAGTATCCACTAAGATCAGTGTCACACAGACTTAAAATGGCCGCCGTGCATAATATCTGCACTATGGGCTACAAGAAAATGGCCGCCGTAATGTTAAAACATGAGTCCTCTATGAGGAAAAACGGGCTCCAAGAAAATGGCCGCCGCAATGTTATTTGCACATATGCAGTGGTCCAGAAGCCCGGGAATAAATGGAGAAAAACAGAAAATAGATAAAAACATAGGAAACTGACAGAAAAAAGGTAAAGGGAGAGGAGGGGAACACAACCGAACCCCTGATAGTAACAGAAGATAAACAGCTATGTAAATGAAACTGAAAGTAAATGGAAAATAAATGCAATGATAAAAGGCAAATAATCAAAACCAATGCAATGATTAAACATAAAATTACATAGCTACAGGAAGATATAAATATATATATATTCCTACATATATAATATAAACATATCAAATATCATAACAATATTCTAGAAAATTATAGATGTACTTAGCTGAGGGAGCAGCAAAGAAAGAGGATGTATTTCCTATTACACTGGACTTTATAGAGGAGGGGAGGGATATTATATATTTGGTATGTTCTCATTGGTTAAATTTTTATAATGCATTCTCTTTGCTGCTGAGGGTAAATAAAGAAAGAGATAAGCATAATATGAGCCTCCGTGTCTTTATAAATCCTTCTATTCCGAGTAAATCCTTCTACAGGGAGTGCAGAATTATTAGGCAAATGAGTATTTTGACCACATCATCCTCTTTATGCATGTTGTCTTACTCCAAGCTGTATAGGCTCGAAAGCCTACTACCAATTAAGCATTTTAGGTGATGTGCATCTCTGTAATGAGAAGGGGTGTGGTCTAATGACATCAACACTCTATATCAGGTGTGCATAATTATTAGGCAACTTCCTTTCCTTTGGCAAAATGGGTCAAAAGAAGGACTTGACAGGCTCAGAAAAGTCAAAAAAAGTGAGATATCTTGCAGAGGGATGCAGCACTCTTAAAATTGCAAAGCTTCTGAAGCGTGATCATCGAACAATCAAGCGTTTCATTCAAAATAGTCAACAGGGTCGCAAGAAGCGTGTGGAAAAACCAAGGCGCAAAATAACTGCCCATGAACTGAGAAAAGTCAAGCGTGCAGCTGCCACGATGCCACTTGCCACCAGTTTGGCCATATTTCAGAGCTGCAACATCACTGGAGTGCCCAAAAGCACAAGGTGTGCAATACTCAGAGACATGGCCAAGGTAAGAAAGGCTGAAAGACGACCACCACTGAACAAGACACACAAGCTGAAACGTCAAGACTGGGCCAAGAAATATCTCAAGACTGATTTTTCTAAAGTTTTATGGACTGATGACATGAG
Source organism: Pelodytes ibericus (assembly GCA_036172795.1). NCBI lineage: Eukaryota > Metazoa > Chordata > Amphibia > Anura > Pelodytidae > Pelodytes > Pelodytes ibericus. The sequence goes on along the minus strand of CM069857.1, from coordinate 127,572,245 downwards.
AGTGAGTCTTGATGGGCCAGATGGATGGGCCCGTGGCTGGATTGGTAAAGGGCAGAGAGCTCCAGTCCGACTCAGACGCCAGCAAGGTGGAGGTGGAGTACTGGTTTGGGCTGGTATCATCAAAGATGAGCTTGTGGGGCCTTTTCGGGTTGAGGATGGAGTCAAGCTCAACTCCCAGTCCTACTGCCAGTTCCTGGAAGACACCTTCTTCAAGCAGTGGTACAGGAAGAAGTCTGCATCCTTCAAGAAAAACATGATTTTCATGCAGGACAATGCTCCATCACACGCGTCCAAGTACTCCACAGCGTGGCTAGCAAGAAAGGGTATAAAAGAAAAAAATCTAATGACATGGCCTCCTTGTTCACCTGATCTGAACCCCATTGAGAACATGTGGTCCATCATCAAATGTGAGATTTACAAGGAGGGAAAACAGTACACCTCTCTGAACAGTGTCTGGGAGGCTGTGGTTGCTGCTGCACGCAATGTTGATGGTGAACAGATCAAAACACTGACAGAATCCATGGATGGCAGGCTTTTGAGTGTCCTTGCAAAGAAAGGTGGCTATATTGGTCACTGATTTGTTTTTGTTTTGTTTTTGAATGTCAGAAATGTATATTTGTGAATGTTGAGATGTTATATTGGTTTCACTGGTAAAAATAAATAATTGAAATGGGTATATATTTGTTTTTTGTTAAGTTGCCTAATAATTATGCACAGTAATAGTCACCTGCACACACAGATATCCCCCTAAAATAGCTAAAACTAAAAACAAACTAAAAACTTCTTCCAAAAATATTCAGCTTTGATATTAATGAGTTTTTTGGGTTCATTGAGAACATGGTTGTTGTTCAATAATAAAATTAATCCTCAAAAATACAACTTGCCTAATAATTCTGCACTCCCTGTATTTGAAAAAACAGTCTAGGTCAGGCATGTCTAAATTCCGGCCCATGTGTTGGTTTAATACGGCCCTACAGTGGCGTCCTGAGGGATCCCCCCACAGCGCATCGTGCTGCTGAACTTTTTTCTTTTTCTTTCTGGCAGTCACATCAGCTAGATGCGGCCTCTGGGGGAAAAAAAAGTTTGAAAAAAATAAACAAATCACTGCGACCGGATTTGACGTTACGTCACATACGGTGGCTGTGTTTCCTTCCTCCGTGCAGGAGGGAAGACTGCATGGAGAAGACGACTGGAAGACAGAGCAGCAAGGAGGTGAGTACTGGGGAAGGGGGAGGAGGGTGTCATGTAACAAGCAAAATACTGGCATATTGAATGGCAAAAGAATGGCATACTGCATGGCAAAATACTGGCATATTAAATGGCAAAATAATACTGGAATATTATTGGTCAAACTGTTATAACTGGCTGTTATGAAAAAATAATACTGGCATTTTAGGCAAATTGGCTTATTAACGGCAAAATAATACTGGCATATTATTGGGCAAATTGTGGTTTATGAATGACAAAATAATACTGGCATATTATTGGGCAAATTGGATGGGTCATATTTATTGGAAAACACTGGCATATTAATGGGAAAACTGGTTTATTTTAATTGGCAAAGTGATGCTGTGGAACGGTCTGTGGGGCAAAATAACATGTACATGTACATGTACTGTGGGGCATTGACACTGTGGCATGCCAGATCGTGTAGATGCAATATGGGTGCAAGCCAAGTGCCGTGGGTGCAATATAGGTGTGTGACAAGTTCTGTGGGAACTGTATGGTGCTGTGTTAAGTCCTTTAGGTGCAATGTGGATGCAAAGGAAGGGAATAAAAACAAGTATAAATGCAACTAGAGAGAGATGTCTGTGTGTGTATAGATATGTACCGTATTTGCTTCATTATAAGACGACCCTGATTATAAGACGACCCCCCAAACTTTGGATATTCCTTTAGGAAAAAAACTAAAAGCCTGAATACAAGACTACCCTATAGGAAAAAAGTTCAACTTGTATATATTCACATGTAAATTGCTTTTTTAATAAAAAAAATTATATCAAAAAATGCATTTCTTGTTTATATTTCCTTTTATGTGCCAATGCTGCCTCTCTCTTTCCCTTGCCCCCCGCTTTGTCTCTCTCTCCCCCTCCCTCCCCTTGTCTCCGTCTCTTCCCCCTCCCCTTGTTTCTCTCTGCCCCCCTCCCCTTGTTACTCTCTGTGCTCCCCTTTTCTCTCTCTCCCCCCCTCCCCTTGTCTCTGTCTCTTCCCCCCTCCCTTTGTTTCTCTATGCCCCCCCTCCCCTTGTTACTCTCTGTGCCCCCCTCCCTCCCCTTGTTGCTCTGTCCCCCCCTTGTCTTTCTACAAGGACCAGGCTTCATCATAGAAGTCCCGGTGGTCGTGCAGACATCCACCGGTTGTTAGAGAGGGGGATCCAGGTCCCCTGCAGCTCTGTGGGGGACCTGGATCCCAGTCTTATAGTCTGACCTCAATTTGAGGTTAGATTATAAGACGACCTTGAATATAAGACGTGGGGTATTTTTCAGAAATTTGTTTCTGAAAAAAATCTCATCTTATAATTGAGCAAATACGGTATTGTTTTAGAAATGTACAATTGTCACCTTGTGGGGCTCCTGTGTGTCGCATAATTAATGGCGGTCCCATGTGTGGTATAATTAAGGGGCTCTTTTGTGTGGCATAACTATGGGGTGCTTGTGTGTGGCTTAATTAATTGGGCTCCGAGGTGAGGCATAAATAATATGGCTCTGGTGTGGCATAATTTATGGGGCTCTTGTGTGTGTCATCGTTATGGGGCTCCTGCATGTGGCATATTTAATGGGCCATCTGACATATAGCTCACATGACCTCCCACGATGTATCAGCGCACACAGCGGGTTCTCCCGCTTTGCATTGCGGATAGGAGGTAAGAGCTTAAATGGCATTGTATACTCATGAAATAAAAAAAATGCTTTTAATTCAGCTCAGTGTGTGTATGTAGGATGGCATAGTGTGTGTTTGTGGCAGAGAGTGTGTGTGTGTGAGGGTGGCATAGTGTAAGTGTGTGAGGGTGGCATAGTGTAGGTGTGTGGTAATAATGTGCAGTTAATTTTAATAGTTCAAAGAATGTCAGGTAAAATGTTTGGCTCTCACGCACGTTCACTTCATCAAATCTGGCACTCTTTGAAAAAAGTTTGGACACCTCTGGTCTAGGTCTTAAAGGACAACTAAACTTTATTGTTCACTTGTGTTTCGTATATAAAAGCACAAGTGAAACGTTTAAATTGTCCCTGGTAGGAGGATTTACCCCATGGGAAGAAGGTAGCCCGGTCTGGTCGACAACTGTGTCTCTCTGCTAACTTCAACCCAGCATGAATCAAGCAAACTTTTTTTTTTTTAAAGCAACAAAAAAAAAAAAATGACTGTGACCGTTCTTGACTGACAGGACACTGATACAATTTTAATTTCCTTATAAATAACTTTTTATGTTAGGGAAACAGGCTCGATAAAATGATAGGGCAGCGGCAAAACCAAAATGTCCACATATACCATTTATGCAGTTAATGTGATTAGCTCAACATTATAATTGCTACTTTGAAGTGGAGCTTGATTGTCAAAAGGAGCTGATGGCTACAGCGTTTTAGCTATAAACGTGGCTAATTTTACCACTGTTCAGGACTCATTCACCGATAATTAATCTGGGCGACTGTTTCGACGTTATGGGAAGATGAACAAAGAAAGCTAAATCCCAGATGTGATCTGAACAGATATTCATGCTACTTTCCTTGGCGGGCTTCTAAGCTTCAGACAAAGAATGCAGAATGCGTCGCTATGTCATTGTTCCTCCCCCAATAAAAAGTTAGATCGATGAAGATTTACGAAGTGACACACACGTCCGTGACCTACTTGACAAAGTACATAATACTTGTGCTAATAATATTTACCTAACCATCTGTATGTACTGTCATTTAATGGGAGATCATAATTTTGATTGCTAGGTCAACTTTATGGTGATCATTTACACGTTATTTCCAGAAGACTGTTTATTGAATTCAGCTCTAGTTTATGTTTCGTACTTGCATAGACTACATTTACAGTTTCTGTAGACAATATGTACATCTCAAAAAAAAAAATTCATAAGTATTATTAATGTGTTTTTTCTCCCACCCTCTGAAAATGATCCAATGGCTAGACTGATATATCAGAAGTTAACTAATTCCCACAGGCGAATTTCTTAAAGTGGCGACGGCCGCCGAATTGCTTAAAGTGGCGGTGGGCCAGTTTACTTACCTCCTTCCTTGCTGCTGTGCAGGTCCGTGGCTGTGAGGGAAGCGTTGTGCGCTCCCCTCCAGCCGCGCGGATCAATAAAGTTTGCTTAAACTTTTTTTTTCAACAAACTGTATTGAAGCCGTGTGGCTGGAGGGGAGCGCACAACGCTTCCCTCAAAGCCACGGACCTGCACCGGGAGACAGCAGCAAGGAAGTAAGTACTGGCTGGGAAAGGGGGCAGGAGGGTGGCATAACGAGCATACTGAAGGGCAATATCCTGGCATATTGAGGGTCAAAATTCTTGCTTATTAAATGGCAATATCCTGGCATATTAAGTGGCTATACCCCGACATATTAATTGGCAATATCCTGCCATATTAAGTGGCAATACCCTGGCATATTAAGTGGCAATACCCTGGCATATTGAGGGGCAATAGAGTGGCAAAATCCTGGCATATTGAGGGGCAAAATCCTGGCACTACAGGGGGGATTGGGTGAAAGACACTACTGGGGGGATGGGGTGAAAGACACTACGGGGGGGATGGGGTGAAAGACACTAGAGGGGGAAGGGGGGGGAAGAGACAATACAGGGGAAGGGGGGAGAAAGACACTACAGGGGGAAGGGGGTAAGAAAGACACTACAGGGAGAAGGGAGGGAAGAGAGACACTACAGGGGGAAGGGGGGAGAAAGCCACTAAGGGGGAAGGGGGACAGACTACAGAAAGGACAGAGAGAGAGACGCTACAGAAAGGACAGAGAGAGACGCTACAGATATGCGAGAGAGAGACGCTACAGATATGCGAGAGAGAGACGCTACAGATATGCGAGAGAGACGCTACAGAAATGAGAGAAAGACACTACAGAAATATGTATTATATTATGCTATGGGGCTGGTTTAAAATTTTTATGCTATTGGGCTGGTATACAATTTTTTTCCAGGGCTGGTTTTTGTTCCCAGTCCGGCCCTGGGTTTGGCTGACAGACGCCTTGGAGCAAGCTTGGGTATTCAGAAGGACAGTGATGGTGCTTCTGCACATGTATGGGAGCAAAGATACACACCAACCACAGTGTCCCGGTTCACCGTGGGCAAAGTTGGTTGGTATGGGGAGGACTTCCTCAGGTTTTATTAAAATTTTACAGACTATAGAAAAAGGGACAGTCTAATTCACCCTTTGATGACTACAAGTTCCACTACAAGGTGACTAGACTGTCCCTTTAACCCCTTCCCGTCCTTATGACGAGTTAACTCGTCATAAGAGCCGCAGCGTTAGCGACCTTATGACGAGTTAACTCGTCATGCAGTCTAGCCGGCGGTGCGCTCCGTGGGCACCGCCAGCTAGTCTGCAACGGGTCCAGGACTAAGCCTCGCACCCGAGGCAAAGCTCCTGGACCCGATCGGTCAGTTTCCGGCCATGTGATCGCGGTGATTTAGTCATCACCGCGATAACATGCAAATTAGATGGCAAAGTCAGTGTGTTCACACACTGACTTTGCCTCTAATTCACTCCCTGTGCTTCACATTCTTATAGTGAAGCACAGAGAGTGACCTGTAAGTAAAAATAAATTAATTATACACACATAGGTTAAAAAAAAAAAAAAAAAAAATTAACCCTTTCATTGCTGATCACAGTTTTTAACTGTGATCAGTTTCCTTCCACTTTATGGCCCTCATTTAGTTTTTTTTTTAACAGATTTTTTTATTTTTACAATTTATAAAGTTTTTTTGAATAAATAAAGGTAATTTTAATATATTTATTTAATAAAATTTAACCCCTGCATGCCTGTTGCATGATTTTTACTGATCTGACATCGCACTCTTCAGAGTTTTTTTCTGTCTTTTTTGTTATGGGGGGTTTGGGAACCAATATTTTTCTTTTTTATTAGTTAGTTAATTAGGGGGGATAAGTGGGTTAGTGTTGCACTAGTTATGTAGCTTATTATTGGGAAAATAATGGGGAAAAACTTTTTTTTCCTCAAAAATTTCCTCTTTTATATGTATTTTTTAATACTAAAATGTAAATCATTTTTATGTATAGGGTATCAAAAGAAAGCTCTAACTGTCCTCTAAAAAACAACATATAACTTGTATGGGTACGTTAAATGAGAGAGAGGAAATTTATGTTTCAAAAACCGCGTATTAAAAATTGAAAAACGCTCTGGTCCTTGGCCCAGGAAAATCCCTGGTCCTTAAAGGGTTAAGACTACTTTTATTGTTTATTTACCTTGTCAATTCCCTGAAAAACAGATTATAATGTGATAGGAATAAATAAAAAAAAACACTGGGTAAATAAGAGGCCAACTTCAACTTCTTAAGTGTCTGGTTGAATAAAAGATTCTGATGTAGAGACACTGAGCTGCAATCGATTTCTTGCTCTGTTGCAATGAGAAGTAGCATGGTCTGTGTAATACATTGCAGGAGTCTGTTCTGTCAGATCAACGTGAGGCTCATCAAACTCTGCAGTAAGCACCAATCAGCTTGTTGGTAGCAGTTTAGTCAGACCTTCGGTTGTCCAGACAAAGGGCTGAGCTCTTCCGTATACAGATTACTAGCAGCCTGACTGCTTCACAGTGCAAACACTAATACACACGTGGGCACCATGGCTGGCAGGAAGATTGTAGAAGATGTCGCTACTGCTTCTAGTTACCAGGATTTCCAGTTGCAGCACATGCACCTGGAGCTTGAGGTGGATGTGGATTCTCGAAAGCTGAGGGGTTCTGAGAGGTTGAAGCTGCGGGTACTGCGGGAGACCGGTGAGCTAAAGCTGGATTCCCATCCGACCATGCAAGTTCTCCGGGCACAGTTAGACGGAGAACCTGGGCAAGATTTGCACTGGGAGGGCCGTCCCTTCACCCGTTATGGCAGCGTCATTGTGCTGCGCCTGCCCGAGTCTCTCTTACCCGCAGCCGAAATCGGAGTTACTATCGAGTATGAAGCGAATGAAAGCCCAGGGGTGAGAATCTGTTGCATGATCTCCCAGCTGCGTGTCATTGTGCAGCTGCCTGCTTCTGCAGTTTAATGCATTTGGGTTTTAATATTTGTTCTAACTGCAGCACATTCACCACTACCATTGCCCCATCCGATTTTGCTTACCCATTATGTATGCAGCTCACTTGCGTGACAAAGTTCTAAACGTTGCACACTCCGCATTAAAGGGACTGTTTCAACCTAAGCATTCTTTATACTGTGAATGTAGAGAGTGAAAAATGATCTATACATCAAGTTAGCAGAATAGCAAGCATATATTATAAGAGAAAAATATTCTTTTAAAAGTGTTTGTGGCACTTTTTGGCTTGATATGCAAATTGGGCTGTCAGACATCTGACTTCTACCACAAAGTCTGGGAACACAGAAGCTCCTATTGGGTAAACTGCGCATGAGCGCTATCACTTGTGTGAATTCATCCGATCGGAACTTATGAGTTCCCGGACTTTGTGGCAGAATAGGGGTATTTTTCAGGCAGGTCTTTAAAAAAAAAAAAAAAAAATTAGTACATCCTATGTACAAATGAAAACATTTTCAGTGGGGAGACGTGCAATCTGTACAACAAGCCACGAGCAGCAGACACCACAGATGCACTTAAAACCTACATTTCTATAATTTTATACATTTGTATGCAATTTTGCTAACACAATGTATAGTTTTTTATTTTTTCCATTCACAGTATAAGCAATGTCTAGGTCCATGTAACACTGAATTGCGATTATGTTGCTTTTTAAATCCCAAAACTGCTTATTATACAAAACCAATTTGTCTCACATCTGACTTCCTTACTACCCATACTGTACTTTGCCTTGTTTCTTATCCTTATCGCTTCTGCTGAGTTGCTTATTTCACTTCCCTGTGACTTGTTTATACCACTTCTTGCAAAGAAATATTTAGGGAAGGGAAAATAGCTTACAGACGTGTGTGTTGTGATACACTGTATGGCGTTGCTAGGTTTCCAAAAGATCTAGGGCTATAGCCCATGAGACTTTTTTAGTTTTTTAAATGGAACCATACGGGCACTTACCAATATATGCTCACCGCTCTGAGCTTCATGCCAGTTTTGTAATTTAGGAGCCTTCACAGGGCCGGTCCTTCAATGGGGCAGAGTGGGGCAGCTGCCGCAGGGGTGGCACTTTGCTGCTATATGCAGCAGTCTTTTTTTTTTCTTGTGTCCAGGGGAGCTTGATTCAAGGAGGTCTCAGCCAATCAGGTGAGACTTCTCGACTCTCCTGATCGGCTGAGAGTTCCGAAGCCTCCCATGATTGGCTGAGACCTCCTTCACACTGAGCTCAAAGCAAAGAGATGCCTGCAGCAGGTAAGTTAAAAACCTGACAGTGTGTGAATGAGTGTGTGTTTGTCAGTGTGAGTGTGTGCATGTCAGTGTGAATGTGTGCATGTCAGTGAGTGTGTGCATGTCAGTGTGAGTGTGTGCATGTCAGTGAGAGTGTGTGCATGTCAGTGAGAGTGTGTGCATGTCAGTGAGAGTGTGAGCATGTCAGTGAGAGTGAGAGTGTGTGCATGTCAGTGTGAGAGAGTGTGTGCATGTCAGTGAGAGTGTGTGCATGTCAGTGAGAGTGTGTGCATGTCAGTGAGAGTGTGTGCATGTCAGTGTGAGTGAGAGTGTGTGCATGTCAGTGTGAGTGAGAGTGTGTGCATGTCAGTGTGAGTGAGAGTGTGTGCATGTCAGTGTGAGTGAGAGTGTGTGCATGTCAGTGTGAGTGAGAGTGTGTGCATGTCAGTGTGAGTGAGAGTGTGTGCATGTCAGTGTGAGTGAGAGTGTGTGCATGTCAGTGTGAGTGAGTGTGTGCATGTCAGTGTGAGTGAGAGTGTGTGCATGTCAGTGTGAGTGAGTGTGTGCATGTCAGTGTGAGTGAGAGTGTGTGCATGTCAATGTGAGTGAGCGTGTGTGCATGTCAGTGTGAGTGAGAGTGTGTGCATGTCAGTGTGAGTGAGCGTGTGTGCATGTCAATGTGAGTGAGCGTGTGTGCATGTCAGTGTGAGTGAGCGTGTGTGCATGTCAGTGTGAGTGAGAGTGTGTGCATGTCAGTGAGAGTGTGTGCATGTCAGTGAGAGTGTGTGCATGTCAGTGTGAGTGTGTGCATGTCAGTGTGAGTGTGTGCATGTCAGTGTGAGTGTGTGCATGTCAGTGTGAGTGTGTGCATGTCAGTGTGAGCGAGCGTGTGTGCATGTCAGTGTGAGCGAGCGTGTGTGCGTGTCAGTGTGAGCGAGCGTGTGTGCGTGTCAGTGTGAGCGAGCGTGTGTGCGTGTCAGTGTGAGCGAGAGTGTGTGCGTGTCAGTGTGAGCGAGAGTGTGTGCGTGTCAGTGTGAGCGAGAGTGTGTGCGTGTCAGTGTGAGCGTGTTGTGTGTATGTATGTAACTGGCTGTGTGTGTGTGTGTATATGTATGTAACTGGCTGTGTGTGTGTGTGTGTGTGTGTATATGTATGTAACTGGCTGTGTGTGTGTGTGTGTGTATATGTATGTAACTGGCTGTGTGTGTGTGTATATGTATGTAACTGGCTGTGTGTGTGTGTATATGTATGTAACTGGCTGTGTGTGTGTGTGTGTGTGTATATGTATGTAACTGGCTGTGTATGTGTTGTGTGTGTATCTTTGTAACTGTCTGTGTGTGTTGTGTGTGTATGTAACTGGCTGTGTGTGTGTGTGTATGTATGTAACTGGCTGTGTATGTGTTGTGTGTGTGTGTATGTGTTGTGTGTGTGTGTGTGTATGTATGTAACTGGCTGTGTATGTGTTGTGTGTGTGTGTGTGTGTGTATGTATGTAACTGGCTGTGTATGTGTTGTGTGTGTGTGTATGTATGTAACTGGCTGTGTATGTGTTGTGTGTGTGTATGTAACTGGCTGTGTATGTGTTGTGTGTGTGTGTGTGTGTGTATGTATGTAACTGGCTGTGTGTGTGTGTGTGTGTGTGTGTGTGTGTGTATGTATGTAACTGGCTGTGTGTGTGTGTGTGTGTGTATGTATGTAACTGGCTGTGTATGTGTTGTGTGTGTGTGTGTGTATGTGTTGTGTGTGTGTGTGTGTGTATGTATGTAACTGGCTGTGTATGTGTATGTGTTGTGTGTGTGTGTGTGTGTATGTATGTAACTGGCTGTGTATGTGTTGTGTGTGTGTGTGTATGTATGTAACTGGCTGTGTATGTGTTGTGTGTGTGTATGTATGTAACTGGCTGTGTATGTGTTGTGTGTGTGTGTGTATGTAACTGGCTGTGTATGTGTTGTGTGTGTGTGTGTGTGTGTATGTATGTAACTGGCTGTGTGTGTGTGTGTGTGTGTGTGTGTGTGTGTGTGTGTATGTATGTAACTGGCTGTGTGTGTGTGTGTGTGTATGTATGTAACTGGCTGTGTGTGTGTGTGTGTGTGTGTATGTATGTAACTGGCTGTGTGTGTGTGTGTGTGTGTATGTATGTAACTGGCTGTGTATGTGTTGTGTGTGTGTGTGTGTGTGTGTGTGTGTATGTATGTAACTGGCTGTGTATGTGTTGTGTGTGTGTGTGTGTGTGTGTGTGTGTATGTATGTAACTGGCTGTGTATGTGTTGTGTGTGTGTGTGTGTATGTATGTAACTGGCTGTGTATGTGTTGTGTGTGTGTGTGTAACTGGCTGTGTATGTGTTGTGTGTGTGTTTGTGTGTGTGTATGTATGTAACTGGCTGTGTATGTGTTGTGTGTGTGTGTGTATGTAACTGGCTGTGTATGTGTTGTGTGTGTGTGTGTGTATGTAACTGGCTGTGTATGTGTTGTGTGTGTGTGTGTGTGTGTGTGTGTATGTATGTAACTGGCTGTGTGTGTGTGTGTGTGTGTGTATGTATGTAACTGGCTGTGTGTGTGTGTGTGTGTGTGTGT